>OX335643.1:0-1200000 GCA_946894095.1 Incurvaria masculella | reverse complement strand
CCAATTTTGATGATAATTTTTTTATTTGAAAGCTGGTGCTTCCCAGCACTGGTGTTGGTTAGTTCTGACAATGATATCCATGAGAAAATCATAAAAGTCTTAAATTTGTATTTAGTATGTGCGCGACAAATGGACGAAAAACTCAATATAACGCCAACCAATTTCGATCATTCTTTTTTTTATTGGAAAGGACGTGTACAAATAAGTTAGTGTACTTCAGATTCACTAAAAATAAAAAAAAATTAAGAAAAAAATAACCGACTTCAAAGAAAAAGCACTAAAAAAGTGTCGGTGTCAGCCATGGTAGCCAAGGTTCTCTTGACTGGCGCCGCGCGTGCCTGGCTGGCGCCGACTCAAAAACTTACAATAATCGTAACTACAAAAATGGCAATTATTTTTTTTTACTTTTTAGTGCGTTTTCTTTAAAATCAGTTTTTTTTTTGTACATTTTTTTGTTGTTTTATATTGTTCATTGTAAAGTTTTGACATTGTAAACTATTTTGTTAAATTAATATTAATATTAACTGATTCCTTCATTTATACTTTTTCTTTACCGAACCAAAAAAGACAGTAACACTTAAAATCTCTCAGATCGATGCTATGAAACTACACCCACCCTTGCAACAAGCCTGATGAAAAAGCTTTGACGCAGAATTACGAACCGCGACCACGCTTTCGTTGTGGGGAAAATGTTTTTATAGGGGATTTTACTTTAGATTCAGATTGCTTTGATGTCAATATGATCTTAGTCGAGCCAGAAATTTGTATTGTTGATCCAGAAAAATAGGTACAATTCAAAGCGTCCGATCTCGGCACATTTTTTTTTATCTTTTTTTATGAAACTAATAGAATGCCTGATACCATTCCCGGTTGACGTGGCACACCTCATGGGAACTAGGTGCCATGCCAGAACCTTATTACATGGCTGCATTAAGCTAGATGAAAAACCCGAACGATATTCATTTCCGCTCCGACCAAGTTTTCTTACATCTTGTAATACCGACAGTATGAAAAATTTGCGAGTATTATAGACATAGAAATTCAAAGCATTTTAATTATTTCTAATTAATTACAGAATTTTGTTTAACAAATTGTCGGAAGAAATTTCGTAGTAAGTAGTAGTACTATGAAGCACATGTTTGACACACGCTTTTTTGGCATCGACTTCCTAAATAAAATATTAATGAAAAATGCTATCCGTTAAAGATATAATTAACAAAATACGAGTCCAGCACGTAGCGGTCTAGGCGGGGGCAAAAGGGGAAATAAAAAATTAAAATTCAAACGCGGGACAGTAAAGCGCGGGCGAAATTCAAAAAGCGAATACTTGCACGGACAGACATTCGGAAGTGCGCTGCCCATAGAGTTAACAAGATAACAGAAGTGGAGTCCACTGTTATTTCTATGGAAATTCCCATAAATTCTGTTTCCTACTATGGTTTTTGTAATAAGGAAATAACAGAGGAAATAACAGAGAAATAACAGAGAAGTAACAGAGTAAGGACCGAGTGCACGAAAGAGCAAAAAATCAAAATCTACGTCAAAGTATGATTAATCACGTCACTTTGTGTGGGCAGTATGAAAGGAACTCTACGCGGTTCAAGAAGAGTGACGTGTTTGAACATTGATTAACTCAGCCGTTTCTTCGTGCAACCGGGGCTAAGTCTATGCATGAGACATTGAGTCAGACTCGTTAGCAAATTGGCGCGACACCTTGCAGTTAGATAAGTTGGGTGAAGCAACTCTAAGCACGGTTGAGTGTCCTTTTTCGACCGTGAGGCTGGCCGTGATTAATTTCTGTAATGAATCTAGAAAAGTTTGCTGATACTATCACTTTTGTATGTATATTCATGATACATTTAGTAATGTATGTTCCTTGTGTGTTAAGTTATAATAATACAATTTGTTTTACCTACATTACCAAGTGTAACTTATGATATTTTTATTGGTGTAAATTAATATATTTTTGGCGCATTGTTGATGTTGATGAGTTTGATACTGCAGAACAGAAAACTTGCAAATATGTTGCATAAGAATGCCTGCATGGGCACGATTGATTTTGTACACCTGTGTAATATTGTTAACGTTAAAAACTTTAAAACTGCCCAAAATTAAAAAAAGCTTCTAACGACTTTTATCAAAATCTGTAAGGGCGTGTATCATGGATATAATTTAAGATATCAAAAAAATCAAAATGTACAGACGTAGCTCTCAGATGGTTTATTTAATGGGAAACATTAAAAAAAATGTTTCTAAATTAGACTGAGCAAAAAGGCACGAGCCATTGTATGAAACTTGATCACCGCATTATCCTCTTAATGATGAATTTTTTTTTTTGTGCGGGTAAGCAACTAAAAAAGTCGAACTACACTGTAGCTCTTTGTTTCTTTATGTTTTTATTATAATATAAAGCTTTTTCGGTGTTAAATCCACTTACACTTAATCAGCTAAGAGGCAAGTACCTGTGGTGGCAATGGTTTAGTGCTGGCACACTATCCCGCTGGTCGAAATTCACTTTTATTAAAATCACACAAACACTCATTTTTTCACTCTCTGCACTGTGCTTCCGAACAATGTCTTCTAACAATCCCTTGGAAGAGATCTCCCGGCTGGAGGCAGACCTGAAGAGCGGGCTTGCGCAGCTCCATGCGCGCCTTGATGCTGCTGATGCGGTCGACATCGCAGCTTCGTCTGACCCGCAGTCGGGTGGCTCGGGCAGTGTGGCGCCTAACATGCGCCAGCAGATTGCAGCGGACCTTCGGCTGTTCCAAGATCTGGTGTGATATCTCTCAACCAGTAATAGATTGGTTTTCATCTTATCTTCGTGGTCGCCAGCAATGTGCCCGTTTAGACAATGTTTACTCACCTTGGTGTGACATAACTGCTGGTGTACCTCAAGGCGGTGTTCTCTCACCCTTACTCTTCTCAATTTTTATTAATAAAATTGTTTCAATTCTTGTTTCTCACTACCATCTCTACGCCGACGACTTGCAGCTGTATAGACACTTTCGTATTGATGACCTTTGCTTGATATAAGTCTTATGAATGTAGATCTTGATTTGGTACTAAATTGGGCTACGAGGTTTGGCCTTCTAGTCAATCCTTCTAAGTCGCAGGCAATCATTATTGGTACTCACAAACTTCTAGCTAAGCTGAATCGAGACGAGCTACCTGATATTTTATTCAATGGCACTGTCATTCCTTACGTTAAATGCGTGAAAAACCTGGGACTCATGATCGACGAAACTCTGTCTTGGCAACCACAAGTTAGTCAAGTAAGCCGCAAAATGTTTGCTAGCATGCATACTCTGAAACTCTTAAAGAACTTTATTCCTTTCGCTACCAAAATTACGCTTGCACAATCCTTGCTTCTCCCTTTACTTGATTATGGTGACGTGTGCTATCTTGACCTCAATCAAGAGCTCCTTAACAAACTCGACCGCCTCCTCAACGTGTGTATCCGCTACGTATTTGGGCTTCGTAAATTTGATCACATCTCTGAATTCCGAACTCGTCTTCAATGGCTCGATATTCGTCGCCGAAGGAATACTCATGTCCTTTCACTTCTCTACAGCATCCTTAATGATCCAAATGCTCCCTCGTACCTTCGTAATCGGTTTTCATATCTTTGCTCACATGGTCTCCCACTTAGATCGACCGGCTCTTCGGTACTGGCCATTCCCTCGCACACATCCTCCACGTATTCAGACTCCTTTACAGTGCACGCTGCGAGGCAGTGGAATCAGCTACCTCCCCATTTACGAAATTCCCCCTCTATCTATGTTTTTAAAAAAAATCTCAAAGCTTATTTTCTGTCTTTATGATTTCTTTAATTTTCTCCCTCATACTTCTTTAAGTTGGTCAGTATTTATTTTTATTTTTTTATTTCTTTTGCCAATACATATATTTTTTTCCTTAAAATTATATTGTATTAAGTATCATCTTTTATTTGTTTTTATAATAGATATATGTAGTATTTAGTATTTATTTATTGATATTTATGTAGTTATATTTATGTACAGTTATATAAGTTATATATTTAAGTTTAAGTATAATGTGTATTTGTTGTATATTGTGTAGGAATTATGTTTACTCTAAAGCTATTTCTCCATAGTTACTACTCGCACTACTGCTCACGATACCCAAAGGTAGACTGGTAGAAAATGCCTCCGGCATTAAGTTGTACCTTTTGCCCGAATGTTTTTTGAGTGCAATAAACTTATTATATATATATATGAATCATAACCATGTACAGTCCTATCTGTTTCGAGCTCTATGACATCTCACATTCGAAATTTAAAGCTCGGTACGTGCCTTTAGGGCGCGCATTCTACATTCAAACTGCGCGCGTTGTCATGGCAACCCCCTGAGCTCGGCCGGTAGGTACCTATACCACAGCTAGTGGCAATGACTGCACCTGAGTTTTGGAACTATAGAACGTTCTTAAAATGAGATCTGGTTCAAACTGGATATTTTCCAGATAAATGTGTTTTATGTTAGTTTAGCGGCTTTTGAGTAAAAATAATTGGTTTGTGCACGACTACATAAGAGTAAAAATGGTGGAAATTTCAAACAAGCATTAATCGGTGAACAATTTGGAACAAAATGCGAGTGACTGACGGACACCAGAGCCAGACCATAAGTGTTTCACTTTTCGCTTTTTGGGACCGGACCCTAAAAATAAAAGAAAGAATAACTGACCATTTTTTAAATATTTTCTGAATGATGTCTGCAGCTTACGGGCCAACCTTAAAATGAAATTTCTATAAAAGTATTCCATGTAACAGTTGCGCCCTGAAACGGTAAAGTTTTGCGAGAGTAAAACTTTTTCAGGCGCTCGCTGCTGTTTCCGCCCCTGAAGGATATTGATGGCTGTTTCAGTGTCTGCGTGATGCGAATCAATCATTTGTGGAAACGTAATTTAATCTAAATATCGTTTTGATGACTATGTCTTTTTTTCAACCCGTTTTCACGGATATTTCCATATTTGAGCATAATTTAAGGTTCCGTAGCATAATAGAAAAAACGGCCATTATGGTTTTCTACGTCCGGGGTGCCCATTCAGGTAATAAAGTGAGTTCGAGTTCGAGAACTAACCTAAAACTTGCAGGAGAAAATATTATTATTGCAATAGTGAAACTGTTATTCTAACTTCCAATCTATTGGACGAACCCGATTTTGACCAAACTAAAATGAGGTTAAAGAAATGCGGAAAAATGATCTATTTATAAAAGTGAGTTGATATTTAGCATTGAACTCGAACTCACTTGTACCTAGGTAGGTTGACATTCGACTTGTAGGGCGACGCCTCATCTATCGATTTAAATCTTTTAATTTAATTTAATTTCATTTATTTAAACGTTTTTGTAGTCAAACTACACCAAGTTACGTCACAAAGATCCGCGGATTCGATCAACCCAGTAAAGAAGAACCCGCAAAGAAACTTCACGGGTTTACATAACATATTTTTCCATCTACAATTATGAAATACACACTTAGATCTAAATGCTACTGCCAAACAATTTCTTGGTAGAACAGATTAAGGCAAAGAACAAACGATAGAACAGATTAAGGCAAAGAACTATAGAAACAGCAACTCTCAGTTTAAATTCCTTACAAGTAACAAAGTTACTAATGTAATAATATAAATTAATGTAATTTATAGCATTACAAGTATTCTCTGGTGTAAAAGCCGTCGTCAACTTAACTTATGTCAGGTGTATAAAAATATCTCTGGTGGCACACCTGAGGGATAAAATAAAATTCAATGTACAAAAGCGTATGTGGTAGCTTTAGCTGTAGCTGTTCTGGCGCAAAGTTATACAGTCAGGCCATGGAAAGGCGGAAGTAAGTACCGAAACTCGTTTTTAAGGGGCAGCGATGGCGAGCGAATTCGCTTAGGAATTCGCTTGCTACTGATTTTTTCCAGTTCCAACAACATGTGAGAACACGTTTTAGTTCTATCTTCTTTATTTTTCAGGCAAAGAATAAAGACGGACACATAATAACCATAACAATACCAGTAAGGTTATTAGGTCAAGTATGTTTATTTGGATTTTCACTGTTGTTCGAGATAATTATTAATGTTTACGGATGTACAGTGTTAAGGTGGCTCAACCCGGCGGGACGAACTCATTCGCGGGCACGGTACAAAACCGTGCTGTTGCGCTCTGGGACTCTGTTTCAAAAAAAAAGCCAGGCTCTGTGATGAGCAAGATGCAACATGTCCACAAAAAAGATAATGTGCATAGTCTATGATTTGATAAGATTTACGAAAATTTTAATTACAAAACGACTTATAGCTAAAAGTAAACCACGACCGCTGTAGTCAAAAATCTAACAAAAACTAAATAGATTATAAATCTTGATTAAATAAGCTATGTCTGATGACTAATCTTTTTAAGATGTTCTTACTTTATCATTGCGTAATCCACCTCCAAAGTTATTGTATAAAACGCGCGAAAAATTCGAACTTTCGAACCTTATAACTTAGAAACCAAACACAATTTTACAATGCCAACAGTCATTAGACATCTAGTTTGATCAAATAAAGCTATTTTGAGCAAAACTTGGGATCTCTGACAAGAAATATGGGCGTGATCTTCTTTCCCCGTTTGTATGGGGAGATGAGCGGGATGAGCCACCTTAAGTAAAGGCACTGCACATCCGTAAACATTAAGTATTATTAGGTTAAGTAATTTATAATTTAAGACTTTTCTCATTGTGGGTTGTTGTTTTCTCGTAGTTCTTAGTTTTTGCCTTATACCGTTCTACCAAAAATATAAGTTTTGGCAGCAGCATTTAGGTTTTAAATCTTTATATATATCTATATATATAATAATTGTATTATATCATTAATGTGAACGAAAAGAAAATCATAACTTATAGACCAGTGAAGTTTCTTTGCGGGTTCTTCTTTAGGTCGATCGAATCCGCGGATCAATTAATTTGTGACATGACTTGTGTAGTTTGACGCTCTTTACACCAGGTTCTTATTGATCACTAGTTCATTTGGTCGGAATACATTTTTCAGAAATCAGTTAAATGTATAATAAGTTTAGCTCTTCGTGATCAAGTCACTGTAGTAGTTCATGACAGAATTAATAGTCATAAAACTAAACGAATAACACAATTTTAATTGTTTTTCTTCTTGTTGCCACTGGAGTAGAGCATCGTCCTTGATTGTGGTGACGCTTGGTTCTGGTCACCTCTTCCCCTAAAATATGGTTGAGAGAGGCGATGGCTGGACCCGGCGTGATGCTCGGGAACGGGTGCTGTTTGTGGGGACTGGCCTGCTCCAATTGGCAACATGTTAGATGACGGACATGACTTTGCAAAATAAACCGATATTTGTCATGAACTGTTGCATACGGCGTGAATGGTAGATTTTTGTGAATTCATATTAATTTAATGTATTGACATGAACGGGTACCAATAACCCGTATTTCTGTAAGCAGTGGCAAACAAATTTGTAAACTTAGACTAAGGGGACGTTGAAAAAAAATCAGCGAAGTTTCTTGCCAGTTCTTCTTCGCCGTGAATGCTGAACTGGCTAATGATAAAATATGACAAATCCGAGTGCAGTGTGCTGCCTGTGGATGATGAATAAACAATAAACTACCAGAAGTTGAATAAATAAATGAAATGAAAAGTAACTAGAGATGTCGGCGTAATCCCAAACGATACAACGTCCGGCCGCCATTAAATAAGATAATACTAACAAGACAAGTATTACCCCAGCAAGTAGGGAAGGGTGAAAATCACGTGATAGTGCAACATTTAGAAAAAGCAAATTTGTGTTAATAATCTCCACATCAAAAACAAATTAGAAAAAAGGCATCCTATATCATGCGAAAAATCTATTCATATGCCTCAGGGGAAACTGTTGGGTTATCGAGAAAATAATCTGTCTTGCACAGCGGCTCGCTTCGTTGGCTCGGAAAATTGACGATAATAGAAAAATGAATTTTCCGTCTTTGAAGAGGGGCATGTACAACCAAGCATAGGTGCTTTCGAGGCGAAATATATAGATGTCCTTTTTAATTTCGATTTAGGTTAGGATAATTGACAACTGAAAGAACGACGAGAATTGAGAAGGGTATGTCAACATGGTTTGATCATTTCACAGACAAAGACCGGCCAAGTGCGAGTCGGACTCGCACAGGAACAGTTCCGTACCATTGTCCAAGATTATACACAAACAATCACTTTTAGTTTAAGGGGCCCCATTTTTAATTTTACCTATTTCTTGTTGTATAGGCAAAATAAATACAGACTCTGTAAAAAAATCAGCTGCCTACCTATAACGGTTCATGATACACAGTCCTGTGATAGACGGACGGACAGACGGGCGGACAGCAGATGCTTAGTTTTAGGGTTCCGATGGCAACCTATGGGTACGGAACCCCAAGAAAGTAATTAAGTTTGTATTCTAGTGCGCCTATATACTATTAGACCCGCTGTGTCCAATTTTCCTAAACTACCAACCCAATTTTCTCTTTCTTTCTCTTCAGTGTCATAGAGCGGATGAGTATCCGTAAAGGTAAATTATGTTTTATGAACAGAATACGAAAGAAGTATCCTGCGTGATCGTATGGTGCTTAACACGGTATCTCTGTCCACCCCTTAAGTTAATAGGCGAACCCTTAATTGGTATGTAAAAGAGTTCTAAAATATAAAATACAAGATTTTGAGAAGCGAGTAAGTAATCCTTTGCACAGGATGATATTGTTATAGGTATGTAAAGAAAAAAGAAAATAGGTTTATTCAACAATTACAAAGACGAAGCAAAAGCCTTCTTTAAAAGTAATAAGTTATGTTCAAAGATAAAAGTAGCATTTAAAATTAATCGACTAGTTTCGTAGTTCTATCGTGACTGATTGTGAGTGAACTCCAAAAGAGTTATTTTATATATTGAGGAAGTGAAGAAAAAAAAACAATATCAAAGGAGCATAAGCTACAGTACAATATCAAATCAAGCGTAGAAGGAACTTATAACTAACAACTTTCACAACCATATACATTTTGGGTGGCGGTGGGAAAAGGAAACTGAGATTTATTGATTGCAGCACATTAATGAAAACCATGAAGCCTTCAGAAAACTACACGTCTTCCGGTTTTCCTCTTCGAATACTCCATTTTCGCAGCCGACCAAAGGTTTTTCCTTCGATCTAGGAAAAAATAACGAAAGAACATCGGGACGCGGCGTGGCAAGCCATTAGCTGATAACACACTTGCCGGTAATTAATTACTTCAGGGGAGTTAGGCGGCGGTCACACTGATTGCTCCTTTTATTTGAGAGCTCTGTTTTATTATTGGCGCTTGACAGTATAATATAGATAACGTTTTTTTCATATTTTTAATTTACGAAACGGTGTAATGTAAATAACGCGTTATAGACCAACGTAAAATTAATCTAGAAAAAAAAAATTGGCATTCTAAACATTATCGATATTTTGAATAACAGTCCAAAAATAGAGGTATTTTTATATGACATTAAATTATTTATTTATATATTTTTTTTATTGACATGGTTGGCTAATAACAGAACCCCGCCTTTTATTTCTCTTTAGGCAACGCAGAAATGGCCAAAATAAAAAAGTAATTCGCCTGTTTCTGGAATACTAGCCTTAAAGCCATGCCATTCCGGCATGGCTAAACAAAAGGAATTATGTTGGTTACCTATTTAATTTTAGAATTCAAGATTTTTTTTTAAAAAAATCTTTACCTTCGAATTTAGTGCATTTGGTTGGCAATATTCTGGCATATCCTGACAATTTTATATATGCAATATTATAAAAAAAAAATTTCAAATTCAAAAGTTTATAACAAAAAAATTATATAAACACAGAGAGCGACAATTAAAATTAAATAAAAATTAAATAATTTATATTACCATTTTTTATTATTATTATTATTAAATTTATTGTGGTTCTTGCATTTCTCATTTTGTAATGAGTGTTTTGTTGATAAATGTCAACTAGAGTTTGCCTCTGACATGATATAAAATGACAGATAGTGTTTCATGCATTATATCACATGCAGTAAACATTTGACGATTCCCAATATTCGAACGAGTACGTCTCAAAGGAAAAAATAAATACAATATAAATTGATCGAAAGAAATCAGAAAATGTAATGCTCCGATAGGCATGGCGCCCTGCTGTTTTCTGCAAGGTATCCTAAACTAAAACTAAATATGTTTTCAACTTTTCTATTTGATATCCTTATTAATGCATATATTTATATTCTTTTAGTGTTCTTTAATGCATATGAAGCATTAATCTAAATGATGAACAGTTGTGGTCAGTGTGACAGCGCCCTTACTCTCTCCTAATGACGCATGGTCGTACGTAGTTTTAATTTATTTCCACCGATAGCGCACAAGATAAAGGGTAATTTATTAAACTAGAATTCGACATCATTTGTTAGAAAGTGGCCAACTATTTGATAGAGTTCAAGTTAATTTATATACGTAGGTACTAAATTAATATAAACTGGAATAGGCAGGTGGAATGTGCGTCGAGATTATTTTATTATTTCGTAACTAAACTATATTAAACTTATTCCACCTTTTGTCAGCTTAGGTGATCGTCACCGTCAGCCTCAATGGCCCAGTGGCGCGACACTTCGGCGATCGCTCTCCGAATTTAAGCAACGCTGGGTCCGGTCTGGTCTTGGATGGGTGACCATACGACCGTTGAGAGAGGCTGGCCGTGGTTCGGATTCCACGTTAAACTGTAGGTCCCCTTCCTTACTTACTAGGTGGTAGGGTTTATCCCGCCCGGGTTGGTACCATCGCATTGGATGAACGATGGTCGAAGCGGCAATGAAAATTGTCCGTGTTTTCCATCCAGTTCAATGTAGTCGTGCAATATTAGGAAGGTCCTGGCATGGGCACCTAGTTCCCATGTGGTGTGTTGGGCTAAAACCATGACAGAAGGTGTGGTATTAGCCATCCATGTCCAGTCACATAAAAAAAATGGTGGATTCGGCACGTAAATATAATATAAATTGTCGTACTGCATTTTTTCCCATACATGTCGTAAGAGATAACTAAGGAATTCGTCTATCGTGGTTCTGATTCGACGTCAAGTTAAATCTTCATTCTTACTTATTTGGTGGCGTTTACTATCTAGTAGGGGAAAGGGAATATTTTTTTTACATATATTCCAAACCGTAGAACAAGCTCGCATTCATGGCGCAATGCACTTATCGAACATAGAAAGAGAAAGAAGTGATGAACCCAGGATCTCTGACATGAAAGGTGCGCACTAAGAAACGAGCCGCTCAATGTATAGGGAACTAGCTAAGATACCCGGCTCCGCCCGCTTCAATGTCATTTTGGACTGACGTCGGCCCGAATTATTTCCTGGATACCATATGACTTCCCCATACAAATTTGCATCGACTATTTCACCCCCTTTGAGTATAATTTTCACCATAAATGGTAGCCTATGTTCTCCAAAGTGGAGATTATCTCCATACGGCAATTCACCAAAATTGGTTCAGCGGTTTAAAGGTGAAAATGCAACCGATAGACATTGCCTGAATTAATACTATTCAATGAATAATAATAGTATGAATGGATCTAAGGTGTACATACACATTTTATTGTTATAAACACAGAAAACATGCAAATACACAACAAGAAACAGATGAAAAAATAAAAATAACATGACAAAAATCTAAGGTTGGTTTATCTAAGTCATTGTTTTGGTTCAACTGTTCACAATCTAGCACGGATAGCATGTAGCAGCACTAAGACACGTTGTAAGAGGAAGATAAACCCCGAAATTAATGGTTTTCGTCAGTTCCAGATAAAGACAAAAAAGTTAGGAAAAAAGATCAAAGCACCATTTAGGCCACGTCAGTTCGCGACGAGAAGCTCTGGGTGAGCGTTGGAATAGTGTGGATATTCTTCGAGCTACCACGTCCGCAATTACCAATAAATTATCAAAGCATAATATTTGCGTTAAATGTGTGATAATATGATTATTTTGGAACTGGACATGAATGACTAATACCCTGATACCGCACACATTTATGATATCAGTCCTAGACCACATTTGGGATGGAACTAGGTACTTTGCCAAGAACTTACCTTTGTTCCTTCCATGGCAATATCAAACTAGATGAAAACCATAGCAAATGTTCTCTGTCGCTTCAGCTATATTTCATCTAACTACTTATTTCTAACCAACTACTTTTCTTCAACTAATCATTTACTAACATGGGTCGGTTTATGAGAAGCAAAAATACCTTTGCACAGTTTTTTTTTAAACAATGGAAATTATTAACATTTTTATTTCACTATATTAAGAATTACGCGGGACATAACTTTAATATTTAGTTTGACGCCTTACCGAGCGTATGAGGAGCAGGAGCCGTCAAACTAAATATTACATTTTCATTTGATTTAAGAGCATCCTCATACCTAAACATTTTGAACCAATTTTTGCGATTAAAACGAGATAGTCAGAGCCCGACGTCGCTTAGTTAGAGCAGCTCGAAATAATTATTTCTAAATGTGACCAACCCGCATAACGCGTGAAACCGTTTTTTTATTGTTTCGTTAAAGAAATTGGGATAAGTTGAACATGTTCTTCGCTGAATGGGTAAATAATGTTAAGATCTTTGAAGTGGTATTAAAATAAATATTAGTTAAAATCAACATAAGCCGCAAACTTGAAAAATAATATAACTTCAAATTTTTTTCCATGCATAAAATATCAATTTCTGTAACATTTTTCTTTCTGTTTTGGTAGAACGTTAGCTGCAATTATACATGTTTTTTTTTCATGTTCTCATTCCGTAAAGATCAGGAACTCAACGCAATCAAACCATTCGCATTGGCCAGTATAACCATCTTAATGTATGTAGATAGAAACAGGTAAAAACATCTAAATGTTTACGTCTGTTACCGCATCTATTCTATTCTAACGTCACCCGATGTCTGCTAAACGTCACTCCAGTGCTCCGCGAAGGAATGGCATAAATTAAACTTTTTTGTCCTTTTTTTATCTTGAAACTTTTTTTTGTTTTACATCTGATGCGTATAACAAATCGTCCGTCTAAGGCTTAAAGGATCTTAAGAGATCTTTCCTTTTGTCTGTCTTCGGAGTTAAATGTGATTCGCTTGTCCGCTCGCTATAAACTTTTATATCTCTTAGGAAGTTTCATTCTTAATGTCGTTCGTTGGATTGTATCATCGAGTAAGAAAGGACGGGAATGGCCATCGAAATTCATTCCTATCGCGGTAGCGTAGCCACGTCTAATTGATATATACACTGGCGCTAGCGCCGTACGGTTACGTATTCGGAATGCGCAATATCTCATTTTCGTTGCACTTAAGACAGTCGTTACCCTATCAATTCCCCATACTATAATCAACAGCTCTTAACGTGCTCTAATGCTTTATCGGTTTTACATTGTATTCTAAAATATATTGTCAAAGCGTACGCCATGTTTTTTTTTATTTTGTGATCATGTTCCTCTTCCGTAAAATTAATAAGTATTTTTCTTATATTTTGAAGATAACATACATCTTCTCAGAGCTACGTATGAAGGTTTTTGTTTTTTCGATACATTAACTTATATACGTGATTTACACATTCATACATTTATGGGCTTAATACAAAAAGGTGTATTCATCGATCCAAGTTAAGTTATCAACAAAAAAAAGCAAAACGTACCGACGTGTTGTGATTTATTTAATGTGCAAAACTTCAGAAGAATATTTCTTAATTCGACTGAGGATATTTTAGGGGTAGGGAAATATTATGGCCTGGAAGGCGATTTTGCTAGTGTCGCAATAGGCGTACAAAATTGTGCCTTAGCCAATGGACAAAGAGATAATTTCTTCCAATTTTCAAATCGCCCCGTTGACTTCACGACAGTCTTAATAGCGTCCTGTGCAGTTGTTCTGAGTGAAATCAGCAGTGAGCGAATCCGTAAGCGAACTGACTGGCCGGCGCTACCGTCAGTGTATCGTGTGGTATCGTGGCTACGTTGCCGCAATACGGTTGATTTCCATTCACCACTCCCGTCTGTCCTTACTCAATGTATTGTATGAACGGATTTATATGTTAGATATCTTGAACATTCTATATCTAAAATTAGTTAAACGTATCTGACTTTAAATTAATCTAATCTCAAGTAATAGGCTCCCGACGAAGCCCATGGGCTTTTGATTTTTTTTCCCGGGCTGCGAAACGAAGTACGAGGCCAGCCACGTACTTCCTCACTTCCTTTGAAGTTCCCCCATGTTATAATTTGGGAGTAATACTTGGGGAATTACTTCTGAGTATATGTAGGAATACTTTTCACAGCGATGTACACAATTTGAAATTATGTTTTAGGCATACAATTCTTTGATATTGTATTACATTGTATACAAAGCCAAAGTAAATACATACAAGTGATACTAAATTTATTCCAGAGCAAATGTAAGTCTCCTTGTAGATGCGCACTATATAATGTGCACTAAGGAAGCGAAAGTAGCTTTACAGTACAAACATGAAAGTGCATTCGGCAAAGTCTGTATGATATTTCCTTAACAATTCCAGTGTGTACCTGGCTCGATGCTCAAGTTATGGAAGAAACAAAAACGATTTAGTCATAAACTTATTCTTACATAGCGAATGGATAGCTTTTATCTAAGAATCGATAAACACGTAGTGGTACATAGAAGAAGCAATGATGTACACTGAGAAAAATATATTGTTGGCCCAACAAAGAAACTTTAACCCTGAAGAGCCGTCATAGTGAATTGGTTGCAACGACAAGCTTTATTTTGTCGACCATATATACAATCTAACAAAGTAATTCTAGCAAAACATACTAGACATTGTTGCGCTCGCAACTTCCACTTTGTTACACTAACAAACAGTGACCAAAGTTGTTACAGTAACAAATACGACTTTGTTTCAATGACAAAAAGTAATTGACAAAATAAAAGCTGTCCTGAGAAATAAGCTCGATTCGTTATAGTAACAACTTATTTTGATGCTTCAACAATTTTTTTCTGACAACGTGATTTTTGTCACTTTGTCAGCCTACTTTTTTCTCAGTGTAGTTATTTTTACAGCTTTATTTCATAGATGTAAATGAGTCTTCACGGATCAGTAGATGGCACAGACATAACCCCGGATGTATACATAATAACTATACGTGTTCTCTCTTTACCATGGAAATTTTGCGTCGGAGCTGTATAACGCTGTCCCTCTCCACTTTCTACCATAGCTCAAGGCGGGTTAGGCAGGGAATGCACCCGTTCCCTATCGACATTCTCAAAATATGAACCAACCTTTCATCTAGATCCTGTATCCATAGGTTCAATAAACATTGGAATGAACTTTGCCGAGGTATTTTTCCTAAAGCTCTACAGACTTGTGGTTTTAGCAGACCTGTGAAAGTTAAAAAACCCATGGGTGTCGTCTTGAGGGCCTGGCGTGAGCCATATCCTGTTTTTCACAGCACCGTCATGATACTAGCCCAATTGGCCACATTCCCGAAGGAATTAGGTGCCATGCTAGGACCTTCCCTTTATGAGCCCGGCTACACTGAACTGAATGGAAAACACGGACAATTTTTCATTGCCACTTAGACCATAGTTGCATCCAATTCGTTGGTACCAACCCGGACGAGCTTCCCCTTCCCCTACCACCTAGTTGGGGAAGGGGACCTACACTTTTACACTGGTCCCGAACCTCGGAACAGCTCGCATTCGTAGCGAAATGCACTTATCCATCTCAGAAAGAGAAATAAGTGGTGCACGACCGGAGCGAGGTTTTGAACCCATAACCCTTCCGCATGAAAGGCAAGTCCTCTAGCCCCTAGACCACGATCTGTATAAATATGTTTATATTCAAAGAAAGGAAGCTCGTTTGCATGTAAAATTTAATCATATCATAACTTCTGACCCAGCTAACTTGAATCAGCCAGGAACAATTTACTTTTGGTAGTAACTTGTCAGTGCCAGGAAGCGTATGTATCCCCAAAGGAAGTGCCCGAGAATTCCTTGCATATTTTCCCGTTTATATTGTGACTAAGTACAGCAAAATTTATTCCCAAAGCGTCACCTAAAATGCTGCCGTTCCGAGCGCCATAAAATCGGACAATTAACGAAGACATCTCAGCGACCTGCCTTTGATCTGAACTTACTAGAAATCAGCGATCTTTCTTACGGCTCCCGAGTTTCAGCGGAAACGTATCAAAAACACGAAATTCCGTTACCTCCATCGCTCTTATTAGAAAGCAGTAAAGGTTTGAATCGAAGGGAGAGCGCGAAGAGTCTGTTTACTTTTTGTGTAACACAGAACCAGCCATTCATTAATCAATAGGGTGCATTCTAAAAGGGCACAACTAACGAGTTTTAAAATGCTAAACTAGACTCTAATAGCTTCCCGCTGAAGTACTGTTTAGATTCAAAGCAATCCTCAATTGGGTTATAGCAAGGGGTGTGATTGAGGCACTTTTGGTAATACAATTTTGCAGACAATGCATCTTCATGTCTGCGCATTTGAGATTATTTTAGCCTCTGGCTTTTTGCTCTTAGCTTTTCGATGTTGTTTGCATTTCAATACAAAAGAAATGCTTGACAGTACGATTATTCTTATTAATGTGACGGTAAAATTCGAATAAATCTCAAATTTTCTGGTCTCTTTATAGCATTACCACCCAAGCTTTATCCTTGCTAAGACTTTTGAATAAGTACCGTCCTCTAGAGTCCTACTGAATCCCACTGCGCAAAAAGTGACCGATTGTATGATTAATTTCCGTGATTGCCATTTTTTTTTCCTAACCTTAACAATTAGCTTGCTTTTATAATTTTGTACAAATATTTGCAATATCGGTAGTCCAGCAGTCGCTCCAAAGCTAGGGTCACCTTAACACCTTTTATTATACAGCAAACATATCTTTAATTCCTGCGTAAAATAAATCGTGAGATCTCGTCCAAAGAGTCGCTAATAAAATGATTCTCACAAAACCCCTTAGCACTCCCGTAAAATACCACCCAGTCCTTTCAAAGGACGGTCCGACTCACGCGTCATGCATGTGTCAAACGAAAAAAACAACACAACATGTAAACCGCGGGTATAAAATGCACTAAACACTCGCACTCCGAGGAATCCAACTGAAAGCTGTCTTTGTCTACGAGGCTTCTCCATAAATTATTGCTGCGCTCGGAACGACGCTCGGTTAGTGTGGAGTGAGCTTTGAATTTTTTTACTTATATGTTTCATTTTAACTACAAAACTATCTGTTAAACTGTGTTCATAAATTATTATGAAATGTTCAATGAATGTTCAATCTATTTAAATTAAGTTTTTTTAAAAAAGTCAAAATATTTTTTTGGTGAAATTAATGCTCACTAATGACACAAAAAATACGTTTTTCATGTTGTTTATTATCTTAGATTCCAAGATGACACAAAAGATACTTTTTTCATGTTGTTTATTATTTTACATTCCAAGTTATACCGACAGTCTTACTTGCAACTCCTTTAGTTACCTATCGCAATGTATAGTCTTCTAAACTATGCCAAATTATTTAAAAATGCATTACTCCCCTCACCCAAGAATCATATGAGTTAAACTTACAGGGGCTAAAATCCTTCACATATTTATTCATCGATGGCTAATACCACACCCACCATATTATCGCAAGACACTGCATTCCCGTACCTTACTTATATGAGCGCGGATTCATCCAACTGAGTGGAAAACACGGACTATTTGTCATTGCCGTTTTGACCTTCTTTTCGTCCAATGTGATGGTACCAAAGCATGTGGGCTAAACCCTACCAGGTTTTCTAAGGGGGAAAAGAGTTTTCCATGGATTCCGAGCCATAGAACCATGGAAAATTCACTTATCCAACTCAGAAAGTGGTGTATTAATGGGTGGAGATTAGAATCCATGACCTCTGATTTGCAAGGTTTTCGCCGCGCCCCTGAGCGACGAACAGCTCAAAAGCCTTTTATTTTTACCGTACGAATCCTTCTCCATATTATCCGAGCGCGCTAGCGAGGCACGGAGAGGAACTCGAGGCGATAAATTGAGCCGAAACAACCGATCTCTTCACACGTCTCCGTGTGATCGCGTGATGCGCAGGTCGGCCAAAAACGTCTATTTATACGCATGCCATCACCAATTGGCTTCATCTAAAGATAATTTTCCTAATAAATATCTATCATATCCTTAGGGCTGATTTTTCAACAGTCTGATAAACAGTCAGATAACTATTCAACGCATCTATTTACGCCTCTGCTTATCCATCCGTTATGGTAAGTCCAGCCAAAATTACAGGCAGAAAATTCACACAGAAGATAGAATTCTCCAGTAATGACTATCCATCTTTTGAAAAACGTGAATTTGTACTATCAGTCTGATCAGTACTATCTGAGGATTGAAAAATCGGCCCTAAGTCTAATTATTTATTCGATCTTCTAGGCCAATCTTCCGTCGTATTTTTTTATGTTACTAGATGCTACCTTTACTTCAAGGCCAACCTTAAAGTAGGACATTGGCTACCTTATGTGGCGAAAATTCAACTCGAGGAGGGTGGAATAGGGTATAAAAATAATTTCGGGGAACTCGTAAAGAACTGAATCAGCCGTACATCAGTCCAAAACTACATTGACCGGAGCCGGGTACCTTAGCTAGCAGTTTATATTCTTTATATCCGGAATTCGGGGTATGCAGCTGAAAGTCATAATTTCATGCATTCGACCACTATGTGTTGATGCCAACACAAGCTGCCAAAACACAATGCCCAGTCTTCGTTTACGTTTTTAATTCGTTTTAAGAAATTCTTAGCTATTTGGTCGCCAAAAGGCGTTATATCCAATGCTGGGTGGCAAATGCGAATAATGTTTCATTGCCAGTTTGACCATCGTTCATTCACGGGATGGTATGAACAAATACACAATCTGGCGTCCAAAGATTTATGTAGAAATATATTTTCTACACATTTATATTATTTCATGTTTCTACATAAATATGAAAATATATAGACGGGCGATTTGGCATATACCTAAATGCTTTATTACATTGTATAAGTTAGAACAATCAAACTAGTAATAAGCCTACAGGGGGTCCATTCAGAGCAAAAGTGAGTTCGAGTTCGGGAGTGAGTTAACCAAAAAATAGCTGGGAAATATATTATTATTTAAATAACGGAACCGTTATTTATGCTTCCAACGTATTTACGGGACAAACCAGATTTTTACCTAACTGTAATGATGTTCTAGAAGTGTGGAAACCTGGACGGGTTTTATAAAGTCGGACATTGACGGCACAACTTCAAAAGCATGTTTCAAGCATCCAATTTTAAAAACAGCTTTTTGTGGATCTGGCAATTGATAAAGCGTCAGTAATGAATTAAATAAAATACAACAATTAGTAAGCAAGTCTCAAATAATATAATAATTAATGATTGTCTTCTTTCAGCTTACACCGCAAAAGGTGACACTATAATAACACTATTCAACAGTCGAATTCGGCAAAAAGCCGCAAATAACGTGGCTATGGACGTATAAATCTCCGCCTACGTGGACCTGGTATGGTGGACAATGGGTTCGGATGCCATGTACGATTTACTGCAAATTGTGGCTAGAAATGCAGCCGAAGGCAGCGCGGGGCGGCTTGCAACTAGGATAAATAATCTAGATAAAAAATACAAGTCGTAGCGAAAACGCATCACGCGAGAAATAAGATTAGTGACGGTCAGAAAAAAATCTTAAGTTTCCTGGAATGTTTTTCGAAACCTATACTGGACAGATTAACGTCGAAAGAACTAAGGTTTTTATGTTATGTTTTCCATTGCTTAATTTATTTAAACATAACCTAGAATGTATATCGACTGGATCGTAGCTTAGGGGTGCGGCGAATTGTGTTGCACGTCAGATGTCATGGGTTCAAATCCCCGCTCAGTTCTTCCACATCTTTCTTTCTTTTTCTCAATTGGAAAAGTGCATTTTCGTCACAAATGCAAGCTGTTCCATGGCTTGGAATCCATTTAGAGCTCTCATCCTACAAGTGGTAGGGTTAAATTACATACATATTATAGTTTGTAAATGCTAGAAGGAAACGTGCCAGCGAACATAGTAAACATTGAGAAAGGATTAATAACAAAATTCCTGTTCTATGCGCTTGCCCAGGTTTTTTTTTTTTATGTGACTGGACATGGATGGCTAATACCACACCTTCTGTCATGGTATTAGCCCAACACACCACATGGACCACAGGACCTTCCTTATATTGCACGGCTACATTGAACTGGATGGAAAACACGGACAATTTTCATTGCCTCTTCGACCATCGTTCATCCAACGCGATAGTACCAACCCGGGCGGGATTAACCCTACCACCTAGTAAGTAAGGAAGGGGACCTACAGTTTTACGTAGAATCCGAACCACGGCCAGCCTCTCTCAACGGTCGAATGGTCACCCATCCAAGACCAGACCGGACTCAGCGTTGCTTAACTTCGGAGAGCAATCGCCGAAGTGTCGCGCCACTGGGCCACTGAGGCTGACAGGTATTCAAGATCGTTATGTTAATACCAAATATGTGTACAATTTAAACCAATGCATCAAACATATTCCAGGTTTAAGCAAAGGAGAGTCGTGTGAGATTAATACAACAATGAACCAAAAAGTCCCCATATTGTGACACTTTACGCGTAGGAGGATAAGACTGCTCGGGCATAGAATCCCAGAAACTTGTTTTGAATCTAATAAAAATATCTGTCAGAATAAATTATATTCCTCCAAAAAGGTAGCGACCGACGCCGCATCAAAAGACTTGGAGTTCATAAAATATGAATGAGAGAAAAAAGGCGACTGTTACATCGCCTTAAATGCTTCCCTTTTCAATAAAAGTAAGTTTATGTGGCGCTGTCACTTCAGCGATCATATTTATTTGGAAATGATTTAACTGGGAAATTTGGGATTAGAGCTTTAGCTTACAGTTTTAATTTCAAACACAAGATATTTGACTTTAGCAAACCTGTAGAATCATCCTGTTTAAAAAACCAGAGTGGTCTTTGGAATTTTCTAAAGCATTTTTTTGAAGAAACTAGAAATGGATATCTAAAAACTACACCTATTGTCATGATATTATCCCGACTCACCACAAAGGAACTAGGTGCCATGTCAGGATCTTCCTCAAATTACTTATATTACTTTCATTGAACTGGATTTTTGATACAGTTCAATGTAAGCCGTGCAGTGGAACTTAACAATGTAAGCAACGGAAAACCTTCATTGTAGGTTCGCCAATCATTCAATGCATTGGTCCAAACCAGGGCGGGATTAACCTAGTAAACAAGGAAGATTTAGTAAGGTAAGGGATTTATTAAAAGGATTTCATAGGAAGGTACTAGAAACAAAATGCATACAATTAAAATACATATTTTTTTAAAGATGTTTCGGGCATTTTGTAGGCGGAAACAAATCACATATCAGTAAAGTGACATTCGGGTTTTGTAAGAGTCCAACAAAATTATAATTTATTTTGATTTCCTTAACATACTACTAATACATATGCAAATTAGTATCGAAAGAAATCTACACCAGTTGTATAATGTTTCACGGAAGCCTATTCGTTTTGGTTCCATTTTTAATTCGTCCAGACATCCATTTTGCTTTTTATCGCCCTGTCAAATTGTATGAAAGTGGTTCTCAAAACCTTCCCGCCTTGCATACTAATGCAAAGGAGACAATACGAACAAGAAGTGTCAAATACTTTTTTGCCGACTGTCTGCGTGTCTAAGATGTCGTTAGGTTCAAATGGAATTCAGGCCATAGAGTAGTAAAAGAAAGATTGGTTTGAGGTTGTGTTTATACTATGCATAATTGGTAAAGAAATATTGACTTTTCGGTACAAAGCAAGTGAGTAGGTTGTTTCACTGAATGCATGAATGCATGTATAATCTTGTTAATTATTTGGAGTAAATATCCGCGTAAAACCCTAAATATATGGTACTATTATTGGATGAGTTCTCAAACTAGATGAACAAGAGATGTAACATCTAGCAAGACTGTAATACCATACGTCAACATTTTAAAGGGGATTCTGTTTCTTTCTACCAGTAAAAATATGTTTGAATCGTAATGCGAAAATTCACAAATTGGGTCATGTTTAACTTTGTAGTAATAGCTACTAGAAAACTATATTTTTTATTTCAGGAAATAAAAACCACCACCACATATTTCCCAATAACGGAATCCTCGGTTATGTTGATGTAATGCACACCTGACCAGTTGTTTAAGGTACAGGCGACATCCCTAACATTCATCGCATATATGCGTTTCTTTGTCGTTAACGGAGGCCATTGTTGCATAGTTTGTCTGGACATTTGATGACCGAATTCGGTCAAAAGATTTTGTGGTGGTGGCATTTCACAAAACGCATAAAGCATGGACAAGTTTTACAATAAATATGATTTGATGATAAATAATATACAGGATATACATACATTTTAAAAATACCTGCAGCAGTAAATTCTTTAGTAGATAATATAAGATCAATATAATAATAATAATAGAATAATATCATGAAACAAAAAAACAATAGCCAAAACATTCCTGTTTCGGAGGATAAAAACAATTAAGATTCAACCAAAAAATCCTCCGTGAGTAAACATGACTTAAACAGATGGTAAACAAACAACGCTGCTCTGCACAGAAGTTCGTTTCATTACAACACTGTTTTTAATTGTATTATGAGAAGTTACTTATATAATATCTTTTTTTTTTCATTTAAATATTAGATACACATCCTAAAGCGATACAGGTTTTTTATAAAATCAATCTGTGTATTAGGGCAATATTATATGGTCTGTGATGTACGTATCTGTCTTCTCTCCCGGATTCTTAGTAATAAAATTGGTGGTATGCAGAAAACAGCCAATATTTTATTTATTTTAATTTTATCACAGGCTTCAATCGTCAGATATGGTCTACGTGTACCCAAGTTCTCCAAAAATATACAATGAAAAACAACCGACTGAGGCAAGAAATTAATAAATAGTATGTCCACTTTTGTCCTTGTTGTTCTTTGTATTATTAGCTTATCATCGCCCTAAATATATAATGAAGGGTATGTTAAGATTATTTGGACATGCCGAATGAATGGGTGACGAAAGAATTACGAAGCAAAGTTACCGAGCAGAAGCGAGTGGAAGCGATGTACCCGAGTGTCCCGGGAGGACGTACTACCACTAGATCGATGTAATGTTTCGTAAATATCAGATACATAGCACCCGTAATCGTAAAGCAGGTATGATAAATATAATGAGGAAGCGAAAGACGTATGCTATAATCGTATCGTAAGGCGTTCTGTCATCTCAGCCTACTCCTCTGGGGCACTGTCCTGATGACGTGTCTATCTTTGTATTTTTCTATTGAATTATTTGTTTGCCACCTATTGCATAAACTCACTAGAAAGAACTACATTTAAATGGTTCGTATAAATCATTCGAAATAATATAGTGATTTCAACAAAGCACATCCCAGAAATATATCGTTTGCCATAAAATAAAAATAACGCATGAAAAACCGTCGTTTCAAGGAAATGGGCTTTTGTGGAAAATTGTGAGATCGCCAGTAAATTATAGGGTGGGAAAAGTGCGGCATTTCTTTTATTTGTTGGTTCGTGCAGAGGAAGAGAGTAAAGGTATTCTTTGTAGATTCTCATAAATTTTAATAGGAAAAGAAGGTTTTAAGAAATTTACTTAATTTTAAGCAAGTACGACATATCAAATGTGTTGAAGTTGTAGTGATTTTACACTATTTTTTGCAGATAAGTTTCGGTTGACTATATTATTTCAGGATACAATTTTGGGAATCAAAAGAAGTAAAAAAAAAACACCGGTAGCACTCCGGGAGTGCCGGCAGAAGTGAAAACTTTAGTATTAACGTTGTGTTTAATTATAAGTACAAAAATACTATCATTTATGAGGTAGAATACAATGTTTATTTATTGCGCTATCGTACACAAATATGACAATTTACATGTTATTATTCATAATATTATATCGTTATTTATTTATATATTACATTAATTTTTATCTCTTAGAAAAATCAACTTTCATCCATAATTTCGACGACTTTTTCACCATCGTTATTACCAGAATCATCATCGCAAATTTCTAAAACTGATACAATTGGTTTATGATAGCTGAAGTAAGAAACAAACAGTTTTGATTCGAATCGATGGATGTTTGTTACTCTTTCACGTAAAAAACTACTGAATGGATTCTAATGAAACTTTACAATAATATAGCTTATACATCAGAATAACACATAGGCTACAATTTATAAAGATATTGTGCCCATGGGCTTAAGAACTTTCACGGGGATGCGAAAACGATGCCGGTAGCGCTACTTCACACCAAGGGGAGCGGGGCCGGGGGCGGTAGCGGGAGCGGGGCCGGGGGCGGGGCGGGCGGTCCGACGGGGGCGGGTGCGGAACAAAAAGTGCTCAGCGCCGCTAAAGAAGTTTTCACTTCAAAAATCGATACCATTATGCTGTTCCCTTTTTCATAAAACTTGAGTTTCTTGAAACGAATTTAATAAAATCACTACAAAAAACAATCAAATGAAACACAGTTTTTTGAACTGGACATGAATGGCTATAGTACAAATCACCGCCGTGATATTCTCTCAAAACAGCGCATTTATGACGAAACTAGGTGCCATGCTAGGACCTGCCCTTTATGAGCACGGTAACATAGAACCGAATGGAAATCACGGAAATATGTTATTGCTGCCTCGAAGATATTTTCATCCATTGCCTACCTAACCTATCAGGGGAAGGAGGCCTACCGTTTATATCCATTCAGAACGATGAAGATGCTCGAATTAGTTACGAAATTCACTTATTCAACTCAAATAATGGTAATGTGCTTACTGAACCCTTCAAAATCTCCCTTCTGTAGTGTGCACTCAAACAGCAAGAACCTGTACATGTATTTCGTTCGTCTCTCAAACTGCATCATTGCCTCTCGCTCGCGCTTAAGGTAACTGAGGCCAATGAAATTCAGTTGCCACACTCTTCCGCAGCGCCGACACATCACAAGGAAACGACACCCATAAGCGGCGACAGATCGTAATCTATGAGGCGTCCGTCAAATTCAGCCGAAAGGAAAATTGTCGGAGAAGTTTTATATAATACTCTTTCGCAGTGGGAGAGCTCAAACGAAGTAGCAAGCTTTCTATATAAGATCGTATATATTGGCATACACATAAAATTGTGATGTCCAACCATCTCATAGGGGGTTAAAAGTTTAGTAAAAATAATTTCATAGTACAATAACCGTACCATGAATAGAAAGTTATTTTCTCAGCTTCCGTAGGATAAATAAATTTCTTACTAGCCGCGCTACCCGGCTCCGTTCTCTCTCTCTCGTTTTGGAAGGCTAAGCACGAATGATTTTTTCCAGGATAATTAGCGACCACGAACGAATGATTTTTTCCGAGATAAAAAGTAGATAAAAAATTTGAACGGTTGTCTTTGTTCCAGGATAAAAAAATACTCATTTGTTCCAGGGTAGTAGTAATCTATGTGCACCGCTGATTTTGTTCTTGGATAATAAGTAGCCCATGTACCTGGCTGATTTTTTCCAAAAATTAATCCGCTTACTTCTAGGCCATTTAATAAAAAAATAATATGCAACCTGCCATGGATGGATAATACAACACAACTACCGTTATGATTCTTATAAGACTTCTCTTTCAGTATAACAAATATCCCATGTGAAATGGTAACCCATCCACCCATTCATTATTTTTGGTAAAGTATTATATAACGAAAAACAAACACATCCGAATCAATAGCCGAAAACTTTCGACGCGTCTGCCCACCCTTCCTGTAATCCCCGGACGGGGGCGATTCGATAAGAGCGCCATAAACCATATTTAAGGCTTCGATCTAGTCGTAAACGATAGAAATATCGTGATCAAGGACTGGCGTCGTAAATTAAGGGGCACACTCGGTTTGTTTTATGTGTTCGGAAAGATATTGCCAGCTGAAACGGAACGGTCGGGGTGGTTTGCTGAAATTCAGTTTGTACACGTTTCGAAGGTCACGGAGACTATAAGGTCTTTACTATGGAACTTTAAGATCGAGCTCACTGAGAACATGGATTAAAATCGTCGCCCTGTTCAGTTCATCACTTTTTTAGGGTTCCGTACCCAAAGGGTGCCAACGGAACCCTATTACTAAGCCTCCGCTGTCCGTCCGTCCGTCCGTCCGTCTGTCACAGGGCTGTATCTCTTAAACCTAAGTTAGATTTTCACAGAGTTTGTATTTATTTTGCCGCTATAACAACAAATAGGTAAAATTAAGAAATAATCAAAATTAAAATCCATACAAAAAACCAGATTTTTTGTGTTAAATTTTGTAAGATGGTACGGAACCCTTCGTGTGCGAGTCCGATTCGCACTTGGCCTGCGCTTATGCTACCTGATACACAACTACCGTTATGATATTAGCCCAATACACCACATTCCCGAAGGTTAGGTGCCATGCCAGGACCTTTGACCACGGCTACATCGGACTGTATAGAAAACGCTGACAAATTTTCACTGCCGCTTCGACGGCATCTTTTCATCCAATGCAAATGCGAGAATGAGAAAGAAAGTGCATGAACGGGGCGAGGATTTGAACCCATAGGAATGTTAGGCAGGTCTCGGCGCCACTAGGCTGCGAGCCGCTCAAAACTTTGTTTTTCTTTCTGAGTTGGATAAGTGCTTTTCATCACGAATGCTAGCTGAATTAAGCCCGTCCGGGTTGGTACCATGGCATTAGATGAAACGTTCGAAGTAGCAATTAATAATTCTCCGTGTTTGCCATCCAGCTCAATGTTGCCGTGCTCACAAAATAAAGGTCTAGGAATGACACCGTATTTCTGGGTGTGTTGGGCTAATATGACGAAGCCAAAGGTCCACAGAACACTCGTAGCAACTAAAACAATAAGAAACCGGCCAAGTGCGAGTCGGACTCGCACACGAAGGGTTCCGTACCATCGTAAAAAATAAAACAAAAAAAAATCACGTTTTTTGTATGGGAGCCCCCTTTAATTTTAATTATTTTGTAATATTTGTTGTTATAGCGGCAAAATAAATACACACTCTGTGAAAAATTCAGCTGTCTACCTGTTACGGTTACTGAGATACAGCCCTGTGACAGACGGACAGACGGACGGACGGACGGACAGACGGACGGACGGACAGCGGAGGCTTAGTAATAGGGTTCCGTTTTCACCCTTTGGGTACGGAACCCTAAAAATGGTATTTTACCATATTTTTTATGTAACTGGTCATGTATATCTAATACTAGACCAACCGTCATGGTATTGGCCTAACACATATTATGGGAACTAGGTTCCATGCCAGGACCTTCCTTATATTGCTTAGCCCCGCTCCCTTATATTGTAACACGGACAATTTTCATTGCAGCTTCGAACATCGTTCATTTAATGCGATGGTATCAACCCGGGAGGGATTAATGCTACCACCCAGTAAGTAAGTACGTGAAATTCGAATAACGGCCAGCCTCAACGGTTGAAACTTTTTACTATTCTTCTATATATAATATCTATTACTAATATTTATAAATGCGAAAGTAACTCTGTCCGTCTGTCTGTTGCATTTTCACGCCTAAACCGCTAAATCAATTTTGATGCATTTCGGCATAGAGGTAGTTTGGAGAAGGACATAGGCTAATTTTTGTGGTAAAAAATAAACGCGAAAGGGGGAAATAGGGGATGAAAGCTTGATATCACTCCAAAACGGCATTGCCCCAAGCGGAGCCGGGTACCTCAGCTAGTTGTTCTAAATAGGATGTTTTGTTTTCTGTTTTATATAAAACTATGCACAGATATTTCGTTACTTTTAATGCATTTCGTATTCCGACATGACACTCTAACATTTACGTAAATGAATATGTGCATAGGTATTTCCATGAATATGGTAGAATGTCATCGTTATTAATTCGACTTAGGGTTAAAGCTGGGTAGAAGTCACGGGAAATCTAAGATTTTAAAATTTTAATAAATGCATAATTTTTTCATATAATTTTGCACGGTGACTGACATTAAAATATCGAAGTTTCCCTACCCCTAAAAGTTGTCAGATTTGAATACGATGTTTATTACTTGAGAAAGCTTCTTTAAATATCCGTATCTTTTATTTATTTTTTGTAAATAATTGGATTGTTCATGAAAAGAATTCGATAATGAACGTTTTCCAATGTCTATTAACCAATATTTCTTAATCTTAATGGTAAATAAAGCGCGGCATATGGCGTACGCCAGGACATATTAAGGTGCCCGACCACGCCCATGAGTTTTCCAACCTTCTCCGGGAGGGGGGCGTAAAAACCATGCAGGCATGCCAGGTGCTTTTTCACACCACGTTTGAAGGGACCCAGGTGGTAATTTGGGGGAAATTACTCGGAAAGGAGTTAATTTTATTATTTCCTGGCCCTATAGGTAAAGGATCAAGAGGATTGGTGGGTTCTTATTTTTGCAATGTCGACTGTGAATTGGTTTCTCGCTGAACGAAGGTAGAAAGGGGACGGAGGGACAGCGTTATGCTAAACCTAGGAAAATATTAGGAGCGTGTAAACAATTAACGCCCGTAGTATGGGAAATTGATATGGTAACGACTCTCTTAAGTTAATGCTTGAAGCACATATTAAGAGCGAGATCATTTATTGTAAATACAATTAAGGCGATGGTTTGTTTATGTTAAGGCCCGCACGCGCTGACAGGTTGGACGTGTCCGCTGTTCGTTCACCCTTAAGCAATCTGATTAAATTGACAAAGGAATACGTGGAGTTGCCAAATCACAGTAGTAATTGCGAAGTTCTAGTTACTAACATAAATACAGTGTTTGTTTATTTTTTCGACCATTATTTGTACACAAACTTATGGATCCTAATATTTACGAGATAAAAGAAAAACCGGTAATAAACTGGGCCGAGAGTTATTTTGAAAGAAATTGCACTTTGACTTTGAGATTACATATCCCCCAAAATAATATATATCATATCATATTCATATGTCAAAACGTATCGGACTTAAAAACACTTCATATATTCAAGGTTTTAAGAAAAAAAAAATACTTCGTAGTCGTGATGCACTGTCATGATACCTATTCGAATTAATCTACTTGACATGGCTCCTATATATTTAATATTGCACATCAGGTTTTGATGCAGGTTGAAGTAAGTTTTTTCTTGAAATAAATACAAATATTTTCTTTGATTAGCGGTAGAAACAATGTATCCATCGTCAAACCGGTGTAATATTTATTTTATATCAAGATTTTACGTTTTATTATGATAACGATTAGGAAAAAATTAAAGACAATGAAAAAGGCAGTATTATTGAACACATTAATCTTTATGAAGAGGTTCGAAAACGGCTAATTTCGAATGCTATCTTTCTCAGTCTTTCCCGCTGCCCCCGACCCGCTTCTGCTACCCGACCTTATTGACGCGGCTTAGTGGGACATACATAATAATTTTATGTTTAATGGATACGACATTGCCTTTATCTCATTTATTTGAGTTACAGCGACATCTACATTTGAAGCATTGTAATCAGATTTTGCCATACGTGATGCACCAAAAATAAGATGTTATTTCCTTAATCCTTATTTTTAATGTCTTTCTCACACCATTTCCTATCTTTCCTGTAAGAAATAAACTACGAATTATTGTTGATTTTTGTTAGCTATCTAGTTAGTTAGCTATAATAATGGCTAAAGCTTCAATTTGTAAGCTTAAGGTCGGCTCCATAATTTCTACTGTTCCTATCATCCCGATCAGTTTTCACATATAAAGCAATACAAGATTCCATTTTCGTCAATAGCTCGGCCAGCAGCGTACTCGCCGCATACCAGTTAGCGCACTCGTATACGGACATTATACAATTCTTCGGCCATTTGCGGAAATACCGTTCGCGGAGCCTCTTAGAAACGTCTAAATAAAGCGATCAAGATATTCCTTGGAAAATTGTGGTGCTTGATTGTTGAGAAATTTTGCTAAATTAAAGTGACATATGAAAGTTACGATCGTTTTGTGTTTTTAGTTTTCTTGCGGGATTATCGGAAAACACGACATTTCAAGATTAAGAGCCTTTTTCACCTACTACCGATTAGCTTAATCGCCACATATTAAGGGCCTTTCTTAGCAGCCTGCTATCAATAGAAGTACCACATAATCAGCATTTTAGTTATAAAGTCCCTAAAGTGTTGATTAAGGCGCTAGGACTAGCCAACTACTCGCGCCATACAAATGCACTTTTTAACAAATGTAATAATATGTAGTGAAACGCTTCAGCAAATCCAAATAGAACTCCAGACTGATAATGGATTGTTAATATTTTTTTATTCCATCATTTATTTAAATAATAATAAAAATAAAAAAAGTTGATTTTTCTCATTAGAAATCTGAAAGTCATTCGATTTCTAGATATAAGCAAAAACAGCATATATGCATAAACAAAAAATTCCATTTGCTTTTAGATTTCTACATTTAGTCAAAAAAGTTCGGAAATGGACACCGTTTCCGCAATGTATTTTGTATAGAAAAAGGAAACATACATTAACGAAAATCATTCGATTCCTAGACAAGGAATCATATATTGTAAGAATGACATTTATAATCGTCAGACTTAGTTAGTTTACTTGGGGTGCCTCGTCTAACTTTGCGATTTGGCTAGTACCAGGCCCTTAAAATAAATCAGCACTTCATGAACACCAGGCTAAAAGTAATAATAGTTGGTTTTTTCCTTTGAAATTCAAGCTTAAAATTGATTTAAAAAATTACAAAAAAAGGTGAGGGCATATAAATATATCAGTTGCATCTTACAACATACACAGGAAGAAATGCAGTGGGACCACTTGTGTTATTTTAAAGTGCCGGAACCCGGCACAAGACTCGGGTCCCTGATTTATATTTTTATAATATGTTTAGTTATTATATCCTTAATACAGCGTTGATGGTACAGCTCGTGGCTAGAGGACTTGCCTTGCTTGTTCAAATCCTCGCCCGGTCATACACCACTTTCTTTCTATTTCTGAGTTGGATAAGTGGATTTCGATAGAGAATTTGAGCTATATCATGGTTCGACACCCATAGGTAGGGTTAAGCCCGCTTAGGTTGGTACCGCCGCATTGGATGAAACTATGGTTGAAGTGGCAATAAAAAATAGTCCGTGTTTTCCATCCAGTTAATACTATAGGCGTGCTCAAAAAGGGAAGGCCCTGGTATGGCACCTAATTCCTTAGGGAATATGGTGTATTGGGCTAATATCCTAACGGTAGTTGAGTGGTAATAACTATCCATGTCAGGTTGCATAAAAGTAAGATATCTTTTTTCCTTTTTTTTTCTATTTTCATTCGAAATATCATTAAGAGAAGAAAGGCCCATACATTTCCTGGTTTCACCTTGCGAAAACTCTGCCGCACTGGATTTACACGCGCAAAAGAAAATTGCCTCCATTTTTCAAGAGAAACTAAAGAGGTGCTGAAACTAGCGAGGCTTGAAAGTTCAGCCAGCGATTTAAGAGCTCACAGCGACTTTGTAATACACATTTTCTAAAAAGTATTATAAATTAAATTTCTAGGTTGTATTGATGAGGTTGTAACTAAGACGAAGGCATGAATTTATCGCTTATGGTTATAATGGGCTATAATAGTTTTAAATTTCATAATATAAGTAATCATAACCTATCAAATGCTTTTACCTGACATCGCAATTAGTACGTGATTCCATGATTTATTAAAAGGCAGAAACGCAGACTCAAAAATCGATATTCATTGGATAATTATTTAGTTCGATGGGGTTATATTATGTGCACTTAATGCCCGCTACGCAGTTTCAGCGTGAAAAGAAAGTATGTAGAATAGGAGGCGTTGATTACGGGCGGAAGGACTTAGGAGATCTCTTCGCTATGGGTACAGAACGGTGGCGGGATTGCAAGAAACCCTGCCCGGAAAAGGTTTGCTTGCTGGTTGGAGTCCAGCCTTGCATATAAAGTAACTCTGTTAATAGCTTTATTTATTTAGTTAATGCAAAATATATGTACACCGCGATATGATGTTCATCAGAAACCGATCATATTTAATTAAAACAATAAAATTAAAAGTATGTTGCTCAAAAGTTTTTCGATCTCTTTAATAATAAATGTGGCGAAAGCTAGCCAAGAAACTGCCGGAAATTTCCCTTTTATAGTGTACTTTTGGAACGTAAAAAATACGAGAACAGGAATAATATTCTGTATATTAATTAAATTTTGACAGAATCCTCTTATTCAATGTTTGTTGTTTTTTTTATGTAACTGGATATGGATGGCTAATACTGAATTGACCGTCAGATATTAGCATAACACACCACATGGCAACCAAATGCCATGCCAGGAACTAAAATAGTTTCATCAGCTTCCTTGTTTGTGCATAGTAGTATTTTTTTTAAATGAAACAATAAACATGTATTCTTTTAAATGTATTTACATTTTTCTTATTAATGACGTAACTTCAGCCCTAAGAGCTGAGGCGAAAGTGAATATAATGAAAAATTATGAGAAAATATTTTTTAGGTTCAATAAAATATAGAAGGTATGATTACAGAAAATACATCACGGAAAATATATACGGAAAATCCAAAGAGGAAAATCCTAAAATAAGACATTTAAAGTCGTAAGCGTTCAGTCCGCACTGGCATTTATGAAACACAGGCAAAAACATGAAGCGAAATGTATAATATACTATTTCGAGGGCAGGCATTGCCGTAAGTAAAATCATGGAGAGCGAACTCATTGGGGGTAAGTAATAATTTGAAGAATCTTAAAATGTTTTTATTTTATTTTATTTATTCGGAGAAACAACAGTGCATTCATAAATAAAGTGAATTAATAAAAATAAACACCACTTACTGTTTCTGCGCTACTTAGTGGGAAAAGAGTGGGTTTCTTATACAAATGCCAAGTGATATTAGCCATCCAAGCCAAGTTACATGCGACGTTACCACGTTCTTTACAACGATATATTATTTTTACACTAAATTACTGAATTACTTTATATGGAAAGACTAACTTTTAATTTAGAGGATATTCAAAAATAAGGTATTAAATTTTTTTTGGTCACTTCAATCCTATTGGGATTTACCAAATCGTATGTACTGGCCGTTGCAACACCCTGCATAGTTGTGCACAAGCCATTTAATTATTTTATTTAGAATAATTGATTGCGAATCTTCAAAATTATTTATTTTACTGTTAACTATTTCACTTTTTTTTAATCGTTACGTTTAGATTTATTGCGAATTATTTTTGTTTTTATGGCGATGTGAAAAATTTAATTGATTTATATTTTCACTGAATAAATGATTTTTATTTTCATTTGATTTTGATTTTGAGCCAATGAAGGTGCACGACGATTTGATTAGCGTGGAGAAATAAAAAAATGTCAATTTGCTATGTCTTTTTAGTGCGTCCACGTATTGTTTGTCTCAGTGTACCTCCACAGCATTACCCGCTTCGTGGCTAAGTCCGCGTGAAATACAACACCGACCGCTAAAAGCACGGCGCGCGGATATCCGGGGAAAGACGCATCGCTCTAATGTCCGCCGCCGCCTACCCTGCCGACGCCGCAGTAATGCGCTGTCGAAACTCCGTCCGTCTGAATGTCAGTGCTGAGCCCTGGAATGCCGGCTGGTTTTCAGTTCACCTGAAGACAGTCGTTACGCTATCAATTCCCCATACTACGGGAGATTACTGTTTGTACGCTCTAAATGTTTTACAAGGTTTTTTTATTATGGATTATAATCGTTTTTTTTTATTTATTTACCTTTTAGATTGGAAAATATAGGCTAATAAACATTGGAAAAAGTTATTTCTTTGTACTGCCATTTTGTTTTTTTTTTTCTGGAAAATACAGATATTTAAATAAAAATAAAAATAGTAATATGTTTATTTCTATGTTATATATAATATAATATATTATTAATAATATTAAATCATTAATAATAAGTGAACCTGACTGCATTGTTGAGACCATAAATGCACATGGCAGGAGAAAGACCATCCCTAGAATTAAAAAGAAGCTGAACAATATTGAATTGATCTTAACATTGTAGAACCAAAGTGGAAGAATAAACCCCAAATTAGAATCTCATATTTTTGCAATACAAGATCAGGCAATTATCACACAACAATTTGAAAGCGATATACTAAAGCGAGATGTCGACGGTAAATGTCGCCTATTCAGTGAAAGAAACGAAACTGTAATGCGCATAATATCAGGATGTAAAATGTTTGTACAACATGAGTATGTTAAATAGCACAACAATCTGGTTAAATATGTGTGAGGAAAAAACATACATTTAAAGCAACAACGTTTTGGTGGCTTTTGAACTTCCAGTAACCACTGATTTCGCGATACCGAACATTAGACCAGTTTTGATATACATCAATAAATCAAAAAATAAAACCTACCTGATCGATGTAACAGTACCTTCGGACTACAACATTATGATGTACTTAAAATAGAAGTGGAAAGGCTACGGAACACATCTTGCAAAATTATTCCAGATGTTATTGGCACAATAAGTAAAACTGCACAAAATTATATCGACACTTCAGAGGCTGATATAAAGATGGAGATTCTATAAAACAGGCGGCGATACATACTACGAAAATTGTGGTAAAATTTATGAGCGGATATTTAACCAAATTAAAATAAACAGTGAAGAATTTAAAAAATAACATCATTTTTGAGGCTTATTCCTTTTCCTGGGAGGGACCTAGGCGGGAATAAGTCGGACTGCACAACGATGCTGAAGACTAATCTGAACAGATTGGATGAAGAAATGTATATAATAATAATAAACATAAACAATAATAATAGATTCAAGCTTTTTTTAAGATATTATAGAATTTTGTCAAAATCTGACAACTTTTAGGGTAGATAAATGTTTGGGCCCGGAAGGCGTTTCAGCTAGTTTTATTCGCAATTTATTCGGGAATGCGGTGTGTTGGGCTAATAGCATGGCGGTGGGTGTGGTATTTGCCATCTACGTTCTGTTATATTAAAAAAATAAGGCCGACAGGTTTTCGCAGCCTCTCAAATGTTAAAATCCTATGGAGGTCGGCAGGCGCTTCTTAGCTAGACGTAACCCATATCTCGCGCTGTACTAAAAAAAATATATTGTTTTGTTTATTTATTTGAATAGGAGATAATATAAAACTTTTGTCTTGATTTGAATTCCCATGGTGGACTTTCCAATTGACCACACGCAATCATTTCGTTGCATAGTTTAAAATATCATCACGAAATTAACAAGAAAAGTAACAAGGAATCATAAAAACAGACGGGCTACTATAAAATACGGGAATAATTCCGAGTTACGCTGAAATGTCGTTAAAAAGAACGTGTGTTGGTTTTTTAACTGCAGCATTGAATCCTTTTATATTATTTTTGAATATTTTTATAAGTACGCTATTGGATCGGTAACGCATATGGATTTCGTTACTCAGTACGTCCGCAAAAGAGAGATCAGTAAAGTATGCTTTTCTAAGGACCTAAATAACAGAAATATCGTATATATTACATCCCCACGAATTGACGAACTAGATACGCTTTTTCAGCCAATGCGAATGAAAAAGTTAATAGAAATTCGTGCTTAATTGTAACTTCTTTTAACTTAATGGTCTTTATTTATTTAATGGGCTAAATGTTTCAATTTAGTTTTTTCGAGGGACATACAATTTTATATGGAATCGAAACGACGAACGACGATTCCCTCAGTCGCCTGCGTGTTTTTTTTTTGTTTATTGTAATAATTTTCTGAGTACTCAACTAAAGGAAAACACGGAACCACATTATTGTTAAATTTTTTCGTCATAATGAGACTCGGCCAATCGCAAGACTTTTCTTGGTGGCGATATGATAACCGGTCGGCTTTACAAACACAACATCGCAATATCACTGTCTTACAGCATTCGCGACGTATTCATTCAAAATTAGTTTTAAGATCAACCAGAAATAATACATATTATGTATCGGTCCAATGATTCCTGGGTAATGCATAAAATTAAGCTCATTCATTCTGGCCCTTGATTCCCGCTCTATAATTTTATTGCAACACAAGTTTATTATAAGAAAATAATTTCAACATAACTTGGCCAGAAAATAATAAATATGAACTTTCATTTGCGATTTTATGTACCGCTACAGGGAATCTAAGGACTGTAATTTAGATGGTACCATGCAACATTGCAACAAGGGTAGTAATTATATCATAATTGGATATAGTTAATAATGAAATGAAAAATGATTAGTTTTTCAAATCACCAAAAAATTTACAGGTGGTATAATATCTTCTGTAAAATTTCAAAAAGGAAAAAAAATAGTTCTTATTGCGTTGTTTCTTAGAGTAAAACATTTTACTTATTAACGTCGGATAATCACTTCGAAATTAATCTTAAATTTAATTATGTACTTCAATGTACATATAAACTATTCCTTAAACAGTTTATTTTTAACTTAACATTAACACAAATCGATTACAAAAAGCTTGTATAGCTAGTATAGCACATTCATCTAATTATCGTCGTTTGGTGATGAGCGGTCACTAAACTGATTGGATAACATTTTTTTCGGGGCTCTCGATAATATCCACCAGTTAATCGCTTACTTTATAGACCAGTCAAATTAGCTTTAAAACAGTGTTAACCTTGCACTCGTGTATTGTAGCTTTTTAGGGTTCCGTACCCAAAGGGTGCCAACGGAACCGTATGAATAAGCCTCCGCTGTCCGTCCATCCATCCGTCCGTCCGTCCGTCCATCTGTCCGTCCGTCAGTCACTATCTGTCACAGGGCTGTATCTCAACGTGTATCAAACGTTGCAAAAGTCTTGTATGGTCATATTTTTTACGGCAAATAAGATGTTTCAATGAAAAAACAAGTGATTTCTTCTTGGCTGCACTGACTGCTGCTTGTTGCTTTGTTCACGAGGAATCCATTATTTGAGCTAATTCACTACATATTCAAGAAGTTTTATCCAAATCGGTACTCCTTGAGAATTGGTGCTTTACAATATTATATATTTTCCTTTTTATTCTTTTGTTATTATGTTAATTAATTTTTTTTTATGATTTTTCTTTTCTTTGTTTTTCCTAATCAGTATACCATATTGTAATATTAAGTATCCTATTTTTTTAAAACTTATAAAATACACATTTCGCTCTGTGTCTCTTCATATCAGATAGTTAATGCGTTATATATCTTTATTACTTTTGGTTCGTCGTCGCATTATCTTCTCCACCACAACAAACCAATGATAAAATAAATGTTTTTATCGCACTAGGATAGATAGTTCTGGAAATATGATACGGGATTTAATGTGCCAACAGTCGTATTAAATTCTAGATCGTAACAAATACACCGTGTTGTGTGTATTTTATTGCAAACATTTATTTCGATTTGATCAAAACAATTTCGTTTTCAAAGTAAAGACGTAGTTTAAATATCAAAACAAATATCGATATTTCCAAAATTTATAAGTTATAATGAAAACTGTGGCTTAAGCAAAGTATCCACATAATTGTGCCAAATTGTTACGACATTTAAACATTATTAGTAGGCCTTACAATGTAGACTACTGTTAACTCACAATCATAGTTGTTAATTTCTTATTTGAACGTTGTTCCTTCGATTTGGATCGGTACCTTTGTTCCTTGGATTTGAAATTTGGAAACAAAGACCACTCCCATAAATTTGTACCTCCGGCCTATTTTTGAATTTGTATTCTTACATCATAGGTACCTGTAACGTCAACAAAATTTTCAAATTGTGAAACTTTATAATTGGCTAAACAATTTGATAAATACCTGTACTATTTGTAACCATATATAGCTGTTAAGTTTCTATAATAAATAAATAAATAAATAAATAAAAATAAGGCTAGCAAATTTTGGTGTTATATACAATATATACACTAAACAATTATACACTATACTTTACATATATACAAATACCTCATTAGGATATATCAAATGTATACTAGTTTATTTTTAAACATTTCTAAATTGTACCTAATTGTGGTTTTTGTCGCCAATAAAATATTTGAATTTGAATAAGGTTTATTCCTCATATTCGCTCGTTTTCGTTAATTTGATTTAAAATTTTAATCGCTTTCTACAAAAAATAAATCCATTGACGAAAAATATTTTTGTCCAATTGATTCTGTAGACTGCTAGTAAAAATACATATAAAGTAACACTTCCATATGTAGTAGTGCACCAACGAATTTCTTTTGCTCAAAACGCAATATTTTTTAAGGCCTGATTTTAAATAGTCAGATAAGTCCATATTTTTACAAATTGTAGTCAAATAATCTTGATAGAAGATATAATTCTCCAGTAATTACTATCCGTCTTTTGAAAAACGTAAATTTGCATCAGTCCGATAAGTACTTTCTGAGGATTGAAAAATCGGCCCTAAAGGGTCTAGATTTCTGAAGCTCTATTTTCTATGAAATTGCTAGATAAAATCATCAGGCGAATGTGATTTTTTTCCATGTCCAGCATTGACGGGAGCCTCGGCATGTGAACATGTTCACGCTTGACCGGTTGGTTATTATCTTTTACTAATGCCTTTAAGTTGTCTCCATGGATATGATATAATGCATTTCCGCTGTTATCAGTTCGCGAATGTCATGTTCGCCTTGTGGGAGTAAGTCTGGACATGATAAGCCATCTCGATGTCCATCCCTATATTTCCGTTTTTTTTTATACTTAATATATTACCACAAATAAAATTGGTATTAAATAGAAAAAGTAAAACGAAAAAAATATAAATAATGGCTCGAAAGCAAATTATTAACTAAATTCGAAATTCAAATACACAAACCTAAATTTGAAATATATTTTAATTCAGAAATCCTACCCAAACGCCAGATATTTGTATCAAAGTGGCCAGTTCAACAAAACGCTAATTTTATATGTAAGGAAGGACATGTGTATTGATTTATTGGTCATCTGTTAGGTATACCATGTAGTCTGCATCCAATCTTGACAAGATAATATCCCTAGCTTATTAATTATATACCGTAGTTCCATGTCTTGCCTTCCGGTGTTGTAAGTACCTGTAACAAAAAAACATTTTGTTAAAAAAAAATCCTGCTTATGGGGTGCAGGTACTATAAGTGCGTACTAATGTTTAATATATTTTCCGTCGATAAAGGCTTGCAATTTATTTCGTGGCACGCTTTATTTCAATTGGATGTGGCAAAGATTTTTTTTCCAAACTTATGGATACCTTTGCGAAATTGGGATACTAATACCGGTAAATAAAAAACTTTTTTTATCTATTTTTACTGTTATTTTTTTAGTAATAAAATGTATGATAACATGAATGAATAATTTTGGCTGCAGGAAAGACTAAGTTATATATTTTATGATGAAATTGGATATTTTTTTAAGTAATTGGACATTAATGGCTTATACAACTACTGATGATATTAGCCCAACCAGGCCATGCCAGGGCCTTCGTTTACCAAACCGGGCGGGATTAACACTACCACCTAGTAAGTACATTATCAAACCGGACAGGATTAACACTACCACCTAGTAAGTAAAGAAGGGGACTTACAGTTTTACGTAGAATCCGAACTACGAATCGCTTAGTCGCCTTTTACGACATGCACGGCAAGAAATACATTATGACACGTGACTAAAGGCACTAGGCACAAGTGAGATTCCGTTATTTAAAGAAACAGACACGGTAATTACAATAGAACCATCGAAAATGTTTACCCAACATTTTAGCGATTGAACGTAAGCCAGAGAATCCAATTCAATGTAGCCCGCAAAAAAAACCATGACTCAATAAATGTTGGACTTCCCAAATAAAATCTCACAGAATATCTAGTTCCATATTTTATCGCTGTTGGCTGTCAGCGGCTTGGGCGGCGCGCCGCGGCCAGCGAGCAAAGAAGGACCGGAGGAGCGATCGAAACTCATTCGTGTGGCCAGGACCGGATTAACCATGTCGGGACTCCTAGGCAATTCAATTCTCGGGGCCCCTTCCTAACTTTTTGCCACCTAAGCTGAGGTCAACGCCGACCAAAACATAGCAAATTTTGACAATGTTTTTCCTATGAATGAGGAGTTTTCGCACGATATTGTTTACGTTGCCGAGCTCTATCAGAGTCACACTTTCATCTTACTCACCCAGGTAGTGGATAGAAATGCGTCCGACTCGGAAAGGGGGAACGGCAGAACGTCTAATATGCAGATCGTATAATGTCATATTTTAACAAAATTTTAAAACCATGCACAACGTATAATCGGCAGATCGTATAATTTTATACGTAGTGCATGAAGAAGTTTAAAAGTTGTGACTATTATACGTTCTGCATGATGCAAAGAGTTGATTTTATTTTTAAACTTTATTCATGCACAACGTATAACATTATACGTTGTGAATATTATACGATATGCATGGGTTTCATTTTTTGGAAAAAAATACTATTATACGTTGTGAATATTATACGTAGTGAATACGACTCCTTGGAAACACTAACCGAAATATACCTATCTTCAAATGTTTCCAATCGATTTTTTTTTTTTCGGTGGGGCCCTTATCCGATGCAGGGCCTTCGGGCAGGTGCCTACTCTGCTTAATGGCGGCAGGATAGCCACGTGTTAGTGTAAATGCATGAAGTGTAGGTATGTAGTTCGCTTACGTGGAATGTTACATGTATGTATACACACATGCATGTCACATTCCTTGGAATAAGCGACGTACCTGCTTAGTACGAAAAAGTATATTAACTTAGTTTGTTTACGTATTCAAGACGCGCATTCTGAGCGGTTCGTGGCCTAGTAGCGCAGGGACTAGACTAGCATACCAGAGGTCTGGGTTCGAATCCTCGCCATGCACCACTTTCTTTCTCATTCTGAGTGATTCGCCATGATTCGGAATGAATGTAAAACTGTAAGTCCCCTTCCCCTACTAGGTGGTAGGGTTTAAGCCCGCCCGGGTTGGTACCGTCGCATTGCGTGGAGATTGTCGAAGCGGCAATGAAAAATTGTCCGTGTTTTCCATCCAGTTCAATGTAGCAGTGATCATAAAAGGGAAGGTCCTGGCATGGCACGGGAGTGTTCCTTCGGGAATGTGGTGTATTGGGCTAATGTCATAACAGTAGTCATAACATTACGCATCCATGTCAGGTTGCATAAAAAAAAATCGAATATTCGCCGCACTAAATATCATAGTGAAGTTCTTACGTGTCGTTGGAGCTCGAGAACATCAGTAGTGAGGGAAATCGTAAGCTACTGTACGTGTAAGTGGCTACCTCCATACGAACGAGTTTCGGTTGTCACTGCCGTCCTTCCTTCCTCATTGGCTCGGGCGACGCCGGAGAGCGTGTCACGACGCGGACAATGTCGGGGAACAAAGCTCTATTTCAGGAAACTACAGCGTTTCAGTGGCTTTGGCATAGAGCTCAAATGAAAGCTGTCATATAATATTTTTTTTTTCAATTAAAAAAACGCATGTCAACTAGTATTTTCATCAAGAATGTATTTCTTTGAAAAAAAAAAAACAAATCAAGGAATCTTGAATTTTACATGTATTTTTACTATAGCATGGACAACTATCGTCATGATATTAGCCAATTATATCACTTTCCTTCATTTTATCCAATCACGGCTGCATTACACAGAATTATTCGTTTTGTAGTATTTTTAACCGACTTCAAAAAAAGGAGGAGGGTATCAATTCGTCTGTATGTTTTTTTTTTTGTTTTTTTTATGTTTGTTACCTCATAACTTTTGCCTGGGTGAACCGATTTTGATGATTATTTTTTTTAAATGATAGCAAGTGCTTCCCAAGTGGTCCGATTTTAATTTGGTTAAGTTCTGACAATGATATCCATGAGAAAATAATAAAAGTCCTAAATTTGTATTAAGATGTGCGCGACAAATGGACGAATAACTCAATATAACGCCAACCGATTTCGGTGATTCTTTTTTTATTGGAAAGGACGTGTACAAATTAGTAAGTGTACTTCAGATTCACTAAAAATAAACAAATAAAAAAAATTAACAAAAAAAATAACCGACTTCAAAGAAAAAGCACTAAAAAGTAAAAAATATTTTCTATTTTTGTAGTTACGATTTCTGTTATTTTTTGAGTCGGTGTCAGCCAAGGTTAGGTTAGGTTAGGTTAGGTTAGGTTAGGTTCTGTTGATTGGCGCAGCGCGTGCCTGGCTGACGCCGACTCAAAAAATAACAGAAATCGTAACTACAAAAATGGAAATATTTTTTTACTTTTTAGTGCTTTTTCTTTGAAGTCGGTTTTTTTTTGTTAATTTTTTTTACAGTAACATTTGTATGTTGATATTACAGTAGATATTGAAAGAAATTGAGTGATCCACCATTTACTTCGCACTTACTCGTATCCACCAAAATGTCGTGTACAGGATTTTTGCTTTGGATATCTTATAATTTACGAAGAGTTCGAAGCTAATTTTATAAAGAACTTTGATAAACGTTCATATTATCATTAATGCGGGAAGATGTACTGGTTTGTTCGACTTAAGGTATGCATCATAAAATTACGCTCCCCATGCAAACGTAGTTTACTAATCATTTGAAAACCACTGTTACAGTTTGCTTGATATTTGGGACTTAATATCAAGCAACAAATATCTATGTCTGCACATGTTTGTTTTTTCGAAAAATGCATCCTGTGTCACACAACAGAGAAAATAAAGTTTGTATGAAGATTTTCTTTTGCCTGTTATTAAACTTGCTCTAGATTTTTCAGAAAAACAAAAATGTGCAGACACAGATATTTATTGTAGAATATTAGATACCAAATATCAAGCAAATCGGAACAGTATTTTTCAAATGATTAGTAAAATATGTTTGTATGGGGAACGTAACTTGCGGGCCGTTCTTAATTCGTGGAAATTATACTAATATATTAAATAGAATAATGTTAATATACTAGTATTTCGCCCCGATCTGTGAACTCGCGATTTATAAAAATTATGCTTGAAATGGAGATCATGGTATAATATGGTACGTTTTAGATTCATATAAAATTATAACTTAAATTTTAGCCTCAAATAATTATTTTGTAGGTATTGATGTTTTGTGGTGCATTCGATTTTTCAACCCGCCCTTACAACCCAATATCTCCGAAACCACTGGACCGATTTGGCTCATCTTAGAACTTATTTTTTTTATCTCATTTACTTGCGTCTACCAAATGTTATGATATTCCGATACTCGAGTTATCTTCGAACAAACATTTATACATGCCTAAACAAATACAAACATCGGGTTGTTCAAGTAAACTCGCGAAGTTTGCTCTTTCGTTCAAAAATCTATTATTTTTCATCTGTTGGCCTATTCCAGTGAAGAAGTTCGTTCCCTAGACTTAAGTGTCACGTTCAGTGGATTCTTGGCTCTGTGGGAAGAGAACGTTGCCTAACTTCAGCAGTTTCGTAAGAATGAAAGATTTCACAACATGCTTTCACGGAATTCCTTCTTCCGAGGATTTACCCTTTTCCGCTTGAATTTCATTACGTAATGGTTGTCATTTAAGATATGCAATGTTACAAGTAGATTATAAAGAGCAATCATGTAATTACTCAATATTTGCAAAATACTAGGGGAATTCAATACAAAAACTTATCCATGTAATGTTTTTAAGAACCTGTATTTATTTTGTTATAACCAAAAAAAATTGAATGCAACTAAAATGGATAAAATAATTAAATTTCAATATGCTACTAAAAATACCCTCAATATTGATATGAAGTTTTCATATTATGTTATTAGTGAAGACTACAATATATAATATAAACTTATTATGGACCTGTAATGTGTGCGAAAAATACCTTACGAATACCTAATAATAATCTTGAACCTACACTCGTAGAAACACTTTCGCTTCAGTGAAAAGAACGCAATATCACAATAAAAAAAGAAGTCACCATTCTAAGCGGAGATCTCAGCAATAAGTTACACTTAAGTGGCACTTTCGTTGTATTTATAGTAAACTTAGTTTATATGGGCTAAGTTAAGACTTGGTTAACTGGCGAGGGAAGCCTGTAACGACAAAAGGCTTCGCCATGTGCTAAGGTCCTAATGGGTGAAGTTGTTAAGTCCGGGTTAATATAGGTTAGAACCAAAATTATATGGCCTTTTAAGTGTTGACAGCGCAAATTATTGGATTTGGGGCTTATAACTAATACTGAACCAAGCTTTGTGTATAGAAAAGTTAGTTGGGCATATTACTATGATATGTGGGTTCCGGCTCACGAAAATAGAATTGGAAACACGGCATTTTTTCCCGTGGATGTCGTAACAGCCGAACATGGTATCCGTATTTCGTGGTTCTGATTTCACGTTAAACTATAAGTGGATTTATCTAATTACTAGCTTGCGTAGAGTTAACCCGCCCGCGTTTGTACAATCGCACTGAATAAAAAGATGGTAGATTGTTTTCCGCGTTTTCCATCCAGTTCAGTGTAGCCGAGCTTGAGAAGGGCAGGTCCTGGCATGGCTCCTAAATTTTGGGAATTCGGTGTGATGGGCTAATATTATGATGGTGGGTGTGTATAGACATCTTTGTCCAATTACATAAAACAATATTGCAAAATGCTAAAGTTATTATCATATAACAATAACATTTATTTAAATATTAATATTCTGTGATAGGTAGGTATTGTCTCGTTAAAAATCACCTGAAGACTGTTATTGGAATTGTGAATACATTTAAAGACCCATAATAACAATTTTGGCAGCATTTAATTTTATTTACTAAAGAAAAACACTTGTAACCAATCAGTCAGAGTTTTTCTAATATAATATCAGAAAAACTCTGACTACATTCAAGATATTTTACCAGGTGGCTGGTCAGTGAATACAATGGTAAGAAGATAGAGAGAAATTACGCCAAAAACAAAAAAAAAGGTTAAATTTGCTATTAACTCAACTTAAACGGAATTAAAACGAATGCCGGCAACATAAAACGTGCTCTGCGAAATGATAAAAAATAATTCCGTTTTCTACACAAAGTTCGTGTCTGAAGCCATAAAAACTGCGCTAGAAAATTAATTTCTGTTTGTACTTCTGGTTAGTTTAATTTATACCCCGTAGATTTATTTCCGCTGGTTGGCGCAGTCGGGTCGCCTTCGTAAAGTCTAAAGAGCATAAGGTCCAAAACCCAGAAAATCTATAAGTATGTATTTTTCATGTGTATTATATAATGCATATAATCTAACCTAACCAAACCTAGCATAACCTTACGGAAAGGATGAATTTTGGACCTTGTGCTTTTTAGACATTTTGATGCGTACCCGCGTATTCGACCAAAGATTAAGAGATAGACATTCGGTTGATAGAAAAGATTAACTGTGGCGACCTAGCGCCGTCTACAAAGAGCTAGTAGTTTCACTTGCCAACAAATGCAATTAACAAATGCATAGAAGCTAGTTAGCGAGCCACTAGATGGCGCTACCAGCTAGAACGTCCTAGAGAGACAAGAAGTCTCTATCGTGCTAACGAAGTTTCCCAATGAAATAATACATATACAACATTTCTACAGCAGCTGAGCAGTCGTGGGCCTTAAGACCTGACCCACCTTTTCATCTCTCCACAGAACAGTTATAACATGTTGACTTTGGCTCAACATAATTGAGAACGTCTTTGTTATTATTTACTGTTTAAACAATACTTTAACGCAATTTTAAGTGAGCATGCATTTAAACACAATTCTTTTTATCTTTTAACCGGAAGTATATCCTTTAATCTTCGGTTGGCTGTACACAAACTCAAATAATATAGAGTTGTTTATGAATTATGTTAATTATAGTAGATTTATAATTATAAGATTATGAAAAAGAACGCGTGTTCTTGTTTAAAGTACTCCCTCATAAAATTACTTAATTAGGTAAGTAATAAAAAGTACGCTTAAAAGCATGGCAGTCGGCATGGCATACAAAACCTGTTCACGCCAATATAGCATGGGTGACCTAGGTGGGTAGTTTGCACTTCACGATCATTCAATCCACGCCCGCAACCAGCCGCGCGCCTGACCACGCTGTGTCGTCTCGCCTCGTCTGGGCGAAGTGCTGTGCCGCCGAACGGTGGCCCGGGAACCGACGCCTAGGAGCTGGTGCTGCTGGAGGTAGGTGGCTTGTTCTACTCCTCTGGTGGCTCGCTGTGACGTCCCGAGGCTACCGGGCATTGCTCGGGAACTGCTATCTGGACGCGTACAATACCCTCCACGCATGTTGCTGAATCTACGTGTGCCTAGCAACCGTTGCTAGGTGTGCAGGCGTCATATGTCGTGTATTAAATTTAAAGAAATAAGTTTTAAATCTGAAATGTTGATGAATTCAAAATAATATATATTATGATTTCAAAAAACAACAGCGATTATAAATTACATTTTGATGAAGAAAAAAACTTAAGCTAAGGCTCTTCATAGTTTTTCAAAAATTAAAAAAGTTCTATGTAAGTACATGAAATCTATCTTATTCTACATAAGTAAGTTCTTAAAGTGAGCGAAAAATTGGTAATCAGAAAATGGTAATCAGAAAACGGAAGGAAAAGTTAGTTAACTGAAAGTTTATAAAATTACTTATGTATGGGTTTACTAGTATTGTGTTTAAACATGTGTCTTTGTGTATGCATGGAGTTAGATATATATAAAATTTTCGGGTCGATATTTGTACTTTCTAGTCAGTTTGCTAGGTATAAACTATAACTTAGCGGTAAAAAATGTCATGAGGTAATAATATATATCTGGTACAGACGATAAAACACAGAGAAATCCTTCATTTTATGGAGTTCGAAGGTCTCTAAATTCATGAATACCTCGCCGTCTTCGACGAGGATACGACAGCTATATATGTATAATACAACTTTTTATTATTGGTAATTAAATTAAATAAAATTTTATTATAAGCATATAAAAAAAACGTCTTAGAACAGCTTCAAAAGTGAATGCAAAAGATTCAAGCATGCCAGCTACTGTGTAGATGCTTTTTTGTGAAGAAGATATCTAATAAATAGTTTCATTACAATGGAATAGTTCTTAATTTCGTAACAGGCACACTATAGTCTATAACTATCTTCGGATCTGGCCCACGCGAACAGGGTGCCACCCTCGAGCGCCGTTCTCGCGTGTTGGAAAATATCGAAATAACAGTACAGGGTGGATCAGATAGCGCACCCTCCGCCAGACGGCGCGCGGCGTCGCGTTACGTGGGGGGAGTTGAGCTGTCAACCTGCGAAATGTGGAAAACGTATATTTATTAAGATTATGTTCTCTTTATTTTATATTATTTCTTACATTTAAAGTGTAATGTATTCAAAATATTTTTTTTAAGCATATTATCTGCTACTCTTTTTCTAATTTAGTTAGAGTGTTAAATAACGGTAGTTAAGATATAATCGGGAATTTAAAATTTTAATTTTGTATGCCCAATTAACATAATAAAACAACGTTTGGTCCATTTTGCTGCGCCTTTGCTGATCAATCAGTTTTTGACGTAACTAGTGTAGAACTAAGAAAAAAGTTTAAATAAATGAAATGAAAAATGAAATTCTAAGGTGATTTTTAATTGTGATAAAAAGGCGAAAGTTGAATTTTATATGTAAACACAATTATAAAAACATTCGTCCTTTAATTTAAACAATTGTATATGAACATTGTTGACTTTGAACAAATATTTTTTTTAGTAGCGTAACAATCAATTTTAAATCAATAAAACCCATTTTAAGGGCAATTATTTTATATTTTAGATTGTACAGTTTTATCTATCACTATTCGTAATATTGTGTTTACTAACCAAACAAACAACAGCTCAAAACATAATGCAGTCTTAATAAAAATAGTACCAATGTGCAGGAATTAGCTCAACCCCTATGAAACACAACGTTTCAAATGATAATTAGTGCAATTATTTCGTGAATTTTTTGCACATTTGACCCTTTAAATTGTGACCCAAATTAAAGGAAAATTAGTAATATTTCAGTTGCTACACAAAGGTAAGACAAAATATGTTTCGAGACACACATACGACACGCAAAAAACTGCTAATTTATGATGAATGATATTACCTAATGACATGTTTACTTTCCTAACCACTTTAGTCAACACGATTTTTTTTACAGAAAAAAATATCCCACGTTCTCAGGTTCTAGTTCTGCTTCAGATGATCTGTGTTAGTAAATTTTTCCAAAATATTTCCCTAATTAAATTTATTCATTCTTTCGATATGGCTATGACTATTTGTTGTAACGAATTTACTTACGTACAAAAAAAAAAACGCTTAGATAGTATTTTTTCGCTCGCAACAAAGTGTTTCTTTGTTAGCCAAGTAATTTTAAAGGGAAAACGTAACATGTTCATGCAAAGTAGAGCTGTAAAGTATTCCAAATACCCTAAATGTAAACCTTACTAACGATCAACCACTGTGCACCTACAAGGCTAGACAGACTCATGTACGCATGAAAGACATACTAAGAATTGTATGTCACCAATCAATTGCGATATAGCGACGTATGCGCATATCGCAATTGATTGGAGCCTTATTATTGCAGAAATTGTGCGTCTATAGCGAGTTTGCACAATATAACATTTGAAATTGAAACTAATAAATGCAAGTTAATGATTGTTTTATGTCAGGTTAGTATCTTTATAGATAAATTCCGGTGTGCGTGTGTTCGTAAATTGTTTTTCGGTCTTGATGAATATTTTTTTTACTTTTGTAAATACATTTTGTACTGTATGGTTCTCAGGGGGCCGAATCATAAAGCACAAATAGCACAAAGTCCAAAGCCCATACCGTCCAAAACAATTATGAATACGGATCTTTTCAATTAGTTTGGTTAGGTTAGAGTATATCAATTTTATAATACACACGAAAAATACATTCGTTTGGATGTTCTGGGTTTTGGACTTTATGCTTTTTGGACTTTAAGAGGTCTATATATCCTTCATAAAGTCCAAAAAGCACTATATTTGCACTGTTGTCGTCTGGCATAATTAGGGCTGCCTACCGGGTCCGCTTATATCAATATGTATTTGAAAAATGTTGCATGCTTAAATTGTACTTTTAAAAATACCATTTGTCTACTATTGCAATAGTTTATTCCGAATGGACCTTTTAAAATTAGGCCAAGACTTTTTGAGAATTGTAAATATTATAAATCTTGGAAATCACTGTCTCATATAATATTCAACATTTGGCGTATCTCTCTCTGGCTGTTATGTAACCGGACATGGATGGTTAATATCATAGGATCAGCATCGCATAGGCAACCAGGGCATGTATTCTTGACATTCCGTCATTGCGGATTCAGTAGAGTTAACAGAAGAAGAATTTACTTTGACATTACTTTGGCATTCTAGAAACCGATCGCAGCGCCACACGGAATGAGTGGCCACGGAATTAAACGTTTACATATGTAATAATTGTTATTTGTATGGACGATAAAAACTTTGGCATTCTGGGAAGATTTTGACAGCTGCGTTTACTGATTCATTCGTGGAATAATTTCGTACTTGTTTCCGCAGCTGCAATGACAAAGGTTGCCAGGCATTCGGCTTTAGCCAGTTATGTTTGGGATTTTAGGAAACATTTTTGGAAACCATTTGCGGGTCTGGCCTGTCCGGCATTTGTTAGGCTTTCCATCGTTCGTGGTGTAACTCGTCACACGCCTGCTGGTTAAGCGGGCGAAGAAATGCAGAATGACGTCGACACGCCGACCCCAGAAAGAAGCGGCGACTTCCTCCCCGTCCCGCCGCGGTGTCGCTACGCATTTATAAACATTACGCTATAATATTTTGGGAAACGAAACGTTAGAATAAGAAGATATTAATAGATCATAATAAATCCTCACGGCCACTGTTCCGTTAGTTACTTACTTTTAGAATTGAAACTTCAGTGAGGTTCACCATAAGCAGTAAACAAACACAGAATAAGCTAAAATACAAATCTTCGATGAGTCGAATCTCCGAGTCGTGTTTGTTTTCGTGCGCTACCATTCGTTAGCAGCTTAGAGCGAGCACTTCTATTACTGAAAAACAGAAAGAGATAGCACTACACTAGCTCCCACTGCCGCAGTCCTATTTAAAATCATACTTTCCGAGTTGAGGAATAACCTCGGGAATAACGAAAAATAGCATATTCGTTTCCGTATGCGATTCAGTAAATGCCGCAGGAATAGGTCGGAAATAATTAACTGATTCAGCTATGATTCAGTAAAGTGTTTACATAAGTTTGGCTAGAATGCACCACCAGGTGACAACCGGATCTTTCTTATATCGCACGGCTACATATAACTGGATGGAAAACACACAATTTTCATCGCCGCTTCGACCATCGTTTATTATATACGATAGGATATATAGGATACAGGCAGGGTTCACCCTAATACCTAGTAAGTAAGGAAGGACGTAAATAAACCCGAAATAATTCTAAGAAAAAATAAAACATAAAATGAATTTGTACATAAATTGTATAATGTAATAAATGGGTTTGATTTAATTTAAAGTTTATTTATTATTTTAAGAGCATATTGTTTTTACTATTTATATTTACTTTTATTAATTTGAGTTTCAGCGAAATCTACATTTAAAGCCACAATAGTCAGATTATTTTGAAAATCTTATTACAATGCTTTAGATGTCGCTGAAACTCAAATTAATGAGATAACGGTAATGTCGTACCCACTTAATACATAAAATTTTACATTTATGTTTTTGATGGAATTATCCATAACGTAGTGGAGACAGTCTGGGTTGCGTGCGGCGTCACCCAAGCACGTTTGTTTCTGTAGAAGGATCAGGTTGCGTGTGTTGAGTAATTTTGCTCAGAAATGAACCCATGGATACCTTAACTTAGGTAACATTTAGACCAGACAATTTTGGTTTTTATGTACTCATGATTTCGACTTAATTGTTTCCATTTTTAATCGAATTATTTCCAATTTACTGAATGAAAATTATGCTGAATTATATTTAATTGGATTTTATGAATTTGTGCATTGTGATACCTAGTTTGTAGTATTTAGTATTTGTTAGTATTTGTGTACCTAGTTTAACAACATTATCGTGCAGAATTGCAAATTTTTGAAAAAATATTGTAAAACTAATATCAGTCTATTAAAATATAAACTGATTCAACCAAGGCATGGACATACCAATTCCATTTACAAAAAAATATAAGCTTATTAACATATTACCTATTATTCACTTCGTCTTTGAAATAATCTTTGTACTTCGCTTTGCAGTAAAACCGGTCTGGTAATGACTAAAGCAGGGTTGTGCCAAGGCTCAGCATTAAACTTGGGGGCGTTCCGACAGCGAAGGGTGCAAATGATTGAAACTTATGTACACAAATTAGAATGTTCGCTGCTTGAAATAGGGTTGTTACTAAACACAAATGTTCTTGGAAATTGTGTCTAAACATTGAAATAATATTCATAAAATTATATTAATATAATTTTGGTAATAATGTTATTTTATACACGATGTAAGCTGTCACAGCAATTTATATAAAAAAAAATCCTTTTTTACCAGGTAGGTCAGGTCGACTGTGACAGGTGAATACAATTGTGCAGCTCATAGCGCAAGGGCGCGGGACCTGCTTTCCATGCCCAAGTCATGGGTTCGATCTCCACCCGTTCATGTACTCCATGGTTCAACCTATAGGTCCCCTTAAATCTCGCCCGGGCTAGTGCCACAGCATCGGGCGAAAAGATGGTCGAAACGAAATTGTCCGTTTATTTAATCTATCTTAATCTAGCCCATTTTGTAAAGAGAAGGTCCTCGGCACCAAATCTCTTCGGAAATGCGGTGATTCGGGCTAATGTCTTGACGATGAATGTATGCATTGATGAATTTTGGGAACTGGTTGCATGACAAGACCCAACCGCTGCCATTGGCTTACCTCGACGTTCAAACACCGAGCTATAGTGCCACTTAGCTACCGAGTATGTTTTGTCATTTTAGCAAAATCAAATTTTACTTTAAATTTTAAGTTGTTTTCAGTTCAGTAGTAGCAGTTTGCAATTTGAATAATTTAGTGTTGGGTTACAATAAGATCCCTAAAAAATACAAGTATTCATTTTCATCTAATTAGCCAAATTCGTTAACATTTTAGATTGCATTTATAGAGGTAACTGGACATGATTCCCACATAATTTGTACTTCACATTATTTGTGTATTACTATTGTACCAACCTGGGCGGGCTAAACCTACCACCTAGTAGGGGAAAGGGTTACTTACAATTTCAAATGGCTTCCAAACCATTCGTGAAGAAATGCACTTATCTAACTCAGAAAGAGAAATAAAGTGGAAAACATGGACGTAGCGGAGCCTTAAATCCATGACCTCTGGCGCTCAAGGCAAATAGCCGCATCACTGAGCTAATTAGTTAACTGGTTTAATAAATGTTCCAAATTTTGGCAACCCTAGCGAGAACGATGTACCTATGTATAGCGGGAGGGTCGAGGGAACATGTAACCTTAGATTATACGCTCCTTGGCCGGTGAATAACTCTGATAAGGTTCACGGTTGCCGTGAATGTCTTGAAAATGATACCCTAAGGAAAATTAATGTTGCCTTCCTTCAAACATTTGGCCTACATTCGAGGGGATAATTGGTATAAATGGAAGTGTAATGTTACCTTGTTTATGATTATGACGTTCGTTGTGTATGATGCCTTTGAAAAGCCAATAAGGACTCTCAAAGGCTCGTGAATATCCTTTAACCATGTCATAGAGTTAGTACGGTGAACGTATTAATGTTTGTTAAAATTGTTTCCAATGTGGTATTAAAATTGGTTAACATCATATATTTTTTTGTGTTTTGGGTTTTTTATGGGTAGTTATTATATGGTACACTTTCTTTGCGGTTAGATTACGAAACTATAACTGACGTGTTTTTACCTATCGTTAGCAAAATATGAGTTTTATTAATAATAAATTTCTGGTTTAGACTACAAAAACCAAACACTGGAAGAGAACCATTTAAAGTTTTATAAAATTTTAAATAATATAGGTCCTCCCTGACTCCCAAGACCTAACAGATACATTTACATACATTTATACTGGAATAATAAATAAGATAGAAGAATAATAAAAAAATGTAGTTATAATACTGTCCTGGAAACCACATAATAATATAAAGATATAATACAATAATGGAAACAATAAAATAAAATAAATATTCTAAAAATGAGTTTTTTTTTCTGGAACAATTTACCATACAATCTTGATATTAAATAATACGTTAAAAAAAACTTTATAGCACAATCGTCTTGTAAGATTTCTTACATGGCTATGGTTTTATTAAGCTACATATAATAAACTTAAAATATGCAAAAGTACAGGTAAGCGAAGGCGCGATTTAATCTGAAGTTGTCTGTGTTTTCCATCCAGTTCAATGTAGCCGTGCTCATAAAGGAAAGGTCATGGCATGACACCTAATTGCTTCGGGAATTCCGTGTGTTAGACTAATATCAGTAACGATGGGTTTGCTATTAGCCATCTATGTCCAGTCTGATAGAAATAAAGTTGCATTTGGTACCATGCTAACTGGTAAATTCCATCAAATTTAATCACTCACTTGCCTGTTCACCTGGCGGGTTAATTCACCATGGTAACCATATTATGTCGTTCTCTAATCTCCGGCAAAGCAATGCGAGATAGTATTGTAAAGTCTCGTACAACTTAACCCGAAGTAGAGCTGGAATCAGGGATCCTATCCGTCACATGTGTCAATTATACAACGAATCTGTTTGTATTTGTATTTGACTGTGAGATATTTTATGATAACGTGCAAAATTTCAAAAGGAAAGTTATTAGTACTCTTGAACCTCAAGAAACTGTAACAATATGAACTCCTATGTAAGGTATTTTGTATTTTTGTATTTTAATATGTTAACTACTTACTGTTTGTGTTCCTGCGAGGAATATGTAGGAGAAATAGGCGTTGTAACTTAATTTATGTTTCATTTGTGTTAATGCTGTCTATTTTTGTTTTTCCTCCTGCAATAAAAAAAAAGATGGAGAACCTTCATACATTAACTCAAAATTATCTTCACCTAAGCTGAATCCTTCGTATTCTTGACAACAAAGGCGGCGCGGCGGTGTGGCGCGATTATAGCTAATGGCGCAGTGGCGCGGCAGTCGGCACGGCGCCGGAAGCACCGGGTTCGAGCCCGGAACTCGCAGGTGGCACGCCGACTTCGTGACGTCGCTCCGTAGAGCACTGCGTGAAATCAGAGACGAACGTTACGCCAAATATAACTTTTTTTTTTCAGATAAATAAAATAGTATGTCGCGGGAGTTTTCCGCTGAACATGACAAGTTGTAGTTTAGAATTTAGATTCGGCTGATTAGGATTTTTACTTCTTATATTGGATAATTTATATTTAACCTATACAGAAACACCTTGCAAGTACTTGATAGCAATGTGAAACTGTAGACGTTTTGATAGGTTTAATATAAGGACAGTGTTAACACTGCTACCGAAATGAAACTGTTCATCAATATTGTACACTGGTTTTAAATGTTTATGAAAAGACGTTTAATAAAAAATAGATAGGTATCATTTTAAACCGTGAAATTTATGAAATCTGTCTTTCCGTCTCTATGTCAACCTACATCTTGAGATCCACATATGCGGTTTGTATCTAAGTAAACCTTGACTTATAAGAGCGTATTAACTGTCATGCTAAATTACTTGAAAAGTGAGCAGGAGACGATTTGAAAAATGAGAGAAGAAAATGCAAAAAAAAATAACAAAAAAAAAATAACCGACTTCAAAGAAAAAGCACTAAAAAGTAACAAAATAATTGCCATTTTTTGTAGTTACGATTTTTGTTATTTTTTGAGTCGGCGTCAGCCGGGCACGCGCTGCGTCAATCAAGAGAACCTTGCCTACCTTGGCTGACACCGACTCAAAAAATAACAAAAATCGTAACTACAAAAAATGGCAATAATTTTGTTACTTTTTAGTGCTTTTTCTTTGAAGTCGGTTATTTTTTTTATTTGTTTATTTTTAGTGAATCTGAAATACACTTACTAATTTTTACACTTCCTTTCCAATAAAAAAAGAATCACCGAAATCGGTTGGCGTTATTTTGAGTGATTTGTCCTTTTGTCGCGCACATCTTAATACAAATTTAAGACTTATATGATTTTGTCATGGATATCATTGTTAGAACTTAACCAAATAAATGGGAAGCACTAGCTTTCATTTCAAAAAATAATCATCAAAATCGGTTCACCCAGGCAAAAGTTAGTGTAACAAACATAAAAAAAACATACAGACGAATTGACAACCTCCTCCTTTTTTGAAGTCGGTTAAAAACATATATTATCTGAAGTTTTTTTAAGTTTTGTCATAAATTCGGTTTAACAAAACTACTTTAACTATGTTTATAAAACCTATACGACGACAATGTATTAATCTGTAACTACAACTCTATAATTGCTACCTCTCAGCTGTCCGACTCTCTGTGCAAAGGGGAGCTTATAAAGGGAACAATACTGAATAATTGTTCTCGTAATGAAAACGGAAGGAACCATGCATCACGATATATTGGAGTTAATAATGCATTATACTAAGCATTTGATGCTATATTATACGTGACTGTTCGCACGTGGCGGTCATGCTCCATGGATAGTTGTAGACCACTTTTCAAAAGGTTGAAATTATTAACGGTTCCTAGCTTCTATATTTATGAAACTTGTGTTTTTGTCAAGAAAAATTCCCAATATTTTAGGGAAACCAGCTCCATTCACTCATACAATACTCGATCGAAGGGAAAACTATATTGTACTCAACCACGCACTACTTTGTATAGAGATAGTTTATACTACATGGCTGCAAGGTTGTTTAATGAAATTCCGACAGATTTTAAAAAACTTGACATTCATCGATTTAAAAAGGAATTAAATAATTGGTTAATCGAAAAATGTTTTTATAATGTGAGCGAATTTTTAAATACGAATATATAATCTTTAAATGTTTTCAACGGTTATTATATATGTTTAGTTAATTTATCTGCCTAAACAATTTAATGGAAATGTAATTTATTACTTTATATTGACTCAATTATTTTACAATGTGTTCGATTATTTTATATTTTTAATGTGAATTTAAAACTGTATGCTTTTATTTGACATGCTATGTCATATTGCACGCCTACCCAGGCAGTTTTAGCTTGACTAACGTACCTCTTAAGAGTGAGCCAATACATATCCCTAAGCAAAAAACGGCAATAAAGATTTGATTTTGATTTTGATTTTGATTTTATGCGTGAAGAAGTTTTGGCAGTAATGTAATATACAGTTTTTATTGACCTAACACTTATTTATGTGTATCTATTGGATTCCATTGGAGGTTTCCGAATGTTGAGGCACAAATAATTATAAATATTAAATACGCTGTGGACAAAACAATTTCAAAACTTCAGATTTATTGATTTTATTCTAAGAGCTATGAAAAGTTGTATCCTATCAGATGGCGTTAATATTGATTTTAAATGTCGCATGGCTATTACAAGAAAATCAATTAACCTGAAATACCACAAATGAATTGGCCACAAAATTATCGTATTTAATAGTTCTTCCCTGGCGAATTTGAAAACATCATTTTGTTGGAAAAACTCACAAATTCTAGGCATTTTTGAATTGAACAGTCGTTTAATATTACAGACACAGAGAAATTAATTTAACAAAAAAAAAAAGCCTGCATTGCGATGGATTTTTCTTTTCATCTATATTTTCCATAAAATTATATCGAAAATTGTCAAGATAATAAACTTCTATACAAAACCTGCCTTACAATATCCGAACGAACGAGCAAGAGTGTTTCATCATTTACAACATGATTACGAAAAGTTTATATAAAACAATTGGTCCAGACATTTGTGATATGCAACCGGAGCTCCAGTGACTTTTTTAGTGTAACAGAAATTTGGTCGATAGTGTTCAAAACAAAGAGGCATCTGTTATCAGATATTTCAACAGATTACGATTATAGAAATGTTCGTCATTTCTTACTATAATTCTTTTTTCAATTAGGTATATTGTGCCACTACCCGTACAAGTATATTTATTTTCATATCATATTTTATTTATTATATCATATATTATTTTCATACATAATATATTTTAGCTAAAACAATAAACCGATGCGCAGCCCCATCTATTGCATTATAGTGATAATATGTTGTGCTTGTTTTCTCGAATTGCACGTTTCTCTCGAATAACCACTTTTTTAAAACTTTTTATGCTTTTTAGATGGTTGGCCGCATATCTTTTATTGCAAAAAATCGAATTTGTATATGGCGAAATCTAGTCACAGCCATCATTAAAACCGTATTTTGTTCCGAGACACGAAGTTGTTTCCGTTAGTTTTTCCAAAATCCGGAATACACACAAAACTACGGATTCTGGAGGCAAAATAAGCACGTTACCATTTTTTTTTCTCTAATCTCAAATAAATATCTCAGTTCACATACTGTTTCATGTGACTTCGATCCGAAATGCTTGCACTAGCAATATGCTTATTTTATCCTTCAGAATAACTCTCTATGGTGGTGTGCCCACTAAAATGAGCTAGAAAATCTAAGAATAACCTGCAACCGATTATAATATAGAAAAAAAAAACTGGAACGCTATGCGGCGCAAATCACGAACCTCTGGCTCAGGAAGCGTCGCTCAGCGCGCTGCACTACACAAGGCTCTTATCGTATTTGCGAAAATAGTAATCACTTCAGTAAATGCATCACTCAGACTTTAGATGCATCTGCTGACGTTTCTATGAGTCTACAGTGTCTTAAATGTATAAATTCGGATGCACCTTAGTCAAAACAGTTTAACTCTGATGGTTCGATCTAAAAACCCTTAAATTGGTGACGATTTTCTAACGCATACAAACTATGCCATGTCCTTTTAGACATTAAACAATTTGCTTTCAAAACGGTAATCTAATTGGTGGAGGTTCCCTGCCGGGAAGCGAACCCACCGCCGTCACGCCGCGGGTACCCGCGTCCCGCTGCTCCCAGCCGGGGGCAACAGTTATTATTTAAGTCTCAATTATTTTAAGATGTAACAGCATTTTTATTGGAGTTGCGGAGTCTCTACGATTACGACACGGCATCAGTAGTTGGTTGCTATGTTAGTATTTCTGCCCGTCAGTGTTACGTGGTTGACAGACATATAAATTGTTTTTTGCGTAATCTGTTTTGTATGTGACCGGAAAATGGTGGCTTATACTTCACCTAATATTAGCCTAACAGATCGCATGAGACTAAGTGCCTTCGTTATATTCGACAGCTACAGTGTACTGAATGGAAAACACGGACAATTTTTCCTATTAGGTGACATAAGACCTGACGTTTCCGATGAGCAATCGTTTTGTATTATTAGTTTTCATTTTGGCTATATACTAATTACTATTATTTAAAACATAATCGATTCTGAGCAAATCAAGGACGAAATCCCCCAGAATCGCTAAATTTTTTTATTCATTATAATTAATATAGAGCCAAAATTAAAAATGTTGTCAAGCGGAACATTAGAAAACCAATTGATGAATATAATAAAATTAAAATAATATCCCCTTATAATCATGTTGACTAATAAGTGCTTATAATGAAAATAAAAAATATGAAACGATAACTTATCGGATACGGTCGTTCTAGGATCATATGTCCCCTGTAAGACATAAAAAATGTATTTTGACATTATCACTCGATTTTCATTATTATTTTAACGAAAACCATCAATAATTGCCAGTGAAACCAATGTTGTAGGCTTGCAACATAAATGAAAATAAAACGTAGGTGCATATAACTTAAAGACCAGTCATTGTGTTCGATATATTTCCTTTTGTATACAGGTTGTACGATTAAAAGCATGACATGACAATTTGGTAATTATATCTTCGATCATTCATAGATGGTTTATTTGTATATTTTCATCGTTCGTATGCGTTTATTGTTTTAAAGGACGGATTTTTTATAGTGTATTATGTGTTACTTCCATAGTTCAAGTTATTTAGGTTAGTTAACATAATTTTCGGTTTTACTTAATATTAAAAGTATCTATTGTGTGTGTTCTCATAACTTAAGAAAGGCTAACAGTTATATAAAAAAAAATGTAAAACAATGGAAAACTTTGAATATTGAAAACTCCTTTAATTTGCGCGCTATGGAATTACGGCTTAGGAAGTCGGAAATTTCACGCACGCACGGATTGTTTTGTGAAATTAATAGAATTATAAAACGGATAAGTTTTCTTTAATGATAATCTTGAACGCTTTTTATACATACAGCTCATGGTGTAGGGGCTAGAGGACTTGCCTTGCATGCGAGAGGTTATGGGTTCAAATGCTCGCCCCGGTCATGCACCACTCTCTTTCTCTTTCTGAGTTGGATAAGTGCATTCCGGCTGTTCCATTGTTAGGAACCCATATAATACTGTACCCCTACTAGGTGGAAGGTTTTAGCTCGCCCGGCTTGGTACCACTGCATTGGATGAAATTATGGTCGAAGCAGCAATGATAAATTGTCCGTGTTTTCCATTAATTTCAGTGCAGCCGTGCTCATTAAGGGATGGTCCTGGCATGGCACCTAATTCTTTCGGCAATGTGGCGTATTGGGCTAATACCATCACGGTAGTTGTGTTATAAAAACAGAAATGTTCCATGATTCAAACACAATTTGAACTGAGTCAAGCACACAATAGACGGCGGCGCCGTGGGCGTGGGGGGAGGTCTTCTAGATTCAAATAAATTATGTGTTAAATTAGCACGCGCAACTGTCTCAGGGGGTTACCAATGTAAATTAACTCACCAGGTGAACGGGTAATTGAATAAACCTGACGTTTAGTTGCATTTGGCAACATGCTAACTGATACATTTCAGTTCACTTTGCCGAATAGAACGCCGTTTGACATTGAGCATCGTTCATAAGCAATTATACGTCAGGGAATGTGATATGTATGTATGTATAATCGACCGTGAAGCAAGGACACATTAATTAAAAAAAGAGCCCAGAAAAAGAACTACTTTACGAATATACTGCAAGGCTGGACCCGAAGCATATTCAGTATATTCGTAAAGTAGTTCTTTTTACTGCGCTCTTTCTTTAAATAATGTGTCCTTGCTTCACGGTCGATTAAACATATTATACATAGATATCACATTCCTTGGAATAAGCGACGTACCTGCTTAGTACGAAAAAGTATATTTACTTAACTATGCGTCAGATTTAATATACTGAATCAAGTATAAACCTGTTCTTCGACAAAGACAAGGAAATCAGTATGAAAGTTAGGAACTACAAGAACAAAGTGTAAATATAAACACACATACAACTGTAATATTCAGGAGGGCGCTTACTGATCGCCGTTAACCCTGAACTTATGAAAATGAGCGCGCGTCACGCCAACTATGTAATTCTGACGTGACGAAATTGTGATGGCTCAAGTTAGCGCGGTCGGAGTATAGTGAAGGCTGGCTTGGACATTGGCTTTAACGTCGAATGTTTGGGTTGGCACAATTAAGTAGTATTTTCGATTATTCTGTACACGCTGAGGTACCCGGCCCAGCTCGGTTCGATTTTATTTATTTATTTATTTGGAAAAGCAAACAGATAAAGACATGATTAACATACAAAAGACAATTTAATACTAATTTACTAGATATGTACCCAGCACCGCATTTCACATGTAATATAAAAAAATAAAGGGCTCTAATTTCAGAAAGAAAACAAACATATCATCCTTTTTTTTCCTTTATATTGCACCGTCGCACAGCCAGGATGTGTAACTATCTGCCGGTGGGTGACTTTTCTCAACTCTATAACCGGGGAGTTCTCAAATATAATTTATACAAGCTCGATAGCTCAGAAATAATCTGCCAATCCACTGGTATGGTGCCTCGCTGAGCATGGTTTCGTGGTTCAGCCCCGCATACCAGTTTTGTATATACCTACCCTATTTCACCTTCTTTTAATTTAATTTTCGTCACAAAATATAAAAAATAGCACAGATCCTTCTCCAAGATCCAGACTATCTCTGTACCAAAATTCATCAACATTGGTTAAGCAGTTTAAGCGCAATAATGTATCAGACAGAGTTACTTTCGCACTTACGATATTAGTATGGATAAGATACGTTTTTGTAAATGTTTTAGAGTTCAAAGTCGAAAAACTGATGGGAGACAAGTGCGATCATAAATACCACCTTATGAGATGCTCGTGGGGTACATTCGATCCCCGCTCAGTTCATGCACAGCCTTCTATATGTTTCTGAGTTGTATACTGTGTGCATTTTGTGACTAATTCGAGCTACTACATGATTCGGAAACCATCCAAATTTGAAAGTTCCCTTCCCCTACTAGATGGTAGGATAGGTGAAACATGTGACATCTAAAGCATTGTAAACCCAAATAACGATAGACACTGACTCCCACAGCACATAGTATCCTAGTGTGGGAGGCAGGGACCAATTGACTGTACAAACCTGCATAAAAATATAACTGATACCTTTTCACTGCTATGATTGTTTGTTGTAATGATGTGCCAATTGTTTTATATTTATTATATCTTTTATTTCTAAGTTACTTAGGTGAATGCAGCCATGGTAATTAATGTAAGGGTCCTAGCATGGCTTCTAATTTCTTCAGGAATACGGTCGGTTGGGCAAATATTATTACGGTGGGTGTGATACAAGCAAAGATAAAAAGGAAGAAATGGCACCTAGCGCGCTAACTATGAGACCCGATGTCTCCAATTTTTTAACACTACCAACCCCACTTAAACGTACATTCCACATGCAAAGACAGTCGCAGATAGATTCGAGGGTTTGTGTGGGTCGGAATTGACTTGAAGAATGCTTTTTTAGAGCTCATTCGCGCGCAGTGGCGATGTTTCTACTGTGTGGCACACGACGCGCTGCCGAAATACCATACAATTATATGGACACATTGACCAATAGGCAGATACGCCATATCGACCGCATGCCACGTCTCCTACCTTTTTCTTCAATGGGTATAAGATGGTATAAGCCATCTATATCCAGTTACATAAAAAAAAACTAAAATAGGACACAGAATCTTCGCTGTGTCTTGGTCTGACATTCGTTTATATCTGGGTCATTAAAGAAAATTACAGCAAAGCACAATATAATTAAGGTGAAATTTATATCCACGACACCCTTATCGTCTTTGTTATGCGAACAGCCTGTTTTTTGATAAAATATATTTCGCTTTGTATGTAATTTGTTATACTTACTAGAAAAATGCATAACATGAACGAAGGTTGAAACCATCGGTAAAGCTAGCACTGCGACAATATACCACTTGTGTTACGAGTAAATAATCTCACCGTGGTAGCACCAGCGGCTCCAAGCTCAGGGGCACGGGGAGTTGCTTTCCAAGCAAGGTCGTGGTTTTCATTCGTCCCGAATGCGAGATTTTCTATGGTTCGGAACCCATATAAAGCTGTAGGTGCCATTCATGTCGAGACTCATATAAAATATGAGTGAAAAAATATTGCGTTCCAAAATTAATGTAATCACTCAAAATATATGTTTTGTATGAAACTGGATATATTTGGCCCATATCACAACTATTTTCATGATAAGAGTCAAACATACCGCATTCCCGAAGGAATTAGGTGCCATGCCAGGACCGCATTATATGGAAAACAAGCTGCAGGCTAATGTCATGACTGTATTATCTATTCATTACATAAGAAAATAAAAATATCTCGTCACCCGTTTGCTCTATGCACATTCTTACTTATATATTTTATGTAAACTTAGACAAAGTGAACGTTGAAAAAGAAAATCCAGCGGAGTTTCTTTCCAGTTCTTCGTCGCTGGAATTGCTAAACGGCTAATGATAAAATATAACAAATCCGAATGATGAATAAACAACAAACAATATATCCGTCATTATGTGTACTGTATGGCGTGATGACAAAGCTATGCCTATCTACTAAAAACATTGCGGTATTAATATCGGCGACTGTCTACCCCCCTGGAGATGCGGGCGTGATAATGACGAACCGGCAGCCGTCTGTGGGCGTTCCGTCGAAACAGATGTAACTCGTAAAAATATAAATTGTCATAATTGAATTAGAGACGATGGAACACTGGATGTTACACGACTCCTACGTTCGATATCCCAGTTTCGATTGCCAGGGCTGACCAAATGATATTACGGTGTATCATATTTGGTTTGTCTGTGATTCTGTAATTTTTACTGAAGTTTGGTGACATTTAATCATTGTAATATATAAGTTAAATTTATGTTATCATTGGTTACCTATCACCTGGGTATTAACAACTAAAAAAACTTTATCACTGTATAATAAGCACTATGGCTGCCTGTTAAAGATTAACGGTTCTTTTAACAAAATAATGATAGCTATTATCGGGTTAAATCATGTTATAACATAATTGTAGATTACATCGAGTGTTATAGTAGCAAAGGAGGTTTAACGGAAGTTCAACCCCGACCGGCACTGTATGGAAGTAATTTGCTTGTGTCTTGTGCCACACAGTCCAATCATCAATCCGTTCGCGATATCTGCTCCCACCCACACGAACCTTCCAATACGTCTGCGACTATGTTGGAGTGTGGCATTGCAGGTATCATTGTAAGCGCGCTATGTGGCAACTAGAGGAAAGTGAGACTTATCTTTAATTTAAACTAATCAAATGGCTCCTGATTCTGCGAATTTACTTTTACGATTTGACATATTTTAATATAGACCATTGAGTTTTCGACACAATATTGTCTAATGTAATCTTATTAAGTATTGATTGCGAATCTTTTAAATTATTTATTTTACTTATACAGATAACTATTTGACTTTTTTTATAATAATGTTTAGATTTATTGCGATTTATTTTAATTTTTATTACGATGTAATTTTTTTTTGTACATCGAAGTGATTTATGTTACCACTGAATAAATCATTTTGATTTTCATTTTGATCCTTTCTTTTTTGATCTGAGATCTTAGTTAAAATTAAGTATATTTTGTTGAAGTAGTTTCTTATTGTGGTAGGGCAGGACAAAAGAAACAAAAATATGGCTCTCTCTTTAGCAACCATGTTTGGATAATTCGTTTTCGTTTTGTTGTAGAACTTATGGTAAGGCGTGAACAAAGTAGTTTGAATTATCTCGCCCCTGCCACTTTTGAAGGGCATGCGCCATGGTTATGCGCAACGATCGATCTGCCCACATACTGTCTGGAGAAATAATGAATTGGAATGGTTGGGCGATGTCAAATATTTTATGAATTGTGTTCATTTCTGTGATGGAATACCGAAAAGGTTTATTTAATTAGGAATTAGAGTACATTTATTTCTAGTAATTAATAGTTTACATAACTGTGAGAGTACAATTTTAAATTAACCATTGACTGTACTCAAAGATAAGGTTGAATACATTATTGTGCTGTTTCCGTGTTGCCAGTTGATGGGGCGCAGGCAACTCGCCAGGCAATGACATTTAAGAGGTGCAGAGGTTGCCAGGCGATGACATGTAAGAGCTGCAGATCTCCGACTCCGCGTTTTCATACAAATCGGAAGTCCGAGTTTGACTTTGACAGTTTGAGGAAGTTAAACCACAGAATATCTAGTAAAAACTTGTATGGAGTTTGACGTTTTTACGGAAAATGCCAGTCGATCGGTTTGCCGTAAACGACAATTTAGGTGACACCTGGGACTACAGGCTCAGAAACATGGAGGTCAGAAAGCCAAGCAGGTACCAGCTGAGCTATCCGACAAATGCGAACAAACTCCACGCAAGACCTTATCAGCGCCTTGTAAAGGAGCGGGTCTCTAAAAGTTCATCGTAAGCCGGAACAGTCCAATAATTTAAATTCTAATCCTCTAATTTGATAAAGTCATAAACCACGAATAAAACCGTTACGGGGTGCATTAGAGAGCATTTTATTAGGAATTATAAAAAAATGTAATTGAGACGTTCGTTTCGTTTGGTTCGTCATGCGGCACGGTTTTTATAATGCACGCTAATTAGAACTAATTCATTTAACATTGCCCCATGAAGTAGATATTACAGGGCGACGTAGTCATGTCGGCTTGCAATGTCATATTCAACGCTAAAATTTGATTCGACACGGATAAATCAACTCTTCCACGCCACTCAAATGTATAGTGCTCTGAACAGATGTTTGTCATTAATTGCTTGTGTAAATAAACAAACTTCTTGGGAATCTCGGGTACGTAGTCGAGATCTGTAGATTTTAAATATATTCAAAAATGTGTAGTGATCGTGGATTGAAGAATTACTGTGATGGACTTTGCAAAGATCAAGCACTCAGTAGATGTAGCCAAGGAACATATATAAATAGATTTGTTTGTGTAGTCAAACGAAAGCAGTATGTGTGCTTCGGTCGTGCTATTAAGAACTATTTAATGCCTGAAAATGTATGATGAACACAGAAAATCGACCGTGTAATAAAACCACATTAACGAAATAAAAAACATTGTGAAAATATGTAACTAATTTTAAGCCAAAAACAAGACTCGAACCAACGATCCTTGAATCAAGAATATAGCTACACATAAAATATGTTTTCGCCGCCTGCTCTTTTATACTTGTATTATATGACAAACTAATATGTGGCGGTGCCAGTCAATTTTAACATTAATCTTTCGAGGGCAGAAAATAAAACATGTTAAACGGATTTAAGGGTATTTTGATTAATAATCACTCTCTTGAAACTAATATTTAAACAATGTGAACAAATTATTTGTTTTTTTTTTGTAATATTTGTTAAACTTAATTTTTTTTATTTATAAATACGTTGCAATAAAAAGTAAGCGACAGTATGATTTCAATTATTTTAATTTGGATTAGGGACAATAAATTACTAATATTATTAGTAAGGTAATAAGGCAATAAATTACATCCAAGTACAAGTATAATTCTTTAGTTTTTGTTCTATACATACATAATGTTTTTGATAAAAGCTGCCTTCGATTGGCTTACTTTAACATCCAGTTTTAGACTAAACTTATAAAGTTAGTTAATTTTTAACATGTCATGTAAACAATTCTTCTAGTCCGTTTATCTGTTCGGCACAAATATTGTAATCCATTTTAAACTTAAAAAAATATAAAATAAATAAATAGTAAGAAGTGTGGGAATAGCCGTCGCGAACCCCATGTTGTTATTGCATATTTTTATTGCGAGAAATTAATCTTTATTACGAAAAAACTTGTACTTTAAAAAAATATTTTCGTCTCGCTGCATGATCGATTCTACTATCGAAAATTTAATCACAAAATTTGAGAGGGTTGATATATTGAATAATCATAAGTAAAACACGATATATTAACAACATGATGGATTTATTTGTAGACAAAAATGTACAAAAACATGTCATGCATAAGTCAAGATTACTGATACAATGATAATCTTGCAGATAGCCAAAGACAGTGCTCAAAGAATCGTGTCGAATTTGTGTATGTTTCATTGGCATCGGAGATGGCCTTGAAGGCCATTGAAGCTAATTGTATCAGTGATGTACTGACAAGGTTATATGATGGTAATGATTTCGTAGGTAGCCACAGTTTCCATAGAAGCTTCTTGCAGCTGTGGTGGTCTGGCTGGAAACTATGCTCTCCATTGAAGCTCATTGTATCCGTGAAGTACTGACAAGATTTTTATGATGGTAATGATTTCGTAGGTATCCACAGTTTCCATAGAAGCTTCTTGCAGCGGTGGTGGTCTGGCAGGAAACCATGGTATCCATTGAAACTCATTGTATCCGTGATGTACTGACAAGATTGTATCATGGTAATGATCTCATAGGTAACCACAGTGACCATAGAAACGTGTTGCAGCGGTGGTGGTCTGGCAGGAAACCATGATGTCCATTGAAGGTCATTGTACCCGTGAAGTTCTGACAAGGTTGTATGATGGTAATGATCTCGTAGGTATCCACAGTTTCCATAGAAGCTTCTTGCAGCGGTGGTGGTCTGGCAGGAAACCATGGTATCCATTGAAACTCATTGTATCCGTGATGTACTGACAAGATTGTATCATGGTAATGATCTCGTAGGTAACCACAGTGACCATAGAAACGTGTTGCAGCGGTGGTGGTCTGGCAGGAAACCATGATGTCCATTGAAGGTCATTGTACCCGTGAAGTTCTGACAAGGTTGTATGATGGTAATGATCTCGTAGGTATCCACAGTTTCCATAGAAGCTTCTTGCAGCGGTGGTGGTCTGGCAGGAAACCATGGTATCCATTGAAACTCATTGTATCCGTGATGTACTGACAAGATTTTTATGATGGTAATGATCTCGTAGGTATCCACAGTTTCCATAGAAGCTTCTTGCAGCGGTGGTGGTCTGGCAGGAAACCATGGTATCCATTGAAACTCATTGTATCCGTGATGTACTGACAAGATTGTATCATGGTAATGATCTCATAGGTAACCACAGTGACCATAGAAACGTGTTGCAGCGGTGGTGGTCTGGCAGGAAACCATGATGTCCATTGAAGGTCATTGTACCCGTGAAGTTCTGACAAGGTTGTATGATGGTAATGATCTCGTAGGTATCCACAGTTTCCATAGAAGCTTCTTGCAGCGGTGGTGGTCTGGCAGGAAAACATGGTATCCATTGAAACTCATTGTATCCGTGATGTACTGACAAGATTGTATCATGGTAATGATCTCGTAGGTAACCACAGTGACCATAGAAACGTGTTGCAGCGGTGGTGGTCTGGCAGGAAACCATGATGTCCATTGAAGGTCATTGTACCCGTGAAGTTCTGACAAGGTTGTATGATGGTAATGATCTCGTAGGTATCCACAGTTTCCATAGAAGCTTCTTGCAGCGGTGGTGGTCTGGCAGGAAACCATGGTATCCATTGAAACTCATTGTATCCGTGATGTACTGACAAGATTTTTATGATGGTAATGATCTCGTAGGTATCCACAGTTTCCATAGAAGCTTCTTGCAGCGGTGGTGGTCTGGCAGGAAACCATGGTATCCATTGAAACTCATTGTATCCGTGATGTACTGACAAGATTGTATCATGGTAATGATCTCGTAGGTAACCACAGTGACCATAGAAACGTGTTGCAGCGGTGGTGGTCTGGCAGGAAACCATGATGTCCATTGAAGGTCATTGTACCCGTGAAGTTCTGACAAGGTTGTATGATGGTAATGATCTCGTAGGTATCCACAGTTTCCATAGAAGCTTCTTGCAGCGGTGGTGGTCTGGCAGGAAACCATGGTATCCATTGAAACTCATTGTATCCGTGATGTACTGACAAGATTTTTATGATGGTAATGATCTCGTAGGTATCCACAGTTTCCATAGAAGCTTCTTGCAGCGGTGGTGGTCTGGCAGGAAATCATGGTATCCATTGAAGCTCATTGTATCCGTGATGTACTGACAAGATTGTATCATGGTAATGATCTCATAGGTAACCACAGTGACCATAGAAACGTGTTGCAGCGGTGGTGGTCTGGCAGGAAACCATGATGTCCATTGAAGGTCATTGTACCCGTGAAGTTCTGACAAGGTTGTATGATGGTAATGATCTCGTAGGTATCCACAGTTTCCATAGAAGCTTCTTGCAGCGGTGGTGGTCTGGCAGGAAACCATGGTATCCATTGAAACTCATTGTATCCGTGATGTACTGACAAGATTGTATCATGGTAATGATCTCGTAGGTAACCACAGTGACCATAGAAACGTGTTGCAGCGGTGGTGGTCTGGCAGGAAACCATGATGTCCATTGAAGGTCATTGTACCCGTGAAGTTCTGACAAGGTTGTATGATGGTAATGATCTCGAAGGTAGCCACAGTGTCCATAAAAGCTTGTTGCAGCGGAGGTGATCTGGCAGGAAACCATGATGTCCATGGAAGCTCATTGTATCCGTGGTGTACTGACCAGGTTGTATGATGGTAATGATTTTGTAGTTACCCACAGTGTCCACATAAACATGTTGCAGCGGTGGTTGTCTGGCAGGAAACCATGGTATCCATTGAAGCTCATTGTATCCGTGATGTACTGATAAGATTGTATCATGGTAATGATCTCATAGGTAACCACAGTGACCAATGAAACGTGTTGCAGCGGTGGTGGTCTGGCAGGAAACCATGATGTCCATGGAATCTCATAGTATCCGTGATGTACTGACCAGGTTGTATGATGGTAATGATTTCGTAGTTATATGGACACTGTGGCTACAGTGTCCATGTAAACTTGTTGCAGCAGTGATGGTCTGGCAGGAAACCATGGTATCCATTGAAGCTTGATGCTGATGCAAGTACGTATATATGCTCAAATAAGGATGGAGTCAGTATATTGGAAAGGGTAAAAAGGAGTAATTATAATAACATTACAAATATTAAAGTTTGTGTCTTGGTTAAACTTATTATTTTTATTACATTCAGATTTAAACATGTCTTTCGTGCGGTGTGTAAGTGAATAATAATTTATTTAATTTATAAACCATTAGATAGTTTTATGGGTATTGCTATTAAAAACATTATTGACATCTATGCATATTGTATAGCAAATTCTCAAGGAATATTATATATCTAGTATTATGGCTATTATTCTTTAAATCTGTAAACATTTCTAGAATTTGTAATAAAGTGCTACTTTCAACCGGTCTAAAATATTATACTATCATATTTTGTTGAAGCCTTCAATTCAGTTAAAATATAAGTCTTTGAAAATATCCATAAACCACTCCAAAGAAATTAAAGTTGTAATAGAATTTTAATAGAAGGCCTCTATAAAATAAATAATGTAATCATTTCATAAACTTTAATTATAATGAATGGTAACATTTTGAGGCTGAAACGAAAAATTACGATGTAAGGATGGGAAACGATTTACAATTAGATCGACTTTTATTTTAATTTTAATTGATCAAGCTTTTGTCGGAAACGAGACAAGGAAGAAAATAAGCAATGGATTGCCTGATTTTGAGAGAAATATTCGCGGTGTTCCTGCCAATGAGAATTACTAAAGTTTTCATACAGACTCGAGTAAACAAAACCATGGAAAAAGGAGGACTTCGAAATTTAAACGTACCGTGAAGTCACAAGCGATGGAAAAGAGGTCTTATCGACTAGTACCAAAATTTGAGAAAAAGATGACAGCTGAAGATAAAGCATTTCTCCCAAAGTATATTATCGTCACTTTTGTATCGAGGAAAATGGAGAAGGAATGGAGTGCCTGATTTTGACAAAAAATTCGCAGTGTTCCTGCCAATGAGAATAAAAAGCTTTCATAGAGACTCTGGTTTCACTAAACCATGGAAAAAGCGGCGAATAATAGTTTACTAGCGATGTACTATTTAGGAGCAATTCAACCGTACCGTACCGTGAGGTCACAAGAGATGGAAAAGAGATCGTATAAACGGAATATTTTAATACCAAGAATGCTGTAATTTTTTTATTGCCAGACTTGGCGACTGCATATAATGATAACATCTGACAGTCCATCCTTAAGGACCATGGAGGTGTACCAGGAGCGCGATTTCGGCTGGACTCTACATTCTAAAATCAACATTGCGATTAACGTGAATCGCTACAACTCGATGAGAAGCAGCTCCTACTTGGAACATCTAGCAGCAATTAAATTTAAACATGATTGCATCAGTGTAAAAAATAATGGTAACAAGATTACGGCTGTACCCTCTGCGCTGCACCCACTCGAACGTGAAAATAAACACGAACTATTATCGAAATGAGTTGAATTTCGAAGGAATCGAGTTTTCAGTGATACTCATAAATCCAATGAATAATATAAGCATGGTAAGAAAGAGTGTTCGCAGTTGGAAAAAAAGACACCACGAAGTCCTTTTCTGCATCTGAATATGTAAAGGCGATACAAATTGTTTCGAAAGCAAAAATACTCTACGGTCATTAGAACGCTTGCTGAATCTATTCTAAAAGTACCAAACTTTGAGAAAAAGATGACAGCTTAAGATAAAACATATCTCCTAAAGGAGGTTATCGTCACTCTTGCATCGAGGGAAATGGATAAGGAATGGAGTGCCTGATTTTGACAAAACATTCGCATTGTTCCTGCCCATTGAGAATAACAAAAGCGTTTCATAGAGACTCGAGTATACAAAACCATGGAAAAAGCGGCGAATAGTAGTTTACTAGGGATGTACTATTTAGGAGGACTTCACAATTCAACCGTACCGTACCGTGAAGTCACAAGCGATGGAAAAGAGGTTGTATAAACGAAATATTTGAATACCAAGAATACTGAAATGTTTCAATAGCCAGACTTGGCGACTGCATATAATGATAACATCTGACAGCCCATCCTTAAGGACATGGAGGTGTATGATATACAGACATTCCAACATACCAATCTCTACATCGACGGTCTACATAATAGTGATCCCTATTTAAGTAATTAGATAATGAATCTGTTTACCACTCCCAAGAAACGCATCACGCGGCCGATGTTTACACATCATTGTTCCGGTCGCCCCAACGCATCCAGACTCTGAGCCTATCATTAAGCTAGCATAAGATATGACCAATATATAAACTCGACCGACCCCGGTCCAGTTCAGTGCTTACTCGAATCTCCTACACCAAACTCCTAGCTACGGACCTGGTTTCTGCCTGCCGGTCTAGGGTTTCATCTTTGGAACCCTAGTTCTATATTCTATCGTTCTATATTACTCTGTATCGTACAAATTAAGAATAAACAGTGCAGTATAAAAGCACACTCCCCTTTTGTTATAACAAAATTGGCGCAGCCGGTAGGATTGTCGTTTCGCGGACTAAGTCGAAGTCTCACGTCGCGCTCAGCAATCAACAGCCAAGCAGCGGCGGTACCCCGAGGGTTTTACTGACTTCGCCGGACCACCACAGCAGCCCCAGATTGCAGCCGAGGCAAGGTTATGCTGCCAACGACGATCATCCTTTTTTGGTGATTGGCTTAAAAGTATTTCTCTGTTCCTATATCCTCTATCAACTTCTATACCCATTTCAATTTCTATACACCTTTCTATATCAACCAAAAACCCATATCATTGTTCCACTCACACACACACACACACACCCTCACGCACACACACACCCTCACACACACACACACACACACACACCCTGTCATGATGTCTCAACCTGACGAGGGCACTAACGTCATAAATATCAACACACTTCTACGATTGATCCCCGAGTTTAACACCGACAACATTTCTGAAGTGTACCGATTTGTAAGATCATGTGATTCGACGTTTTCACTCTCTACTTAAGATCAAACACAGGTTCTGCTCACGTTTTGCTTTAATCGAATAATAGGCCCCCGAGCCTCAGATATCCACGCACGTATATACGCAGACTGGGATCAGCTTAAATTGTTACATATACAGACACTGTCAACCCTCCAACAAAGTGATCTATCATACTGAACCCTATATCGACGATCTACATTATAGTGATCCCCTTTTGAATAAACATAGTGTAAACGGTTTCATTCCGATCAAGGTGGTGAATTTATGAATAGCACTATAAAACATTTATTAAAACTCCTAGGAGCCTCCCAAAGTTTCAACACCGCTTATCATCCACAAACCAATGGAGCATTAAAAAGATTTCATGCCACTCTTCAGGAACACATTCGCAATTATCATACTAGAAACGAATTAAATTGGGACAAAATAGTACCCTTTGCAATAATGTGCCATAATACCTCAGTTAACAGTTCAACGGGTTATACACCACGTGAACTCCTTTTTGGTGTAAAACCACGTCTCTTCTATTCTTTAAAACCAGTTTCAGAGTACAAAGTCGAAGATTACTTACGAGATCTGAACGAACGTTTACGAATAGCCCGCCAAACAGCGAATGATAATCTCAAAAACATGAAAGAAAGAGCTAAGGAGAGGTACGATAATACAATCGCTCATATAGCAGACTATTCAGTCAACGATAGAGTGATGTTAAAAATACCTACATCAAATAATCTAGGTCACCTCTGGGACGGGCCATACACCATTATTAGAAAGGGTTTTAACAACAATTATCAGATTCAAAAAGCGAATCGAACTCAACTAGTTCATGCTAATAGACTAAGACCTTGTAAATAATATAGTTTGTTACATATAGTTACACCTTAGTTATGAATATTCAATCACCTTCCATTATACCATAAACTTAAGAATATTAACATAACCTTACCTCTAGACGTACCTATAATCTACTCAAAACTCTAAAATAACTTACCAATAAAAACCTAGCCGCTTAAGACCCTAATATTACGCATTTACCTTTTCCAGAAAATAAAAAAAAAGACCGACGAAGTCGCGACCAAAATCCACGAATCACCCAAACCATCCCTACCCCATTTCAGAATGTATCCCATGAGAGCCCACATTTATATTGAACCTTTTGATGGTAATGTTCACGAAGTCACTAGTTTTATCGATCAAAGCAATTTTGTGTGGCAAAAAACACCCGAATCGCAACAAGAAGGCGTATTCAATGCAATAAAAAATAAAATAATAGGACCCTCTCTACCCAAATTAATGGGCAAGTTCAATTCATTGCCTCAACTAAGAGAATACCTCGTTTTCATCCACCAGAACTATTTTAGAAAACCCATTCGCTACTCAGGAACTCTTTCTGACCTCAAATAAAATCATTGTTCCAGAAACAAAACCGTCTATCACAAACACAGCATGGCACCTACCATAGTCCAAGGCCTCCTCCAGAACAGCTACGTTAGTTATATAATCTGCTCATTGATAAAAATAATACTAATGTATCTAGCATACAGAGCCTATATCAAAATAAAAAAATGTTGCAAAAAGGAATCACCTGAACAACAATTCCCTGTTGTTCCAGGACCATCGGCATCATCGCCAACACCACTATAGCCGAAAATGTTCGAACTCTCCCAAGCAAATCTGGACTCTACTTCAATGATGAAGGAAAAATCCTCGCCCAAGAAAACTCGTGGAAAATCATAGTATACAAAGATTTCCGACCCCTTTTTCACTTAAGGAATTCACTCCGAAGCCTTTATCAAGATTTCAATAACATTATTACAACCCCAAAACTGACAGGACTCACTACAACTCAAGCATTTTTAAAGATTAACTTGAACAAAATTTATGCCAATCTAGCTGAAATAGAACATAGATATTCAAAACGTACCAAGAGAGCTGGTATCATCCAGCCATTAAGTACGGTTCTTAAAATACTAATTGGAACTCCCGATGCTACAGACGCAGAAGAATATGATATATGTATCGACCAACTAGAGAAAAAGGAAATTCAACTCAGTCACATCATGAAACAACAAATCCAAGTAGTAACTTCCTCAATAAATAACTTCAACGAATCCATAAAGAAAATAACATATGAAGAAGAAGTAATTAACGAAAATATGAAAAGGATATCAGATTACATACAAAATAATACGCAAATCCTTTTTGACCTTCAATTGAGTGAAACTATGTCCACATTATCTTTACAAATTCTAGAATTAGTCGTAGACCTAGAGCAAGAAATTAATAACATACTGACTAGCATACTATTGGCTAAGTTAAACATTATTCACCCTTATATAATAACCTCTGAAGAACTATATACCGAACTCCTTACGTCAGAACATTTAAGGTCAGATCAAAGATTACCATTTCCACTTAATAGCGACAACATCCATAAAATTATTGATTCAGCATCACTTACATCTTACACATTCAAGAATAAACTTGTATATATTATTGACTTCCCTTTAGTAAAACCTGAACCTTTAGACCTTTACCACATATATGCAGTCCCTATCCAACATCCTAATTCTTCCCTCTTTTCCACTATCCTTCACGAGCACACATACTTGGCCACCAATCCGAATGGACAACAGTACGCCACGATCGACAACCTGATGACCTGCAAAGCTGTCTCCAAATCCACAAGAATATGCAAGAAACTCAGCATCTACAACACCGCATCACACCCAAACTGCGAAATGAAAATACTATTCTCAGTCCAAGAAAAAATACCAGCACCTTGTCATACAACAACCTTCCCAGCAGATATCAACATCTTCGAACCCCTGAGCAACAATAATTGGCTCTTCATAATAAGTAACCCTACTACTGGAATCATTCAATGCCATCAAGAAACAGAGCATCTCACCATAAAAAATGCCGGAATATTACGCCTAGATCCAGGATGCAAATTTTTCACAAGCTTCATAACACTAACTGCAGAAAGCAGAAACACTAAAAACATCAGCCACCCCATAATAGTGACAGATATAACTAGCGATGACTGCTACCAGAATACCGATGACAACATACCTAAAGTACCAAAGTTACTCCCAGTCAAGATAAATCAAATCCCTCTCGATTCTCTCAACTCAGCAAAATTCAACCTTAAACGATTATCAGAAGAAGTAACGAAGATAGAAGAAGAACCTTTTCTGCAGAGACACTCTAACAAGTTTGCACTATTGTCATACCTCTTCATCTCTGTCATCATCTTCTGGATTTTACTACACTGTTGCTGCAAATGTCTCCCAAAACCCCTCTTCAGGACTTCACCTCATGATTCATCTAGATGCATCCAAATTTTCAACAACTGCTTCGACAACAGTAGAAAGAGCCACGTGTCAACATCTCCAGCCCCATCCACTCTTCAAACTTCAAGCATCACCGAGGACATCGAATTGAACGACCACCCTGGAACTAGTTGCAGTCAAAGATCGTCCTCTAAGCAGCGATCTTTGTTCTAAGGGGGAGGTGTTACATATACAGACACTGTCAACCCTCCAACAAAGTGATCTGTCATACTGAACCCTATATCGACGATCTACATTATAGTGATCCCCTTTTGAATAAACATAGTGATCAGTTATCTGTCTTCCAAGAGTGCATCATGCGGCCGGCGCCCAGCACCAATGTTTGCACATCATCACAACGGCCGACCCGACGGACCTAAACTCTGAACCTATCATTAAGCTAGTATGGAAAGCGTTTAATATATAAACGCAACGGACCTTCATCCAGCAGTTCGCTCTCCGATCTCCTACACGGAATACCTAGCTACGGACCTGGTTTCTGCCTGCCGGTCTAGGGTTTCATGTGGAACCTAGCTATATTGTTCTATCCCGTGTGTATTGTTCTATATCGTGTCAATTTCTGATTAAACAGTGCAATATAAAGTATACTCGCCTTTTTGTATAATAAAATCTCACTTGATTGAGAAATTTTCAAACACCAAAACGTTGGGTCACCTATCCCTCGAACTTCAGTCCCTATTTCAAAGACCAGGAGAATCGCTTACCGATTTCTTTCATAGGGTTGACTTATGTAAAATAAAATCATTGAAAAGTTAAACGCAGAAATCCAAGATGACTCATTGCTAGGCAGGACATCAACTGCCGAAGAAACACCCCGAGCTGGGCACAATGCTCAGAACAAAAGAATTCACCAAACTCTCAGACGCAGGTGGATTCGCGATCCAAGGGGACGTAATTCGTCGCATGAATAATGCTCGCCAAATGCTTTACAAACCAAAACCACAAGTCATTGGCATGCCTTGGCAAACACCTAACAGACAGCCCCGTCCATTCAATGCCCCAGTCCAACGGCCTAACATAGGTAACAGGCCAAGGGCGCAAACCCTTAATCCCAATAATGGGCCAACGCGCCCTCCTACAAATCGTTACTCCGACGCTTCCGGACCAAAGTTTTGCAATTATTGCAAAAATCAAGGACATATCATATCTGAATGCCGAAAAAGGGCATTCAAATAACCAACCATCTGCTGCACCCCGTGCTTCAATGCACTACGCCCAAACCAATAATCGCAATGGGTACCATGCCAGCGAGGGCTTAAACTACCCCCAGGCTTCCGAGGCGGGCATCTCGGAAGTCGGCCTTTCATCCGAGCTGAACAAAATCCACCTAGATTAAAGCCCAAACCATACCTTGTTCACCTTGCGTCTCCGGTCCATTGGCGACTAACCACAGACGCATGTACGCAAACAGAACCGATGTATCCTATACCCTCTCTATCCAGAAATAAACTTCTATATCCATACCCACAGGGTTCCTCACTGAATTATAATCAATTTAAAATACATTCTACATCCTCTGCATTCTCGAAAAACCAAAATATTGATAACTTAAAAGTATTCTCTTTAGTTACTTTCGAATTAATATATTGTTAATATTTGTATAGAAAGAACAGGTGAGAAATATAGGATGGTAATGATTTGTTATTGGATTGTCGATGCTAGTTTTTACGCACCTAACTGTTTTTTAGGAAAGCATTTAATTGAAAACAAAATACATAGTCGGTTGTGGTTGCCTAGCCATTTCAAATTCTAGATACTGTTTCTGATTTTGAGAATGATCAGAACGGTAGGTTGGAACAAAAGAATATTATTTTATGTTTAAAAAATTAAAATGATGGTTTTGTAAATTTTTTTGTTCCGCGGAAAATGTATGTAAGGTTACACATTATTTGCTATCGATGTATAAATATATGAGTATTCATGTGTGTAGAGTTCTATTAATATACTTAGATTAGCTCTTGAAAAATATTAGGTTTTCTTGTTTTTTAGCTAATAATGTAGGAGAGGAAAGGAATTGAGGGAATTATGGATTAGCAAAAGGAAAAGAGCATAACGTAGCCACTCACCGCAGTAAACGTAGATCTGAGTCCCCATCAGAGTTTCAGTGTCTTTCAGCTTCTGAAAGCGGTATATTCCGGCCATGTCTTCAACCCTGGGAGGGATCAAAAGAAAGTAATTAAAAATTGTCCTGCGCTTTCGTCGAGCGAATAGGCTATTTTTAGGGTTCGGAACGGAACCCTATTACTAAGCCTCCGCTGTCCGTCCGTCCGTCCGTCTGTCACAGGGCTGTATCTCATGAACCATGTGTAGGCAGCTGAAATTTTCACAGAGTGTGTATTTATTTTGCCGTTATAACAAAAAATAGTCATGATATTAGCCCAACATACTGCATTCTCTAACCCCGCTCTTGGTGTAGGGGCTAGAGGTCTTTCATGCGAGAGGTTATGGATTTAAATCCTTGCCACGGTCATGCACCACTTTAATTCTCTTCCTTAGTAAGATAAGCGCATTTCGTTATGAACACGAGCTGTTCCATGGTTCGGAACCCATATAAGACTGTAGGCTCACTTCCCCTACTAGGTGGTAGGGTTAAGCCCGCACGGGTTGGTACCACCGCATTGGATGTAACTATGGTTGAAGCGTCAATAAAAATAATTCCGTGTTTGCAATCCAGTTCAGTCACATTTTACATCGCATAGAATGTAAATTTTCCAGTTTACATCCTATGCGATGGTAACAATCCGGACGGGTTTAAACCCTACCACTTAATAGGAGAAGGGTCCCTCAATATGATTAAATGTTTTTTTTATAAAACTCGACATGGATAGCTTATACATGGTTTTCTCCCAACACACCCCATGGGAAATATGTGGCATAACAGGACCATTCTTGTACTGTGTGGTTATAAATTAATATGGAATTCTAATCACGAAAGACAAATCCCTTATATGTGAAATCGATTATTTTAATTGTTTTAATAGCAGAAAAGTACAAAATCCCACATTAAACTATAATTACAAAAATAGGTGGTAATTGATGACCTTTGTTGACGGTAAAGCTTTTTTTTTAATAAATTACGCAAACATATAAAAGACGGCTAAATATTATAATTTAAGTGTTTTACTTACCACAGTGAGCGATGATCTAAGGCTTTCGTAACCTTGTAGCCGCTGAAAGTAGATATCCAGCGAAATCTTCAGCACCTTGAACGCACCCCCGCGATTTCTGATTTTGAATTACTTTCGACCCGGCCATGATAGAATCCATTTCTTTAGGTAAACAATTTAGAATATTCCAGTAGAGTTATCTTTTCTGGGTTTCTCAACACGAAACCTAAGACCGACAGGCAGGAGCCGGTGTTACGTGTTGGATAGTTGAATGAGAACTAAACAGGTAATGAACTCCGTACCTCTTATAAGCTTCTCAATACTATTACAGCCTAATAATACGCATTGACAGTTTTGGAAATTAGCCTACACACACATATACAACCATAATTACTAGAATAATAGCCTAATGAGTTATCAATAAGTGGGACCCTATCATTAGTGATGGGCAATTATAATTATGTACAATGGGCATCGGAGTAAGCACCACGCTTGGTTTCGGCATTCGTGGTTAGAAAGAGACCACACTTCGCTACCACCCGCCGCCGCCACCAAGCAAGGAGTCGCGAAAGAAACTCATCCGTATAGCGCATCTGTCGTATAGCACCGGCTAGTCAGTTATCTTATGAATTCAGGCCGCGCAATCGGATGTCCGTTGCACTAAATTTCGTCTTGTGCAGGTGTCGCCGAAACTCGAGAATATCACCAAATTAGTAAGCGAACTCAATGGCGGGCATTACCTTAAGTGTTATGTGTGTACGTGTTATCTCTAAAATTTGACTATACGAAAGAGTTTATGTCGCTACTCCTGTTCCTTCGTGCTCGATGGTCGCCGCTTAATACTCTTGAGCGCTATGAAAGATAAACTCCTGGTCGCACACTGCTTTTAAAAGGATCGAAGTCACGAGTGTGCCGATTGTCGTGTCGTCCAGTGTACAGTCTAGTACAATCCGCTGGAACATGGTCAATATCGGACATACGACTATTCTACGCGTGCCTGTTAAACATTTTTTTAAATCGTATTCTGCATGATAAGGAACTGTACTGAAGGCATCTGTCGTCGAAATTTAATTTATTTAAACTTTTGGAAGTCAAACTACTTTAAGTTAAGTTACACACGCGGATTCGATCAACTCAGTTAAGAAGAACCCACAAAGAAACTTCACTTGAATGTGAATTCCTGGCTTACGCTTATATCACGCATAACATAAGAAAATTAAGTAATGGCTATGATTTCATAGATACATATGAATGAATGTGTAATTTAGGATGTCAAACGTGTTATAATCGATACGACGAGGTAGCTGAAAAAATATCTTTTATGAAAACGTCACCGAACGGTCGGCGGTAATATGATTAATGACTTCGGCGGTTCGACTTTGGTAATAAATCTGAAAATGCATTAATTCAGCCCCTGTCCCTCCAGACGTTCGACCCTACGTGATAAATTATTGAAAACCCGAGAATGTCAAGTGTAAGCCGACGTATGAGAGCCTCTCGACACGTGTGTGGTAAAATACAGAATTTCACGTACATGTAAAATACTTACTCGTTAGCAATACAATGCAGATTAAAGAACGAAGTCTTAAAATATACGAATATGATATGTATGTAGCATAAAACAAGGAGACATTAAGGTTGCGTATGGCGCTACATGATACTCTGTTATTCGGTAATTTCTCAGAGAGTACTTAACTTTAGATCACTTTAGAGCGGCTCGTAGCCTAGTGGCGCGGGGACTGGCCTAGCGTACCAGAGGCCCGGGTTCAATACCAACTTGCACCTGTTGCAACTGTCTTTCTCTTTCAGAGCTTCATAAGTGCATTTCGTCACGAATACGAGCTGCTCCATAGTTCGGAATCCATGTCAAACTGTAGGTCCCCTTCCCCTACTAGGTGGTAGGGTTTAAGCCCGCCCGGGTTGGTACCATCGCATTGGATGAAAAGATGGTCGAAGCGGAAATGAAAAATTGTTCGTGTTTTCCATCCAGTCCAATGTAGCCGTGCTCATAAAGGGAAGGTCCTGGCATGGCACCTAATTCCTTCGGGAATGTGGTGTATTGGGCTAATATCATAACGGTAGTTGTGTGGTATTAGCCATCCATGTCAGGTCGCATAAAAAAAAATCATTAAATATTAGATAACGTCAGGTAAATCCGTACGAAATGATTGATTTTCGTTTGCAAAACACAATCTTTGCTAGATATTCATCTTTATTTCTTCCAAGTGGTAAGCATTGTAAAGGAAAAAATATACAATGCATGCGCATAGTGCTCTGCCATATTTGAACCAAATATTGTTCCATGCGGAGAAAATGTATCATTCAAAACATAAATAAAAACTAAATTTTCGAAAGATTCTCGGATGACATTTCGAAACATTTTGTAGATATAGAGCGTTGACATTCTCTATATTAGATAGGTAGGAACAATAAAATACATTTGTTTTTCTAAGAGAGCCGAAACCTAAAATAGTGGCGGTGCTACCACCTTGAATGTCTAGGCTTATCTGCCGGACAAGATGTGTGAGTGATATAGAGCTTTATAATGCTTACCACGTGGGAGAAATATCGAGAAATGTGAAAAATAGGGCTATTTTGGTTATTAAATAAAGTTTTTGCTATACAAAATTTAAATCATTCATTTCGTGCTGATACACACCTGAAATTATAATGAATTAAATTTGAGCTCGATAAGTTAAGTACTTTCTAAGAAATTAACGAATAACTGAGTGTCACTTAGCGCCATACGCAGCCTTAAGAAAGAGAGTTGTTAAAATAACTACCTCATGAAAATCAATAATAGTATTAATAATAAATAGTTTTAAGTAATTTAATGTTTCTTGTTACCTCTTAATATATTTTCTAATATTAAGTTTAGCTGTTAGAGATTGCCTTTGGCAATAAGCTCGCCTTTGCATACTATGTAATAGTTGTAAGCAATAAAGAATATTTTCATTTCATTTCATTTTCAATATACTGCCACTACTCGATTAGTGCGAAAAAGTATATTTTGTACTAAAGATAGCCAGTTTGGTTGAATTTTCCAACGGTTGTATCCGCTGCAAATATAAATTTGTTCGGGCCCCAAACTAATGATGTTTCACCCCTCAAGGCTTTACTCATTTCCACGCAGGCGCAAGGAAACGCGCGAAGTGAAAGCGCTTTTCCATTCTCGAGTGCGACTCCAGTCGTCCCAAAGGAGTTTATTTTCACAGACGTGGATTGATGTGCGGCTATTATTGGCTAAAATGGGTTTTGACTTATGGAAAACACCTTGAATGAATGAATAATGACGGAATGACGAAGCAATTTTCGGTGTAATACTGTCTGAGAATAGAAATATTGCACTTTATTCATCGCTGCATGGTTGGATTTAATTTAAAAATGCTTTATTGTACCATTTTTGTTATGTAACTGGACATCGATGACTGATACAGCACCCAGTCATGATATTAGCTCAACACACCGCATTCCTGAAAGAGTTAGGTGCCATATCAGGATCTTCCCTTGGTGAGCACGATTACTTTAAACTGGGTCGAAAACGCGGACAATTTTTCATTGCCGCGTAGACCATATTTTCAACCAATGCAATGGTACTAACCCGGGCCGGCTTTCCCCTTCCATCTAGAAATATCAAAATCAAATCAAAATCAAAATCAAAATTGTTTATTCTGTGATTTCAAGAACATTACAGTTATATATTAGATCTTGTGTACACATCGTCAAAAATTATTAAAACACAAAATATAAATCAAATTATACATTAAATATCAGAAAAAAAATAATTATAAATTCACATTTGTCATATTAAAATCGCATTACTTAGTCTTGTATATAGTCTTGTATATACTTAATCTTGTATATAATCTTGTATATAATCATTGTATATAATAAATAATAACTATATAAGCGGGGATTTGAACGCAGACCTTTTTTTTTAACCAGGAATGCCAGTAAAGTCCCTTGAACTTGTTTTGCCTTGGATCTACATTTGCTACCTTTGTTTGATGCGTTACTTCGATATTATTTTTTTTATGCGACCTGACATGGATGGCTAATACCACACAACTACCGTTATGATATTAGCCCAATATACCACATTCCCGAAGGAATTAGGTGCCATGCCAGGACCTTTCCTTTATCAGCACGGCTACTGTGAACTGGATGGAAAACACGGACAATTTTTCATTGCCGCTTCGACCATCTTTTCATCCAATGCGGTGGTACCAACCCGGGCGGGCTTAAACCCTACCACCTAGTAGGGGAAGGGGACCTACAGTTTTACATGGATTCCGAAGCATGGAGCAGCTCGCATTCGTGACAGTGGTGCATGTCGGAATTGAACCCAGGCCTCTGGTACGCTAGGCCAGTCCCCGCGCCACAAGGCTACGAGCCGCTCAAAATCGTCGTAATGTCGAGTCGCTATGTCATGTATGAATATGTGCGTGCAGTAGGCGCCTTTTAAACTGGTCCATGACCCCAACCCCTACAAACCTCCATATCATTGTCTAACGAGACTTAATTAGGAAGTATCAAATAAAACATTCCACCTACACGCGCGACAGGGACGGAAAACATGCGCCGGAGCGAGAGAAGACTCATCCATACCTAAGCTAGGTGAATTAACGTTTGTGTGTGAAAGGATGGGGCTATCTAACTTGTGTTTGAGTGAGAGGGACAGATATGATGCGTTCGAAATACTGCCGACAAAGAGATGCACTTTGACGGTGCAACGTGGAAGATGAAGTTGCATGGATATGGCAATGGATTGAAAACAAGGACATTTCTTATTGCCGTATCTTTCATTCAATGCGATGGAACCATAGATGAGAAAAGGATGCAGAAATGGTTAGCCGGAGAGCCGCCTTATGAACAAATTGTTCATGTAATGGTTCGGCCGCCAATCCAGTTCCCACTCACAAACCCTCCAATAGGTGTTTTCATACAACAGGACATGACCTCATGCCACTGCATTTCCAAAGAAAGTGTGTCCCAAGCGAGCATCTTCCCTGTATGACAACGGCTGTATTGAAATGGATGGAAAACATGAACAACATTTTCATTGCTCTTTTGACAAATAATAATACTATTATGTTATTTATTGACCAACAATAAAACTGATGCGTGCATTTAGTTTTTCCCGGAATGCCCTTTTTTATATTGTATTATTATCGTTTGTTAATGGTTTTATTTTTCCTTTATACATGACTAGACGTGTTTGTCTAGTCGGTTTTTTAAATATATTTTTTTATTCCATTTACAGTACCAGCACTTATGATCCGCTCTGGCAGCTTGTTCAGCCTACAACTCTGTTTCACAAAGAAGTTTCTCCCGTATGTGAAGTTGGCGTTCTAACCTAAATTTGCGTTTACGGAACTTAGGAGTTATGTAAAAATGTCAAACCAATACAAGTTTTACTACTTAGTCTGTGGGTTTACTCTCTTTTACCTGTCAACATCAAAGTCGGACTAGACGGACGGATTTGTATGAAAACGCGGAGTCGGCGTAAACGGCAACGTCAACGTATTTACGGCGACGATGCGTCAGCTGTCAAATCAAACCCGGACTCTTAAATGTTGGTTCGCTCAACAACAAGAAGTCTCCATATATTTGAAAACGCGAGTCGATCGGTTTGTAATAATCGCAAATTTAGGTGACAATTCGGACTACGGCCTCTGTGGTAAGGATTCACATTTAAATCTCATAAATATCGACAACTGTCAAGACATTTATTTAACATATCAACCATTGTTCGATGGTTAGACAAACACATTCTCAAAGTCTGACATCACTGCTCTTCCCTAACAACCTTACTCCATGGCATTGCCATTATGCCATCAAGGCGTATTATGGGAAATTGTGATTGAAAGTGATCGCAAAGTAGATTTTTTTATTATTCTGCCATTTCGCTGTGAGCACGTTTTTTTTTGTTGGAATATTTTATTTTATCTGGCCAAATAGCCTGTATGTTACGCCACCCCCATACAAACCAATGTATGCTGCCACTCTTTCTGCACCAATCAAAAGCGTTTATTTTATAAGTTCTGCGCTCTTACTGCGTAGAATATTTGGCATCCAGTCCCGATTGGATCAGAAATTGTCGAATCACACCCAATGTTTCTATGCTGCTGCTGCTGCTGAATAAAAACCATGTATGAAAAAAGTCATGGCGATTGAGAAAAATAGAGAAATATGCTGTGAACTCTATTATCTCAGTCTGCACCTCCGGAGACACGGTGTGATGTATTAAATTAATTGTTCGGAATTAGCTTCAGAAAAGGTTTTTAGACACATTTATTGATACTTATTGTGAAAGGTCTATTACAGATTTTCCTTGAATAAAGAAATACGAACACTTTTCTCGAGAAAACAATATCAAGATTTTTTTTTTTTTTGTTTTAGCTTAGTGAAGGTTTTAGAAAGCTTACTAAACCTATCCTGTGTAATGTTGTTTATTCGATGCCTTTGGAGTGGAGTGCATTCGAAGTTAAATTTGATAAATGTAAAATGATTTTTTATCGATAACTTTATTACACAGGAACATTGAACGAATAGAAATATTATAAGGTATTTTACATGCAGAAACCGCTGCTGAACCAATCAAAGCGCTCGGCCAGTGGCATTACGTTACCTACAAGCTGATACTCGGACCTTGGTGTGATTCCATAAAAATTAAAATCAACTAAATGAAGTTAGTACGAAATACTTAAAACAGAGCATAATAAAACATTTGAATAGGTCAACCTAATTATGTATTTTTCTATACGCTTCCCGATTTGTATTAATTCGTTTTGTTCTCAATACAAGAAAATATAAAACTTTGTTCACATAGAACAGGCACCCAAGAAAACAATTTAAATTTGATAATACTGTCGGACTGAGTCTGTAACATAGCTATTAAGAATAAACTTTACCTATAGCGTTGCATGAAAACTAGAAAAATACGATTCTCCGCATCCTATGTTCAGTCCTGAAGCTCGCGCATAGCTGCAGCTATATCACGTGAAAATCTTTACAGAGCAAGAAAAACATCTTGAAACTGAAAGAGGATTTCCACATTTAAACGATTATGTCAACGGGAGAAAAACGTCGCTTGTCATATAATTGCTCTCGAGCAAGAAACAGCGCCCGTAATTATAAAACAGTTTAATAGATTAAGGGGCAACTTTTCAATCCTCAGATAGTACTTATAAAAGTGACTATCGGATGATTATATCCCTTATCACTATAATCTTAATGTAATTTTGCTAATACAAATATGGGCTTATTACAACGGATGGATAAGCAGCGGCGTAAATACATTTGTGGAATAGTTATCTGACTGTTTATCAGGCTATTGAAAAATCAGCCCTAATTACCACTTTTCAGGTCCTTTCCATATATTTTTTAATTTCATTTATATTGACTGAAATTTTTGCGGGTTCTACTTAATAATTAGAATTAGCGTATTCGTCGTGTGTGACGTATTTTATTGTAGTTTGATATAAAACGTTAAAATAAACGAAATTATATGAAAAATAAAAAGTCCAAAATTTTATAACGAGATCTAATGGTCTATGTTCACCGAATATATGTACATACAAATTCTTCGGGAACTTCACAAGCTGTTTTTCAGCAAACAACCACCCTCTACGCTATGTACGTGTGTTCAAAATAAAAATAAAAATAAGAATAAAACTTTTATTGTCACATGTCAGAAACATCGATTTATCTCCAAGTAATCATAATCTAAATTGTGAAATACATTCGTATGATTCACACTGAAATCAATTATCTAATGGGTGCAACATTCTTAGCAGGAATGTATCGCGACATACAAATATGCAGTTTAATAACAAAGTAACCATTGTAATGGTCCCAGTCCCTTACCAAATAAATATGTTGCTAAATTAAGAGAATAGATAATAATTAGCCTATATAAGTTTTAAGATTACCGTGGTTACTGTTCATTTAAAAAAATTAAAAACGGCTTTCTACTCACGGCATTGGCTCCGCACAAATCATGCCGTGAGTAGAAAGCCGTGTAATCTTTTAAAATGAATAATTAGCCTGCTTGAAAAGTTATATATTAAGAGGTTCCAATTATTGTGTTAAAACAACCTTAACAAGCCACAACAACGACAACAGCAACTACAATCTATCCCTTTCACTTGTTCTATGCCTTTACTGTATTTGTTTCATGTAACTGTTCATAGATGGCTAATACCACACATTGTGTTTTCCACACGGTTTAAGTGTGTAGTGCACGGCTATAAGCGCCTCGTTTCCATTTGGTCTATTGGCTTATATCATGACGGCGGTTTGGATATTAGCCACCTAGCCAGTTATATAAAAAAACAAAATATATCTTATACACGCAAACATACGATGTAATATTAAAATAATGAGTTAATGTAAATAATGATAGTATACAGTGCATGCATCTCTCTGTGGCGAGAGTTGTTAATATTTTTTCGTTATTTACAGCTGCAGTTAAAACTCTGTCGGCGAGCCAACAGCGTGCGACAATATGCTGGTCTAAAGAGACGGGCATGGTTCAGTGTAAGGCATAATAGTGATAAGACTTGAGCCAATATTGTAAATTAATAAAAACTTTAGGATTTTGTCAGTGAATTTACTTATATAGAGCGCGGCATATGTATATTGTTCTACTTTGGGCAAAACACTTCGGTTCGATTTTCATAAAAGAACAATCCACGATGCATACATATTAAAATAAGGATAAAAGAACAAGAATTACGACTATTCCTCATTTAGTGAACATATTTGTTTTCTCAAAAATATTTAGTCAAACATATACATTAATATTGTCATATATGAAAATAAGTTATACAAGAGTGGGTGGGATGTTTCTAATCGATCTGCGTAGAATAATGTATATGTAGATAGCACAAATTCAGGAAGCATGTAGCAATACATTGTACTGCAATAACTAACGTTGATCATAACTTTTTATTTCGTCTATTTGTTAGCAAATGAAATCAGTGAGATAGTATCCGTAAGCTATGAATTTACTATTTTATTGTAGTTACTTGATTTTGATAATAAAATACCTTGATTAATCTACCAAAAGCATTAACAGTGTAGTAGATTCTATTTCATTAAAAAAAATTCAATACCTCAATCATGCGTTAAAAAATAAAACAAAACAGATTTCCTATAAACAAAAATAATATCATTTCTTCGACTTAATCTTTCAAATTAATTCCGAGGGCACTCTTACGGCCTCAGAGTCTTACATGGTAAAGATATCCGGGATTTCCTTCCTGCCCACAAGAGTATCCGCAGTTGGCACGTCCCGAGGAAGATGTTTGTTTTTCCGCAGTTTTTCCATTTTCAGTGCTGGATCTGGATAAGGATTTAAATGGAACTTTGTGGTAATAGTGTTTTGATGCATGAGGTTTTTGTTCAAACTTGTATTGTTTTGTTCGAATTTATAACCGTAACGGTCAACGAATGCACTGAAATCTTTAATACTATAAAAAAAATACGTTTAAACCCTATGTGTATCACTTTTAAAAGGCAATTTGACCTAAACTATTTATGCAGATATATCATTCTGAAAAACAGATTTAATTATCTCAGAGACAAAGAACCAGCAAATACATTTTTATTGTCTTTTTTATTTACATCTACTTATAAATTAGTATACCCATAGATATAATCTAAAACTAACGTCGATGAGTATACCCAAATCTCCCCTTACATTGTGTGTATAGGTATCAACAGAAACGAATTTCGTACAGCATACTGATTATCATCCATATTATTGCTCCAAGTACCTAGTCAAAGTTTGGACCATAACAACGTTAACATTCCGTATAAACTATTAATTGAATTTGATGGACGAAACAGGTACTAATAAATAATCTATATAAATAATAAAAAGAAGAAGAATATGTTCTCTCCTGTATTCTACCCAAAGAACTATGGTAACTGAGATACCCGATCAGGCTATATTCCCGAATGCTAAAACTAACCGATGGCGTTTCTAAGTTTTACATCAAAATTTACATGAATAGCGTTCATTCGAACGAAAAATCGATTTTATCTCGAATTTTCACGCAGTCAATTATTTCCCGCGTTTTTTTCCAAGCACTCCGCGAGCACTCAGCCGGCGTTGTGGATTGTGCGAAATAATTTGAGCTCCGCGCTGTGTTGCCATAGTATGGTGAGTGAACGCATGACCGCCCCAGTCGCGAATTGGGGTGCTTGGCGGATGATTGAACATACGTAAATAAAGGATAGTTGGGGCCTTCTGTTACGTGCTCAGACCCAAAATTTTACCTAGGACCCATTAATTTTTTTTGTGATGTTTTTTTTATTAATTTTATCAGAAATTCGTCAATTCCAAAAGTTCAACCCCCAATAAATGTATTTAAAAATCATAAAACTGGCATTTAATCTTATGATTTTATATTTAGCGCAGATGATACCTAGAAAAAAATATGAGCTAGTATATATAAACAAAGATACAAAATAAATATAAGGCCTATTTGGCATTTCATTAAAAAAACCTTGATCTAGTAGTTCTAATTCTATCAAAACATCTGCATTTCGTTTATTTGCGGTTTATGTTTCACGGAGTGTATGTATAATCCGCCATAACCTGAATGCTAAACCGTCTGATGCATCGCCGGATTGCTCCTGTGATGCCCCCAAGCCGCGACCTATACGTCTGCCACCCCTTGGCCGCGGTCACACGTCTGCCGCCCGGAAGCCGCGGCTAGTACGGTCTATAGGCATTTATGAATAAAACCAATCGAGAATCGACCGTTTGCGCTATGGCAGAGCACAGAAGAGAAGAATGCTTGAAGTAATTGAGACTCCAGATGCCAAGTGTTTGGAGAGGTTTTATGTACATCTGACGTCTAACTTTTGCTATGGGGTCACAACAGAAATAAAAGAGTGTGAAAGTAAATATGTATATGCAGAATTAAAAGCATTTATTCAAGTAATAAATTGAAAATCAACGTTTTGTTATCACCAAAACATGATTAATAGGGTTTAGCTTTCCATCCACCAATTTGCAGTTTTGTCGTTTTCTTACGTATTGTATCCTTATTTTTTTTAAGGTTTGTTTAATACCTATATTTTATTTTTATATTTGTATATAGGCAGCCTGCGTTGGAGACTTGACATACTTTTTCTATGGATAACTAACAAAAAATGAACATAATTAAAAATATAAACAGTAAAAGACAGGTCTGAAATCGAAATTAATTGGTTTTTATACCAATTTAATAAAATTCAATTCTTATTCGTCCTTGGGTGCACTGTGTTGTAATAGGAAAAAGTTAAAAAAATTAAATCAATTGGTCCCAGCAAAAACTGGCTCATAATTTTAGTACAAAATTGAAACTTATATCTAGATTAAAATATAATCCACCTTACATATTTTCAACATTAAAATCTGTGCGGAATCATTAAACATTTAAAAATATTTATAATAATACGACACGTGTATGAGATAAAAAAGTCGATCACTTCTATGAAAATATTAAAGCTAAAATATAAACATTGTAACAGGCCTTCCGCCTTTACACATTTTAAAAAGTGATATTTGAAAAGAGCGTCACTTAGCAAATGTTGTTAGAAGTGTTGAAAAATATAATAAAATTACTCTTTTGCTCAAAATTCCCAGTTTCTTTCCTTACAAGTGGTGGAGGCGCTTTCAGCGAAATCCTCGCCGTTTCCTAGGGCTTCTGGACTTGTAAGGAAGAATAACTCGACTTCAGCAAAACACTATTGGAGATCGAGGGCAGGGACTGCCGAGATGCCAATAGCACCGAAGGTTCAAAGAAATTGGGACACACCGTTAATAAAGATTACACATTCAGATCTCCTTGCTGGCACAGAAACAATCAAAGCTCGTTTGCTAGGAGTTACTTGCGAGGAATCTGGGGCGTGGCTTAAAGATTACCCCTCACCACACCTCGGCACCCTTCTGGAGAAAAACACGCTACGGATTTGCATCGCTCTCCGGATTGGGGCTAAGGTGTGTCAACCTCACACTTGTATCTGCGGGTCCAGCGTTGATAGCTTTGGTCATCATGGGCTGTCATGCCGGCGGAGTGCAGGTCGCATGCCTAGACATTATGCAATCAACAACATTATCAAACGATCTTTGAACTCCGCTGGAATCCCTAGCATACTAGAACCGCCAGGCCTGTTTCGATCAGACGGCAAAAGACCAGACGGTATGACCCTGGTCCCGTGGAAAAAGGGAAAGGCATTAGTGTGGGATGCAACGTGCGCTGACACACTAGCGCCGAGCCACGTCCTTGCTTCCTCGCGCTTAGGTGGGGCTGCGGCAGCCATTGCTGCAGGTAACAAAAGAAAAAAATATGAGTCGCTATCAGACCTCTTTGAATTTTTACCTTTTGCGGTGGAAACTCTTGGTGCGTGGTCATCCGAGTCCTTAGCTTTCGCAGATGTGCTTGGAAAACTCTTAAGCGAGACCTCGGGCGATTCACGCTCCAAAATGTTTTTTGTTCGCCGCATAAGCATTGAAATTCAAAGAGGAAATGCTATAAGTATTTTAGGGACAATGGCTGCCTCGGCAGACCTAGAGGAGATATTTTATTTATAATGCACATACTATATTCTCTATTTAGTTTAATTTGTTTTATGTTCATTACTCTAAAGAAATAAATAAATAAAAGTTTCAAAAAAAGGATATAGTACTTGTTCAACCTTCCGTGCGAAATGCGGCTATGCAAACCACAGCAACAAGATGAATTACAATGTTCTTCTGCGAAAATAGGAAGTATCGATTTACCTACTGATAGAAGAAATAAAAAAGGTATTTTTTTTATCTTGATTACAGAGCAAACTGGTTGGATTTTAACTTTACCCTAATGAATAAATAATGCAATGCTAAAATAACAAATTTCGTTTTACGGTCGATTCTACAAATATGTTATTTCCTTTAGATGTAACAAGCCAATTGCTCAGTAAAATATTCCTCCATTCGTATGACTCTTATAATACAGATAATTCTCTTTGACGCATAGTTACGAAACAAAGGTGTTCCCACCTCTAGGTATTTACGCATTTCAGTCACGTATACAGGGGGCCACAGTTGTGGGTGACTCGTTAGCGAGTTGCTCATCCTGTATAACGGAGGGGTGAACAGAGGCCGCAGTTTCGTAAAGGAATGTTTCAATTTGGATTATAACAGAGCTGTGCATGTGGGTAAAATGTGATGCGACTCTCATTCAAACGCTGGAACGATTGAAATCCATGCTAATATTGCGAAAGTAACTCTGTCTGTCTGTTGCATTTTCACATCTAATCCGCTGAACCAGTTTTGATTAATTTCGGTGTAGAGATAGTCTGCAACTTGGAGACGGATTAGCCGATATACTTCCCCAAGTTCAAAGACTTTAGCAAACTTGAAGGTGTGAAATACGGGATGGAAATTTATATGGGGAATTCGTATCCATATCGATAATTCATATCAATATCTATAAATTAATAATCATACAATTTCTGTTATCATCAACGATTAATACTTGCTATTTATGTTACAAGGAATAAAAATAATGTGTTCACACAAACGGGTACCAATGACCCACATGTGTGTAAGATGTGGCCAACTTAGTCTTAGTGGAGTCTAAGTTTACAAAAGCGGAAGTTTCTTGCCGGTTCTTTTTGGCTCTGGTTGCTGAACTGGCAAATAATAAAATATAATAATACTTCCACCTGGTAATTAACTAAAAAAAGCTGGTCCTAAAAAAGTCCTAAAAATGATGCGTTCGTATTTCATGTCTGACTAAAAATTGCTTCTCTACAAATCGCTGATAATGTATAACCTCGTCTAAGGTATTTTGGGGAAATACTTCGGCAGTAAGCGAGGTATTTCCCTCAAAGTACAACCGGGGTCCTTTAAACATGGTGTCGCGCCTCGGTGGCCCAGTGGCGCGACACTTCGGCGATCGCTCTCCGAAGTTAAGCAACGCTGGGTCCGGTCTTGTCTTGGATGGGTGACCATTCGACCGTTGAGAGAGGCTGGCCGTGGTTCGGATTCCACGTTAAGCTGTAGGTCCCCTTCCTTACTTACTAGGTGGTAGGGTTTATCCCGCCCGGGTTGGTACCATCGCATTGGATGAACGATGGTCGAAGCGGCAATGAAAATTGTCCGTGTTTTCCATCCAGTTCAATGTAGCCGTGCAATATAAGGAAGGTCCTGGCATGGCACCTAGTTCCCATGTGGTGTGTTGGGCTAATACCATGACAGAACTTGTGGTATTAGCCATCCATGTCCAGTCACATAAAAAAAATAAAAAGCGTCTAGCTGGCCGATATGATTTTCGCTGCCCCCGCGAAAATATGAAAGCCCATGAGCAGCATCGGGCAAGTCTTATGTGAGGGCCTGGCATATGCCATATGGAAATAAACGTTTTCGTGCTAAGCATAAACGTCGCTTTTTCCAAGGAATGCGATATGTATGTATGTACAATCGAACGTGCGGCAAGGATATATTAACTAACGAAAGAGCCCCGTAAAAAGAACTACTTTACGATACTGCAGGGCTGGATCCAGAAAAACCGGCCAAGTGCGAGTCGGACTCGCACACGAAGGGTTCCGTACCATCGTAAAAAAAAACAAAAAAAAACACGTTTTTTGTATGGGAGCCCCCTTTAATTTTAATTATTTTTTAATCTTACCTATTTGTTGTTGTAGCGGCAAAATAAATACACACTCTGTGAAAATTTCAGCTGTCTACCAGTTACGGTTACTGAGGTACATGGTGTGACAGACGGACAGACGGACGGACGGACGGACAGCGGAGGCTTAGTAATAGGGTTCCGTTTTCACCCTTTGGGTACGGAACCCTAAAAACATAGCATTCGCGGGTATTGCGTCTTCCAATTTCGCCACCTGCTGTATACCCATCCTTTGGAATTATCCTACAGTCCCTCCTTCCGTAAGCCTCTTAATAACACAGTGTTTAAGATTATACCTACATTTAATACCTACTTACATTGATTTAATACCTGCGTTGCGGACGGTTCCTTATTTATTTAAATTTATGTCGAAGGTTCCCGTCGCTGTAAATGACCCATTTCCACCTGTAGAAGATCAAAGAGTGCCTAAAATAATACATTTAATAATAGGCGTCCATTACATCGCTCGAAAGGTGCGCTGAAAGCCGATAAAGTGGAAGCATTATGGATTCCCTTGGGGGTGGAATATGTAACGTCGCGGAAAGCCCTTGTATCGGAAGCGCGGTAAATCTTCGCTTTTCCGTCGTCATTTGAATGAAAATCTGCATGTAACGCGGAAATGATAAGGGCACTAGGGAAATCCCTGGAGAGGCTTGTTGGCGTGTTTTAGACATTACATGGTTTGACCGTATCCGTCGACTGGCACAGCTGCTCTAACCACTTAGCTATCCTGAAGATTACGGCAGACAACCAAACTACCTTCTTTCTAATCTACAAAATTACAAAATGGTGAGATATAATAGACGAAAAAGGTTTGTTACATTTGCTTCAAATTTTCTACATTTAAATATAAAATAAGATGAATTGATATCATGCATTTAAGCTTTTGGTAGTCAAACTAAACTAATATACGATTTGAGATTACCGTGGTTAACACTCATTTTAAGGTTTGTGGAAAACGGCTTACTCACGGTGTGTCGATAATATTTCACGACGTTTCGAACCAAACATTTGGTCCATCATCAGGCGAGCACACGTGCCGGCGGCGGTCAACAGGGAACTGTCAGTTTGACGTTTTCCGCCGTTGACGAAGATTGTAGCTGTGGGTGGGGGTAGTCTGCGAACATGCTTGGGCTGCGTTCCGAATGTCAGATGATATCCAGTACGCACTCACGGTGTCTTGAGCGGTCCGGTTTTTCTTCTCTTCTCTTCGTCTGAGCGGCGCCAATACCGGATTCCATACAGATGACAACTTGAAAGAGTCTTCTCTACTAAAGTTTCTATATTTGGAGATCTCTATGGACTCGAACCATGCGAGGAATATCCCGAGATTCTGTTGCCAATATTTCCACTTGGTCAAACCTAATCCAGTGATTCGCGCCAGAGTCCATATGCTCACAAACAGCTGACTTGTTAGGGTATTGCTTGCTTGCTTGCTTCTTCGCTGCTCTAAAACCACACTAAGTTACTTCACACATTGATATTGTATTGTATTGTTTATTTATCATCCATAGACAGTGCACTTTACTCAGATTTTTCATATTTTAACATTAGCCAGTAAAATAAAACAGAGCGAAGAATAACTGGCAAGAAGGTTTTTATTTCACGTATACTTAGTTTAAATTAACAAAACAGTTTGTAATGTTTTTAACAAAACACAGGTAAAACGCGATAGATCCGCGGATTCGATTACTTCTGTAAAGAAGAACTTACTAAGAAACTTCATGGGTTTGTAGATTTTTCCATCCACAATATTTTTCTACTGCCAAATTTTTTTTTTAAACAAATATCAAAGAGCATAAGAATCAGATACCCTCTAAGTAAAGGAATTAAACATATAAATTACGTTATAAGATCGGAATATGAAATTATACATAATAAGTAAAAAAATAATGTAAATCAAAAACTCTAGCAGCTCCGATAAAATGAAAAGGACACTCCAAGTATTCTCTGTTCCCTTTCCAGCGCCTAAAATGTGTATTTAGCAAAATGTTTGCGTAATATCTTCGTGTCGCGAAATACGTTCTCTCGAGATAACGAGACATTTATGTAGCTCTGGGCGGTTTTCTGTATATTGGAATTCACAAGAATTATGAATAATTTATTTTTGAGCTATTCATTTTTTTCATCCGAAATAACTTGATAGACGTTTCTATTCTTGTTTATATTATTGTAAGTAGTTAATGTTCTAAAGTCTCATCTCTAATGTTTAAGATAATTTTAAAATCAACATTGAACTTATCCTCATTGGGTCTTTTTACGAAAATTTGGTGGATTTTCGCTCTGAATCGTTGCAAACTAAGGCTAAGATAAATAGTCGTAACAGAAACTAAGACTAACGAAAAGTAGTACTTTGTGACGTCAATTTGCAGTATTTTCAGATTTTGTCCATACAAAATGTGTGAAAGTGACGTCACAAAGTACTACTTTCCGTTAGTCTTAGTTTCTGTTACGACTATTTATCTCAGCCTAGGACTAATCAAAAGTTGTACTTTGTGACGTCACTTTGACACGTTTCGTATGGACGAAAACTCAAAGTAATGCAAAGTGACGTCACAAAGTACTACCTTTGGTTAGTCTTAGTTTCTGTTACGACTATTTATCTCAGCCTAAGGCCCGCATAAATAGTCGTTGCTAGACTAACCGATACGTACTCACTTCGCAAAGTCGACTCGACAGTCAAGTAAACTTGCTAATTCTAGTTGATATTTATAGTTAATACTTGACTGTGACTCAACTAAGTCTTGAACTTGGGATGGGTATGACATGTTACAAGCTTTAATCGGAGACATTTCGTATGAGCCCGCACACCATTGATATATAGTCCTTGGAAAAAAAGTGTCAATGTCAAATCGTTAAAGGAAATTGGTAGTCTGTAACAAACTTGCGTCTCGCCTACTCAGGTACTATTTCTCTCGTCTCGTCACAGCCTTGAAGTTCTAATCGTTATACGGTCTGCGCCATGGACGCAAAGAAGAAGCCATTTACTGCGTTCGAGAAGGAATTGATAACTGGCCTCGTGGAAAATACCGTCGACATCATTGAATGTCGAAAGACCGACTCGGCCGCGATCGAAAACCGATCCTAGAGATGCTATATATATATATATAGTGATAACATTGACCGGAACTGACAGCAAGAGTAAGAACGACGGCAGTTGTAATCCCCCTCGTCACATAAGGATAGAAAGCGACATACTGTGCTTAGTTTGTCTTGAGTGAAGGCCGAAGCTGACTTGAACTTGGCTAAGTTTTCACGAAAAAACTCATGACTTTTAAGCTGTCAGTTGGCAATATAAATGCGAAAGCTTTCAAAGTCCTAGTTCTGAGTAGTACTTTGAGTGTTAGTAACGACTATCTATACGGCCCTTAGAGTACACTCTGGTAAGCGTGAACCTACAAAATTTAAGAAAAAGGAGCGATATCGGGCACATATTAAAATAATGTCTTAGGTAGCAAGAAATAAAACCGATGTTCATTCAAGCAGCTTTTCGCAAAAGTTTCCCCAGATTTTCACACGTACGTTCCCACGAAACTAATTCTGTTTGGGGGTGCTTTAAAGGAATACCTTGTCGAAATATTAGGCACAGAGGAACATGTATTTTTGATTGAAGGTCAAGCAAATGACGTACTTCACGATCTCGAAATAAATTATTTATCGAAACAAAAACTCTTACTTTCGAATCTTCAATCCCAATATGCTGATCGACGAGATTTCGGAGTAAGTGACGTCATGGAAGAGCGGCCATTTTGCCTTTTTCAGAGTATTTTTATTACTTCACATGGCTCTACTGAAGATACGTTATGTGGCAGAACGATAAAACAATCTTGATGACATAGGATTTGGAAGTTATTTTATTTACTTTGATTTTTTATTTTAAGGTGATACGGTTTGCAATGAAAATGTGTAGAAGTTTACAGTAATATTTTATCAATCAGTAATCACTAATAATATCAAACTTTTTATGGTCGGGTTTGCGCAACTTATGGAAATGTAATATGTTTGTACGTGTAAAATATAGAAAATTCGGTAAATTATTCAGTTTCCGATAAAGATAGATCTTATTGTAGGGTGTGAAGGAAAACAATATATTTGTAATAGTCTTCCCCAGTCCACATGAACGAAGACAAGTTCATGATAAAGTATTAAAACTGCGCGGTCGAAGTATCCGTACCCGATCGAACTGGAGCCGTGATCCGAGAACGTACTTATTGAAATTGCGCGCCGTCTCCACTCCACTAACACTAGTCTCCCATCCGGCTATATCAATCTAATAACTAAACTTTTTATGGTCGGGGTCGCGTCACTTACGGAAATGTTATCTTTTTGACTTATGACACTAATATAATAAAAGTAATACACGAATAAATGGTACAAAAAAATTAGTTATTGATTTTTTTTTAATATAACAGGACATGGATGAAGAATACCAGACCGAACTATATCAGATACTAGCTTAACACTGAGGCTCTTCATTTATTGAATTATTATACAGAGAGATCTTATTGTAGGGTGTGAAGAGATACAATAACGCTGTATAGTCTTTCTCAGGCCACTTGGAAAAAGGCAAGTTTATGATAAAGTACCAAAACTGCGCGGATCGGCTGTACCCGATCGGACTGGAGCCGTGATCCGCCAACGTACTTATTGAAATTGCGCGCCGTCTCCACTCCACTAGCACTAGTCTCCCATCCGGCTATATCAATCTAATAACTACACTTTTTATGGTCGGGGTTGCGCAATTTATGGAAATGGTATCTTTTTGGCGTACGACATTCAAATGATATTCGCAACTTTTATAATCATTATGAGGCCAAAATAAAGATCACGCATTAGCACGTGAATTCTCAATTGGCAGATTGTTCACGTTATAAACAAAACATTACATTTGGCGCCGCTAAATCTAGGTAGTAAAAGCACAACATCGATTACACAATTATTATAGAAATCAATATATAAATAATACTTAAATCTAAAAAGCAAGTATTGTTATTTAGATTATAGTGCTTGAATAATGCCCTGTAGATTGGTTTTCCAACAGTTCTTATGATTTAAAACTTTTTTTCTATTACCGCATTACACCTATAAACGGGCGAAAATACTTCGCGGGTAAAATATTCTTAAATAGTAATTGGCCGTGTAATTTTTAGAGACAGTGAATAAGTATAATTATTTTACAACAACATTTATTTAAGCGTTCGGGATTGTTTTAATAGTATATTTGTAGAAGTATCAGAAGAAATGCAAATGATTGCTGAAATTGGGCTCTTCATTTATTGAAAACATATCATTATTTTTATTTTGTGAAAACGTTTGACGGGAAGTATTTAAATATTATAAACGATTGTGATTTTCTGTGCACGTGTGTGGGTTTTAATCTTCTTGATTAGATAAAAAAACTTTACATATCTAACAAACTATTCGGTAATCATTTTCTTTAATCGATATCATCAGAGTCACATCACTAACGCGCCAAATAGACTGTCGAATGGGGGTACACATTTCTGCAGCGCAAATCTCGATGGAGAATTAACGTTTCTCAGTTAGGACCGCGTCGTACCGTCCCGGACAATTCAACGTAAGCATTTGAAGTATATAAGTTTATATGACCAGTGCGTCCTCCCGGTTATGACGTACGGGTGTGAAATGTGGACTCTGACGGTCGCCGTTTTCAGAAGTTGAAAGTTGCCCAGTGAGCAATGGAGCGTGCCATGATGGGAGTATAGCTACGGGATATGGTGCGTAACGAGGCAATCCGCCGACGTACCAGAGTAGTCGATATTGGACACCGGGTGGGTAAGCTCAAGTGGCAGTAGACTGGTCATGTCAGCCGAAGAGACGACGATCGTTGGAGTAACCGTGTCCTACACTGGCGGCCGTGGACGGGAAAACGAACTGTGGAAAGACCACCCGCCAGGTGGGACGACGACATCAAGTGCGTCGGCGAAAAGCAGTGGTTCCGTGCCGCTGAGGGCTGGGAGGACTGGAGAAAAATTGGAGAGGCGTATGTCCATCAGTGGACGCAAACACGCTGACTGACTGACATTTTATATTTTTTATAGATACATAAAATTAACATTTTAAATATGTCATTTCCATCAAGGCATAGAAGTGTATATATGTACGATGAATTTGTACTTTCTCCATCTTGCTTACACCTCTTTCTACCTGACGAAGCTTCACTTAATAATTGTTAATATGTTATTTTATTTTATCAGAATGCAGATCCCATATTAGTTTTCTTGAAAAGTAAAACTTTTTTTTACGCAAAATACAACAAAATGGCATCTAAGTTAATTGACCTCAGGAATAATTTGTCGAAATAACGACAGTGAGTGCTGTTACACTCTGTAAAAATATCTCGTGAACTGATATTTTTCTGGTGAAAGCTCTGGTAGACCTAGCATGCGCTTCTATGGGTGAAAATGTCGTTAATCCTACAAACATTATTTCAGTCTTTCATATTCCACTATTCAGAAAATAAATGTGCTGACACATACACATGGTAAAACGTATATTTTCACATTTAACATTTAAAATGATGTTAAAAATTGTTTTACCCTATATTTAAAAAAAAATCTTCCTAATTTTTTACTCATACAATTGAACTATATTGCGCACGAAAAACAGTAAAAAGACAAAGCCGTTGTGTCGAAATGACTGCGTCGAAATGGCCATACTTGTCGCTACATCCTTATGTGTGCACGTAGCAGATTCCACACGTATGCACGTAGCCACGGTTGAGGAAATCGGAAAAATTGCGTCGCCAGACGCCAGTACGTGAAAATTCAGAGCGTCAAGAAAAAGTCCGTTCATTGGAGTGTGGGAAATGCGATGTGACTGAAAGAGGAAAAGTTTTATTTTACCATCTGGTTTAGTCCAATATAGTAATGGAAGCGTTGAAATATAAACCATTATATTTTATCTTTAAAGGCTGACTACATTTGCTTTTATAGTTATATACTACCTAATTTAGTGGTTGTTTTTTTACGTTAAGCGCGGCATATGGCGTATGCCCGGACTTATTATGGTGCCTGACGACACGCCCACACCACAAGGAGACTTGGTGCCATGCCAGGACCTTCCTTGCAATGCGCGGCTACATTGGACTGGGTTGAAAACACGTAAAATTGTATTTGCTGTTTCGACCATTATTCATTTAATACAGTGATATCAACACGGACGGGATGAACCCTTCCACGTAGTAAGATAAGAAACCGGAACCCATAGTGCACGAATACGTGTTTATGTTTAAAATATGTGTTATATTCAAGTACCAGGTTTTGACAGGTTAGCGTAAATCGAGGTCCGAATCGATTTAACGACATTTAAATAAGTAATTCGATGAAACAAAATTTCAACCTAGTATACTTTACTTTAAGCGTAAAAAAAAACATTATAAAAACTGTTGATTGATTGATTGATTGAAAATTCTTTATTCCACAATAAAAAAAAACAATTTACAAAAGAAAGTATAGTGCAATAACAGCATAAGTGGGGCGCAAAGGCGGGCTTATCCCTCGAAGAGATTTCTTCCAGCCGACCTTTCGGTGTTTGAGAAGTTCAATAGGTATATATTCGTTTATTTTACACCACAACTAACAATATTTGTATACAATTCTAAGCTTGGTGCTTATGTTGTCCTGATTATGTTGGTAAACATATGTTGATAAACACTTAATGGGCCTTTATTACTAAAGTGCTGCTTATATTGTATTGGTAATAATTTTAGGACAGTTCGCTTGGTTTTCACCAAGTGCTGATCTATTTTAATTGAAACTTAAAGGGCCTTGCTACTAAAGTGCTGACTATCTTGTTCTGGTATCGATTCCAAGATGATAAGAAAGGCCTTTTAATGTAGGTATTAAACTATTTTTTCTTAATCGATACTTTAAGGGCCTTTATTACTATAGTTCTAATTATTTTATAGTAGTATTGATTGCACGCTGGTAAGAAATGACCTTAATATGTGCCGATTAAGCTAATCAGCATATGGTGAAAAGGGCTCTAAGAACGGCTCTTAGTCAATGGTTATGTGATGATTAAGCCAATCAGCACATGGAGAAATAGACCCTTAGAGTAAGAATTATATTTTTGAAACATTTCCGTGACAATTATTCCAGACGGTGGTAGTTTGGTATTGGTACAAACGTGCCGAAATGTACTTATAAAATAGATCACCGCGCTAAACCCATGCAGAAGCGACCCACATCACAGTGAGGTCGCACTATTTCACGTGAATTCTGATCCCGGAGCGTCAGAACCACCTGAATGTGCCATCTGGTACTCGGGTCATAGAGCTTAGATGATACAGGAACCGTTACAAGTGCTCTGAATTAAAAAGTATACATATTTGAATTATTCCGCTGATTTCAGAACTTGTTGGGAATACAGTGGAGAAAGTGGGAAGTCAGCTGTTCTTAATTACTGCGTTAAATGCAAAATATTCGTTAACAACATGTACAAATTATCACAACCATTTAAATTTGACACGCAACGCAAACCGAACCAATGCATAAAAAATATTCTGTTAAATAAATAAAAAATCAAAAGGCCCATATTGGCGATATTTATTAACAATCCATTCCACGCGTTCTGATAGTTTGTCAACAAACAGACGGAGAGCTTGAAGAACATTTGGTGTAGATTTGATTAACAACGTGTAATAATAACAATTAGTATAATGTGAATTTGGTATATTCTTCGATTCAATTTAGAAGGTTAATTATTCATAGCAATGTTCATTTTTTATGTCAAATCAATCGAAAAAAAAAATGTTTTACAATGTTTGATGTTTCTCCGTTTTCAAGATCAACCATTTTTTTAATAAAGACCATACCTATATTTTTTTTCATTTCACACATTACCTAACAAATATTACTTACAATGCAATATTCAAAAGTTTTATTTATTTTAAATTGTGTTTTTCATTTATGAAATAAATAAATAAAAAATTATTCTGACTTTACAATCTTAGACCGCTGCTTGCCTTATTTGCTAGATTTTAAACGTTTTGGTTCTGCATATGCAACATTCCGGGATCACAAGTTGTAGAGATATTTTGTTCAGAGTTTACTTCGTGCTCCCTATGATTAACCGTCAGATTATATTCAAAATGAGACGCTATTCCCACTGAACGATCAATAACGCGCGAGGACAGGTGGGACAGATAGAACGTTTCATGTCCATACGATTATTGTGTCTATGGTAAAGGTCGATTCAGCGGTATCCGACTTGATTTATAGAAGGCGCGGCGTCGGCGCACGGTTGGCTGGATGGGCAGTCTGTTCTCCCGGAGAATATCCGGATGAAATGCTGGAAGGAAGGTGATTCTGCAGGAAACTAATATATTTAGACCTCATGCATTCATAGTCATAGGCCCTGAAAAACACAATTATAATCGCTTGTCTGTTAACCCGCTGATTTCGGGGTGAAAAGGATTTTACTACGAGTACCATAGGGTTTCATTAATTTTTAATGGTCCCATCTTCGCTTTTATAAAAATTTTAGTACACTGCGAGAAGCAGGAATGCAACTTACTTTTGTCACAATTGACAAGTTTCGCACACCCGTTGAATTGGTGCAAAGAAAAAACTCGTATTGTGCTGTAGATTTGATGTCCAAAACGTTTTGATGATGATTTCATTAAGTAGAAGAGACTACCAGTCTTCTGAAAAACTTAAATGTGCTTCGAAAACTAAAATTGAACGTTTCTTCGATATTCAACAGTTTTTTTTGGAGGCACTTCATTTAATGATTATATAAAAGTATTTCATATCTTGAAAGAAAACCCTGTAGCCTAAGCTGCATTATTTAGCCAAATCAATAACATAATATTTGATATAATACTCAACGATTTATCGATTGGGTGTTCTGATACTGTGTTCTTTATTTCAAAGTTCTACTGAAACTGTGCTGATGGAATTAGGTGCCATTTAACCAAAATATAGTTGTCATATTTTCTGCATTACAATGTTTGCTTGATAAATGCACATGTCAATTTCTCTTCATGGTTCTGTCAGATCGGAGGTTGATTTCACCGTTACAGCATGTCATCAGAGCAGTGAGCGTAAATGTTAGAAGAAACGTAACATCCTGCGGGTGGAGCCAGCGGATAATAAATCGTTGCAGTTTTAGCTCGAAGGAGAACTCCGAAGATATTCAAAGTAGCGTCGGCAGTAACGAAGTATACATATTCATCGCCAGGTCGACGGTTAGCGGAGTACTCCGGGGGCCGTTAAACGTAAGTGTCCTCAGATGGGAGAGCGTCGGCAGAAAAAGTAAGTAAACAAACATATGTAGATAATAATTATATTTTTTTATATGCAGTTAATATTTACAGAAATGTGTATGCAGGGATAAAAATATCAAACAAATGATACATCGTATGGACACATACACTGCACGCATCGTGTGATTTCAAATAGTGGATTACAAAAGAGGCAGTATATAACTAAATTATTTAATTAATTAATTTATAAATACATATATTTTTATTAATTAATATTTAATTTATAAATTATTTAATAACTAATTGTATACACAACTAAAATTTTGTCTAGTTGTGGTATTAGCCATCCATGTCAGGTTGCATTAAAAAAAATAATTTGCAGTAAGCAAAAAAATATTGATATATGGATTTATTTAAACATGTGGTATTCCAAACTTTAAGGAATTCGTAAACTGCACTAATTAGTATTTTTATGAACGTAGAAAAAATATTTTTAAAATTTTCCCGCGTTTATATGCTTCACCAGAAGCATATCGAGCTAATTAAATTAAATTCGACCAGTTTTCAAGATCAAGTTGTAAAACGATCAGTGGCCCAGTGGCGCGACACTTCGGCGATCGCTCTCCGAAGTTAAGCAACGCTGGGTCCGGTCTGGTCTTGGATGGGTGACCATTCGACCGTTGAGAGAGGCTGGCCGTGGTTCGGATTCCACGTTAAGCTGTAGGTCCCCTTCCTTACTTATTAGGTGGTAGGGTTTATCCCGCCCGGGTTGGTACCATCGCATTGGATGAACGATGGTCGAAGCGGCAATGAAAATTGTCCGTGTTTTCCATCCAGTTCAATGTAGCCGTGCAATATAAGGAAGGTCCTGGCATGGCAGCTAGTTCCCATGTGGTGTGTTGGGCTAATACCATACCAGAACTTGTGGTATTAGCCATCCATGTCCAGTCACATAAAAAATAAAAAAAATATTTAAGAATAAAATGAGAAAGTTATTTAAGATTTTGTACGTTTACTATGCATGAATAAACAGGATGAGACAAGAAAACATGTCGAAAAGAGCAAAAAGTATCTCGAACTCATTAACAAACTTTATCTCATTAAATGAAGTGTTCAAGTGACTTAAATTTTTACCATCTCTAGTGATTTTTTTTATGGGACCTGACTACCGTTATGATATTAGCCCAATACACCACATTCCTGAAGGAATTAGGTGCCATGCCAGGACCTTCCCTTTATGAGCACGTCTACACTGGACTAGGTGGAAAACACGGACAATTTTTCATTGCCGCTTTGACCACCTCATCATCCAATGCGATGGTACGAACCCGGGCGGGCATAAACCCTACCACCTAGTAGGGGAAGGGGACCTACAGTTTTACATGGATTCCGAACTATGGAGCAACTCGCATTCGTGACGAAATGCACTTGTCGAACTCGGAAAGAGAAAGACAGTGGTGCGAGTTGGAATTGAACCCAGGCCTCTGGTACGCTAGGCCAGCCCCCGCGCCCCTGGGCTACGAGCCGCTCGCTTTATATTGTATAGCTATGTATCAATATGTAATTAGTTATCCTTATTTAAATCCTTTTCCGTTTTAAACATTTTAAAGTATCTGTCCAATTCTGTCTTTTGTACAAGGAAGCGATTGGAGTTAAAGTATGCGTGCTTAGGGTGGGTTCCTATAAGGCTTTAGGGGTGGCACTTAATTAAAAATTCCCTCAAAAAAGGACTTAGTCGGAATCGAGCACTTTCAGTGCAAGGGTCTTAGGGTGCAGGGTGTGACCGGTTTTTGTCTAGCCAGGACCAGAAATTGTTACGAATTATAAAACGTTGCATATAAGCGTTATTTTTAGTGATCATAAGGAAAAAATAACCCTTATAGAAAGAATTCATTGTCGTTCTATTAGTTGTGAAGGCCCCTTTTCTCAGAAACGCATGAAGGTATTATGTGAAAATTAATATTATCCTTAACAGCTGTTAAAAAATCAAGATTTTCATTCAACGCGATTAAACAATGCGGCTATATATGCTGCAAATTTCGACACTCGTAAATGTATTACCGTAAATTAAACCTACAGTCGTATTCAGAGGGCACCTGTCAAAACTTAGTACGAGACTAGCACCGGACTAACGATACCAAAACCGGTTTAGTCCAGCGATTAAAAGTTAGTCCGCCATCTCTGAATACAGCTGCTAGTGTACCTCCCGTCCACATAGAATTTCGAAATTTGGGAAGATGATCTTACAGAATAAGTAAAAGATCCGAAATATGAAGATTCGTAAATATATCACATAAAACATAAAATTTTACGGAATCCTCGGTGCACGAGTCATAACCGGACTTGTTCAGTTTTTTTAATAAAATTATTTAAACTGGAGATGTGCATAAAATTCCTTAAGAAAGAACGGAAACTATGATATTTGTAGGGGTGATTGTAGACATCACCCTTAATTGGAAATATCGTACGGCCAATGTTTGTAAAAAATAGCAAGTGCATGTTACGCCCTTAAATCGCTAAAGCAAACATCTACTATTAAAGCCCTAAAACTATTAATTATTTAATATTTTTCTAATATTGAGTCGGTAATAATTACCGAATGAAATCAAGAGTGCAGATTCAACTAACCTATTTAATAATAAGCTTAAATAGTTCCTATTAGAACATCCTTTTTACTCTCTTTATGAATATTTTAATTATAATAAATAATGATGATTTAGAAGTTTAAATATAAGAAATATTAATAGTAATATTATTTGTGTTCACGTGTGTACCTATTTAAATGTTTCTATGCCTGCAATGTGATTATTCCGAAACAATAAACAATAAGTAATTTCATATAGCCATAACCAGAGCCGTTGACTTCTTTGATGGTTATTAGACTTAACTATTTAGTAATACCAATTAAAACAAAGACATAAATAAATCATCTCTTCCGACAGTAGTCATTTCACGAAATTTATCACAGAAACGAATCTGCGATGCTTACCAATCTGTGAGCACGATTTTCTTGTGAAAAATCTTTACCTGAAACAACAAAATTTTCACATTATCAATTATTCTTAAAAATCGATTGTAAAACATGGAGGAATAGTTTTAATGATAAACAAAAGTGGTGCCTTTAATACTTTTCCCGCATAAACTGCGAAATATGTACCATTAAGATTATTTGTCACATGTATATGGATACAATGGTATACTAAAACATCATAAGTCAAAAAGTCAATGTTTCCTAATAATCAGAAAAATACATTTTCCAGTTTCATAATTGAAAAAAATATTTGTTAGTCCGTCCAAAATAGGACGTCCAACCACGGATTTCGTATGTGATAGATCTACAAATTAATTATTTTCAGATGTTTTGCCTTCACTTGGGCTGTGAGACCTTGCTTCATGCCAAGTTTCATGATTCGTCATTCGTCAACGGGTGTTTATGTATTTGCGAATGTCAAAATATGCGGACTACGGGCCGAGTGCACGAAAGGACAAAAAATCAAAATCAATGTCCACGTTCGATTAAACAAGTCATTTTGTATGCGGTTAACTAAAAGTGACGTGTTTGAATAATTAATAATTCAGCCATCGGGGCTTAATGCCGTATTTTCGCGATCGCGGTGACATAAAAACTTTATTTGTTTACTGCTTCAAGGGACTTCAGGCCCTATAATTGGAAAATCATTTCAACCTCTATGCGTTCCTGAGAAAAATGGTCTTGGCATGCAGACATACAGATGGACAACAAAGTGATCATATGAGGGTTCGAATTTTCCATTTGAGCAACGGGACCCTAAAAAGCTCCACGATGAACAATTAAAGTAAATTATCTTCATTGTTCGCCGTGTTTTCTTCCACTCGTCCAATTCCACCCAAAATACGGTTAAAAGTATTGCGTAAGTAGGCGAATGAAAAACGTTTTCGACATAAAAAAGCGTAGAAGACCACAGCTAATACAGTCTGAATGAAAGAGCATTATGTATCACTTTGCGGACCCCCTGTATAATGAGTGTAGCTCGAGTAAACAACTCTGATACGGGAAACTTTACAAAAGGCAAAAGAAAAACAATGGCGAATCCAGTCTTAACCGATCATGCATCACGCTTTGAGGGTTCTGTACCCAAAGGGTGCCAACGGAACCCTATTACTAAACCTCCGCTATCCGTCCGTCCGTCCGTCCATCCGTCCTTCCGTCCGTCTGTCACAGGGCTGTATCTCTGACAAGAAATATGGGCGTGATCTTCTTTCCTCTTTTGTATGGGGAGATGAGCGGGATGGGCCACCTTAAAGAATAAAATCTTGAATAATGAAACTCTCTAAATTAACTTTTCACTTAAGATATATAATATTTATAGCAATTTTTTTTCAAGTTTTCGCAAAAGTATTAATACAAATGTTGTTCAATTGGAGATTCAGCAAAGATAATTAAAATACGAAATCCCGCATATTCGTCGTTTGCATCAAGAATATTCTGTCGAAATATTCAATTATTAACAAATTCTCTTGTTAAATTGAACGAAAATCAAGACATATCCCTCGAGCTCGCCGAAGCCACTGAAAAATAATTTTCCTCGAGTCCCAGCGGAAATCTCCCGCCGCCGCCCGCCGCCGCTGCCGCTCTGCGCAGCCAAATTAAAACGGTGAAAATCCAACCAGCCGTCCTCGAATTTTTCCATTTCTGAAGCGATAGTGATGTGCAAGCACGATAAATTGGCTAAAACAAAAATTCTCAATCGGATGTTTCAAGGTCGATACAGCGAGTATGGAAGGGCGGAATTGGCTACTGAATATGTGTGGCAGCGACGTAGCCTTTTTACATACAATGGCGGCAACGCCGGCGAGAACGCTTGATTACGAATTCGCTTACCACCAATTCTCTCGAGTTCCAATGGCACGTGGCACGTGACACGATATTTAATATTTTCATATTTTTTATAGTAATGATTTGACGTTTTTCAATTTATTTTACATCTAGCTGAGGTACCCTGCTCTGCTCGGGTCAATGTCGTTACGGACTTATGACGGCCTGGGGGCCCATTCCGGTAAGAGTGAGTTCGAGTTCGGGAGTGAGTTAACCTAAAAATAGCTGGTGAATATATTATTATTTAAAAAACGGAACCGTTATTTATACTTCCGACGTATTTACGGGACGGGCCCGATTTTTATCTAACTGTAATGATGTTCAAGAAGTGTGGAAACATTACTATTTAAAAAAGTGAGTTGATATTTAGTGACGAATTCGAACTCACTCTTTCTCTGAATGGACCCCCAGAACCTAACATTTTATATGAGTTTTCTATACAAACTGTCAGCCCCCTGTTCAGTTTATTTTTATCCACAAACGGTAGCCCATATCCTTTTCGAAAGTCCAAACTCTCTATACTAAATATCATTGGAAATTAGTTCAGCCGTTTAGGCGTGAAACCGTATCAGACAGACAGAGTTACTTTCTCGCTTATTAGATTAGTATGGATCCTAGCAATAAGCGGATGAATAGTCGATAGAGGATATACGTCTTCAGGGTATGTAATGCCAATGTCGCAGGCTGAAAGCCGATTTCAAATGAAAGAAAATGTAAAGTAAATATGTAATAAAAATACATTCATGTAAATAGGTAATGTACGCGCAAAGTAAGAAGAGGTTCTGCGATATGGTGACTCCGAGCAGTTCGTCGGATATGGGACTCTCTGAGATATGTATCCCAGGCGTCTAGAACTACCACCCATCGCTCGAAGCATGACTTACACGACACAGCACCGCTAACAACAAAAAAACATAATTTAAAAAATATTATTGCAATACTTCTGTGTGGGTTCCGACACGTAAACATAATGTAAATAGGCTCACTGAATATCTTTCTGTGTATTTCGTAAGAGCGGACTAATTCATTTCGTCGTTGGTGATTCTGATCGTGAGGTGTGTAGAGATCATATTATGACAGTAATTGTGGTATTAGCCATACATGTTCCACTAAGAACGCGACCCATTGTGCATGGGTCCGTACGCGAACACGATGTTATCCAGACGTTACAGCCCTGAATCAGGCCCTTAACTTAGCCTCCAGATCCACTAAAAGAGTAGTTGCCAGAGCGAAGTTCAATGTCATATAGCTCACATGGCTAAAAGTAAATATAGATGTCGGTTTTTTTTCTCAAATCAATAATTTTCTTTTTTTATATTCCCATAACTTACTTTATACTTCTATGATACATTTGAGGTTACTTCGGTCGTTAGTCATGTTTGAAAAATGTTACGGCTTTTCACGCGGCAGGTAGAGATATTCTCCGACGTTTCGAGCTAATCATTCAGCCCGTTGTCAAGGAGGCATCCGCCGCGCTCGTGCGCAGCAGACGTTTTCAAACATGTTTATACTTCTACTTAAAATATCGATAGCTTTTCCTTTTCTACCTGGCACCGCCCTAGCAAATTGCGCTCTTCACTCCGTCGTAATTGCGGAATCAAAGTGTAGAGGGAGCCAGATTCGCGGACTCCAGCTAATTAAAGTTTCGCCGAGAGATTTTGGGACTCTTTTGTTGGCGCGGACTTTGTCTTGGAGGTTTTCTTTGTTGGGTTCCGGAGCGAGAATTCGACAATGTAAGGGTTTGGAATGGACGCCCGCTGAAGGCTTGGAATGGGAACTTGCTGAACGCGAATAATGTTTGTTTGGTAACAAAGAAACAAGTTTTGGTCCGTTTGTTTACTGACAAGTAAGAATAAACGAAGATACAGAAAAAAAAATCCAGCTTGATTTCTTAGGGTTCCGTACCCAAACGGAACTCATTTACCTACTAAGCCTCCGCTGTCCGTTCGGTCGTCCGTCCGTCTGTCCGTCTGTCAGCGGGCTGTGTCTGATGTAGACAGTGTATAGACAGCTATTGTCGCTATACAAAAAAAATGTATGGATAAAAAGTTAAGAGGACAAATGGGGGGGGGGGGAATTTTTTGTGTTAAATCTTTACGAAACCCTTCGTGTCCGACTGCCAAGTGCGGGCCGGATTTAAACGTTTTGCAGATAAATGCGGGTAAAGAATTGTAGAATTCTTTACCCGCATTTAAAGGTTTTGCATTTTTTTAATTAAATCAATTGAAAACTGGGAAGGAGCTATATTGACAAGGGCCTCTCTGAGCTGTAGACCTCGCGAGTCAATCTTCACATAGCTTAAAACGGAATAAAATGTTTACGATGCGACAAAATCCTATTATTTTTCTTCTAACGCTTTAGGTCTTGTCACAAAAAAACGTTTTGTGAATTTTTTTACATTTGCGAAATGGCTCCGCCATTTTAGAATATTTCCAAAGACTGATCGACAAAAAAACCACGGTAAATTTTGCAAATTTCATTGGCTTTATTGCGACTAGCATAACTGAAATTGTTTTCGAATTAAAATGTCTAATACCAAACTGAACGTCAGATATTAGGCTAACACAACACATGGAACTAGATGCCAGGATCTTCCTCATATTACTCGGCTACATGAATGGAACTGGATGGAAAACACGGACGATTTTCATTGCCGCTTCGACCATCGTTCATTCAATGCGATGGTACCAACCCGGGCGGGAATTATCCTATAGTTTTACGTGGAATCCGAACCACGGCCAGGCGCATCGGTTGAAAATGCTTACCCAACTTATCGAACCGCAAGGCGTCGCACCACTGGGCTACCGAGGCTGACAGAGGACAGAGACGAGGGCTACAGATACCTGAATCCCCAATAGATCTCCGCGAGCACATCGCGACTACCTGTGTGAGTTTCTCCAGCAGTGACACCGGGAGTTAGGAGAACTCGGGAAAACTACTCGGCGCGCCGGCGTCTCATCTTATATGAATTTTCTTAAAATACACATTCAGGTGGCATCGAACATAGACTGGAGTGGAGTAGTCATTGAAAATATTTTTTGAAGATTGGTAATATTGAGAGCATTGTAAGATGTTTTATGATAAACTCTATGGATGGGTGTGCATGTCAGTTATGCAGTTTATATAAATATTTAAATTTAAATCAAGTAAATTTATAAATTGGTAATGCATAATTATATTATTAACATCAGTGTTAAACTTTTTGTGTTTCAGGTTACTTGTAATTTCATCATAGCTAAAAAAATCAAAAGCGTTCTTTTGGATTCAAGAATATGTACCATGAATATAATAGATGATAAGAAATTGTATTTACTAAAAACTATATAATTAGCATATACATTTCAAAACCTAAAATTAATTTTCTCAATATCTATTGCATTGGTTTCTGCTCACATTTCATTCGTTTCATTCTATATGTACTACTGTTACTTATTATATAATATATTATACATGTTATGTTTTACAATTATTGCGTTTTTTTGTAACTATCAGTTCTGGCTTACAAGCGTTCTTGCTATACACGCTTCTTTCAATAAAATAAAACAGAGATTAAAATTTCTTAGAGAAACAAACCTACTTAATCTTCTCGCGACTAATTCAAACCATCGATTAATGACATACATCGTTTTAGTTTTACATTACATCATGTGCGATCCTTATTTTATTAAATATCATATATGTCTTACTATATATATACCTACCTAACCAGTTCCCGAGCATTGTAAACGAAATAAAGAAGTCACTAACGGAAAAAATAAAAATAAATTTAAAATAAAGATAGCAATAATTAACGTACGCTCATTGGGCACAGGTTATGATGAACTTTGTGTGGCCCTCGACAAATATGATCCTGACATCTTAGCACTCAACGAGACTTGGCTTCGACCTGGGGAAAGAGCCCGTTCCATTCCAGGATACACACTCAAGCACATTCCGCGACAGGCCGATACGCGTGGCGGTGGAGTAGGGTTCCTGGTTCGCAAAGGACTTAGAATTCGAATACAGCCACATCCACAGAGCACGCTAGAGCAAATGTGGCTAGAATTATCTACTAACGGAGTCCGATTGGCAATAGGAACAGCATATCGGCCCGCAAGTGTTAGTGTAGACACAGCAATCGAGGATTTAAGCGAGACCCTGGGTGCATTTGTCCACTGTACTAATACTATTCTTCTCGGTGATTTCAATATAAATTTACTAGATTCAATGAGCACTAATGCAATAAAATTGCAGGATTTTCTGACATCATTCAATTTAATACAATGTGTAAAAGAACCCACACGCGTTAATCTAATCTCCAGTTCGCTTATCGACCTGATTTGCACGGATATACCGGGTGGATCACTGGCCATTGAAGTCCAGCACAATAGTAACCTCAGTGACCACGCAATGGTAATAGGTACATTCAATATAAGAAAGCCTAAGCCCGACCCGGTATATATTACGTCTAGGCCTCTAAGGGACATCAATAAGGAAGAATTTAAGAGGGACCTAGAGAAAATTGATTGGCAAAGTATTTACAACCTCAGTGACGTCAACGACATGGTAGGAGCCTTGCACTCCATTTATACAGAAATATTTGACAAACATGCACCAAAGCGAACTAGGCTAGTCAAATCATTACCAATGCCTTGGATAACTAGTAATGTCCGATTTATGATAGATCTGAGGAACAAGGCGGAATCAAGGGCATTAAGAACAAAAAAAGATTCGCATAAGGAATACTATAGGAATTTGCGTAATCTAGTCACCACCACTATACGTCTAGAAAAAGAGGCATACCACAAATTTTATGTTAATAATAATATCCATGACCCCAAACGAATGTGGAAAGGTTTGAAAAGAAACTCCGCAATATCACAAAACAGTATAAAAGACACTGATATACCAATGCATCTAAGAGATCCAAACAAACTTAATGACGCATTTTTAAATGCACCTGGCACAACAACAGACAACGTGGAACTTATCCAAAGATACTCGGCAAACAGGAAGTATGAAGATGAGTTCATATTATCCTCTGTCAATGCCGACCAAATTATAACAATCATAGAAAGCATCAAGTCGGATGCATGCGGGCATGATGATATAAACATCTCAATGGTAAAAATGACGCTTCCATACACAATAGACATCATCACCCGTATTGTGAATATTTCGCTACAGTCCTCAGAATTCCCTAAATCATGGAAACTTGCTGTTGTGAAGCCAATCCCTAAAAAAGAAAACATAACGGAATACAAGGATTTGCGACCAATAAGTATACTGCCGGTCTTATCTAAAGTTCTGGAAAAGGTAGTAAACCTACAAATTTCAAAGTATCTTCATTCTAAATCTATAATACCGCCAACGCAGTCGGGATTTAGGAAAGGTCACAGTACGGAGACAGCATTACTAGAAATCAAAGATGAAATGTTGACTGCAGCTGACGCCGGTAAGGGATCAGCCATAGTACTGCTAGATTTTTCCAGGGCTTTCGACACCATAAATACCAATTTACTGCTGGCAAAAATTTACTATTACGGTGCTACGGATGGGACCCTGAAATGGTTTCGCAGCTTTCTTCATGGACGATCACAGGTCACGGTTACAATAGGTGAAAAGGGAGAAATGTGCAGCTCACAAATGAAAAATGTAAACCGTGGAGTACCTCAAGGATCATGTCTCTCCCCTACCCTATATAGCTTATACACCTCAAACATACCTTCACTACTGGAGCACTGTCATGGTCACATGTTTGCAGATGACACTCAGATAACCCTCTCATTCCACCCAAGCGCAACACACAAAGCAGTCGATAAAATCAACGAAGACCTGGCTAGACTGTCCGATTGGGTAGAAGAGCATAGTCTAGTCCTAAACCCCTCCAAGTCCCAGGTCATCATTATAGGTACAAAAAATCAAACAAAACGAATATTGGAATGTGATCCAAAAATCACCATAAATGGTGTTGGTGTGGAGCTTGTGACATCGGCTAGAAACTTGGGTCTTTTTTTTTTTTTTTTTTTTTTATGCGACCTGACATGGATGGCTAATACCACACAACTACCGTTATGATATTAGCCCAATACACCTCATTCCCGAAGGAATTTGGTGCCATGCCAGGACCTTCCCTTTATGAGCACGGCTACATTGAACTGGATGGAAAACACGGACAATTTTTCATTGCCGCTTCGACCATCTTTTCATCCAATGCGATGGTACCAACCCGGGCGGGCATAAACCCTACCACCTAGTAGGGGAAGGGAACCTACAGTTTTACATGGATTCCGAACCATGGAGCAGCTCGCATTCGTAACGAAATGCACTTGTCGAACTCGGAAAGAGAAAGACAGTGGTGCATGTCGGTATTGAACCCAGGTCTCTGGTACGCTAGGCCAGTCCCCGCGCCACTAGGCTACGAGCCTACAATAGACCCTCAGCTTCGCTTTGAAACACACATCAAGAACAAAATTAGAAGTTGTTTCTATAAGCTTAAAGTACTATATGAAATAAAGAACTATTTGAGCGAAGATGTGAGGCGAGCTCTGGTCGAGTCATTAGTCCTATCACAGTTGAACTACTGCGACTCTGTGTACGGCCCTTGCCTACTGAGTCGTACGGAACGAGCTGTACAGCGAGTTCAGAATGCCTGCTTAAGATACTGCTATAAAATACCGAAAAGAGCTCACGTCACACCTATATATAATGAACAAGGTATTTTGAAAATGAAGCCACGCAGAAAACTCCACTTTCAGTGTATGATCCATAAAATAGTTAAAACACAGAAACCGGAATATTTGTACAAGAAACTTATTTGGACCCAGGACACGCATAGGTACAATACACGAGCACAACTTTTCACACTACAAATACCTAAGTATTCCTCAGCCGCTTTCAGAGGTAGTTTCAAATATGCAACATCGAAATGTTGGAATGATATCCCACCACCCACCAGGGCGCTGGGTGGTCTGCACGCATTTAAAATGTCGTGCAGGAAACTACTTCTGAAACAGCAAAGAGGAATAAAATAATAATAAAAATAAAATAGCATTAATATTCAAACAAAAGAAATGCGCTTTTTTACGTGAACCACTCCTTAACCTACTGCACTATATATATACACTAAACACCGAAGGCACACAAGACCTGACGGAATATATTCAAACACATATTACCCGGATATAAACAAACATAAAGCACAGACATATACAGATTGCAGACTTAAAATACACACATAATTCACACACAATCACACATCTTCACACCCTTCATTCATACACAAACAGTACACACCCTCACACCTCACCAAACTCACACGGCAGCGGCTGAAAACCAGCGCCAGGCAGGGCAATTTACGTACCTCCCTGGCATGCTGAGCCATGGTCATTTTTGCACACTATTGTTATTATACACACAATTTCAACTTAAACTGTTTAGTAGTAATTTCTAATTTTTATATAACACTGTAAAAATGTGCAAAATAAACTGTATTTTTCTTTTCTTTTCTTTCTTTTCATTGGACATGTTTCTATGTAGTAAAAAGATTTCTCCTGAGGGTAGCTCCGCGATATTTTTGCATGTAAAAAATGGGCGTTTCAATTTTAAAATGTTGGCTCTTAAGAACGGCTTGTAAGATATGTGCCCCATACAAACGTAGTTTACTAATCATTTGGAAACCGCTATTCCAATTAAATTGATATTTAATATATAATATCAGGTAACAAATATCTGTGTCTGCACGTTTTTATATTTTGAAAAATCCAAACCGAATGAAATGAAAGCAAAAAGAAAATCTTCATACGAATTTTGTTTTCTCTGTGGTTTGACCCAGAATACATTTACCAAAAAAACAAAGACATGCAGACACAGACATTTGTAGCCTAATATTAGATACCAAATATCAAGTAAGTTGACACAGTGGTTTTCAAATTATTACTAAACTACGTTTGAATGGGAGGCGGAATTTTCTGATGCTTACGGACCGACCTTAAGGTCTAAATTTCACACATCACGCTAGTACCAGGGCCTCTAAAAAGGGTAATTTTAGTCTCCGTGGGAATGAACTGGTTATGCCGTTTTAGTTCAAATATTTTTCGGCGTGCACTTCTGATGAATCCATAACAGGGTGAATCCCTGTTATGGATTTATCAGGGGTGAATCCCGGTGAATCCCTGTTATGGATACACCCATTTTTATAAGTCTCCTACATCATGCGTGTTATCTTTTCATATAAAACTCGACATTTTTCATAAGGTTTACTCTAAGGGTTTTTTGTTCGGCGATGCTCTCACCAGGTGGGACTTCTGAGTGCCGCTACGTAAATACTACCTGAAACTACATGAAATATTCATGCACTATTCTATTCTTACAGCAATCGCGTACCACGAATGCTGGAAAGGAAATAAAAATGTGATCCTGTAATCAAGGAAGATAGGAATATTTCTGGAAAAACTTAAACGAATTGCGTGAATGGTCAATGAACTTGCAAAATGACATACGTAATTTTACTTTTGCTGAACATATAAATGGCAATATAGCTAAATGATATATTTTTTATTAATCGCTCGGGGGTAGAGGACTTGCCTTTCATACGAGAGGTTATGGGTTTAAATCCTCGCACTATAGTCATTCACCACTTTATTTCTCTTCATGAGTTGATAAGTGCTTTTCCTTAAGAATACGAGCTCTTCCGTGGTTCGGAATCCATGTAAAACTGAAGAGGACCTAATAGGTTGCAGGTTTAAGCCCGCCCGGGTTGACCCTTTTCCGACTAATAAGTCCCCACATTTAAAATTGAATTATTAAAACTTGTAACTAATAATGAAGAATATAAATATGTCAATTCACTAGACATATTTATATTCTGGGTAGATTTTCAGATCTGATTCAATTTATACATATACTACCCCATATAAAGCGTTTTGTAGCAGTCTTTGGAATTGGAGATTTAATAACAGGATTTTCAGATTGAATTATCTGTGGATTGGCGCGCAATTCGAGATTCAAATAAATTTTATTCGAAATCCATGTCATTTTCATTTCAAATTTAGTCTTTTCTTTTTATCTAGTGTTTTATTTTCTGTGAAACTGTCGTAGTTTTTGGCGCCATGGATTAACTGAAAATTGGTACATTTTTCGAATATGATTTCCTACGTGGAAAAACCGCTGCGCAAACATTACGAAACATTAACGACGTGTACAGGCCTAACACTGCTTGCGTTAACATGGTTTATTATTGGTTCAATCGTTTAAGACTTGTGGGCCCATTCAGGTAAGGGTGAATTCAATTTGTCGCTAAATATTAACTCACTTTTTTAAATAGTTCATCATTCGACACTTCTTGAACGTCATTTTAGTTTAGTGAAAATTTGGTTTGTCCCATGAATACGTTTGAAGCATAAATAACATTTCCGTTATTTATAAACAAACTGCCATTAAAATGGCAATATTATAAACATAAATCAGGCCCGTAATTTGAATAAATAATAACCAAAGTCTTTATATGTTACAATTTTCATACAAATCTCCAATTTAATAGGTAAAGACCTCATATTAAAAACCGACTTCTTGTAGTCAATTTGCATATTTCAAGGCACTCGGAAGAAAAATATTAATTCGATGTACACGTCGGATGTTCGCAAAAAGCCGTGAATTATTCAAGCAGGCGTTCCTACTGCATTATGTATCGCGTAGTGAGCCTACGCTCAATGTTTGTCGCGAAAGTTTAGCGTACCTCTCACGTGTTTGTGGAGCCAAGCTTGAATGATACATGCGGGGTGAACTTTTTTGTATCTCTGCTCATGGAAGGTAATATCACACCGCATTCCTGAAGGAATTAGATGCCTTGCCACTAAATTGCCACTAATATGGGCATGATCTTTCCGCGTTTGTATGGGGAGTTGAGCGGGAAGGCCCACCTTAATAAAAAATACAAGTTCTTTGTCAAAATTTTATGTAAATTTCTTAGCAGGCAGCTAAGTGCACCTTTGTGCGTTACGGCACGTTAAAAGTATAAAACTGAATCTCTTCCCGTGCATGTCGTAAGAGCCGACCAAGTGATTTATCGTCCGTGGTTCGGATTCCACTTTTAGCTCTAGGTCCCCTTATTTACTATTTACACCTAGTGGAAGGGTTAATACCGCCCAGGTTGGTACCATCACATTCAATAAGCGATTGTCGAAGGAGCTAAGAAAATGGTCCGTGTTTGCCAACCAGTTCGATGTAGCTGCGCAATGAAAGGAAGGCTCTGGCATAGCTCCTGGCTTCTATGAGGTGTTTTGGGCTAATATCATGACATTATACTCGTATATCATAGTCATCCATTTCCTGTTACATAAAAAAAAATGGTGCACTCAGAAATCTTATATTTTTAGGGTTCCGTACCCAAAGAGTGCCAACGGAACCCTTATACTAAGCCTCCGATGTCCGTCCGTTTGTCCGTCCGTCCGTCCGTTCGTCCGTCGGTCACAGGGCGGTATCTCATGAACCGTAAGAGGTATAGGCAGCTGAAATTTTCACAAAGTGTGTATTTATTTTGCCGCTATAACAACAAATAGGTGAAATAAAAAAATTAAGGGGGGCCCCATACAAAACACGTGATTTTTTGGATGAAATCTTGTACGATGGTACGGCACCCTTGGTGTGCGAGTCCGACTCGCACTTGGCCAGTTTTTTTTTCAAGATGATATATAATTATAAACATTTTAAAGGTCCTATTAGTTCTGACATGACATATTCAATGTTACAGTTCCAGGTGAATAGTATACCCTTTCACTTTGCTTAAGACAAATCAAATAAAAATCCCCACTTTGGCGGTACCGTGAGGTCAAAGGAGTCGCCTTTTCTTTCAAGTCACGTTTTTCCGGGCGAGCCTAGGAAAGCCTTTGAACGGTCAACTTTGAATGTGGAATCGCTTAAGTGTGTCCCTAGTTTCAAGAATGTTTGTGCCAAGATAACCGATATGGGTTCAAACTTTAGAAACTGAGATTTCATTTTAGTTTTATTTGATCTAAGAATGCGTTGTGGTTTTAAATATTGACTTATTAAACTTTAGTATGAGTTTCTTTATTTTATCCATATTTGATGCATTAAAACGTGGCGAAGAAGTACCGACAATAAACTTTGCCCGGTTTTGTCTTTTTAACATGCTCTGATCTTTTTTTTTTTATGCGACCTGACATGGATGGCTAATACCACACAACTACCGTTATGATATTAGCCCAATACACCACATTCCCGAAGGAATTTGGTGCCATGCCAGGACCTTCCCTTTATGAGCACGGCTACATTGAACTGGACGGAAAACACGGACAATTTTTCATTGCCGCTTCGACCATCTTTTCATCCAATGCGATAGTACCAACCCGGGTGGGCTCAAACCCTACCACCTAGCAGGGGAAGGGGACCTACAGTTTTACATGGATTCCGAACCATGGAGCAGCTCGCATTCGTGACGAAATGCACTTATCGAACTCGGAAAGAGAATGACAGTGGTGCATGTCGGTATTGAACCCAGGCCTCTGGTACGCTAGGCCATTCCCCGCGCCACTAGGCCACGAGCCGCTCAAATCGATCTCTGTCGGTAACACGCATTTGTCCCGAGATATTGTTCTATTAACGGTTGTATTAACATTCTGAAAAAAAAAATAACATTTTGGGAAGACCGAGGATGGTTGTCGCAGAGGTCAGTTGTGACAAGGCAATTTTTTGGAACCTGTGTCCGTTTGTCCGAAAAATTGTCCGTTTTTTCCGTCCAGTTCAATGTAGCTGTGCTCATATTGTATTCCTTTTTTGACGCGCAATTTTGTATAATTCCCGCCGACGACGCGACGCCGCGTGGTAAGCGGTTTCGTCCACACCATATTTGCGTAGTAAAAATTCAAAGATGTAAGTTTTGATATCTTATTATTGGACACTTCTGACGTAAATTTTATTAAGACATGTTTTATTATATGCTCAATGCTTTAAGTTTCATACAACGATAGAGATTTTGTGGATTTGTTTTTAGTTTTTAAATTATGTGGTATTATTCTGACCAAGACGCGTTTTCTTGCACCTAGGTGAGTTGTGACAGCCTGTTACAACTCTACTTTTCCTCTTCTATTTCATGAAAATAACAACTATCTACTTCGTGATGCTAACTTGTTATATTATTGTTTCAGCTGCCTAAAATTCGACAGGGGCATGTCCAGTTTAAAAAATATGAACTTTCGTACAAGAAAGGGGTCAGCGTCTTAGATTTATTGTTAACAAATGCTAGAAGATTTGATTAATGTTGAGTAACAATGTATAAGTTAATTTGTTCACCAAAATAGGTAAATGGGTTTTTTCCTTTAAAAAAAAAGCTATTTATCCCCAAATACGCAGCAGTCACAACTAACCTTGACCACTGTTACAACTCCCCTCGTTACTAGGAGAGTTGTTACAAAGGGAACTATTACAGTTTTCATCGATTTTTTTCATTTACACTGATTAATTTTATTTCTTTTTTGTTTCTTTCAAATAGTGCATATTATTAGCGATGTTAAGATTTGGAGGTCATAAATATAGAACTTTATTTAATTGAGTCACACGACCTAAAGTGAAAATTGTCACAACCCTCCTCGGTCTCCCTGACACTTATGGAGTTAGGGGGAACGGCATAACGTATAATATGCAGATCGTATAATGTCATATTTTAACAAAATTTTAAAACCATGCACAACGTATAATCGGCAGATCGTATAATCTTATACGTAGTGCATGAAGAAGTTTAAAAAATAAAATTACTTATTTCTCCATGCATAACGTATAATAGTCACAACGTATAATATTATGATCTTTATTTAACAAAAAAAGAAAACCATGCATATCATATAATCCAAAAACTTTTCATACGATAAGCGCCCTTATGACTATACTTTTAAAGCGTATACTCGCACGCGACTTTTCGACCGTCTCAATTAACGTTGTAGCAAATCGTTACTCTTCAACAGATATCGATTCGTAGCAATTTCAGCCTTAAATGTATCGTTGTTAGAGTGCTTTATGCAGTGCTTCTTGGCATATTATACGTTCTGCATGGTTTTCTTTTTTTGTGAATTCATGTTAGGAATATTATACGTTGTGACTATTATACGTTCTGCATGATGCAAAGAGTTTATTTTATTTTTAAACTCATGCACAACGTATAACATTATACGTTGTGAATATTATACGATATGCATGGTTTTAATTTTTTGGAAAAAAATACTATTATACGTTGTGAATATTATACGTAGTGAATACGACTCTGTAGTTATGCACCAACTAATTCATTTTCCTCAAAATGTCATACGTTTTTAATAAAAGCGACATTAATTTGCGAAATAATCATTAGGCGAGGACGAATTTCTTCGTTTCAGACGTGCCGGGAGTAGAATGGAAAAGCACCAATGAGGATACATTTTGAGGCCCCGCGCTCGTGTCCAGCAGTGACGGGACCCTCGGCAAGTAAACACGTTCACGCTTGACCGGTTTCTTCTTAGAAACTAGTTAACAGTGGTTGATATATGACTACAGCTCACAAATAGCTTACGTACATTGGTGAAGAGCCAACTCTTGACGACTGATTTATTTGAAACATTTAAAGTGAGAATAAAAACATTATTTTAGCGAAATAATTAATAAATTAATACAAATTCATAGAATATAACAAAATTAATATACAAGGATAAAATCATTATTAATTTTCACAATTTGCCAATTCCCGAAACCGAAAAGTTGTGTGCGTGCGTGTATGTTTGTATGAAAACAAGAGAAGGTTTTGTGTTAGTGAAAATTAAATAGTAATAATAATTTTATAGTGCCTGCATACCTTGGTATGTATATGAGAAGAGAATATAAAAAAAATCTTTGTTCAAGATCAATATGCAATAACTTTAGGGTTCCGTGCAACACGGAAAAGCTTTTCAGGCGCTAACGGAACCCTCGAAAGCCATATCGTTATTCCAGAGGCGTACCCAAGTATTGGAGGTAAATTTATGAAGTAACGAAGCAGACGTGTACCGATTCTTCTAAGAAGCTCGCACGTGGGGGCTTTGGCGGGCATTTTCGCCATTTTCCATTTTCCCGACCGATAAATTTTCAATCGCCTGTGCTTCGGATGTAAAGACAGGCTTCTTCGAAAAGGCAGAAGTTTTTTAATCGTGTTTTATCACTTTTCTTATTTTAATGAATATCTTGTGGGAAAGTCATTTATACTACTAATATTTGAATTGCGAAAATGTATATGATTGTATGTTTGTTGATGATTGTAACATAACGATCGCTCTCCGAAGTTAAGCAATGCTGGGTCCGGTCTGGTTTTGGATGGGTGACCATTCGACCGTTGAGAGAGGCTGGCCGTGGTTCGGATTCCACGTTAAACTGTAGGTCCCCTTCCTTACTTACTAGGTGGTAGGGTTAAGCCCGCCCGGATTGGTACCATCGCATTGAATGAACGATGGTCGAAGCGGCAATGAAAATTGTCCGTGTTTTACAAGGTCCTGGTATCGCACCTAGTTCCCATGTGGTGTGTTGGGCTAATACCATGACCGAAGGTGTGGTATTAGCCATCATGTCCAGTCACATAAAAAAAAAATGTTTGGATATTTGGGTATTTATTTTATTTCTTAATCACGCAAAACGGCTGAACAGATCTGAATTAAATTTTCACGAAACAATTGTAGGTTCCTGCGGGATTATCAAAAAGTTCGTCCAAAAGAAGATACCCTAAGCGAAGCCGGGTATCTGAGCTAGTTGTATAATATAAAAAAATACAATATTTACGCATATCCATCAAGAACGATTGTGACCCATAAATAATTAATTAGTTCCTAGCAAGAGTTGTTTATGGAAAAGACTACTATACAATATATTACACTAATCTTTTATTAGCTTCAATTGTATCTATTTAACGGAACCTTTGTTCTTGTTGTGGCGAATTAAACAATTTTCGATCAATCAATCACGGGACTATTGACATACAAAAAATTTTTTTTTAATAAAACTACATCGACACCACACCTACTGTAATGATATTATGCCAGCACATTATATGGGAACTAGGTTCCATGCCAAGAACTTCCTTATATTAAACGGCTACATTAAACTAGATGGAAAACACGGATGATTTTAATTACCGCTTTGACCGTCGTTCATCGAATACGATGGTACATTAACCCAAACAGGTTGCTATGGTTAGGGGAGAAACATCAACAACGAATTCCCAAGTCGCCTCTTACTTGCTGTCTTGGTGATTTGAACGTCTTTTACAACGTTTTTTGTTCTATATTCATAATTAATGAATCCTTTCTAATAATACATTCGTATAAACTAAAAGTAATGCATAGAAAAAAAAAACACATGAACGCCAAGTTCTCAAAATCGTAACTAAAAAATCCATTATCGTCTGTCCGGATTCTTGCAATTTCATACGATGGCCAAGCGCTCATTAAGTTTTACGAATATCGTCGGAGGTCGGTGGCAGAAGCAATTTTTAAAAGCCGTCTACCCGAGAATGTGATAACATAACAATATCGATAGCAGTGACTCATTTCAACACTTTGCGGCTTTTCAGGTATTTTCAGAGGCATTGGGGGATTTTACAGGCTCTCAAAGAGATGGTGAATTTAAAGTATGAGTTTTTTTTTTATGTGACTGGACATGGATGGCTAATACCACAAGTTCTGTCATGGTATTAGCCCAACACACCACATGGGAACTTGGTGCCATGCCAGGACCTTCCTTATATTGCACGGCTACATTGAACTGGATAGAAAACACGGACAATTTTCATTGCCGCTTCGACCATCGTTCATCCAATTCGATGGTACCAACCCAGGCGGGATAAACCCTACCACCTAGTAAGTAAGGAAGGGGACCTACAGTTTAACGTGGAATCCGAACCACGGCCAGCCTCTCTCAACGGTCGAATGGTCACCCATCCAAGACCAGACCGGACCCAGCGTTGCTTAACTTCGGAGAGCGATCGCCGAAGTGTCGCGCCACTGGGCCACTGAGGCTGAGGAGGCTGATGAGTACGGCTTTGCTGTAAAATGTTTGGTAAAGGAGTTTTTTTACACCAACAGAAAGGTTACGAAGAACTCGTACACCTTTTATGGGTTCCGTACCCAAAGAGTGCCAACGGAACCCTATTACTAAGCCTCCGCTGTCCGTCCATCCGTCCGTCTGTAACAGGGCTGTATCTCATGAACCGTAAGAGGTAGGCAGCTGAATTTTTCACAAAGTGTGTATTAATTTTGCCGCTATAACAACAAATAAGTAAAATTAAAAAATAATTTGATTAAAGGTGTTTATTTTTTAAATCTTATATGATGGTACGGAACCCTTTGTGTGCGAGTCCGACTCGCACTTGGCCACTTTTTTTTGTGCACGAGAAATGGTTAAAAATATGTTTAATCTTTGCAGTCTATGGCCGCAACGCAGGTAAAGAGTTTAATAAATGTTTGTATAACCTGAAATGCTGTGTTACTAGGAGACATTAATTACGGGAGGAGAATTCCAAATTATGTGTAAACATCATGTGAAGGTATTGGTAGACACAATACCCGCGAATGGTTTGATTGCTGGTTTGAACCAGACAGATTTTAGTCCAGCCTTACAGTGACTTGCTTTGCGGTCGATTTGACACACATATCACCTTCATGGCTAATGATAAAGTAAATGAGATATACATATCAGTCGATGAAGATATCGCTATGATTATATGCTTATGATTATACATTTTTGTGAATTTAGCAGATAACTGTGTGACAAAAGGTACACTAATACAGCCGTCAGTTATCGATTAGCTCGTTCCAAAGCCGAAAGGACTTCATCATCTCACAGCTGCTACAATAAGTGAGGTATTAGACGATCACGAAATAAGAAAAGCCCTACGGTTTGCCTCCAAAGCGCTTTCTGAACGGAGGGTAATATTTTTCCTACCCGATGACTGCGCGTTCGGAATTTGAATTCGGAATGCCGCCATATTTTGTCTCCATTTGTAATGTAAGTAAATATTTATATCATGAGTGATATTTTTTATGCGATGGTAGTTAAATACGTATGGAAATAATACTTAGTTAATAAATTTAAATACATGCCTTAAAAGCGATAGAAATCACTAAGTTCTGGTGACCCTGTTCGGAAATTAAATCCTTCGAGTTTTTTTATGTAAATGTATATTGACAGCTGATTAACCCCCACCTTCATGATATTTGCCCAACACACTACCCAACCACGCATTTCCGGAGGAACTAGGTGCCATGCCAGGATCGGCTCCTCCATGAAGACTGCTACGTTGAAATGGATGGATAACACGGACATTTTTATTGCGGTTTCGACCGTTTTTTCCTACAATTTTACATGGATTTCGAATGATGAAACAGCATTCGTTACGAAATTCACTTGTTCAACTCAGAAAGAAAAAGAAAATGGTGGATGGACAGGGCTGACTTCGGGTATGAGAAGCAAGTCAAGTACATAAATATTTTCTACTCGTTTCCTGCTAGCTAGTAGGTAGGTAGGACCCATGCGCCATAATGTCGTCTGCATATCAATGTATATTATCATGAGATAATATATCATTTGTGTGCAACAAAACGTAGCCTTGTGGTACGGCGGCGTTCATTGGTATGAATTCTGATAATCGATTGACGAGTTCACAACCATTCAAAAAAATCTGTTACCGAGAGCCTACACTCATTAACTTCTTCTAAATCCACTAAAATGTATCAAATGATATCAAAATGGACGGCGAAACATGACCATTCAGCTTCCTAGATATGTGTAGTTAACGTAAAATTATGACGAAGAAGACCCTATCACTCTTACTAGAGGTCACTATTCAACTTAAGGCTACTTTGTTTTCTTGACGCATCTTATTTCGCTTACTGAATAACAGCATTATAATATAATTGAACCCACTAACCCACGATAATTGCAAAAATATTTTGTTTATTCTAATATCATCAGTGTTGAATAAATTGACCCAATGTGTACATTCTTAAAGTCTCATTAGTGATTCCTAACATCATTACGAAGAAAACTAACAATCAATATTATATGTATATATAAACTTCATCATTTAAATTTACATAAGCATAGATAAATATGTTGATTTCTTAAAAATGTATTTTTAGATACAAGATACCACCGACACTAATTCAGTTTGAATAAGCACGTTAAAATTAAAGTATTTTAATTTAGAAAGTTATATAAAACAATATCGTTTTCTTTGCTTCACACTTGTTATTTTCACGTCGCTTGTAAAACATTAGAAGCAGTGAACGAGTATGAAAGATGCTGTGGATTTTTGACTGTTAGCATTTTTATGGCTTCAGGGCGTATCCGACGGAAACGAAGGAAGGAAATTGAGAAGTAATTTCACGAAGTGATTTTTTATTCGCAGCGCCATATTTTACAATAGGAACGAAAAGGTTATTGAATAGAATGATTTGTTTTGTTTTCATATCGCATATGCCAAAGGAATAGTGCAATGAATACTAAGTCTGCAGAGCTACGTGCACATAAGTTTAGCTTTTCGCTGTTACCTTTCTCCATTTTCATATTTTAAAATATGTATGCAGCAAGTCTAAAGTCTAAAAAACTGTGTCATTAGATAGGTATTCATAGTATCTATACGTCATAATAATGTGAAAAATAGATAAAACCGTTGACCGAATTTTGAATAATTAACTATCTTTGCGGGTTATTTATCACTAAGCTTCCACTGATCCACGGATCAATCAGTTTGTGTCTAAAATAAATATAACAATATTTATTATTAAGGAATTTGCCTTCTTAAAACGTATACCTATTATATTAAGCTGATTATTGAGTTTAGAGTTAGACATAATACCCGAGTAACACTTCTAATTTTCTAATTTAAAATGAAAGGAAGCATCATAAAGTCCAAATAGTACAAGAGCTAAAACCGATAGTATCCAAATCTCTAATGAATATGGAACTTTTCAATTAGGTTAGGTTAGGTGGGATTTTATGCTTTTTACATGAAAAAAAATAGTGTTGGATGCTCTGCGTTTTGGAGTTTATGCTTTTTGGACTTCATAAAATCCAAAACGCAGAACATCCAACAATATATATATAACCCAAATAATATACCAACTCGTGAATGTGTAGTTTACAGTGAAGGACAGATAATTTGAGATTTTGAAATAAATGCTTGTTTTGACCTGTAGTTTCACCCCTCTGCAATATAACCGACCCAAAGTGAACCTTAACATATCAATAAGCGGCTAACCTAACATTGTAAGAACGGCCGTAAGGGATAAAAGAAAATTCTGTTCATATTTAGTGCAGGCCTGCCCTATCACGTAAAACCTGTACCGGCAGAGGCCCAATATTAAATGAATTAAATTCCTGGAAATCCAATCCTTTTATACCGACAGGCTAGACGCGCCTCGGAATTTCTATTCCCGATTGGCCGAAGAGACGCGCAAAGTGGAATTCCAATTTCAAAATTGGCCAATCACACGAGGTTATTCTGACATTTTAGAAATAATGCATTGGCTTAAGAGATTATTTGTGTAGTCAATCAAATTTAAACATGAGTACGACATAACTACATAATCTACACTTAAAGGTCCTATATTACTAAAGTGCTGATTATCTTGTAATGGTGTTCATTGCATCTGCTAAGAAAGGCCCTTATTATGTGGCGAGTAAACTAATCAGCAGTAGGTGAAAAAGGCCCTTAGTGAATTTAAATATTAATGAGCGAAGACATGTTCTTCTATTATCGGAACACAAAACAGATATTTTACAGGCTACATTTGAAACGTAGAAAAAGTTGCAAAAGAATCGTTCTGCAAATAAAAAAACCAAGCACTCTGAAAACAGCAAAAGTCTAAAAAGCAGACTACCCCGTTGGGTCGCTGTCAAATAAACTCGACATTTTGAATTCAGTAATCCGATTTGAAGTAGATTGGACCAGTCTAGGCTGGTTGGAGCCGGTCGAAGTCAGTTTAAGCCGGTTACCGCTGGTCGGAAAGCAGTTTTATTGAATTGAAAACACAGTGGAATGGAATAGGAAAAATACAATTCTGGTTTTACAATACTTTCAGCTATAGTTTTAATAATAATGTGTACTTTAAGTTTTATAGTAAAGTGAAATGTAGCAAAATATCAAATTTACTATATCCCGGAAAAGTTAAATTAAAAAGTGGTTATATCTGCATTAAAATGTAGATAAGCCAGGTTGAACTATTTAAATTTAAAAAAATCAAAATAAAACAAAAGAAATAAAGACGGTTCGTTAAGAAAAATTGGAAGAAGTATTAATGTATATACTAGTCTCAATGGGTAAAGTAAACGTTTCTGCCCATTAGAGACTGTGCTGGAATCTGTCGCTTTGTAATATTTGTTTTATTTAGTGTAACTTTATACATATTTAATTTATTATCAAACATTTTGAAGACATTCGAAATGAAAAAAAAAATTAAAACTTGTAATTTAGTTTGAAAAAAAATCTAATTTAAAAAAGTTTTGTTTATATTTCGTGAGTAATGATAAAAATATGCTGTTTAATGTTAATTAATTATGGTAGTATTTTTTGCGTAGATGTCCATTATAATAATGTAGATTAATTATTAGAAATTGAAATTATGTTCTTATTAATTACCCACACAAAATACCTTATGGCATTAAAATAACCTTCTACATTTAACATTCAGTACAGTCTATTGCTCTGTCTCTAACTCTGCAACTACGAACCAGGTCTGCACTAAAGCCTAGACGAGCTGTATAGTTCGAAATAAAACTTTTCAGTGGACATGTGGGAAATCTAGCAGTTATGTTTATAACTTTGCTTTACATATGTTCAGTTTCGCTTGGAAATGTCGCATTTAGAGTCGACTGAAGTTATCCCCGGGCGATAAAATGCTCTTGGTTAGCATCACACTTACGGGTAGGCTGAGAATGTAAATGATTTCACTAACGATCTAGTATGTAGGTATTGCTACGAACATAACATAAATCCTAAAAAAAACATTCGGAAAGTTTTTGCAAATATCGGAAAGTATACTTGAGGCATTCACTTAAATGCAAAATTAATATTAGTATATGTGTGATTATGATTGTAGTTTAAGCCAGATACACATCTTCTTCTACAGTCTTGTTATGTCCACTGCTGGACATACGCCTCCTCCTGACGTCTCGCCAAGTTGTATGGTCTCCTGTTTTTCTTCGCCAGTCTGACCAACGTGCTGGTGCTTTTCCGACACCGCCGTTAACCATATAGAAAATATGAAAGGGGGACCTATGGTCTTCATTTTCAGCAAAATATCAAATAAAACAGAAAGAGGTATACCCTTGGATTCTAACAGCGGTCTTTGGTATAAGAGACCACACGCGTTAAGGCGGATAAAAAATCTCAGGAATTTGCCTTAGTTAGTGTTAGGTCAAGAATCGTAGGGCAAAATCCGTTATATCCATTTCAAATACCCGTTTTTAATAATTTATGCCAAGTAAAAATATGAAATAAAAAACAAAAAAAATATCATTTTAATGAACATCAAAGTCTATACGATTATATTCGTTTCATATCAAAACGGTGAACTTGTTCACAAGAAATTTTAATTGTAAAGTAATTAAGAGGATAATGAGATGATCGAGTTCCATACAAAAGTTCAAAAAAATCAAAAGGTACAGGCGTAGCTCTCAGTTGATTTATTTTATGTGCAAAATTTCAGAAAGGTTCTTCTTAATTTGGGCAAATATTTTTTAAATCGACGTTTTCAAAATGTTGCGTCTTTAGGCTACGGGCCACAAAACCTTACTCAACGAACCTCCCCTTGCCGACTCCGGATTACTTCCACAATGGCTTCACAAAGGCCAAGTCGCGTCGCGAGAAGTATCGATCGTCTCGCGGACCCTCCAAGACGCCTGCAAGTGCATTTCCTTATTACATTAGACGGGGGGCGGTCGAAGAGTTTTACGACGAAGCCAAATATAAATAGGAGTGGGGTGCGTCTGTCTGACGTCGCGCCCCTGACGTCGAGAGGGCGATTTCTTGAGCTTGCAGCGTATGGCGGACATTCAGATAAACCGGAGGTGTAAACACCATACACCTAGCGTAGTAGAGCGTGGGAGTGAGACGTCAACTCAAGTACCACTGCCGCTGGTTAGAGGGATAGAACATACGCACCGGATGACACAAATTTTCGAATCTTTAACCGTACATAGTAGTCGTGGAACGAGAAATGAGAAATGGGTTCGTATAACTGTTACTAGTGTAAAAACGAAGTATTCATTTTACGCCGAGCAGTATGGCCGCTACAAATTTCTTGTAGCGCACTGGATCGCGCACGCGGCGCGCTAACGAAAGCCCGTAGGTTGCGAGACGTCTAGACGCAACGACCCGCCAGCCGCGACTGTCTCGCTCGCGCAATGGCGGGCGGCAGTAGCTGTAACCGGCTTGGAGCCGGCGACTCTCGTAACTGGAGTTACGAGTATTAGTTAGTAATATTAATAATGACTTCGTTGCGGCTTGTAGCCGGCGACTCTTTACCGCCGGTTACCGCCGAAACTGTAATGCACGCGCGCAGTGCGCACTGTAGTCAAAGAGGGGCTGCATTGTTAACGACCGCCGTTGTGGTTTGCTTACAGAAAAAGTCCTACGATTAGTATTTCTAAATGCTAATAGGGATATAAAATAAATGATAATTATGTTTATTTATCATTTGTGTAATATTATTTCGGGGGATTATTTTGTGGAGGATAAAAAGTTTCGTCTGACTTCTTAATTGTTTGCGATAACTACATAGTAACAAAACCTCTTTCTTGATTTAGATGTTTGTTGAGAATACAGGTCACTGCACTCGTGTGAGATGATCGAACCATGCTGGATGTCATTATACCCATTCATGTCCAGCCAAAAAAAAAAGAGAGAGAGAGAAAAGGGAGAGGGAGTTTTTTTTCATTTCTTTTTGCAACAGTTTCCGCAAACGGCTATCGGCATCAGCAATAACAGTTACTAACGTTTTCGAAGACCAGTGGAAACGCCCACGACTAGTACATAGATGCGCTCGTGTAATGTGAAATGATTTCTCTATTTTATTTAAGAAAGGATGGTGAACTATGCGTTTGACCACCACGGTGTCATCTAAAAGGTGTTATAGTTACACGATCTTTCATGTTTTGGTAATTTCAAAATGATTTGTGGTTATTATTAAAAATAATCAAATTTAGTTTCTATTACGCCATTATATAATTGAATGCAATCTGAGCCCCTAATCCGATTTGTCACATAAATTAGCGTTTACGCAAAACCGGCCGTTTAGGAGAAAAGTCGGCCTAGTCGGCTAGCTGGTATCATATCCTTAAACGTAGTTTTTAGGGTTCCGTACCCAAAGGGTGAAAACGGAACCCTATTACTAAGCCTCCGCTGTCCGTCCGTCCGTCCGTACGTCCGTCCGACCGTCCGTACGTCCGTCCGTCTGTCACAGGGCTGTATATCATGAACCGTAATAGGTAGGCAGCTAAAAATTTCAAAGAGCGTGTATTAATGTTGCCGCTATAACAACAAATAGGTAAAATTTAAAAAAATAACAAAAATTAAAGGGAAATTGAGGGAATATTTTGGTGTTGACGGTACGGAACCCTTCGCGTGCCTTCGTTTTACTGTAATTTGCGTACTCAGCATCACAGAGTGAAGTATGTGAAGCATTCGAGTGTACTACACTCATAAGTAATGCAACTCGCGCCGCTGCAGATAGCAAATAAAGCGTCCCACCGTCGCAATCTCACGTCCACTCACTTTCCGCTCGACCCCCGCGTCGGGCCGTGACGTCACGGCTGGCGGTAGTCACGGTTCGGCATGGCACCGGACAGCGAGCAAGGAAGGACGGCAGTCTCAGTGGCCTCGGTGGCCCAGTGGCGCGACACTTCGGCGATCGCTCTCCGAAGTTAAGCAGCGCTGGGTCCGGTCTGGTCTTGGATGGGTGACCATTCGACCGGTGAGAGAGGCTGGCCGTGGTTCGGATTCCACGTTAAGCTGTAGGTCCCCTTCCTTACTTTCTAGGTGGTAGGGTTTATCCCGCCCGGGTTGGTACCATCGCATTGGATGAACGATGGTCGAAGCGGCAATGAAAATTGTCCGTGTTTTCCATCCAGTTCAATGTAGCCGTGCAATATAAGGAAGGTCCTGGCATGGCACCTAGTTCCCATGTGGTGTGTTGGGCTAATACCATGACAGAACTTGTGGTATTAGCCATCCATGTCCAGTCACATAAAAAAAAAAAAGTCGCGATAGAAACCCGCGCGGGCTTAACCCTACCGCCTAGAAGGGTGCAGGTCACCTGCAGCTTAACATGGACGATATGGTTCCTCCTGGAACGGCTTGCATTTCTGAAGAAAATGCACATATCCACATCAGAATGCTTCTTTACTCTAGGTCACAGTTGCCGGGGCGTGGTGACACTGTGGTGACACTAAAAAGCCTTGCCACAGTTGTCATTCGCTTCAGTTTTAAAACGCTTAACAAACTAGTTCGCGATCTGTGATTTGCTGAAATTCCTGCGTTGAGCATTATTCATGTTTCTTCATCATTAGTCATGTTATCTATGGTAAAATATATTACACAATTGTATGTATTACTAGCTGAGGTGTCCGGCTTCTCTCAGGTATAATACCTTTTTTGTATATTGCAGTATTTGTTATAATACCCCTGGACTGTGTTAACGCGGCCAAGTAGAAGGGGAAGGGGACCTACAGTTTTACATGGATTCCGAACCATGGAACAGTTCGCATTCTTGACGAAATGCACTTATCGAAATCAGAAAGAGATAGTGGTGCATAACGGGCGGGGTCGAACGCATGACCTCTGGCATTTAAGGCAAGTCTCCGCGCACCAGGGTTACGAGCCGCTCAGAATTATGTCTACCTGCCATCGTGATTTCTCACTTTATCAGAATAAATAAATCAATTTAGAAATTGATTTTTTAAATTTTCGTTTTATGTCAGCGGATTTATACCTATGGCTCACATTGATTTTCCTCAACGTTACGGGCTGATACCTGCTTTATCGTGACGGCATTCCCAGGCACGTACTCTCAGTGGGTGTAGAATCGCCCTGGTTTAGCACCGCGCGCACCCCAGTCCTGTACAGCTACGTGGTGCGGGCCTGGTACCGTTAGCAAACAAAATTTAATCCACTGCAATACTATACCTGAGCCTCTTTTGCGACTTACTACGTATCACGCTAAGATCACCGATTTGATGGCTTTCACATTAGAAGGTTACATTAAATCGCTCGTCCCTGGATTTTCGTGTAAATATGTATATATTTTTAACACATTTTATAGAGTTGAATTCTGACTGAACGACAAGTCGCAAGTCCTCCAGGTTACGCCGCAAATCCTGAGGAAGTCTTCAGTTGGGTAAACGAAAAGACGACTTAAACAAGTAAGCGATCATCATAAGGGAATCCGAAAACATGTTAATAATAACATTTTTATTATTTCATATTTGTGCAGAAATATAAAAATTCATTGACGGGCGAAGTAGTGTATCACTCAAATTGTATTCAAATCTGTAAGCCAGCAAAATTGATTATTTTAGTGATTTAATGATGGTGGTGTGTACCTCGTAATAGAGGCTCTGTTACTAGATTTATGTAATGTACAAGTAGTAATTTAAAAAAGCGTTAAATGTTCAACAGATGGCGCTAATTATTGTATTACATCGCACTCACTAAACTTACATTGTGTGCCTACAAAAACACTTTATATCAATGATTAACGAATAAAAAATATTTTTGCTAGTTCCATCATTGATAAGCTTTCATCGGGTCCTAAGGAGAATGCTAGTTTCAATTTCTTCGTGTACCTGAACTAGAATGGATGACTTATATCTTACCCGCTGCCCCTTAACCCTGAACATCACATGGGAACTGGGTGCTATGCCAAGTCCTTCCTTAACTTCCGGCTAAATTGAACTGGATGGAAAACACGAACAATTTTAATTGCCGCTTCGAGCATATTTTCATCCAATGCGATGATGCCAACCCGGCGGGCTTAACCCTACCACCTAGTAGGGGAAAAGGACCTACAGTTTTACATGGATTGGCAACCATGGAACAGCTGGTACTCTTGTCGTAATGTACTTATTCAACTTTGAAAGAGAAAGAAAGTGGTGAATGAAATGGGTGGGGATTTGAATCCAGACCTCTGGCATGGCAAATAAGTCACCGCCGCCGAACTCATGAGCAGCTCAATCCGGAATACAATGATTATACATTCTCAGAAAAGCATAGCAATATACCTACATTCTTAGAGAAACCTAAGAGATTTGTTGCAGAGATTCGTATTCACTACGTATAAAATTCACAACGTATAAAAGCAGTATTGTGTAAAACTTCGAAACCATGCATATCGTATAAAATGCACAATGTATAATTTTATACGTTGTGCATGAAAAAAAGTTTAAAAATAAAATCAACTCTTTTCATCATGAAGAACGTGTAATAGTCACAACGTATAAAATTCACAAAAAAAGAAAACCATGCAGTATGTATAAAATGACACGGAGCACTCCATAAAGCATCCATTTAAAGCTGAAATTGCTACAAAGCCGTATTTGTTAGAGGAAAATATCGCCACAAACTTAACCTAATCTCATCTAAACTAACCTAACCTGACCTAACCTTACCCACTTTTGTTGAATTGAGAACAATCAAAGTGGTTCGCGAGTGTATATTTTAATTTTATGATTTTTAGGGCGTTTATCGTATGAACATTTTTTACATCATACAATATGCATGGTTCTCTTTTTTTGTTAAATAAACAGTTTTCGATTGAATCTAAGGGTCAATGCAGATGCTAAAATTGTATACGTTGTGACTTTTATACGATATGCATGAAGAAAACAGTTATTTGATTTTTTCAAATTCTTCATGCACTACGTATAAAATTATACGATCTGCCGATTATGCATGGTTTTTAATTTTTCGTCGAAACATTATTTTATACGATCTGCATTTTATACGTTCTGCCGTTCCCCCGTTGCAGACCGTACACAGCGCAAACTTATGACCGCCGAAACGCATGTAACGAAGGTGAAGGCGGGCAAAAACGTTTTTCGCGGCGTTGCCTAGCAACGGTAAGACGTTTCTCGTATTTTAGGACTCCGTAGGGAGTGAAACTATCGTCATGTTGCAGCTCGTGCTTGCAGCCTTAAGAAACGTAATTTAGATTTTGAAATTGGAATCATAATTCTTTCTAGCACTCAAATACACATATTGATAAATTAACAAGTATTATGTGTATATTGCGTCATAATATGTATAATATATATGAAATATAAAGTAAATTGGGACAGTGAATGTATTTTTGCTTACTAAGCAAGAACGTCGCTTTTTTTAACGAATGTTATATGTTTGTAGAATCTACTGTGAGGTAAGGACATAAAAATAACTACTCTATGGCCATACTGCAGGGCTGGACCCAAACCAGCAGAACGTACTCTAACACAGTGTTGAATACTATTACATTGATTTAAAGATTTAACATTTAATATCATTGACCTTCAATTCGTGTCAAAATTTTAAGTACTGTAATGTGTGCATGTTCTTATCAAAATATCTACAATTTTGTCAGTTTTCTCCACATTACTAACTACACATATATGTGTACTGAGTGCGGCCATTCTTGTAAATGGCCGCATAATAGATGTACGCGGAGAGACCATAAAGCATACGAATGGGGTCAAAGGCGTAAATGTTGATGGATACACGGCTCAATTTGCGTAACCTAGATGACGCGCACCATCAGGAATATCGGCTCGCCAATATGCAAAGTTTATCGAACTACAAATGATGACGTAATCGAATTTCGGATGTTACTTAAATCATTATTTTAGCATTCGATCGCTTCAGTTAGGTTAGGTTAGGGTTTCAAGAAAAGAAAAGGTATTTAAGAACGGCCCGTAAGCTATGCTCCCCATACAAACGTACTTTACTAATCATTTGGAAACCGCTATTCCAATTAAATTGATATTTAATATCTAATATCAGGTAACGAATATCTGTGTCTGCATGCTTTTTTTTTTTGAAAAATCCAAACCGAATGAAATGAAAGCAAAAAGAAAATCTTCATACGAATTTTTTTTCTCTATGGTTTGACCCAGAATACATTTACCGAAAAAACAAAGGCATGCAGACACAGATATTTGTAGCCTAATATTAGATACCAAATATCAAGTAAGTTGGAACATTGGTTTTTAAATGATTAGTAAACTACGTTTGTATGGGAGGCGAAATTTTCAGGTGCTTACGGGCCGACCTTTTTCAAGAAAAGTGCGACCGGGGCTTGTGCCCTCAATTACTAAAATAAAGAAAAGACAATCTTATTTATCAAAGGATGCGTTCACATGAAAACATTATTTTTTTTAAATGTACAACTAACTTTTTTTAAATAGAAAAACCCCAATTTCGTACCTTTTTTTATGACTTTTTTCAAGCAATCTGAAGCTTATCGAAAACGAAAAAATATATCGAAAAAAACCCTTGGAGAATAGAGAAGACTTCAAAATGATACCATCCTTGTTTCGATGGGATTATAATTAAGGTTAAATGATTGGTGAATCTGTTCAGAATCTCGTCATTTGTCATTCGAGATAGGCTTTAAGCATTTAGTAAACATATAAATGTTCCTCGTTGTATTAATGACTCTATTCTTCACGTAGCGATGTTTTATTAAAGTTCTGCCTTTTTTTAACTGTGCCTTGATCATCGAATGTTTCATTCATATGTAAGTACTGAATAGTTGCACATCTATGCATGCGGTGTGGACAATTTTATTGGAATGTTATCTAGCATGTTTACATGGTATTAATGTTGTCAATGGTGTTAAATGTTGTTTTGTGAGAAGAATTTTCCAATGCGCCGGAATGTCATGGAACCATGAGTTCTGTGTTTTTTTATGTATATCGCGATATATCGCGTCTGACTAAAAGAGTTGTCCTAAGATGTCCACGGGCTTTCGAACTTTCATAGAACATGAGAAATCCAAGGGAAAATACCTCGGCAGCAAGGCGATTCCATTGTTTATAGATCATAAGAATGTAGGATTCACAGGATCGGTTGGTCCAGGAATATTAACAGGGAATGGGTTTACTTGAAAGGGGATAGAGGGATGATTTCATGCAGTTCCGAAGAATGTAGTAAAGACGATATAAAAATAAATAGATCGTGTTTCCTTTCAGAGTTGGAAATGTCATAGTACCAGCGAAACTGTATCCACTCACTAGACGGATCCACGGACTTGACAAAAAGATAATCTGAAATATAACTTTTTTTAAGAGCATAAGTCGTTAAAAGTGCTATAATTTACAACAAAATACGGAGATACATAACATTTCAAACAAATGACAAGAATTTTAAAATTAACTTGCATAAGCGGCCCCTGACGTAGAATTTCGGTGACCTACATTTTTTTCACATAACCTAACCTAACCTAACCTAACCTAACCTAAACTAACCTAACCTAACCTAACCTAACCTAACGTAACCTAACCTAACGTAACCTAATAATGGGAATTTTATTTATAAATGTCATTGTGATTGCTGAATAATGTAATAATTTATGATACTTAAATATAACATAATAATGAAACATGCATACATAATAATAGAATAATTGAATTAGTATAGTAAGGTAACAAATTCAGTAGTTTTTGACGATGTGAGTAGAGAGCAGGCATTGATTATCTAAATTATCTTCTACCTATTTGAAAAATAAATGAATTTAAATTTGAAAAGAAACAGTTTTCGGCGAATCGAGTACGTTGTATTACGTTAACCATCTATAACTTACTCTTTAATCTATGGCAATACTGACGCAGCGTATTTAGCCCCTGGCTTGAGATGCATTAAATAAATATTAAATTAATTAATTCCGCCTTTTTGTCTTATTACTTACCGACCGACGCGTGCAGGGGTGCACTATATACGTTAGTTGAGAGAGAACTTATATCAAACTGTCAGGTTCGATTTCCTGTGACATTATATAGTTGAAAGATTAAACGTTGCTCCAATGAGAAACATCGTTTGTCCGCGGCTTCTCTTATATTATACCCTACTGCCCACCCCTCAAGTATCTCAGTATATGGAAATTATCAAGATATGCGAAGATACAAACCGTATCAACATTAAATTAGTGGTGTTGAGGTTATATTCGGATAGATAGAGAAACGTAGGGTTTTTTGAATGTTTGGAAAAACAGAAGGAAATACTAATCCTTCGGTGTTCGAAATAATAATTCTTCTCCTTATAAACGGCTCGACCGATTTTGATATTTTAAGGGTGTCAACGGAACCTTATTACTAAGCCTCCGCTGTCCATCCGTCCGTCCGTCCGTCAATCACAGGTCTGCATCTCATGAACCGTAATAGGAAGGCAGCTGAAATTTTCACAAATTGTGTATTTATTTTGCCGCTATAACAACAAATAGGTAAAAAGTAAAAATAATAAAAAATCAAGGGGTTTTAAAAAATATTATACAAAAAACCTGTTTTTTGTGTTAAATCTTGTACGATGGTACGGAACCCTTCATGTGCGAGTCCGACTCGCACTTGGCCGGTTTTTAGTAGTTTTGGGGCCACCTGGATGCTTCATAACTATATGTAGTTAGATGGTGCTGTTTTCAAAATCTATAAACATATTTTTAGACTGACGACGGCGTGAAGACCACGCCTGCGCAACATGATCAAATTTTGCCGGGTTCCGTTCTGGCGAAGTTTAGAACAAAATTGACCGAAGCGAATCCGGGAACCTCCGCTAGTCTTCTATATATTTCGTCAGTAAATCAATATTTGCACCTTTATTATTTGCATATTTTAATAACCGCGGGGGGTTATCCTTATGTAGGTTACCGTTTCGTGAGGATGTTTGCTGCAAGTTATAAACATTACACGTTATCCTCTTGTTGTAGTTGGCCTCTATAGCCCAATGGCGTGACGCATTGCCAGTGGAAAGTCGAGGTGAAGCAGGTTTGGGCACGGTCGTGTTGTGGATCGGTGACAGTTTTGACAGGTGAAGCTGGCCGTGGGTCGGATTCCACGTAAAACTGTTGGAACCTTTCCCTAATAACTGATTATATTATCAAGATCACCTGGTTAATCCTACATGCTAATCCATAGAATTAAATGATAGATGGTCTAATTGGCAAAGAATATTGTTCGTATTTCCCATGATTCCCTGGAATATGTTTGTTTAAATTTTCACTGTTGTTCGACATATTATTTTACGGCTACGGATAAACTCTATTTGGCGAACTCGACTCGGATTGGTTCGAGAATCAATAGAAATTACAAGGCATCCCAACTTTAACAGAGATGATAGTATGAAGCTGTCAGCGCCTTTTTCTCCGTTACTGGCGAAATATGGCAACACAAGAGTTCAGCTGCCAACACTGATGCAAAGTGACACCGTCAGCATAATTTGCACGAATGAGTTCATTGTAGAACGGAATTCTTCGTCACTACCCTCATTTGCGGCTGAACCAACCCACAGCTAGAATCTGCGCAGCCGACGACCTGCAGTTGACATCTGACTGGACGAAGCGTCAGAGGTCCTCCAGGTCGCGTCGCGAATCCTTATGATGTCCACAGCGTGGTGGACGAAACGTCGACCTAAATAAGTGAGCTGAACGCTGTTTATCCGTAAACGTAAAATAATATTCCTTGGACTGTTTCGATTAAAGGTGCTATGGCCCAAATTTTAAGAACAACTTCGTGAAATGTGAATCGAGAACAGTGTGTTGAGAAGTTATTGACGTGTAGCACGAATGAGTGATGAAAGAATGACTGACAGACTTATAGGCGAAAATATATTACATTTTCTTCGCGCCAGAGCGGCCTAAGAGAACATGGTTTTGTTTTATATTCAAAAGCAGTATATCAAAATCAAGGTAGCACAGTGTAAACAACCTTTCTTTCATCTCAAGAACTGTGGGAGAAATATTTGCCTCACTTCAGAATTGCGTTTATTTTAAAAGTATAAACATACTCATTTTACATGCAATTGAATAAAACGTAGGCATTCTGACAGTATTCTTTGATCTCGATTCAATTTTATTTAAAAATTCCAGCTGAGCTCGATCAAATGATAAAGTATACACAGAATCGAATAAATGCGCTCCTGGCGATGTCGAAAGCGGGCTACACATCGAGCGACGAGCTGCGATGTCAGCGATAGTGAGAGCGATGTTTTATAACAAAGATGGCCGTTGTGTTCAACCTTAAAATAAGCACACAATGTGGATTGGATTTGGCTTTTTTAAAAAGTTAAGCCTACATACAATATTTTTGATACATTAATCAAAACTAAGAGTATTATCCTTAGATGGTACCTAGTTTCCTTGAGAATGCCGTGTGATGGGTTAACACCGCGACAATATAATATGTATGTTCCATCGACCGTGAAGCAAGAACACATTGATTCAAGAAAAAACTCTGTAAAAAGAACTACTTTATGAACAAGCAAGGCTTGACTTGAACTGCTAAGAATTTTCCGACAGAGATCCGCCCGTAATAAATGCCTCATATACATTAATTGTAAATATTTAAATATTCTTACATATTGCCATCATCACCAAAATTGTATTTGACATCAGACGCTGGAGTAAATGCTAGGTTCACTTGAGTAAGATTTACTTTTTCGTATGTAAACGTATATTTTATCATAATAATAGGTGTTCTATCAGCCATCTATTTTCTATATTTATTTAAATACTTCTTCTGTACGTGTGTATATCACTGGACTCCTTCTAAACGGGTAGATATATTTTGAAGTTTTTTTTTGTTGGATGGCTTAGAACCACAATTGGACCCGGAAGGTGTCGCTGAAATCGAGTGTTAAATGGTTTTGCATCGTTCGAGCAGACCCAGGTATGCTATAAAGTTCACATGCATATGTATATGAGGGCTTCATAAACATTTCCAAGAAGTACGTATTATCCCCTAAATGCCTATATTAGTTTAAATATTAAACTGTAACTCTGATTCACACCCGCACGAAAAGAAAGATGGCCGTCCATCCAGTCGACCACGCTGATAAAATATAAAAGTCATTCACACGAAACCGCTAACCATTCCGCTACAATGTTGCCTTACCTCGAGAGCACTCCTTCAGTCAGTGAGCAATAAAATAATGAACTTAAATTTCGAACGCGGCGAAAAGGGAAAACGATACGGCTGAATAGTTGCGTCCCACTCGAACCCGCCTGCGATCGCATTCAACAGTAGTGGCATTTAAAATGTATTCCATATTTTAATAATTCAAACTTCTGAACCCGTTTCTTTTACCTTCGGCTTTAGAAAGCTATTACGAGGCCTAGTTGCATTTAGGGTTTCGTTGTTGCCTTTAACCAAATATCGTGAATTATAATACTTTTAAACTTTAAAAATAAACACATCATCTCCTAATAACAATTTTGCCCAATGTCCATGTACCCCGATTTCTCCCCCACCCCTCAGCGTGATGATAAGTATTTCGCCCATAATGTAAGAAAAATCAAACCTACATCGTCCCTTGATGGCACATTTATCGATTTTTACTTTTTAACTTATGAGATAAGAAAAAAAAATCTATCTTTTGCAAAGACAACTTATTTTTGTGTATTCTAAATCCATTGTAATTTGAATTTGAGTCTATAATTTTGTAACCACTAAATTTATTGCATACACAGCTACCGTATATCGTATACGCGCGTAATTATGATGGATGGATTAACCGTACCCCGTAGTGCCTAAGTAAGAATTCTCAACTACCGGCAGCTTCTACGGTCGAATGGTCACCGATCTACAATTCAACCGCGCCCAGTGTTGTTTGACCTCCATGATCAAACACCGAGTCTTCGCACCTCTGGGCTACCGGACAAAAAGACTGATAGACACAAGCCGTTGGATTTCCTAAGAGTTCAAACAAAAAAAAATCAAATATTTTTGATATTGAATTTTGATATACATAAACATGTATTTATTGTCTTTTTAGACGGATAGATGTAACAATATACCATACTAAAGTCTCATACATACACGTACACATAATACGACAATACTCATGCGTTTACTCACTCGTAGCCTAGTGGCGCGGAGTGTGGCCTAGCGTACCAGTGGCCTGCGCTCAATTCCGACATGCACCACTGTCTCTTTCAGGGTTTGATAAGTGCATTTAGTCACGAATCCGAGCTGCTCTATGGTTCGGAATCCATGTTAAACTGTAGCATAGAATAAGTTACCTTATACTGAATCTATGACTGTAGGTCCCCTTCCCCTACTAGGTGGGAGGGTTAAGGCTCGCCCGGGTTGGTACCATCGCATTGGATGAAAAGATGTTCGAAGCGGCAATGAAAAATTGTCCGTGTTTTCCATCCAATTCAATGTAGCCGCGCTCATAAAGGGAAGGTCCTGGTATGGCACCAAATTCCTTCGGGAATGTGGTGTATTGGGCTAATATCATAACGGTAGTTGTGTGGTATTAGCCATCCATGTCAGATCGCATAAAAAAAATAATTTAAAAGTCATTAAAAAAACACTAGGGCTCGTACAAGTGTCTTTTAATATTCAAATAGAGTGTTTTAATAAAATTCGGACATTAGCCTTTTGGACCTATTAAACCTTATTTTTAACAACGAACACTAAAAGTAATGGACTAGACGAAAATCGTAAGAAATCCAATAAACCTGAAATTTTCTTCGCAACTACTGTGGTTATATTTAACATTTAGGTACATATTATGTATTCCTGGCTCTAAGTCTAATATTCTTTTGTCCTCTGTACAAAACATGTTGTATAGGTCGAAACACCGTTAAAGTAAATTCACATGTTGCCAAAAAGTGTCCCAGAAAACGGAACCCTAACAGGGTACTGAGTGTTTTTTCCGTGATTTATTTCTACGGTGGGAGGTCGCGGCGAACCATTATTTCGGTTTTTGGAAATTTATTGTTTCTGCCCGTGTAGGTTTCTTCGCTAGCGGCGTGACTAATTACTTGGCTTTTCCCGCGGTGAAATATATTAATTGTTTTACATTACCCGTATAGGCGGCAGTAAGTAGACTGTTCGTGGTAAGAGGCGGTTGCTATGATTTTTACGTTACATTGACGGTACATGGAATAATATTTATAACATTTGAAAATGGAACTCTTTGGCTGTAAAATACAGTTCGATGCGTTTGTCACTTGTTTTTACACTGTAGCGTCATTTAAAAAAATGCCACTACGATGGATTCAACTCCTGATCATTTTGATTTCATGTAGTATGATTTTTCTATAATTGTAAGTTTAACTTGACGGCTCAGCAGACCCTCGCTAGATTCAAACTGCTTTTAGCGATGAAGCACCATGTGAGACAACTATCGATAGCTGATTTTCTGAATTCAAGCGCGGTCATGTTAATCTCAGTGACGAATTTCGTGATGTTTGCCCGTCCAACTCTGTGAAAAGCAGTGATATGTAAGGTAAGGTGGTGTGGTATTCCGAAATTTAGTCTTTCTTTTCGTTTTTTATGTAATTGCACGGTTTTGCCACACAATTGGGCACTTTTGTGGCGCATTATTAGCCAAAGCGCACGACGACAGCGAGCGGCTGTCTAGCGACAAAGTGGTGTCTCCACGATGCATGTAACGACACTTATGTTGCTCCATTAATGTTGTACGGAAAGGCCTGTCATTACGTAGTAATATTTATGTCAATGGGGAAATGCATCATTATGCGAAACGAGGTTGACATAACTCAACCACAGCATACCCTGAGACCGTATATCGGTGCTTGGGAGCCAGAAATGGCACCCGTGATGATGTATTTTTCATTGATGAGGATTTATGAGTATGTTTTAAGTGTTCCTTATCTGTAATAAGAATGATTAATATAATAGCCTCTTCTTAATAATCCTCGAGTAGACATCGGATCTTCATACGATTACAGGTGCTACGAACCTAATTTTTTTCAAACATTTTATATGCTTTTCGAAGCGCCATTTCCAAACCAGCGAGATCAAAAGTGACTTAACGGACAATATCTTAGTCTCCTGGTCTAGTCACTAGGATCGTGCGGTCTTGGTTACCACAAGCAGTGGGTGCCCAACTGGGTTAGTAATCTCTATATTTATTTTATCATTCATTATCATTTCTTATATCGCCGTCTATTCGAGAGTAGGACCTTGTTTGGTTGTTTTCCACTACTGAATCAGGCTTTAGTGTCGACAGTGTTGATTTATTTGTCTTTAATAAACTTATTTTCTTTATAACGTCAAAATATTACTGGGATTACAATTATTTACTTATGGAGATAATCCATATTGGTAATGAAATGATGTTTTTTTTTTGTCACGGCCGTTACTTTTGTAGGTTTTACTAACACGATTTTATATGTTCAGGTCCTCCTACTAATACTATAAAAGCGAAAGTTTGTAAGGTAGAATGGATGTTTGTTGTTCTGGAAGACTGAATGTATTTTATTATATTTTAGGTACTATATCCTTGAATTAAATTAATTAATTAAAATCAAGTTTTAATAGGTTCTTATTTTTATTTTTATTGTCTAACTTTAGTTATATTATATTTTAAATGGTTGTATTACATCTCCATTTTATTGCACCTTTTTTCTATTGTTTTTCAGATATTGACTTAGTCATTGAGTTCTACCTATTGTACATTTTTTTATCGTGCATGAGATTTTATGGTATTATTATTTTGATGAAATATTTAAATAACATAGACTATCCATTATAATAATATACATGCAATTTATAATTTGTAAATATGTCGTGTAAATTGGACAAGATAATTCACTCACAAAATATTCTTACTTGAAGCTGAGCAACTATTTACATCTTGCACTAAACATCGAAGACGCCATCGTCTTTCTAATAACTGTCTATTGCTCCTGACAACCATTCCACCACGGGCCTAATCTGGCCTACCGGTATGGTTAAATCCAAAGTGTCAAATATCTGTATCGTTTTATTTCTTGTAATGTTATATTATGGATAAATAAATAAATAAAATAAATAAAATAAAAAGATATAATAGTGTCAAATGGGTCGAAACAATTCCGCCACCTGGCGGGCGCTGCATAAACCAAGAGTTACAGGAAGATAACGTATGGTAGGATTGTTTCTCTTAAATGTGTCTAAAAAATAGTCCACAACTGTATATATCTAGCTTTTATGTGGAAGCGATACAGCCGCCAGGTGGGACGACGACATCAAGTGCGTCGGCGGAAAGCAGTGGTTCCGTATCGCTGAATGCCGAGAGGACTGGAGAAAAATCGGAAAGGCGTTTGTCCAGCAGTGGACGCAAACAAGCTGACTAACTAACTAACATATAGCTAAAATAGTAAACAATAAATACATATAGCTTGGATACTACATTTATAATGCATAATAATAAAAAAAACATTTTACTCAAAGTTTTATGTTTATCGCTTCCGTTATTACGAGTATGTTTTTTAAAATAAGTTTTTTTGATAGTTTTTGAAATTACAAACTTTATGATTTCAGTGTTGTTTATTGGTGAGCGGTTAACTGGAAAGATGTACATAATTCAGAACGTTTGTAACGATAGGTAATAGGGTTTTTTATTTTACCTATATTTTGTTATAGCGGAAAAATAAATACACACTCTGTGAAAATGTCAGCTGCCCACCTATTACGGTTCATGAGAAACAGCCCTCTGACAGACGGACGGACGGACGGACGGACAGGGGAGGCTTAGTAATAGGGTTCCGTTTCCACCCTTTGGGTACGGAACCCTTAAAGTGAATATTAAAACATTGGTCAGACAAAAATACGTGGTCACTAAATTATTCAAACATCACCAAGGCATCACTTCTCGGAAAAACATCTTCAATAATAGATGAAGTGGGAACGGGTGCTTTCTTTCTATCCACTATCGATCTTCTCCCCTACACGGGATATATTCCCTCAGGAATGGCGTACGGTTGGTTAGATTTTGATGTATTTATTTACTTTCGACAGAGGGCGCTTTGCTGACCAGCAGCGGGAGCACAGACGCAACGATACGGCTGTATTGATCGATAGACGTGTTTTTGTTTCACTTATGGTGGGAGCCGGAACGAGAAACATATACTTTTCATCGATTTATATAGCCGTATCGTTTGTGTGTGCTCCCGCTGCAGTAGAGCTCACGGTGTAGGGGATAGGGGACTTGCCTTTCATGTAAGAGTTTGTGGGTTCAAATCATCGCCCCGGCCATGCACCACTTTCTTTTTTGAGTTGGATATGTGCCTTTCGTTACCAATCCGAGCTGTTCCATGAAAACCCTTGCACCACTGCAGGTCCCTTTTCCTTACTAGGTGGTAGGGTTAATCCCGCTCCGTTTGGTATCACCGCTTTAGATGAAATCATGGCTTAAGCGGCAACGAAAAACTGTCCGAGTTTTCCATCCAGTTCATTGTAGCCAAGCTCATAAAGAGAATGGTAAGTCATCTAATTCGTTCGGGAAGTCATTGGCTGTGGGTGTTAGCCCTCCCTGTTGAATTACCAAAAAAAAATGTTTTTCTGTCCACAGTGCTTATGTATAAAATATAATAAAACACTAAACCTAACTACTGACAAATTAAATTAAACTTAAACCCAATAATATATTCAGAAACCTTTTATCTTGCCCTAGTTTAAGATTGCGTTCGTTTCATATCACCGTACCATTCTTTTTCATAGCGCGACCACTTTTAAGTCACCCGATAGTGCGCGGAGGTAGAAGATACAATCCGTCAGAGGCATTAGCGTCAGAGTCACCCTGCACGGCGCACGGTGGCGTGTAATTTGCGCCTAGTGGACTTTGCCGCTGACGATTTTTTTTTTGTGTTTTTCGATATTCTAATGATGCAGTTTTATTCATTTTAACATTTTTATTACTTCTATATTAAGTATTTTGCAAATAAACAAATATTTTGGGTGATATAAAATTTTTCTTGTTTTCAATGTATGGAAATAATTATAAAATTGCTGATAAGTCCTAAAGCACAAGTGATCACAAAATAATATTCTGGATAATTAATAAGGTCCCCGTACGTGATATTTTAGCCTCAACCAACAACCTCGAAAATGCTCGTAACTTTAGGAAAAAAAATAAAAACTGTTTTCGTGTACGGGAAAATCTTGTATATTGAAGTAAATCACAGGTATTATTAATTTAATTAAATTTAATAATGTAAAACTTCTCACAAATCAATTCTCTTCCTCACAAGGTGATAGGTTTATTCCCACCCGGGGTCGAATGATCGCATTGAATGAACAGTGGTCGAACCAAAAAAGAAAATTGTCCGTTTTCCATTCATGTAGCCATAAAATATGTCCTAGCATGGAACCCAGTTCTTATAAGGTACATTAGGCTAATGTCATGACGGCCATCTATGACAAGTTACATAAAAACAAATAAGAATGGGATTAACAATATAACGTTCCTTAAATTTATTTCCTGTATATTTATTAGTGTATCTTAGTGGCTGCTCTTGAAAACTTTCGAGTGTGATTCCGGCGATACTCCCTGAAATCTTTATTTCGAACTTCTGATGTCTCTTCTGATAGAATTCCAATTGTTATCAGTCCGAACGATTGAATGATGTCCCCTCCATGTGCAAGTATTTTATGCACGCGCGGTGGCATATAGTACCAACTGTACAGATTCAAGTACAATTTATAAGTATCTTTGCAATATGTTTCAAATTCCTCGATATTAATGGCCTGTCCTGAAGATATGGCTTCTAGAATTACTGCAAATCTTATAATAAGGTTTTCATTTATTCCCGTAATGGTGGCTGTGGTATGCGGGTCCCCAAAAAATCTCCTGGAACTGTTCCCGTCATTGGAGTTTCCTTGCCCCTGTTTAACGACATCTATCAAAAGTCCAGTGGTACGTCTGTAGTCGTCAGTTATTTGTGTTTTCCTTTGTTGTATCTTGCGTTTTTCTTCGTCCGTAGTGGCATAATACTTTTTTAAATCTAATTTATATGCAATATGTAGGATGCATTCCATCATACGAATCCAAGCGTGTAGAGTAGATAAGATTTTTCCGTGTTAGTATTTTTATTTTCTAACACGTTTATGGTACACATTTCTTTTGGTGTGGCATGACATTTGTCACATCTCTGTGTTGAAGTCTGAATTAGAATTGAAGAAGTTTTACCATCCACCATGGTTAGGAATAAGGTGTGACTTATTCGTTTTTCACCAATTTAGGTTTATTTCAGTTTCAATACTGGAGACCTCACGTTGTACGTGTTCCTTTGATTCTTTTATAAATTTGAAGAAAATCGGCCTGCAAAACTTACTTGAATTTGGTTTTTCATTGTTCCGATTGACTTTGTCACCGCATGACAGCTTCAGTGGTACCAAACTTGCCATATACACGGAAGAATCATCGTAGCTTTCGTCCAAAATCTGTTTGTAGCTACTCTGATTTGAGGCACCGTCCAGTCCCCACTTACTTTCTAGTCTAAATTGCGATGAATCATCCTCTGTGCTAACGAACTTTAGCAGTCTTTTTGCGGTTTAATCTAGTAAAGACTGCAATTGGATCTGGGCTTCCGAATCAGTGATAGTTATGTCTTCTTTCTTTGGATAGCAATCCTGTTTGACTGATTGTAATTGAAAAGAAGAAGGCAATACGTCAAAGCCTTCTTCTTTCAAAATATTCGTCCAAGAATTATACATCCACCTAGTCATTTTTGTAGATAGCATACCTCCCAGAGCTTTTTCGGGACTGAGCTGTCGTTTTTCTTCTTTCTTCTCAATAAATGCTTTGACACGTGGCACTTCGTCGGGATTTTTTAAGAGGTATTCCAGTATTTCCGCGACCTCTTGGTTTCCATTAGCTTTCAGCCTCGTCGACGTGGCAAATGCAAATTCTGGGGATGCGTATGTTTCTCGTATCTGCTCAGTTCTTCTTTTCTTTTGTTTTAAACCTATTTCAGTAAATGGCTTCCTTGATTTAATGTTAGTAGAAGTAAGAAGATTAGTTCCACTGGTAGACGCTATAGTTGCCGGTTCAGGTTCATCGATGCTGATATCGACTTGCTCCGTATCATCGATGCGCTGTCCCTGAAGAGCATTCGTTACACAATCGGGCCACTGAATTCTATTCTATTCTCTCTATTCGATTCTAGCCACGCACTATAGCTCTCGAAGAATTGGTCTAGTTTAGAACCAACATTCATCCATCTTCTGTGAAGAGTAAAACAGAATTTTCTGCAGAACTCATGAAGAGCGGATTGAATATCACTTGTTAAGTCCACGGAAAGCTTAGATTTAATCACATCATACAAAATTTCTTTATTTTTTAAATTGTTATTGTCTTTAAAGATGACATATAGATCCAAATTTGTACACAAACTTACCATTATTGAGACAATTATACTTGCAGCAACAATACGAACACCGAAAATACACCGCGAACAAGTGCGTTGGATAACGTCAGGACGATATGACAGGCTGGTACATACTGATTGTCCACTGAATTCCATGATTACAGGTTACGACAAAAATAGCGCGCTTTCAAATAATCTGTTATCTCTTTCTCGCGCCTTTGTCTTTGGACCTCTTGGACGCGCGATAGATGGCGTTACTCAGTTCACAGACAATGCTCGCCTGTGCTTGCTTATCTCTTTCCTAGTAAACTTTTAATCCGTATTGTTATTCCTGTGAACTCTAATATTTCAGGAATGTTGCATTATTGTAATGCTAATACTGCCACCAATGGAACGAAAGTGTAGAGAACAGTTTCTAGTACATTAATGTAGTGTCTATGTTTCATTTCTAAAGTTGTGAGAATGAGTATGACTCGTTATCGGTAAATTATTTATATTATTTTGACTAGTAGATTAAAACTATTGGCGCGATCAAATAAACGTGGCTTGATCTCAATCTCGAATATTTGTATCTGAAGTGTAAGTAAAACACTTAATTCCACGTACTGAGAATCCGATCTTCATGAATTTGGTCCAGATAGGTTCGCGGGTGATCCTTAAAATATCAAATATTATCATTAACAAGTATTTTTGTAATAATCATAAACTCAATAAGATTTGTTCATAGGTTACTTTCTCTATGGCTCGAACCAGCCTTACAGGATATGTCCCAAGTGTGACCTCTTAAAATTATATCCAGTTTTACGTTTTGTGTTTTTTATATTTTTATGTTTATTTATATTTATATAATCATGTTGTTTGCCTATCCGTAGTTAAGCCGGAAATTATGACAAATAAATATGTACTGTAAATCAATTTAGAGAACCTTATATTGTTATTCCCATGTTTGTTTTAATTTAGCTAGAATAGCTAGACTGTCATGATACCAACATACTTTATGGGAACAAGGTGCCATAACAGGTCCATCCTTATACTACTACATAAAACGGACGATTGTCATTGTCGCTTCGACCATTGTACATTCTATGCGATGATACGACCCCGGGTAGAATTAAACCTACTTCCTAGTAAGTAATAGGATTAATTTACACGTAGTTTTAGATTATTCAATTTAGTTAAATGAAGAATACCTGCCAATATACTAGCTTTTCCCATACACGAAAACAGTTTTTATTTTTTTTCCTAAAGTTACGAGCATTTGCGAGGTTGTTGGTTGAAGCTAAAATATCACGTACGGGGACCTTATTAATTATCCAGAATATAATTTTGTGATCACTTGTGCTTTAGGACTTATCAGCAATTTTATAATTATTTCCATACATTGAAAACAAGAAAAATGTTATATCACCCAAAATATTTGTTTATTTGCAAAATACTTAATATAGAAGTAATAAAAATGTTAAAATGAATAAAACTGCATCATTAGAATATCGAAAAACACAAAAAAAAAATCGTCAGCGGCAAAGTCCACTAGGCGCAAATTACACGCCACCGTGCGGCGGGGAGAACCGAATATACGACTAGACAGGGCGTCCATCGATGCGCTGGTCGGGCCTGAGCTTGGGACACGCTACGCCAATCGGATATTTATAACTCTTTGCTGGCAACCAGAGTGCTGTGAATTTAGCAAGGCGTCAAAAAGGGGTATTATTTATATAGTTATAGAGCTGACATTCAATTTTGTTTTACTTATCAAAGAGATCATCACCACATAGTATAAAACAAAGTCGCTTTCTCTGTCCCTATATCCCTATATCCCTATGTATGCTTAAATCTTTAAAACTACGCAACGGATTTTGTTGCGTTTTTTTTTAATAGATAGAGTGATTGAAGAGGAAAGTTTATATGTATAATAACATCCATCAAATAGCGGAGAAATACTGTTGTTTTTGAGGTTTCCAATGTGATGTCGTAAAAAATTAATTTTTTTCAGCTTACATTGCAAACGCAGGCTGAACCCTACGATATTTATCAAAATAATGTACTAAGTATTGTACACATTGAAAAGGTCTACAGAAAACTCCGCGATGGTATATGTCTATCTCTTATGGATATCCCACAATAAAGTTTTTTTGTCATTTACTTTTTACGACAAATAATGGCTAATTTTCGAAGTAATTTTAACCAAGCATTAATCCTTATCCAATTAAATACCTTAAATACATTGTTGATTTAATAAAGATCTATGTGGCCCTTAACAACATATGATTTAAATGAATATTTTTGAAGATATTACAGATTTAAAAATTGCGGGATGTAGCGTTTGCGGCCGGCCGGGGCGGCGGGAGCTTGCCTATAAATAGTGTGTCGGAGCCCGCGGGTCTCCCTATAGCACTTTGAATTTATTATTTCTCTAATATCTAATAATCAAGTAATAATAATATGTTAATATAAATAAGTTTATTTTTTTTATTTCAAATATTTTAATGTAGGAACTCTACGTAAAAAGGGTTTATTTGTGTATCATTATGTCAAAATAATATTTTTTAAAATGATATTATGCCCGTGCAAAGCCGGGACGGGCTGCTAGTATCATATAAGGTTAATCACTATTTGTTTTATATAGATTCATAATGGCCACCGCTTGAGAAATCGTGTGACCTTTTTAACCTTGAGCATAAATGAAAAAGTAAGGTATAAAGAGCTAACGTCATACAAGGTAAAAAACTGCTTATTTTTACGGGTACTATGACATTTCTAACCAGAGCAATCTCCCGGATCTGCCAGAACTAGTAACACCGTAATTAAACCAAACTTGATTACAAATTTTGCGTAGGTCGACGTGATGAAAACGTTCCATTTTAACTATAAATATATATATAAATAAAAAATACATATTCATTAGTTTCTATTTAATGTGTTTTGAAATGTGAATTGCAACGCCACCTCTGGACCCTTATTATTCCTATTCAGCACTGGTATGATGTTGCAATCGAACCCTTACTCTTTAATGTATGCCTTGAGCGACAAAGTTAAATAGGAACCTTGAGAAGACCCCAAAAATATATTGGTTGAGGTGTGTAAGTATATTACATTGGCAGAGTTTTTTCTACCATAACTTACTGTAATTTGTCTCTGGTGGCTGGGCATCCTACAGTTTTGTTTACCGGAAATCGTTAATAAGTAAAATATTTAAGATCTTGAAAATGTCCTAAACAAAAATAACTCAATAAAATATATAAGAACCGTTAAAAACAACCGTTTGCAAAGCAAAGTAAAATTTAAATGGAAAAAATTAATGGAAACAGCCGAACAGAACCACCCGGCGGAAATCAATGGTTCCGTATCGCTGAGGGCCGGGAGGACTGGAGAACAATTAGAGAGGCGTAGGTCCAGCAGTGAACGCAAACACGCTGACTGACTGACTGACTGATAGGAATAACGTTTTCGAAACCTGTTAGTTAATATAATGTCTGGAAAACTAATTAACTTTATGAACAATAAGTTAATATTTTACCTTATTTTTCAGAAAGTATGTATAGACTAGGAGGTCGGAACAAAAATGGTAACGATAACGTAAATGGCTGAAACTAGGTTCACGGTATAAAGACCAACCCTCTGAATCTAAATGTGTCAGTCTGCCTGTTCCAAGTGGTTGCGTTACGTAGATAAGGCGACTGAAAAAATAGTTACGGTGACAAAAAATGTATACGATAAGGTAAATGGATGCAAATGACAAAGCATGAAAGTATCAGTACACACTTACTTACCAATACAAAAACTGAATAAATCTTTGGCTGCATTTCTTAGTTATAGGTGATTTAGGTTACAGATATAACTTTAGGTATATTTAAGTATTTAATTAAAAAACCGACTGGTTATTATTGTAAAATTATTAGGTATCAATGTTTCCAGACAATCAGTATATTCATTAGCAGGTACATACCAGCATCTATTTTATATAGCCAATCTAGATAACGCAACCACTTGGCGCAGGCAGACCGACATATTTAGCATCAGAGGGTTGGTCTCTAACACGAGAACCCAAATTCAGCTATTTACCTTATCGTGACCAAAAATGTCGTGACCTCCCGGAATAGTAGTATCACCTTACGATCTCTTTTACAAGTATTAACTCTGTATTTTTTTTACTTTCTGCCTAGCGTGCTCTCCACTATACGACGCATGACACGTGGTTTCGTCATTCCAGCATTAGGTAAACAACTGGAGGGCTCTATTTTTATTTACTTTGTGTTGTGTGTTAGCATTGGCAACATCATATTATTATTTATTTACGTTCCACAGATCTTAGTAAGTAAGAGCGTAGCCTGGGGGTAAATAAGGTAACCCGCGCTGGGCATAGAATAAATAAAAGATTTTCGAAGCGACAAGCAAAATTTGTCGTTTTTCATTCAGTTTAAGGTTTATGTGTTTTTTATTCAGTTCAAGGTACTGAAAAAAACCAAACGGCAACTTTCTGGCATGGCGCATAGTTTCTTCAAAAATGGAGTGTTTGTTCGTTTGTTTTGCTCCATTCAGTGTACTCACACTCTTCTATTCATAAATTTATTTAGGGACTGTTCCATTATCATTGACGAAAAATAAAATAACCGCGACTTCAAAGAAAAATCACTAAAAAGTAAAAAATAATCGCCATTTTTGTAGTTACCATTTTTGTTATTTTTTGAGTCGGCGTCAGTCGGGCACGCGCTGCGCCAATCAAGAGAACCTTGGCTACCTTGGCTGACACCGACTCAAAAAATAACAAAAATCGTAACTATAAAAATGGCAATTATTTTTTAATTTTTAGTGCTTTTTCTTTGAATTCGGTTATTTTTTTTGTTATTTTTTTATTTTTTTATTTTTAGTGAATTTGAAGTACACTTACTAATTTGTACACGTCCTTTCCAATAAAAAAAGAATCACCGAAATCGGTTGGCGTTATATTGAGTTATTCGTCCATTTGTCGCGCACATCTTAATACAAATTTAAGACTTATATAATTTTCTCATGGATATCATTATCAGAACTTAACCAAAATAAAATGGGACTACTTGGGAAGCACTAGCTTTCATTTAAAAAAACAATCATCAAAATCGGATCACCCAGGCAAAAGTTATGAGGTAACAAACATTAAAAAAAAAACATACAGACGAATTGATAACCTCCTCCTTTTTTTGAAGTCGGTTAAAAATAGCAAAATAATTATAGCTATTAAAAATAGTTTATGCCTTTAAATAGCAACTTCAATAAGGTATGAGATGATTCCTATATCATATCCACCAACAACACGTAGAACAGTACTAATCAGAGAATTCTTAACGGTAAATAATTTTCTCTTAAACAATAAGGGCGTTACTAATAAACATTTATACCTTCGCTATTCGTCCGATAATTCTTGCTATCCGGTACTTCTAGGTAGAAATACCGGAGTATTAGCGATGATTCAATTGTTTATTAGTAAGGCATTTATGGTAAGAGTAATGACATTCTTTTATGACCGTAATAATAAAAAATTGCTCTCAGGTGATTTATTAAATATGTGCAAAATATCAGAAATATATTTCTTAATTTTGACTGAGAAAACAGCCACGTTATAGGCCGGTATATGAAACTATATCACCTCATTATCCTCTTAAGAAGAAATATGACAGTGGATAAGCCATCGATGTCTAGTTTCTAAATAAAATAATTAAATTTTATACGAATGGGAAAATCGATTCAGGAAAACAGCATGCATTAACGTATATTACGAAACATATATAGTTACTTACGTTTATTGCTGCACACATAAGCTTCAAGCGAGGGGAAATTCAGGGAAATCGCCACAGGGGTCTCGGAAAATCGAATGTCAGGGTCCATACACGCCTCGCACCACGGAATGCTGTGTCTCACAATTGGATTTACGCATGTGGTAGAAGGAATTTTATTATTTTCTCGCAAGGGTTGCAGGAGGGTGTTTAATTCAATTTAAGAGGCCTACGATGTTTGAGTCTGTAGGTATTATATGAAGGTGTGTGTTTGGTTATTTTTTTATTAAAATTAAAGTATTAATTTAAACGAGATTATAATGTTATCAATAAATTGGTTGCAGTTTTCTCATGATCAAACATTTACTTTAACATTATTTTGCTAAAACAAAAAAAAAACTAAAGAAAATAAAATATGTGACTAATAATTTGAATCTGCTTAGGTCAGAGAACGGCAAAAGACATACATAATTAGGTGGCAAAAAATTGATGGATCTCTGCCGTTCATAGATTGGTTTTTTGCATGGGTTTTTTTAATCGAGTCCATCTTTGCACAATTTTTTTTCTTCTATTTCAATCCAAATTTTTGAAATTAATATTTGATACTTAAATTATTTTTAGGGAGTCACATATCCACTGATAAATACTCATTCTATATATTATAAGGATATTAATAAATTAATTAATTTTGATGTATTTCATTGACGTACGTATGTAACATCAGGCCGTTTCTCCGGAGAGGTAGGCAGATACCATAGAAATAAATGTGGATCAATACCAGCACAATTATATCTTTTCTATACAGGCATGAAACTGTTCATGCATGCTTTTCGTTAAGCATGCTATAAACCTAATACGAATTACGAGCTCGCGTATCAATATCAGAAGCTCTTATAAAATCCAAAGTTTGTCTGCCTTTCTTTCTGTCCTCATTTCCATCTGTTCTCATATTACTTGAGAATTTGTTACAATATTTGTATCTGCGTTTAGCTTCATTCTTAGTGTCAGTTTGTTTAGGCTTCTAAATATCACGCTTAATTATCTAAGGGTACTCATTGGGGTATAATATAAGAAAAGTTGGGAAAACCATCAGTTTTTCATCGCATTTCAAAGTGAGCGTAGCTAGTATACTCATTAAATAATTCCCTTTACCACTATTATTCTCCTAAGCCCCTTGACTTCGGTTTAAGTGTTTGGTTATAGATAATTCTCTTTACCACTATTATTCTCTTAAGGCGCTAGGACTAGCCAACTACTCGCGCCATACAAATACACCTTTTAACAAATGTAATAATATGTAGTGAAACGCTTCAGCAAATCCAAATAGAACTCCAGACTGATAATGGATTGTTAATATTGTTTGATTCCATTATTTATTTAAATAATAATAAATAATAAAAAAGTTGATTTTTCTCATTAGAAATCTGAAAGTAATTCGATTTCTAGATATAAGCAAAAACAGCATATATGCATAAACAAAAAATTCCATTTGCTTTTAGATTTCTACATTTAGTTCGGAAATGGACACAGTTTTCGCAATTAATTTTGTATAGAAAAAGGAAACATACATTCCTATACAAGGAATCATATATTGTAAGAATGACACTTCTAATCGTCAGACTTAGTTAGTTAACTTCGGGTGCCACGTCTTTGACGTAGTCTTGTCCTTAAAGTAGGGCACTTTCGCCAATAAGGCCATTCTCTGGCCATAATCTGGCACGCGGGAAAAATAACTATGGATACCTAGGGATTAATGTAAATCGTCTTCCCGTGACTATATACATTCCCATGACTGAAAGTAGTGGTCATCTCTGAATTTATGAAATTTACATTAGAATCCATGCATACGTGCTACCATTAATCACCACAGGAGTATCCCTCCGATATGTGAATTCTTGAATAGTGACATTGCAGAAAATACGCTGGTAATATAAGCTGTGGAAGAAAATTCAACATTTCCACCGGCAGGGGAGATTTTTCCATACATTAATAACCGTGGATGCGGAAACTGTATCCGAAGGGGAATATTTAGAAAAACCTGCCTTTTCCTGCCACCGCGCCCCATGCAATTTTAACGTGAATTTCCACATAGAGTAATGAAGACGTTAGGCCGTTGAGTTCGGAGGGATATTTTTTTTATTTCTATTAAAAGCAATTTAGGTAATTGATGTGATTGCAGTATGTATTTGTCTTTTAAAGGATTCCGTACCTGAAGAGTGCAAACGGAACCCTATTACTAAGCCTCCGTTGTCCGTCCATCGGTCCGTCTGTCACAGGACTGTATCTCATGAACCGTAATAGGTAGGCAGTTTAAACTTTTACAGAGAATGTATTTATTTTGCCGCTTTAACAAGAAATAGGAAAAATAGAAAAAAATGTAAAAGAATAAGAGGGCCCATAAAAAAAATATTTTGACACTTGGACGGTTTTAAATGGCCATTTTTATTTGGTATTATAATTTGGTATATATAATGTACGAGATTTGCGACGTTTGATATGCGATGCCATTCGTAGATTTTGTAAAGTATTGTGGAATGAATCAGACAGACCGGGGTGATTATTTTAAACTATAACCCCTCGCATGAAAGACAAGTCCTCGTGCTGTACGGGGTAGAATATTCAATACTCTTGTACATATTTCTTACATTATGTAGAACCATTGACGACACCCATAATTTTGTTTTTATTTTATTTAGGAGAATACATTACAGATCAGTAATACAAACAATAAGATCTTAACAAAGACGTCATTCGGTGACAATTAAATTTTTTTTTAAATAAATAATATATTATATCAATATGATTTCACATTTATCGCAGCAAAAAAGGTGTAAATCTATTTTTTCCATGTTAAAATGTATTGAAATCACGAGATAGAAAATGAAATTTAATATTTTTTTACTACTCTGTGTCCGTCATTAGATTCAGGTGCTGTAATATATCACTCGGAATAGCTTAGCACTTGACGATAAAATGATAACGAACCCCTCGTTTCCTAACATCACGACCTGGTGCGTCCCTGGCTTGAGAGGATAACATGAGCATTCTTTCGCTATATTTCATCATTTAAGAAAAGCAACATTTTGTTAACTAAGAAGCTAACTTATGCAATCTATGCTTTGAGATGCGACTTGCGAACTAGGTGGGTCCTAGTTCGCAAGTCGCAAGTCGCATCGTGTTTCAGCAGAATAAGTAGAACAAAAAATGTTGCCATGTAAAATTTCAGTCCCGGAATTGGCCATTTCTTCCAGTGCGTATCGTAATAGGCAAATAAGTGATTCGTCGTTTGTGGTTCTCATTCCATGTAAAAGTGCAGATCGCCTTCTGGTAGGCTTAATTCCTTCCGGGTGGGTACTATTGCATTGAACCATGGTAAAACGGCAATGAAAATGAGTCTGTGATTTCCATCCAGTCCAATTTAGCCGCTCAATTAAGGAAGGTGGAATGGCACCTAGTTATTTCGAGGTGTAAACATTCTAGAAATGTATTTTTTTACGTTCTTGCTAGCTAAAATCATTCGATAAAGATCTGATTAGTTATCGTCCAAATGATTGTACGTAACCTCTAAAGCTATTAGATAACAAATCATCTGATATGCCCATAGCGATTTTCGAAAGGATTTCCAACCCATATCGGGGATCAATAAACCATTAAAACTATTGTGTAGCTAAAATAATTTCTTAGGGTTATGTAATTTCACTTTAAAAATATGGAATAACAGATTTACAGGGTTCATAATTTTACGTGATGTATGGGAAATGAGCACTCTTTTGAAAAGATGGTAAAAAGGCTCGTAAATAAAAATCAACGTCTTTTCGCTTAGTACCACTTAGCCGATTTCATGCAGCCTGAATCTATGTATACATAACCTTAACGCTTAACCATTACGCTTAACTACCTGAGCGGTAAGCAGTGGGTTCAAATTCGAGAGAAGTCGGGACAAACCAGACTGATTTTCTTTAGGCTTGAACGCGACACCCGCTTGTTAATACCATTACTAGCTGAGATACTCGGCCCCGCTCGGGTCAATGTTGTTTTGGGCTGATGTCGGGCTGAACCTAACATTTCATGTTATACAAGTTCTCGATACAAACTTTCATTCCCTTTTTCACCCCTTCGAGTTAAATTTTCGTCACAAAAGGTAGCCTACGTCCTTTTGAAAGGTCGAGACTCTCTTCACCAAATTTCATCAATATTGGTTCAGCGGTTTAGGCGTGAAAACGCCACAGACACATTCACTGATTTCACCTTTATAATATTAATATGGATTTTATATAGGTTAGTGAGTGATTATTTAACTGACATAAAATTACATACAAGGACTTAAAACTTACAGAGTCACTTGAAAAAAGCACCACGTTTCCGTCCAATCAGGGAAAACTTTCCTCACATGGACACAACGCAATCTCATCAACATGGCAACATAAAAGTGGCAACAAAGCAACGGAAGGTGGCAACACAAGGTGAGACGTGCTCCGAATAAAGGACTCATAAAGTTGTGATACAATCCGATTGGAGCTCTACTCCAGAAACTATTGACGTAACTCGTTGTCGACTGAGGCAAACAAAAATACTATTATATTTCAATCGTGTTTCTAAATTATAAAGTTCAAACAGGAAATACAAAGTAAGCATTTCAAACAAATTGTTCAAGAATCTGGTTTAATTCGTAACTAAGGATCATAGATTAATAATACGCTACAAATATTTTCGTAGGGTTCCGACCCATACAATGTTGTAAATAACTAACGAAAAGAATTGGACATATAAACATATTTGTAGATAAAATTATAAATTTTAAATATAGGCACAATTTTTGCTCCAAAAATGTGACGTTATTGTCTTCTCTTTATTTTCTTCCTACGGGATACAGGAAACATTAAATTGTCAAAAGTTAATATTTGATACAAGTAACACATAAAATATCACTGACATCATTGCAAGGGGCTGACTGAAGATCTATTTTATTGCAATAAGAACATTAATACCATTAAATGGCGTTGCGTAGATAATTGTTTTCATCTTTAGTTACAACTAAACCTATAAACCTTATATTTTGCTAAATGTTTGCGTTTAAAATCCATTGCTGTCGATAATACACTTTTTCCAACAAAATAAAAAAATACTACATAAATGTAGTTGAGTTTGAGTTTGAACTTCTAATTTTCTTGAAGCACGTTTTAACTGTAAATAACCGTTTTAAGCATGCATATTTGTTTTGAAAAAAAAATGCTTCTGTGCACAATCAAACAGATTGTAATTTATCGGAGAATCTGGAGTAAGGGACGACTCTAAACTAGGGTAACCCCTTTATATGCGCTGGTGGATGCTCGTTTGGCCTATCTACTTGAGATAAAGCTGCAAATTTTCCTCGTTCGCCTTTTGAAGGGTTCAGGGCCATATACCTAGGCTCCTCCAATAAGTAAGTTTCAATCCAAAAAAAAAAGAAAATCTTGTCTCCCAATAACGTGATATGTATGTAGAATTGAGATAAGGACAGTTTAATTAAAGAAATAAAGTTGCAAAATCTACTTCATGAATAAAGTGATCATATACTTGTATGGGAATCCACCGTCAAAATATCACCACCGCGGGCGAATATGCTCTAAAATGCGTTTGTCAAGTCGGTTTCCACTCGCCAATACGTCTGCGACTATGTTCGAATATGGCACGTACGTTTGAATTGAGTTGGTAGTTTTTGAAAATTGGACATCGTTGCGGGTCTCATAGTAGGCAACATAAAAGCATATCTTCTTTCTCGTTATCTCTGGTATCGACCCAAGACTTATACCGGGTAGAGAAAAGCGACTTCTAAGCAACGAACCCTTAATACTTGAAGTGATTTTATTTCATATCTTCATCATCATTTTTTGACTGCGCAAGAAGGAGGATTATTCTTTAGTCTGGTAGTCAAACTACGCTAAGTCATCACCCTCTAAGTTAACTCTGACCTCTGAACCTTGATTATTAACATAAATTACACTTTACAATGTTTTCTGTTGCAGTTTTTGTTTGAGCGAAGTCCAAGAAGCAGTATCTATGGTTCGATATTGTTTCTTCTTTCTTAACGTTCAAGTTACCATCCTGATGAATCGGCAACAATACCTGAAAAAAAAAACACTTCCGTTATTATGATGTCAATGTAAACTTTAAAATATTTTTTATTTCTATGCCTCAGTGTTCGTTCCTCAAAATGAAGTCAAACTGGGTGCGCTCCGTTCTGAATTTCACGTGTAACTGTGACTTATCGTTTAATCTACCGTACATAATAGGCCGTAAGTTTAATCTAGCAACGTTTGGTTACCATCGTATTAAATCAAAAATGGTCGAAATGGCACTAACAGTTGTCCGAGTTTTCCATTTAATCTTATGTAGTCGGTTAAACAAAAAACCGGCCCAGTGCGAGTCGGACTCGCACACGAAGGGCTCCGTACCATCGTAAAAAAAAACAAAAAAAAAACACGTTTTTTGTTTGGGAGCCCCCTTTAATTTTACTTATTTTTTAATCTTACCTATTTGCTATTATAGCGGCAAAATAAATACACACTCTGTGAAAATATCAGCTGTCTACCTGTTACGGTTACTGAGATACAGCCCTGTGACAGACGGACAGACGGACGGACGGACGGACGGACAGCGGAGGCTTAGTAATAGGGTTCCGTTTTCACCCTTTGGGTACGGAAACCTAATAAGATCCTGGCATGGCAGTGTGATGGGCTAATATCATGACATTATAAGCCATTATGTTAATTTGCCTTGCATTCCAAAGGTCTGGGTTCAAATCCTCGCCCCGTTCATACACCAGTTTCTTTATCTTTCTAGGTTAGATAAGAGCATTTTGTCATGAATGCGAGCTGGTCCATGGTTCGGAATCCATGTAAAACGGTAGGTTCCCTTCCCCTACTAGGTGATAGGGTAAAGCAAGCCCGGGTCGGTGATCGCATTGGATGAAAAGATACTCGACAAAACGACAATAAAAAATTGACCATGTTTTCCACCCAGTTCGATGCAGCCGTGCTCATAAAAGGGAGATCCTGGCATGGCACCTACATCCTTCGGGAGTTCGGTGTTTTGGGCTAATATCGTGACTGTGGGTGTGGTATTAGCCATCTATGTCCAGTTACGTAAATTAAGTTCCATAAAAAGTTTTGAATTTCAGATAATAATCAAGAAACGTAATATGATTCATGATATGTATGTGTGTATGTACTTTAATTAAAATTAAGTTACTATCAACCATGCTATATTTGAAATTTTTAAATTGTTTTATAAGAACAATGATACGTGATTTTTTTGTTATCATGAAAAGTCTAAAAGAGATGCCCGGGTGTATACTTGTGATAAGTATTTTTTATTACCCGGACCAGAGGGGCTCGGAAAAGGAGAAAAACCATTATAACGTATAGCTATAAACATTGTAGCAACGTTTATGAACAGAATGGTATGGAATCGTTACCGATTTCATAATGATTTAAATTTGTCGGTAACAATAGTTCATAAAACAATACAAAAAAAAAATATGTATGAATGTGAATATTTTCATAAAAAAATGTTTTTAATACGTGTATTTTCTTAGTCCAGTCCAATATTACCAATTTCCGAAGGAATGAGGTGCCATAACAGTAATTTACCTTTTATGTCATGAACACGGCAGATGGAATACATTGGGAAAGTTTTATTGCCGCTTCAACCTTCTTTTATGCAATGCAATCATACCTACTCAGCCCGGGTTTAAAAAAGAATACAGAAACAAAGGTGTAGTTTGACTACCAAAAATGTTTAAATAAATGAAATGAAATGAATAATTATTTCTACCGACTGGCACCTACAATTTCACTTGGCTTCTAAACAGAAGAGTGACTCACTCTCGAAAATTATGCACATTATTGTATAAGAAATAACAAGATTCAAATTCAACCAAATGGACCATCAACTCCTCGCCACACAAACTATGTAATATCTAATTTCAATGTTTTCTATCAAACTAAGTTATTTGTTTATTTATTATGCATAGGCAAGAAACTTTACTCGGATTTGACATATTTAATCGTTCGCCAATTCGACAATCGCATCGAAGAAAAACGGGCAAGAAACTTCGGTGGAAAAATTGTCACCGTCCCCTTAGTCTAAGTCTAGAATACTGTTTGCTACTGCATACATACATACGAGTTGTTGTTTATTGTTTATTGTTTATTCATCATCCACAGGCAGCACACGGCACTCGGATTTGTCATATTTTATCATTAGCCAGTTCAGCATTCACGGCGAAGAAGAACTGGCAAGAAACTTCGCTGATTTTTTTCAACGTCCACTTAGTCTAAGTTTACAAATTTGTTTGCCACTGCTTACAGAAATACAGGTTATTGGTACACGTTTATGTCAATACATTAAATTAATATTAATTCACAAAATCTACCATTCACGCCGTATGCAACAGTTCATGACAAATATCGGTTTATTCTGCAAAGTCATGTCCGTCATCTAACATGTTGCCAATTGGAGCAGGCCAGTCCCCACAAGCAGCACCCGTTCACGAGCATCACGCCGGGTCCAGCTATCGCCTCTCTCAACCATATTTTAGGGGAAGAGGTGACCTGAACCAAGCGTCACCACTAGCAAGGACCTTGAAGCGATGCTCTGCTCCAGTGGCAACAAGAAGAAAAAATAAAAATTGTTTTACATGTCCACGTTTAGTTTTATGACTATTATTTCTGTCATGAACTACTACAGTGACCTGATCACATGGTAACATAACGACCACGTTTAGTTTTATGACTATTATTTCTGTCATGAACTACTACAGTGACCTGATCACATGGTAACATAACGAAAATGCTAAACTTATTATAAATTTAACTGATTTCTGAAAAATGTATTCCGACAAAATGAACTAATGATCAATAAGAATCTGATGTAACGAGTTTATTTATTTATTTATTTATTTATTTATTATACGAGTTATATTATACGAGTTGGTAGGTGTTTGTGTACATTTATTAGTTATATCGCTTGTAACATTAATAGTAAGTGTTTACCATATACGATAGGAGAATAGGAGAGAATACACTAAATTAATTTCAATTCCTGAACATCAGCAATTCACGCCGTATACAACAGTTCAGGACAAATATCAGTTAACTTTGCAAATAAAATTAATAAAACTATACAATAATTACTTATTACAATTAATTATACACTGTGATATTGTCAGCCTCAATAGCCCAGTGGCGCGACACTTCGGCGATCGCTCTCCGAAGTTAAGTAACGCTGGGTCCGGTCTGGTCTTAGATGGGTGACCATTCGACCGTTGAGAGAGGCTGGCCGTGGTTCGGATTCCACGTTAAACTGTAGGTCCCTTCCGGATCCCGCCCGGGTTGGTACCATCGCATTGGATGAACGATGGTCGAAGCGGCAATGAAAATTGTCTGTGTTTTTCCATCCAGTTCAATGTAGCCGTGCAATATAAGGAAGGTCCTGGCATGGCACCTAGTTATATTGTCATTTCGTTTTATGCTGGCAAACACGAAGCAGCGTCACCTAAACTGCAATGTTTAAAGATAGTTATAGTAGGGATTCGTCTAAAAACCAGCTTCGTAGTTTTCTGCGAGACAGCTGAGATTTATCCCATTTGTCACAAATTGATGATACCTACAAGGGAATGCAATGTTTAAGTGTTTTTAATTTAGTATAATTTGTTTTATGTTCAAAATCAAAATCATTTATGCCGTGATAATATAAATTAATTCGATATTCAATTAATTTTTTCACATTGTCATAAAATAAAAATAATTCGCAATAAATCTAAACAGTATCATTAAAAACTTGTCAAATAGTTATATGTATAAGTAAAATAAATAATCACAATCAATAATTCTAAATAAAATAAAATTAAAATTATAGTATTATGTCTAAAATTCTTAAATATCTATATTAAAATATGTCAAATCGTAAAAAGTTTGAGTCAGGAGCCATTTGCTTAGTTTAAATTTAAAAGAAGCCTCACTTTCTTCTAGTTGGAGCTCTAGTGGCAAATTGTTGTAAATGTTGGTGCCCTTGAATTTTAGGCTTTTTTGAAATTTGGCGGTACTGTGAAAAAATACACCGAACACTAATACCGCGCAAAATTAATAAGTTTGGGCATTCCCACAAATAACCCCAACGAGCACATCAAAGTGTGATCGTTTTTTTTTCTATTTCAAAATCATATTCAGTTATTAAACAATAAGACAATACCTGAATTGAAAATGATCATTATAGGTTATATTTATGGACTTTGCGAAATTCACAAATTTATACAAAATGGCCTCTCTACGCACGTCGCTGTTGGAACCGAGTGTAGATCGCATTATCCCTGCGAGTCGCTTTCCTGATAACGGAGCCTTTAATAACTGCTTCTTATTTCTTTCGTCGTATTATAGATTTCAGATGACAAGTCCACATTTACTTTACTTATAATTAAAAGTAACAGTTAGTATTTTATATTTTCGTCTTGATCACATAGAAAAAATTAGATATTACTTTCATTGTTTTGTAGTTTCATTTAATTTTCGGTTCGATAAACTTAGTTAAGCAACTGTGAGTTCGGTCGTGTTTTCAAGCGTTGAGGCTGGCAGGAGTTCGTATTCCTAGTGAAACTGTAGGTCCCTTCCTAACTAACTAGGCACGTTAATCCCGCAGGGGTTGGTACCATCGCATTGAATAAACTATGGTCGAAGCGGCAACAAGAGTTATCCGTGTTTTCCACCCAGTTCAATGTAGCCGAGCAATATAAGGAAGGTCCTGGAACGGCAACTTAGTTTCTATGTGGTGTGGTGAGGCTGACCTCATGACAGTTGGTTTGGTATTAGCTATTCATGTCCAGCAACATGAAAGAAAAAAATAGTTTCACAATTCAAAATACGATTGGCTGCTTAACCTGTCTTCATGAAATTTTTAATATGAATGGTCTGGATAGTGGAAACTCTTTTAATAACCATAGCTGGTCGATTACTATAGACTGATTACCAAGACTCCTATAGGTGTAAAAGCGCTATAACTCCCAAGACCCCCCGCTAACGTAAAGAGGGTTGCAAGGTAATATAACGCACCAAATGATTATTGCGAGCACACACGGTGAAGGCGGCGCGGCAGGGCTCCGTGGCAACCTGGGGCCTACATGCAGAGGCGGGGGAATATCCTGAACAACTTTTCAGTACACTTTTATAGCGCCTATGTCGATTTAATTCTTACTTCAGACATGTTGATATCATTCGAGATATATTTTTTATGGAACTGGATGTGGATGGCTTAAGCCATCCCTCGGTGCCTTTACTACCAGGCAGGGAATGCACCCATTCAATGTAGACTGTCACAAAAGAAAAAATAACCGATCTTTAGATGCAAGGAATACACGCCCTGTCGAGTTATTTTGTCCTAAATTTCCACCTGGGGTCCTTCAAACATTGTCTGAAGAAGCACCTGGTAAGCCAGCATGGTTTTCGCTGCCCTGTGAAAATTCATAAGCCCATGGGTATTGTTGGGTCTCTATGTGAGGTACCAGGGGCGCTATATGCCTCTACCAACATAAATTTACGAAACATGACCAGGTGTAGTTTCCAGGTGAACTAACCCTATCTAAAACGCTTATCAATGAAAATGCCCACCCGCAAATAAACTTCACATATATTTATGATTATTTGTTTCGTTTACATGTATACTGCGAAATCGTGTCTATTGTGAGAATTACCTGGTCACTGCCTACCTTGCTTAAAGTGACATGATGTTTTAATTAAAACCTACAGATCGATAACGTTGCTTAGGTATCAGCTGTATCAATTGGCATTGTGAACCCCCTAAAGTAGGGGAAAGCTAATTGGAACCCAACACCGAGTGGTACTATCCAATGTCGAGTGGTGGCGGTGCATCGACGCACCGGTATGGTGTGATCGCGAGTTTAGAATCATTTAGAACGGGCGCTTAAAATGGTAAGTTACCTCGCCAGATGAATAGCAGGTGGACAGGCAAGACCGTGAAATAATCTGGCGTTTAGTTGCATTTCGTAACATGCTAATTATCAAACGACGTGTTATTCGGTCGAGTGAATTGAAATTAACCAGTTGGCGTGTTACGAAATGCATTTATAGTGGAAAAATGTCGGAATCAGCTGCCTACTACTCAGAATCTATTATTTTGTAGGCAGCAGTCTTACTTACAGTATTACAATTAAGATTAAATGTTTCGAAGATATGTTATTTTTAGATATAAGTATGTTAATCATTATGTTAAAATGTATACTTTATCCTTGCATATTTTGTAATCTTGAGAATATGTTCGAAGAAATAAATATATTAAATAAATAAATCTAAACAAACGTCAAATTGCATCACTCTTTTGCCTGTTAATCGGCTATTCACCTAACGAGTTCTTTATTTTCCCCCCTGATAAAGATAAATGTTTTGTTTAGTATATTTGTCTGAAGCAGGATAATAACCTGTGTACTTTGGATTACATGCCCGCTGCTCTACCATTGAGCTATCCAGATAATTAGGTCATCCAACTAATTTATCAATTATATATTTGAATCAACACGCGTTTCTACAAATAAATGGCGCTAATTTCGAATATTAATCCTATGCTTAAGTATTTTACCCATTTATTAGTAACCGTGTCCTATACTTGCGGCAGTGGACACGAAAACGGAGTGTGGGAAGACCATCCGCCAGGTGGGACGACCACATCAAGTGTTTCGGCGGAAAGCTGTGGTTCCGTACCGGTGAGGGTCGGGAGTAAAATTGGAGAGGCGTATGTCCAGCAGTGGACGCAAACACGCTGACTGGCTAAGAATTTGAACGCCATATAATTGCTCTTGGAAGCAAAAATTGCGGCTAATATGTGATTTGATTTGAATGCTATATATTTATAGATCTGGCAATCTAATTGGTGGTTTATGACTTTTTACTTTCTCCTTAACCTGCGCGTATCTGAGCGAGAACCATATTATGTTTATACAGGTTTCTAAGAATGGAGTTTTACTTGTTATTCTGTTCTTATGTAGTTTGCTGTTCACATAAGTGTGAAATAATGAAATAAAAAAAATGCATTAATAAACGCGACCCTACATTTTAGTAGCAATGCAAATGCAAGTATGAGGGGTCTAAACATTTCTAGCTCTATTTTATCAGAAACCCAACGCTTCCGAGGGGTGGGTTGTAAAGTCAATACCTCTGATGTCGTCAAATTTGAAGTATAATATTTATTTATATGAACGGTGACGCGCCCTCTGTATCAATACTAAATACTGACAACGTATGTCGCAATCCTCGCCATTATGCGTTACTTATTTCTTGTCCTTGATGGTGGTCTAATTTTTAAGTTTAATTTAATAGTGAAAAATCACGTGCAGATTATTCGAGAATTATAGCTTAATTTTTTCAATCAATTAAAGACTGCTTACCATAACGCTAAATTACATGATGGGTAAGCAGTTGTTGAATGTAAGGGAAGTTGTATCATTAAGCTCACCCAGGTTGGTGCCATCCCGGGATACCTAGGATGAAAGATGGATCGACTCGAACTCGCTTTTCACGTGGCGGGAGGAGACATTCTCCGACGTTTCGTGCTGATCGTTCAGCCCGTTGTCAAGGGGGCATCCGCGACGTTCGTACGCAGCAGACGTGGACAGAGGTCTCTTGGTTAAAGGGTCCAGTTATCACCCTTTGGATATTTTTTCATGATAAGCCTCAAGATATGTTTGTTTTTTTTTTATGTGACTGAACATGGATGGATAATACCACACCTTCTGTCATGGTATTAGCCCAACACACCACATGGGAACTAGGTGCCATGCTAGGACCTTCCTTGTTCTGAAATAATAAGAGCTATTCAATTTATATGTGAAACGCGGTGCTGAGTACTTGTCTAGTTAATTAGTATTAAATTATCTTTTGTAAGTACGGCATGTGTGTACCTGTTTGTGTTCCTAAATAAATAAATAAACACTAATAAATGATGGTTCAATTTATTAAATAAATTAAGAAAATGTTATAAGCCCGAAGAGCGCCCACAAGAAAAATCAGCCTTACCCATTTTCCCGCAACAATATAACTTCCGCTCAAAGGTGCTCTTACAAATAACCGTGTGGACACAAGACGCAGTTTTTCAAGGGATTTCCACCACATTTTCCTGGCTGTCCCTTTTATCACGGCAAATCTAATAAAGCAGACCCACCCCTTGCGTGGGCGGTGTACATCATGTCTCATACTAAACAATATAAATATATTTTTAGCTTTTCGAAATAAGATTGAATAATTATGAGAAATATGTATCTGTTAAATAAATTTATTCGATAAAAAGGAGAATGTATTGTTGTTTTTAATTTCAGGGACAAAGTCATTCCAAATTCTACCATTTAACTGCTTTGTCTAGTTTCGTATCGTGTTTTTTATCTACGTAATATATGAGATTTATGTAACACGTTCTTAGCATAACATTTTTGGTCTTCTTTAAGTTTGTAACTAAAAATTATGAAATGTGAAGAAAACAATACTAAAAATAACCCTTTTAACATTTTTATCACATGTAACTGAACATATCAAACATCAGAAGAACTTCCCGTTCCTACTACGAGATTTAGTTAATAGTGAAAGTCTGCTTCATTACTTATGAATATAACTTCTGTAAACGAACACTGCAACTTCGACGAAGTGGCAATGAATATTGTTATTTTTTTTCCATTAAGTTCAATATAGCCGTACAAAATAAGAATAGTCCTGGCATAGGATACTTGTTATATGTTATGTTGTGCTAATATCATGGCTGTAGGCGTGATATTAGCAATCTACAAGAAAACTAAATATTTTCTTCTAGCGAAGCAGAAAAATATTTGGATACATTTAAACATTTAAAACTTTTAACATTTGGATACATCAGAACAGTTGGCACCAAGATGTCCTGCACATTTACTTTTACCTTTAAATGTAAAATTATTGGTAGAGGACACCCTGTACTTACACATGCTAAGGAGATTACACATCCACGTCATGAAAACAACCGCACAAAATATACACCTTCCGTATCCGTCTATTTTAACTAGACCATCTAAACTAGCCGAAACAACGAATAGACCTTAAGTATGTAGCCATAAGAGCGAAAGATAATTTTTCGTCTGAAATTAGAGTCTCAGAGGCAAGTGATAATACACTTACGTCAAATTATGAGAAATATTATTTCCATTTTCGGTTCATGAAATCGTTTTTAATATCTAAAATGTATGAATCTTATTTGCCTGTTGGTCACGAAGGTAGACACATTCAGAAAAATGCATACATTATATAGAAAACCATATCATCATACCGTCTACTGCTGAACGTAGGCCTCTTCCAACGCGTGCTTTTTTGCTTTATCACTTATCCTCATTTAGTTGCCTCCTGGAGAATTTACCAGGTCATCTGTCCAACGAGCGGCAGGGCGTCCTGTACTTCGATTGCCGGTACGTGGTCTCCACTCCAGAGTGGTCAGTCTGAGTTCTCACCTAAATTGGCGTTACCTGCAAACCGATCGACTGGCGTTTTCCGTAAAAACGTCAAACTCCATACAAGTTTTTACTAGATATTCTGTGGTTTTACTTCTTCAAGCTGTCAAAGTCATACTTGGACTTCCGATTTGTATGAAAACACGGAGTGGACGTTAACGGCAACGTCGACGTATTTACGGCAACGTTGAGTAAGCTGTCAAATCAAACTCGGACTCGCAAATGTTAGTTCGCTTAACGCCCACTGCGCGCGCTCTTCAATTTCTCCATACATTTTAAAACGCCAGTAGATCGGTTTGCCGTAAACGCCAATTTAGGTGGCAAATGGGACTTCGTGTACAGAACTCATCGCCGGTCTTCTATGGAGTGCTTGATTGTTCATCACATTTTTTTAAGTGGTCACTTAGTTTGTCGTATCCCATTACCCGGTTTTACTAAGTAATAAAGTTAATACCAATCAAATGTTTACTATTGTGTTTATGAAGGTTGTTGAAAGACAATGAAAGGCAAGTACCAAAAGAAAAAATAAGTTATTTCTTTGTCAGATGTGTTGTCACATCTCACAATATTTGAGGGATGGCATAATTTCCTTATGAATTTTGGCGACGTCAAACCGTTCTCGGCGAACATGCCAGACGCGCTACACGGATATATAAGTCGCATCATGCAGCGCAATGCTATAAGCGTAATGATGTAATCTCTTTCCCATCTGCTCTTGATCTATGCCTCCAGAGGGTCGAAAGGAAAAGGATCGTGACAATGGGCCGGACATCCATTATTCACATTGTTTTTGTCTCCAGCGGACACAAACCTTCCAGGATTATTAGGGACATACGACTGATTTTCTTATGCCCTTTCTTTTGAGGCAGACTATGGAGAAGGATTTTGCGTATGTGCACGCAGACAATGGAAACAAGAGATAATATTGATTGAAATTTATTTAGCTTTACAAGAGTATTGTGACGAGCGACTGGGTGACCAAAGAAGTCGATCCGGGCGACCTGGGGAATTCACCATTCTCCCAGGTGGTTGATTTAACTGTTGAATTTTTTGAGGTTATTTTGAATCAGCCTGAAAAGATATATTTGTAATCAGGTATAGGAAATAATAAGATAGATTATTTGTCTGGGCATTCGTTCGAAGCTGGATTCGAACTTGCGATGCCCAACCGAACTATAAGGAATTACTTTTTATTAATAAGCTATATACTATACACACTATGTACATAGCAGTGTATATATACTATGCACTTGCTACACTTCAATCGGCGTTATCATATGTACAGTTCAAAAATTACAGCGAAGAAGAACTGGCAAGAAACTTCATTGGAAAACTTATTCAACGACCACTTAGTCTAAGATTACATAAGTGGTTGCCACTTCTTACAAACACACGAATTTTTAGGATGTGTTTGTGTAATTAATAATTTCATTTCACTGTATGTAACATTTAAAGATTGGAGAAAAAACAGAAGCAGGCACTTTAACTTTCACCCCATAAAATTGGGTGCTAAAATTAGATATAACTTTTAATTTACAAAAAAATATTTCTCCTTTGTAAGATTTCTATCGTTTGGTATTTCATAGTTGGAAATGCACATTTTTTTTTATAATTGTTCCCAATAATAAATGACGTATTTGCATATTTTGTCAGCCTCAATAGCCCAGTGGCGCGACACTTCGGCGATCGATCTCCGAAGTTAAGCAACGCTGGGTCCGGTCTGGTCTTGGATGGGTGACCATTCGACTGTTGAGAGAGGCTGGCCGTGGTTCGGATTCCACGTTAAACTGTAGGTCCCCGCCCGGTTTGGAACCATCGCATTGGATGAACGATGGTCGAAGCGGCAATGAAAATTGTCCGTATTTTCCATCCAGTTCAATGTAGCCGTGCAATATAAGGAAGGTCCTGGCATGGTACCTAGTTCCCATGTGGTGTGTTGGGCTAATACCATGACAGAATGTGTGGTATTAGCCATCCATGTCCAGTCACATAAAAAAAATGTAATCGATGCATCTGATATCCGGTGGGGCAATTTCCCGATAACATAGATTTTTTTTGTTAAAAATAAACGATAAATAATGTATTAGATTATTTTGCAATCGACACCATTTTTTTATGTAACTGGACATGGATGGCTAATACCGAACTGACCGTCCGATGTTAGCCTAACACACCACATGGGAACTAGGTGCCACGCCAGAACCTTCCTTATATTGCTCGGCTACATTGAACTGGATGGAAAACACGGACAATTTTCATTGCCGCTTCGACCATCGTTCATTCAATGCGATGGTACTAACCCGGACGGGATTAACCCCACCACCTATTAAATAAGGAAAGAACCTACAGTTTTACGTGGAGTCCGAGGCCGTGGCCAGCCACAACGGTTGAAAATGGTCACCCGTCCAGAACCTAACTGCGCTCAGAGGTGCTTGGGGAGCTTATCGAATCGCAGGGGGAACGGCAGAACGTCTAATATGCAGATCGTATAATATCACATTTAAAAAATATATATAACCATACCCAACGTATAATCGGCAGATCGTATAATTTATACGTAGTGCATGAAGAAGTTTAAAAAATTAAATTACTTATTTCTCCATGCACGTATAGGTAATAGTCACAACGCATAAAATTATGATCTTTATTTAACAAAAAAAGAAAACCATGCATATCATATAATCCAAAAACTTTACATACGATAAGCGCCCTTATGAATATACCTTTAAAGCGTATACTCGCACGCGACTTTTCGACCGTCTCAATTACCGTAAGGTGGCCTTGTTACTCTTTAACAAATATCGATTCGTAGCAATTTCAGCCTTAAATGTATCGTTATTAGGGCGCTTTATGCAGTAATTAAATGACATATTATACGATCTGCATGGTTTTCTTTTTTTGTGAATTTAGGTTTTTTTTTTTATGTGACTGGTCATGGATGGCTAATACCACAAGTTCTGTCATGGTATTAGCCCAACACACCACATGGGAACTAGGTGCCATGCCAGGACCTTCCTTATATTGCACGGCTACATTGAACTGGATGGAAAACACGGACAATTTTCATTGCCGCTTCGACCATCGTTCATCCAATGCGGTGGTACCAACCCGGGCGGGATAAACCCTACCACCTAGTAAGTAAGGAAGGGGACCTACAGCTTAACGTGGAATCCGAACCACGGCCAGCCTCACTCAACGGTCGAATGGTCACCCATCCAAGACCAGACCGGACCCAGCGTTGCTTAACTTCGGAGAGCGATCGCCGAAGTGTCGCGCCACTGGGCCACTGAGGCTGACAACGTTAGGAATATTATACGTTGTGACTATTATACGTTATGCATGATGCAAAGAGTTGATTCTATTTTTAAACTTTCTTCATGCACAACGTATACAATTATACGTTGTGAATATTATACGATATGCATGGTTTTGATTTTTTGGAAAAAAAATACTTTTATACGTTGTGAATATTATACGTAGTGAATACGACTCGAATCGCACACTGAGCTACCGAGCTGTCATCTCGATCTACTTTCGTATCTCATTTCGGACGGGATAATTACTGTAAGTTTCATGACATTGGATCTCCCTGTCAGAACATAAGCAGCTTATTTCATGAGAAAATATCATCATATTGCCAATCGTTAGCCATCTAAAAAATGAAACCAATATCAGAGTCATCCTAGTGTGAGCCGAAAATTGCAACAAATTTTAAAACTGAAAAAGGCGATTCGTAAACATCCCGGATCCGCCGAGGCGGTAAATTGAAAGGACGGTCCACACGAAGCCGGGCAAAAACGTCTCTTTTACGGAGGGATACATACGAAATACAGAATGGGGAAGATAACGCTAAGCTTCTTAAATATTGTTTATTCATCATCCATAGACAGCGTACACTGCCTCAAGTTAATCATATGCTATCTTTAGCCAATTCAGCAATAGCAGCAAAGAAGAATTGGCTAGATACTTCGCTGGATTTTTTTTAATGTCCACGTAGTCTATATTTACGAAAGTGTTTGCCAATTCTTACAGGCCTAGCAGTCATTAATGCCTGTTTGTGTAAATACATTTAATTACTAGTAAATGATGTGTGAGTGATCTAACTTTCGACACGCTAGAACTATCATTCCTGTTAACTTTTACACGCTTATGAATGAAAGATGTGAATTAGTTTTTATGTTACTGGACATAGCTGGCCAATAACACATCCGTGTTATTAGCCCAACACACCGCATTCCCGAAGAAATTAGGTGGCATGGCAGGACCTTCCACTTATGAGCAAGGTTACATCGAACTGGATGAGAAACATGGATGGATTATTGCATGCGATGGTACCAACCCAGACAGACTTAACCTTACCATCAAATAGAGGGACCTACAGTCTCACATGAATTCCAAAACAACTCGGAAATATAAAGAAAGTGGTACATGAACGGGGCAAGGATTTGACCACTAGTATGGGAAGCAAGTCTACGAGCTACGAACCGCTTATCAGAATTAGTTCTCAGCCCCTAGGAGTCTGGATTTTCAGAGATATCGTTAGTGAATATTCTCTCGTGTGAATCCCCCTGAAAAGTCTCGCATCCGGGCCGCGCAGCTTACGCCCGGCTTTAGACCGGATCATTGGCTCTCTTATTTATGGCTCCGTATAAATTGGCGTTAGTTTGAAAAATTATTTTCAGTACTTTCAGAAAGGATCGACTTTGTAGTCGGGTTGAGAGGTATAGACGCGTAACTTGTAAAAATGTAACTTGTATTGATAAAAAGCCAATGTTTTTTTAAACATTTATTCGTTTATTCTCATCCATTAGATGTATTCTTCGATTGTTTTTTTAAGGCTATTCGATTACCGAGGATGAAAAAAACCGCCAAGGCAGAGAGTCAAAGTACAAAAACATGTTTATCTTACAGCTAAACAATAATATGACTTTACCCTACCACCTACAGAAAAATTAAGAATTAGAGATGGGTATATAGAGTGAGAACTATGACATTATAAATAAATTTAAACTATCTAGGAACCGTTTATATAAGTAGGTATATAAGTTACGATATAGTAGTTTCTAAATCACACGATGTCGGAGAAAAAAAAGATAACAGTATGTCCCTGCACATTTCAATAAAAGCAAAGTCCTAAATTATGGCTAACATACGACCAGGTCGTGTCAATGTTGTTCAGTTTTTTATGGAAAATTCTCTCGCGATTTAAGTGCATATTCTTTCCAAAACAATGGCCAGTAAAGTAAAGGCTAAGTGTCGGCTGAGTGCCGAAGGGAAGTCTATTTCAACTGCTTTCGAACAATAAGTCGTCAAGTAATTCTGCTTCGAGTTAGAAATATTGCAACAAGCAGGCATCATTTTAACTTCAGTAAGTTAATTATATCAAATAATTCGGTAGGTAAAAATGTACTCTTCGCATACATCGCCATCGCATTGAATGAACGATGGTCGAAGCGGCAATGAAGATTGTCCGTGGTTTTCATCCAGTTCAATATAGCCGAGCAATATAAGTAAGGTCGTGGCATGGCACCTAGTTCCCATGTGGTGTGTTAGGCTAACATCGGACGGTTAGTTCGGTATTAGTCATCGATGTCCAGTTACATAAAAAGAAAAAAGATGCCATCTGCCGTTCGTGGTTAGGATTCCAGGTTAAACTGTAGCATGCAAGGAAGTAGCATATTAGGTGGTAGGGTTAATCCTTCCCGGGTTGGTACCATCGCATTGAATGAACGATGGTCGAAGCGGCAATAAAAATTGTCCGTGGTTTCCATCCATTTCAATATAGCCGAGCAATATAAGTAAGGTCGTGGCATGGCAACCGTGTAATAAAACCGAGGTCCCACGAGGTGTTTTGGGCTAATATAATTAAAGTGTGATTATTGTGTAGACTGTGATTGGTCAACTGGCTATAAAAAAATAAGACAACTTCAAGTACAGTTTTTTTTTATGCGACCCGACATGGATGGCTAATACCACACAACTACCGTTATGATATTAGCCCAATACACCACATTCCCGAAGGAATTGGGTGCCATGCCAGGACCTTCCCTTTATGAGTACGGCTACATCGAACTGGATGGAAAACACGGACAATTTTTCATTGCCGCTTCGACCATCTTTTCATCCAATTCGATGGTACCAACCCGGGCGGGCTTAAACCCTACCACCTAGTTGGGGAAGGGGACCTACAGTTTTATATGAATTCCGAACCATGAAGCAGCTCGAATTCGTGATGAAAATGCACTTATCGAACTCGGAAAGAGAAAGACAGTGGTGCATGTCCGTATTGAACCCAGGTCTCTGGTACGCTAGGCTACGAGCCGCTCAAAAGTCAACAGTGTGATGAATTATGAATAGAAAGAAAAATTATTATGGTATTAAAAAAATACACATAAAAAATTAAGCATCGATAAGTTCCTACTCGTATAAATTGTCCTACATTCATTTGATCCAATCACTCTGTAATGGAAACTATATGCCTGGGCATGGCTTTTAAAATAGAAGATATTGCCGTATAATGAACAATGTATGCATGTATGGGCATTTCCTCTAAACTCAACCCACATGTTAATAAAAAGCAAACAGTGGCAGGGTTAACAAAACTCTATTAATCAGGGTTCAAACTGTTCGTTTAACGACGTCTCCTCTTAACCGCGCTTTAGACTGCAGATTAATTTCACTAACTCTCATTTGTATCGACCCGGCTGCGCTCGGCGGGCATGGAGATGGCTTCACTTAAAATAAAAATATAGTTGAAAATCTCATTTTCAACATGCATTTCACTTCTAATTTAATATTCCATCACAATTGGAGTTTGTAATAAAATCGCAAGCATTAAATAACTGTTTTCTTATTTCGAAATGAAGTTATTTACAAAAACATCAAAATGAACACAAAATATAATAGCAATTATAAAAAATCATTTTGGGGTCCTCCAAATACCTGGCCAGCCAGCATAGTTTTTGCAGCCCCTATGAAAGTTCAAACCCATGGGCTGAGATGAGGATAGTCGTAATACGACATATGCCACGGTTTACATATGTAAACAAATTGTACCTGTAAATTTACAATCATATTTATTAAATTAGATAATGATACTGCATTTCGCTATTATGGTTGATTCGATGGAGAATATAAAATCAAAAAACAAGCTGGAAGTGCGATTTACCGTGAAAACCTGCAAAATGGGAAAAAAGGACCATATGATTGCTCAAGGTCGAACGTTCATTGCGCTTTGGGATTCCGTACCCAAATGTTGCCAAGGGGACCCTCTAACTGAGTCTCCGCTGTCTATCCGCCCGTCCGTCCGTCCATCTGTCACAGAGCTGTTCCAATAGACAGTTAAAATTTTCGCAAAATGTGTAATTTTAGTGCCGCTATAACAAAATATTAACTGTGATCGCTCTTTATATCTTAGTATCAGCTGTCAAAAACAAAGAAATATTAGAGACGGTGGGGAAAACTCAGAAATATAAAATTGACTTTACCAAAATGTCTAATGTTTAAAAATAGTCAGGAATATATGAGCATTAAAATTTATAATCAACTGAATAAAAAAATCACAGAAACAGTTAAAAGAAATTGAAAGAATACCTTGTAAATAAGCCATATTATAAATTAGACGAATTTTTCGAAAATATGGATTTTAGTTTTGACAAATAGGCATATTAAATTTTTAATATTACGTGATTTTTTGTATAGTTGACTTTGATGTAATGATTTGATTTTTAATGTAATGATTTTATTTTAAATTATATTTTGCCACTGTTTTATTTAATATAATGAACGATTGTAATTTCATGAATATTTTACGTGGCGGAATTTTAATCATGTAAAAAATACTTAAGGGTACAATGTTTTTAAATGTTTGTTTTTATGTTGAATTTTTATTTTTTTTTCGTTTTTCGTATTACGTAATTTTATGTCTAACTTTGTTTTATCTTTTATTTGTATTTTTCAAACTTTTGTTAATTTCATGTCCTCAAAATTTTCTTTTTGAAAATAAATATTTCTATGTTGATTTACTTAAATTATTTATTTATCATAAATACTATTCACTATGCTGTATGGCCAAAAAAGTAAATAAAGGATTTGATTTGATTTGAATAGTCAAAAAACTTTAATTTTTTTTTGACATTTTAATAAAGGTGATTTTTGATACTCAAAATATTCACAGAATATGTATTTTTAAAATAAATAGAAATACACGACATAAAAATAAAATGTAAAGGGCCATTTCTGTATATTTTTTCTGTAAATGTCCTAAATTTTTTCTGGAACCACCATGCCAAAAAAAATAGAGCCAAGCCTTTTCCATACATTTCTCGCAGGAGTAAGGACGTTTATTGCTCCACCAGCTAATGCCTTCCCATACGTCTAACCTCCTCCCGACACGCCCCGCGCCCCGCGCCCCGCGCCCGTCGCCGACCGTGGCACAGACAAGGATAGATCAAGCCGGGATTCTTTAAAACGGAGATTAAGCTGGGGCTGAGACAACGTTGGGGAGTATTTTTTGGAAGAAGAACTTATTAGAAGACGACAGCTAAAGGTTAAGTAGTGTAGCAGACGATGTGGTTTCTGCAGAAATCGTATTAGCTTTTGGATACCACGGCAGATTCGGTAAAGAGCCAGATATGAAGAAGATATCAATAAACCGTTTCAGAGCGCCGAATATAGACTACATTGGAGATGTCTTCGGCAGTTACGGATCAAGTTACACACATCAAGTTACGGAAGAAAAAACTATTTTATAACTATACAATAACCTTGACATGCCGCTAGTGGTGTAGATGTTTACTTAAATATTATAAACAAAAAATACAAGTGGTCCCACTGCATTTATTCCCTCGCATGCCGTAAGAGGTGACTAAGGGTTTCTCGTTTCTGGTTCTTATTCCACGTACTTACTCACCTCTCATCGCATTGAATGAACGATGGTTGAAAAGGGAAATGTAAATTGTCCATGTTACTCATGCAGTTTAATGCAGCTGTGCAATGTAAGAAAAGTCCTTGTATGGCACTTTTTACCTATATGGTGTGTAAAGAAAATATTGACAGGAGATACAGTATTATTCTTCCAAGTTCACTTTCGTAAAACGAAGTTGTATGACACAGAACTTATAGGATGCCGCGGCTTTTCCTGCGCTAATTTCGGACGAAAAACCGTCTGTTTTACTCTCATAATTCCGTTTTGCTAATTTATCGTGATTGTAGGTAGTTCTTAATTAAATAAATGGGAAAAATCAAGGGTAGATTCGCGATACACCTCGTATTAAAATCGGAAATGTGTCTGATAAGCCGACAGAAAGACAGACAGACAGACATACCGAAAGACGACAGACAGACAAAAATACAGAAAGATATACAAACTGAAAGGTCAGACAGACAGAAAGGCATACCGATGCAAACACAGACAATCAGGGAGACAATCGGATTAATAAGGAAACAGAAATACATTCAGAAGGATAGACAGACGCCAGAAGATGATTTTTAACCAGTTATTTAAATGGAATTTCGTTAAAGAATTGTTCCATTTTTATAAATGATGAAGGCTCATGAATCGATTCTGAAAAGTTCTTTATTAAATAAATGACGTATTCTCTAGCAACAATGTGCTCACACTGTTACATTGTACACTCGATGAATGTTGTGAAATAACAACTAATCAATGCCTCCTTTTGAATACAATTCTAACATAGTTGGACCTCCAAACGAGCAATTCTTTACAATTGAATCCGTGTTATTTACTCGGTAAAATGTAGACATTTCAACCACAAATTGGAGTGGCAAAACCTGAGCTGCCGCCGCAAAATCCCTGAATCCTCAGACTCTATTTCTAGGTAAGACCCACCCGATACGGAACCCGACCCCGCAGGGACGGATTCACACCCCGGGTTAGCTAGACTAATGACCCGGCATCTGTTTTTGGGTATAGCGATTAATGGCGCAGATTCGAGCTGTCCAATGCCCTGACTCGCATTTGTAACGCTCTGGGATTCCATCGGATACGTTCGGGTATATAGGAGTTGTTGCGAAGTAAGGCCAGGTCTGTTCTTGCATGGTATGAGATGTAGGGGGACTAATTAATACATTAAACGTTAGGGTGGGGGCTCAAAGAATCGATTTCAGAAAGAAATACTTTAGGTTTGGACCGAAACGTCCCATAAAACATCGACACAACAGCAGTAAGTAGTCTTTAAAGTTCTATAATTTTTGTAATTTTTATAAACATGATAAAGCATACGTTGACATAAATAATTTACGAATATATTAATTTATTTATTAAGGAATAATTTAGGCTCTCTTTAGCTTGTCTAAAAAAAGGGTGGTATTTTATCGTTTATTTAATTAAGGGTGGTTATGGTGCTGTCTCTAGAACAAACACAAAAACAACAATCGTTGTTATTAATATTATGTCTGCCTACAGAACCAATACGGTAAAAATAAGTAAATAAGTAAATAAATAAGTAAATACGTAAATAAATAAGAAAAACAGCTAATCTGGTTGTATGTAGCTTTATTTATTTATTTACGTATTTATTTATGTATTTGCTTATTTACTTATATTTACCGTATTGGTTCTGTAGGCAGACATAATATTTAATTAAGGGTCTATTTTACCAAAATTCTGTGAGGTTGTCATTTAACCGCGAAACTCTAAAATAGCAAGCTTTTTCAATATGCTAGATATGCTAAAAGTGTGGAGATAAAAACCAAGTTATTATTTTAACAGGTTATAATTGATTATTAATGTTAAAATAAAGTATCTTTTAGGGACTATTTCATAATAAAAATATCTCGATTCATATTGAACAGATTTAGAGGGTACATAATTTTATGTGCTCGATAACTAATGAGAACTTTATCGGGAGGTCGTAAAAAGGCCCTGAGTGTTCCAATCAATGTTTATGTAAATACAATATTGAACTTTTTTGAGGAAACGAAGCACGAAACACCTCACCTCAAGAAACTAAGAGGTACCGTACCGGCTGATTTATGGATTACGGCAGGTCTTGTGTTGAGGAAATGAGGAAAAGCACTCGCCGGCATATAGTTCCATAATAGCCTCAGAGAAACGAGTTTAAGAAGAACCAAAGCATACATAAGATCTAAATTACTTCAAACATTACACGCGAAAATCAAGAGAACAGAGTAACATGCTGTAAAGAGCTGAGAACCTGTCATAACTTAATACGAGATTAGCACCGGACTAACCATATAAAAACCGATTTAGTCCGACCTTAAAACGCGTACTAAAGTTAGTCCGCCCACTGTTAAAGCTTAATTTCTTCATTATGTAGAAAACCACTTAATACTACAAACAATTAATTTAATAAAACGTTACGAAATTGTATTTAGAAATATTTGACGTAGCACCTTTTATGTTTTTAGAAACTATTGAGACATTTTATGAGTGAACTGTTTGCAAGCCATTAAATTGAACAAACATAGTTGATTTAACAAGTCAGTCAAAGCTTTCGGAAAACATTAACGAGAGAGTACTAATGTGTGAATTTGCGAAAAGACAATGTTTCTTGTTTGCCTGCGACACGAACTCGCCAACTTCCCGTACTCCTTAATGGCTTTGTACTTAAGAATATGCCCAAATACTATCACGATTTCAATAGAGACATGCAGACAAACATTCATGCATGGTCATTCGATATCCCTTCTATCCGTTCTTTATAGTATTAAAACCGAATGTGCAACTGCATCGCTTTAAGGTCCTTGCTTACGGTGACGCTTCTCTCAGTCAATGATTTAGGACAAGAATAGACAAAAAATACGCTGTAATTTTGTCATTGGATAATAGACCTGAGTTTTAAACATTTCATGATGAGGCGCCAAAATGAACTCATGTGTGTCAAACTGCGTTCAAACCTGCTGGGACCTTTGCATAGCTGTCAAGACGTTTCGTCACTTGAGACCCTGGTCAATAATGTTATCTGTCGGATGTTTACTTACTGGTCTCGTCTGTGATGTGGGCCAGATACAGAGACAGCCCAAAGTTTAAAGTTTCGTATTCAGAAAAAAACGGTCAAAACTTAGTACGAGATTAGCACCGGACTAATAATACAAAAACCGGATTAGTCCGGCGTATAAAAGTTAGTCCGCCCACTCTGAATACGGCTGGTAGAGGTATAAGAAAAATAAACAAAAACAATATTATTGTTTAGTGATTGTTTGTGGTTCTCAACCTTACAGTATCCGTATTCTCACTGGATATGAAAATCTTAATTTTGCAAAATAAAGAAACTAAAGTCATGGGTTCGAAGAAATACTTTAGCGGGCCAGAAGCCTTATTCTGCTAATTGATAACTGCGCGCGTTATGTTTGTGTTTTCTCAAAACCGCATGTTTCGCGCGAAATGGTATTCTACTAGCGCAGTTTGCAAAACGCATGCGTTGTGTTTGTGTTTTGTTCGCAAACTAGTAACGCGCGCTCCATGTTCTCGTGGGGCGAAAACTTGCGGTTTTGAGAATTCTATTTGTCAAATTCGGAGCATCGCATCGCCGAACTTCGAATATCACTTTTCTACATTACGTTAGCATATCGCTGTATCTTTCTTTTCGTACGTCATATTTGAGTGAGAAAATAACTGTCAAAATTGTGACAGGTTATTTTACCCTGTAGGCGCGCAAGACAAACCACTCCATAGACAATAACAAAACGCGTGTGTGAATTAGCTGAATACCGATTTTTGGAAACTACACTCGAAACTTAGCGTGTTATATTTGACGGAAACATAACTTATACGGAATGGTTTAAAATTGGACAAATAGCAGAATCGGGCTTCTGATAGGAGTTGGTTTTACGTTCGATATCGAATAGCTAAGCGAAATATTGTTTCGTACAATATTACGTATTTTCAGCCTCAGTGGCCCAGTGGCGCGACACTTCGGCGATCGCTCTCCGAAGTTAAGCAACGCTGGGTCCGGTCTGGTCTTGGATGGGTGACCATTAGACCGTTGAGAGAGGCTGGCCGTGGTTCGGATTCCACGTTAAACTGTAGGTCCCTTTCCTTACTTACTAGGTGGTAGGGTTTATCCCGCCCGGGTTGGTACCATCGCATTGAATGAACGATGGTCGAAGCGGCAATGAAAATTGTCCGTGTTTTCCATCCAGTTCAATGTAGCCGTGCAATATAAGGAAGGTCCTGGCATGGCACCTAGTTCCCATGTGGTGTGTTGGGCTAATACCATGACAGAAGGTGTGGTATTAGCCATCATGTCCAGTCACATAAAAAAAAAAACGTAACTCGTAATAAGCCTTACCGTAAGGCCCTATTACGAGTAACAAATCACTTATCGAAATTTCGCTGACCTCCTCGATACCACAGGTTTACACCATTGAATAGAGTAGGAATTTGAGGAATACACTAAATCGCCCGTCCGTGTAATTAACTATAGTATGTAAATATACATATAATAATATAAATTAATTGAAAACATGTATCTGCACGGATATAACATCCCATGTTTGTACGTCCTATGTTGTCAGTAGGTGCCCGGAACCTCACAAAACCTTTGACATTTGAAGACCTCCAAGCATCGATATAACCGAAACGAATGCTTTAGTAAATTGGTGCACCAGGTTTAAGTTATGGGCAAAGACACGCTGAATAATTTTGTCTCAGGGACGAGTATTGTATTTGTATCGTTTATTCATCATCCATAGACATTACACTGCACTCGGATTTGTCATATTTTAACTTTAGCCAGTTCAACAAATCAAAACACAGGGAAGAAGAACTGGAAAGAAACTCCGCTGTTTTTTTTTCAACGTCCTGCGGACACAGGCCTCTTATGACATATATCGCTTTATGGTCCGGACTACAATGCAACGGCGCCTAATACTATGTCTGGTCTGTGGTGCCACGGGCTTAGCGGCGCGACGACACGCGTACACTACTCAGTATGTAGAAACTATACAGTCCGAATAGGATTGTCTGTTTTTTTATTTTCACTGGACACGGATGACTATTTTCCATTGTCGTGATTTTAGCCCAATACACCGCATTACCGAATTAAGGTGCCTTGCCAAGACCACCCCTTTATAAGCACGGCTACATTGAACTGGATAGAAAATACGGATAATTTTTCTTTGCCTCTTCGACCATCTTTACGTATAATTCGATGGTACGATGGTCTTACTATCGGACGATTTTTTTTAAGTAACTGGACATGGATGGCTAATACCAAACTGACCGTCATATATTAGCCTAACACACCACATGGAAACTAGTTGCCATGCCAGAACCGACCTCGTATTGCTCGGCTACATTGAACTGGATCTGTAATTTGGATACATCGGAAATAATACATTTTAGCACTTTCTGACCTGAAGCTTCTCTTGCGACATGCATGGGAAGAAATGACGAAACTCACGACGAAAAAATGGCTGAACCTAACATTTTGTTATTTGGGTTTTTTTTTATGTGACTGGAAATGGATGGCTAATACCACAAGTTCTGTCATGGTATTAGCCCAACACACCACATGGGAACTAGGTGCCATGCCAGGACCTTCCTTATATTGCACGGCTACATTGAACTGGATGGAAAACACGGACAATTTTCATTGCCGCTTCGACCATCGTTCATCCAATGCGATGGTACCAACCCGGGCGGGATAAACCCTACCACCTAGTAAGTAAGGAAGGGGACCTACAGCTTAACGTGAAATCCGAACCACGGCCAGCCTCTCCAACGGTCGAATGGTCACCCATCCAAGACCAGACCAGACCCAGCGTTGCTTAACTTCGGAGAGCGATCGCCGAAGTGTCGCGCCACTGGGCCACTGAGGCTGACAAAGGTTCCCTATACACCCTTTCATTCCCCATTTTCACCCCCTTCGAGTTAAATTTTTACCACAAAAGGTATCCTATGTCCTTTCCCAAGGCCCAAACTATCTCTATTCCAAGTTTAATCAAAATTGCTTCAGCGGTTTAGGTTAGGTTAGGTTAGGTTAGGTTAGGTTAGACAGACAAAGCTACTTTAAAATTTTACTATGGATAGTGTACTCTATTACATTATTATCTCTGCTTTCTCCCTTTAGGTAAGCAGTGTCATTACGAAATGTTACTGAGCTCGCTATATACAGCCTATATACAAGAGCAAATACCTAAACACAACTCACGTTATCTTATCATACACGTGGCAGTGAGTCCGCGGAGACTCCGCACCGAGATTGTGCGGTATGGGCGACGGGGGATTGACTATGCAATTTGTTACCGGTTTATCTCTGCTTGGGGTGGATTTATCTCGGAGTTTATTGGGAGGAGCCGGTTTTGGGGTGACTCAAAAATGTGACTTTACGACTAAAATGTTTGTATGAAAATATATTCTGTTTGTGTGAAATGTAAATAAAGAATTTATAATTTTAAGTAATCCATGTTGGAATATTTTTGCATTTGCGTATTTTTTTCTCTTGTGGTTTTCATATTTTCCAAGATTATTAATTAACTTTTTGGGTTGAAAAACCTTTGAGATCTTCTTTTATTTTAATGTTGATGTAAAATTGTGAATGCCTATTCACGGGTCTACGAAAACCGTGCTTGCCGGCCAGGTGCTTCGCCACACGATGTTTGAAGGACCCCAGGTTGTACTTTGGGGGAAATACCTCGACAGGGGAGTGCATCCCTAGATAAAAAAAAAAATAACAAAAAAAATAACCGACTTCAAAGAAAAAGCACTAAAAAGTAAAAAATAATTTACATTTTTGTAGTTACGATTTCTGTTATTTTTTGAGTCGGCGTCAGCCGGGCACGCGCTGCGCCAATCAAGAGAACCTAACCTAACCTAACCTAACCTAACCTTGCCTGACACCGACTCAAAAAATAACAGAAATCGTAACTACAAAAATGTAAATTATTTTTTACTTTTTAGTGCTTTTTCTTTTAAGTCGGTTATTTTTTTTGTTCATTTTTTTTTATTTGTTTATTTTTAGTGAATCTGAAGTACACTTACTAATTTGTACACGTCCTTTCCAATAAAAAAAGAATCACCGAAATCGGTTGGCGTTGTATTGAGTTATTCGTCCATTTGTCGCGCACATCTTAATACAAATTTAAGAATTTTATGATTTTCTCATGGATATCATTGTCAGAACTTAACCAAATTAAAATGGGACTACTTGGAAAGCACTAGCTATCATTTAAAAAAATAATCATGAAAATCGTTTCACCCAGGCAAAAGTTATGAGGTAACAAACATAAAAAAAAAACATACAGACGAATTGATAACCTCCTCCTTTTTTTGAAGTCGGTTAATAAAGGATCTAGAGGACCGGTTGATTCGTATTTTGAGACAGTGAATGGGTCTATTCTCTGCCTATTCCGCTTTGAACAATGGGCGAAAGGAGACGGAAGGACAGCGTTATGCGTGCTCACACAAAACTTTTAGATAAATGCTAACCCATTGGGGTTTTAGAAATTACTACACAACTTTCGTTTTCAGGGTTCCCTTCCCAAAGGGTGCGAACGGAACCCTGTTACTAAGCCTCCGCTTTCCGTGCCTCTGTCTGTCTATCAGCAGACTGTATCTTATGAACCTAAGTAGGTAGACAGCTGAAATGTTCACAGAATGTGTATTTCTATTGCCGCTGTAACAAATAGTTAACAACTGGATATACCTGGCTGACACACCTACTGTCATGCCTGGGCCTTTCTTGTATTGCACGACTACATAGAACTGGATGGAAAACAGGGATCATTTTCACTATCGTGTCGGCCGAATTTCAAAGCAGTCGGCCCTATTGGATTATTTTTACGTGCCGGAACCAACACAGTACACATGCAGGAAGAAAACTCCATACAAGAAACGTGCTTTTTAGGGTTCCGTACCCAAAGGAGGCTAACGGAACCCTATTACTACGCCTAGCGCCTCCGTTCTCCATCCTCCCGTACGTCCGTATGTCACAGGGCTGTATCTCATGAATCGTAATAGGTAGGCAGCTGTGTGTATTTATTTTGCGGTTATTACAACAAATAGATCAAACAAAAAAACCGGCCAAGTGCGAGTCAGACTCGCACACAATCCGTACTATCAACACAAAAAATCACGTTTTTTTGTGGGGCCCCCCTTCAATTATTATTATTATTTTATTTTACCTATTTGTTGTTATAGCGGCAAAATAAATACACACTTTGTGAAAATTTCAGCTGCCTAACTATTACGGTTCCTGAGATACAGCCCTGTGACAGACGGACAGACGGACGGACGGACGGACGGACAGCGTAGGCTTAGTAATACGGTTCCGTTTTCACCCTTTGGGTACGGAACCCTAAAAAGAATAAAAGTAAACCTTTACTACGGTTATGGGTTAAAAAAAATGTGATGTTTTGTGTTAAATCTTGTACGATGGTACAAACCTTCACGTGCAAGTCCTAATCGCACTTGCCCAGTTTTTTTTTTCATTTAAAAGACGTAGGCAAAAATCTTACAAAAAAATAATGTAAACAAACATAAAACCTTATCGCATCGTGCAGCGATACCACGCTGTGCCCACCCGACTTCCGGATACTTAAGTATATCAGATGCGCACATGAAAAAGCTGGCACAAAAAGTGAAGGTGTACAAAATGGGGTGCATTTTATCCGGTACATTAGCGCGATGTCGCTCTGTAGGTACGCTGGCGTTCCAAGGACACCGAAAACGTGGAGTAAGAAATATATTTATAATGATTCAGTTTACATTTTATTTTACTATAGTCATGAGTACGTTTAGATATTAATTTGAATTGTTTTTGTTGTGTTATAATTAATATGTTGTACTATAACTTTTGTTAATTTTATTTATTAATAGCTGAGGTACCCGGCTATGCTCGGGTCAATGTCTTGGTGGCTGAATTTCCTGGATGTTATATGAGTTCCCCATACAAACTTTAGCACCATTAGAGTTTTATTTCAACAAAAAAGGTAGCCTATGTCCTTCTCCAAGATCAGGACTATCTCTATACAAATTTTCATGAATATTGGTACAGATGTTTAGGTGTGAAAACGCAACAGACAGACAAGATGGCTGATATCACACCTACTGTCATGACATGAGCCTGATGCGCCACGTGGGATCTAGGTTCCATAGCAAGACCTTCCTTGCGCGATTACAATATATATTACACATGACGAAAACATATATTTAAAAATGTTTGTTATCTCGGCCACTTTCTTTTTTTTATCTTGGCAGAAAATCAGAATTGGGCTGGCAAAATTACACTATCTGTTGAAACAATGTAATGTGCCTAGAAGGAAGCTATAAGTAACATTTTTGTATATGACGTCCAGGAAACCCTACGAATAAAATGAAGTGTAAACAGAATAAAGATAAGAATAAAATATAATATATCTTTTCTGCTAGAAGTGTTGGAGGTCGCTAAGTGGTTCAAAATTAGATTTTAGAGCCAGATTTGTCCCTTGCAAACTTACAGATGAGGTTGAGTAAAATCTTGTAAAATGTCAAACCAAATTAACGTTTTATTAAGTTTGAATTCTGCTTCAGGAAACTAAACATATTCTAGATGTCACGTTGAAATTATCTAAGTTCTAGCAACTGAGCAATCCAGATAACCAGCGATACTAAATGGGAAGATTTGAAATGGTAAAATATTGGTTCCGTCAAATCGTGTTACTGCTAAAATGCACGAGTGCGGGCCATTGGCGATGGATGACCTTAGTCTGTTTCTCACCAAGTGCTGATTTATTTTAAGGTGGCCCAACCCGGCGGGCCTAACTCATTCGTGGGCACGGTAAAAAACCCTGCTGTTGCGCTCTGGGACCTTCTATGTTTCAAAGAATAAGACAGGCTCCCTGATGAGGAAGATGCAACATGTCCACAAAAAAGACAATGTGCATAGTGTATGATTTGGTAATATTTACGAAAATTTTAATTTCAAAACGATTTATAGCTAAAAGTAAACCACGACCTCTGTAGTAAAAAATCTAACAAAAACCAAATAGATTATAAATCTTGATTAAATAAGCTATGTCTGATGACTAATCTTTTTAAGATGTTCTTAATTATCATTGCGTAATCCACCTCCAAAGTTATTGTATAAAACGCGCGAAAAATTCGAACTTTCGGACCTTATAACTTAGAAACCAAACACAATTTTACAATGCCAGTGGTCATCAGACATCTAGTTCGATCAAATAAAGCTATTTTGAGCAAAATTTTGGATCTCTGGCAAGACATATGGGGGTGATCTTCTTTCCCCTTTTGTATGGGGAGATGAGCGGGATGGGCTACCTTAATTGACACTTACAGGGCCTTAATTACTAAAGTGCATCAAATCAAAATCAAAATGTGTACCATCTTGTAATGGTATCGATTGCGAGATGGTAAGAAAGGCTCTTTAATGTGAGTATTAAGCTAACATTACTTGGTGCAAGAGACCCTTAGAGCAACAAAGGCAGATACAATGTTATTTACCGCGAGAGTGAAACAAGTAACATTTTTTTGCCTTGTTGGTGACACGTTCTAAGGTGATTTGCCCAACCTTCCCATTTATTTTGCTGCAGATAACTATATTTTAACCTGATGTATCTTAAAACTTATATCAATACCCTTACTAATATATGGTATACATAGAAATATGGAGTAGTTTTCGTATCAGACACGTCTCAGAATCGTTAGTATCGTTCGTCGGACCACGGCAACGTCTTCAAAGTCGATTTAACAAGAGGATTCAGGTAGCGTGAGTTGCACATCGCTACGGAACGAGAAAGTGTGAGTACACTGTCTGCAAAACTTATCAGGATCAAACTATGGCCTCAATTTTATTTATAAATAAACAGCGACATATTTTTTTAAAATTATTTCTGCCTACAGTATTAATATGTTAATAATTCATATTCATTTATAATTCATATAAATATGATAAATTATTTATCATATTCATTCTGTAGGCGGAAATAATATTAATAACAACTATTGTTGTTTTTGTGTTTGTTGTAAAGACAGCACCATAACCTATTTTCTTAAAACAAATAAATTAGCAAACAAACATCCATACTAATATTATAAATGCAAAAGTATCTATGTCTCTCTGTTGCGTTTTCACGCATTTGTTTTCATAGATTATTATGTCGTTATTTAATAACTTCTTCAGAGTATTATTGACATGTTGTTATAGGATTAACTGGTTATATGTTTTTTTATATTTGTTTTAAATATATTTTAAATAAATTTATTGTGTTTTCAGTTAATTTGTATTTAGTTTTTTAATTTTAGCAAGAATATAGATTGTATCCACCGAAAGGTACTTCATATCGTGAGAGTAGAATAAATAATATATTTGTGCTTACACGACAAGTGTTGTATGTGCGTTTTCAGAGCGTGACATCTTTATAATTGGATATTAACATTTATTTTTCGGACTGTCACCAAGATTATATTTAAAGCGTTGTTAACAATGCTTCACGCGATAAACTGTTAACTCCTCATTCGTTAAACCGAAGTCTACAATAATAACATTACTTTTTTGCGCTCCGCAGTTTTTTTTTTGGTGACAGGAGATGCGTGGCTAATACCACCCTCATCATTTTTTTTTATGTGACTGGACATGGATGGCTAATACCACAAGTTCTGTCATGGTATTAGCCCAACACACCACATGGGAACTAGGTGCCATGCCAGGACCTTCCTTATATTGCGCGGCTGCATTAAGCTGGATGGAAAACACGGACAATTTTCATTGCCGCTTCGACCATCGTTCATCCAATGCGATTGTACCAACCCGGGCGGGATAAACCCTACCACCTAGTAAGTAAGGAAGGGAACCTACAGCTTAACGTGGAATCCGAACCACGGCCAGCCTCTCTCAACGGTCGAATGGTCACCCATCCAAGACCAGACCGGACCCAGCGTTGCTTAACTTCGGAGAGCGATCGCCGAAGTGTCGCCCCACTGGGCCACTGAGGCTGACAATCATGATATTAGCCCAACACACCGCATTTTTTAATAAATTCGGACCTTTCCTTTATGAACACGACTACAGTGCACTGAATGGAAAACACGGACATTCATTTATTGCCCTTGTGTAAGTGCTATACTATATATTTTTTGTATTAAGCAAATACGCAACTTTTTTCCACGGGTATCCCGAGTGGTTTGACTGGTAGTGTAGCACGCGCCCGGCGACGATGGCTTCGCACGTGCGGGCTCCGTCCGGATGCGGAGGCACGTGTGAATACAGACAATGTTTATTCTTCAGATACTCACTTGTCTGTATTATTTGAGCGTTGAGATGAGATCATTTACTCCAAAATAAGGAAATAAATTTGTCTCCTCATCAGAACGAAAATGCACTGACAAAAGGATGGCTTGTTTTTAAGTAAAACATAAAAAAGTATTACTTATATTAAATTTTATTTATTTAAACTTTTGTTAGTCAAACTACACTAAGCTATTGGATTAGAGATATTTTCCGTCCTCAGTAATAAAATAACCAGTTAGGTCTAAATGCTACTGCCAAACATTTTTCTTTTTTTAGGGTTCCGTACCCAAAGGTAGAAAACGGAACCCTATTACTAAGCCTCCGCTGTCCGTCCGTCCGTCCATCCGTCCGTCTGTCACAGGGCTGTATCTCATGAACCGTAATAGGTAGGCAGCTGAAATTTTCACAGAGTGTGTATTTATTTTGCCGCTATAACAACAAATAGGTAAAAAAAAAGAAAACAATTAAAGGGGGTCCCATACAAAAAACCTGATTTTTTTGTGTTAAATCTTGTACTACTACCGACTCGCACTTGGGCGGTTTTTGTAGAACAGTTTAAGATAACGAACAAAGAACATAACAGACAGACAACCCTCCAATGCAAAGGGATTAAAAATGAATTCGCTAACATAAAACTAATGTAAAAGCTATTGAGTTTCACTCAGTTTATTATTTAAATTAGTAGTTTCATAAACATTGTAAATGCATCAACTGTCTCGTTCCTCCTAAGTCAAAGTCTTGCCACCTGTTATTCGTATTGATCTGGGAAACATCTTGCGTGGGGTTATATTTGATTTATTTAATTTTAATTTATATTTATTGAGCATAAATAACCCTTGCGGGCCGTGCACATGTTATAATACATTAAAATAAAATCATTACATTAAATTTACAAATTATTGAAAATTACATTTAAATTAAATTAAATATTTCTTGAAAATCATTATTATTAAAAATCTATAATATGGCAAAATCAAATGTTATATGTATTATTATAATTATCATATGTAAGTCTTAATTGCTATCAGAGTCATTGAAAAAATCTTCTAAATTATAAAATGGGTGGCACAATAAATATTCCTTCGGTCAACGTATTACTATTTCTAATCGATATATTTAAATGATTGTAAATTTTAACTCCTAAATAATCAAATGATTTCTTAAATAATAAACATTTAGGTCCTTTTTGTCTAAAACTTTCATTATTTCTTGAGTTATACCTTTGTACTTCTTTTACTTTTTCCAAATCTTCCTTTATCTTATGGATTTCTATGCATATATTCTCTAGCCATAGTTAGATCGCATCAAAAGGTCTAAAACATCATTGCGCGAAATACATTTGGCAAAAGACAAACTCTAGGGGGATGACCATGGAACTGATAAGTTAGTGATTAAATGCAAAAAAAACGCTAACTAACAAACTCTATTTTATTTGGCCAAGTGAACTAAAATTTAACATTTAGGATACTTAGCTGAATGAGATAATGAAAAGTCTTTGCATTTATCTAAGTTAGCATGGTACGAAATAAAACTAAACCTCAGTTTCAATTGCTCCCTTTTTTATGTAACTAGATTTTTTTTGTGGACATGGATAACTAATACTGTGCTGAACACACCACATGGAAACTAATTGCCATGCCAGGACCTTCCTTATATTGCTCGGCTACATTGAACTTGCCTGTGAATTAATTTACTATGATAATCCCCCAGGTACCCTGGGTGGAATATTCGATTCCACAAAATTATTGATAGTATCTATTTCTTATCTATTGTTTCCCAGTTGGGACGACAAAAGTGTGTACCACTTCCGAACTCAGCGAGATACCGTGATGTAGTGCATGACTATTGCCAGGTAGACATTGCCTCGATGCAATATGGTGGTCTGTCGGATGGCAGACCAATACGCAGAAAAAAAAATACTAGGCGATATTAAAAGTTGTATAATGAAAAAAAAAAAACGGTTTTCCTATTTGTCTTCTCGCAGACATTTTCACTAAAAATACAGAAAACCATTTTGTAACCGAGGAGTGGGTTCAACATATTCTGTGTACGTTTAGAAATCGTATTAATGTAATAATAGTTCAGAAGATTCCAACCCTCCAATCATGGCGGTTTCCCTTTGTGCTTGGCGGAGCGCGCTCTCCGTCATAGATTCTGTCAAAAAATCAATGGAGTATAAAAAGTGATGCATGGGTGAAAAATGCCCTTCCAATCATCACCCTAGTCGTTTACTTTAAAGTTATACAAGGTGATGCCTTAGCTCTATTTATTTCAGTCTATATTTTGAGTACCTTGTAAATAATGTCGATAGCTTTTTACAGTAGAATAATTAAGATTCGATTACATATTAATGTATAATTAGATTTGGTTTTGATAGTCGAGCGATTACCCTCCGCCAATGTAACGTTCTGTTATCTACTAGTATCAACGATTGTAATTAGTTAAAAAAAAAGTCAAACCCTGGAAGTCTGTTCTTGGCCAGATAAAATCGAAGTAATCGAAAAATAAAAATTAATTCACTGAAACGGAAATACTGTAGACATGGCGACGAATTTAATTTTATAATGATAAATGTTTGCCCTTTTCGGTAATCGGGTCTTATAATACATGCTTATTTAAATGGTTAAGAAATTGACAGTTTAAAGCCGACTTAATAACTGGCAAAAGCGCTGTTAACTATAACATTACTACCGCGAGTTAGAGAGAGATGGAATTTGTAGACAAATTTATTTAATAAGATCTGACTTGTTGAATGATTGTTTTGCATAATTATCATAAGAACAAATGAGTATCAAGTATTGGTTCTTTGTCGATCATATTTATATAACCAAAACTTGAAACATAACTTCAGATATTATATTTTTTGCATAAATAAAACGTGTTTAAAATCAGTCAGAAATTTCAGTACATTATGTACGAAAACATTTTTGTCTCATTCATGAATTGACTTTGCGTGTCGTTACTTAAAAACAAAAAGTTGCAAAAATGCCGTGAGCAGAAAGCCGTTAATCTTTCAAAATTAACAGTAACTACGGTAATCTCAACACATACGAAAAGTATTTTTGTGGGCTTAGTGTCATCGCATTGCGATCTTCGATGACAGAAATATGAAAGATCGAAACACATAAAGAAAGTACGCCGAAAAGAAGTACGCTTGAACACTGTGTATCCATAAATTTAAGCATTCGATTTCGATTTTCAAACTGAATGATATCGGGTTTAATTGCTAATAGAAATTGTTCATCATATATTAATAGCGAATTGCAAAGCTGAAAAGGCCCTTACTTATTAGTACATAGTAAATGTTATTACAATCTAGCAACAGGTAATTAAATATTTGTTATCTTAGAAAACATTCAATTCTTTTGTTAAAATGGGGATAGGAGGAACTATATTGGTAGTTATAAGATATAATAATTATAATAATACATATAACATTTGATTTTGCCATATTATAGTTTTTTAATAATAATGATTTTCAAGAAATTTTTAATTTAATTTAAATGTTATTTTTTGTATGATTATAATTGTAATTTTCAATAATTTGTAAATCTGATGAAATGATTTTATTTTAATGTATTATAACACGTGCACGACCCGCAAGGGTTATTTATGGTCAATAAATATAAAATATAAAAGACTCTATAGCGCCCGTGGAACTTATTTTTATTCTAACATTTATATTGAGAAGTGTACATCAATTGTTGTTAATTAAAAGGCATAACGAATCGACGGTCTTGGGTGAAATATCTATAGATAACATGACTTAAAAAACATGAAACATCACTTCATGAAATTAGATGTTTATTGGTCAGATCTATAAACAGGATTTGGTGTTATTCTTGCCAATTCCAGTGCTATTCTTTGCCAGTTTATTCGCTATGTTTGTTAAAGTGGCTAATGATGAAATATTAAAATTCCAAGGTATGATACTAATAACTGATATATTTATGATAAAGCAGTGCAGTGTTTCAATGATAAATAAACAATTAACATTTAACAAAAATTAAGAAAAACAAAACCAGCGGAGTTTCTTGCCAGTTCTTCTTCGCTGGGATTGCCGAACTGGTTAATTATAAAATATGACACAAATCCGAGTACGGTGTACTGTCAATGAATGATGAATAAATAATAAAAAAAACATTAAAAAAAATATATATTTTTTTACAATTGAAACCATAAATAATTTACTTAACGGAAAGCAAGTAAGAATATTAGTAAAATAAAATTCATGTTTTAGTATTATTTTCTGAAAATTAAAGGATTTCAATCTGTTGTGAAATTGAAGTAGTTGGAGCAGCCTGTATTTTTTAATCAATCATAGTCCTTACAGACCCCCCATTTAAGGGTTGTCTCGCATTAGAGATGAAAGATTTTTCTATTCTATAAAACTACATCAAAGGGTTGAAGCGACCCAGACGAGCCAAACTGATGTGCAATTGAATAGTGATTAAAAGTTTTCTGTAGAAAATAATACATAATAACAGCTTTGGGAAATCGATCTGGTTCGACCCACGTAATTACGCATACGGCGTTGTTTCCAGGGTTTGCTCCATTGAGTAAGAAAGTACAGGAGAGGCGACCATCTGTTGCGGCAGCGTAGCCACGTTTTAGTGATAAACAAACACTGACGTTAGCCCCGGCCAGTAAGCTCGCTTACGAATTCGCTCACTTCTGATGTTCTCGAGTTATAACGAACACGAAAGAACAGGTCACCATTTATGCTGAGATTAAAAAACAGTTTTTGGGTCATGAGACGATCCTTAAGTTCAGTTGGAACTGTCAAATTTGACATTATGTCTTGGATATTGGAGTCTTGAGATTATGTCAAGGATTGAGAATAATCTTAAGACCGTATAATCCGGGAGGTTACGACATATTTGGTCACGATTAGATAAATGGCTGAATCTGGGTTCACAGGTTAGAGACCAACCCTCTGATGTTAAATATGTCGGTCTGCCTGCCCCAAGTGATTACGTTAACAAGATTAGCTAAAATAGATATAATCAGTCGTTTTTTTTTATTAAATACATAAATATACCAATAATTATACCTGTAACATAAATCGTTTATAACTAAGAAATGCAAGCAACTATGAATTCAGATTTGGTATTACAAAGCAAGTTCGTAAAGCATACTTTCATGCTGCGTTATCTGCAGCCATTTACCTTATCATCGTTATTTTTGTAACTATAACTACTCTTTCAGGCGTCTTATCTAGGAAACGCTGATTGCGCAGGCATACCAACACATTTAGCTTCAGAGGGTTGGTCCTTATCCTGTGAATCCAGTTTTAGCCATTGACGTTATCGTTACCATATTTGTCGCGACCTCCTAGTCTAGTAAAACTGTCTTTGAATATCAGCATCCGTAAGCGAACTTGCCGCTTGCGTCAGTGTAGTCAGCGAGCACGGGAGGACGGGAGAATAAACCGAAATCCGTGTGTATGGAGGAAAGGTAGTCACTTTTCCATATTAAGGGCCTGGTACTAGCCAAATCGCAAAGTTAGACGAGGCACCCCGAGTTAACTAACTAAGTCTGACGATTATAAGTGTCATTCTTACAATATATGATTACTTGTCTAGGAATTGAATTATTTTCGTTAATGTATGTTTCCTTTTTCTATACAAAATACATTGCGGAAACGGTGTCCATTTCCGAACTTTTTTGACTAAATGTAGAAATCTAAAAGCAAATGGAATTTTTGGTTTATGCATATATGCTGTTTTTGTTTATATCTAGAAATCGAATTACTTTCAGATTTCTAATGAGAAAAATCAACTTTTTTATTTTTATTATTATTTAAATAAATGATGGAATAAAAAAATATTAACAATCCATTATCAGTCTGGAGTTCTATTTGGATTTGCTGAAGCGTTTCACTACATATTATTACATTTGTTATAAAGTGCATTTGTATGGCGCGAGTAGTTGGCTAGTCCTAGCGCCTTAAGACGGTAACGCCGGCGATATATTTCGGTAACGAACTCGCTCACTACTGAAGAAAGCTACCCTGCCACTATTGAGGACGTTTCAATAGTCACTCTTGTCTTTCCGTACTCTATGATTTTTTCGGTGGTTAGAGAAGATTATAAATTTTTGTAATAATACTTAATGGAAAATGGAATACTGATTCAAGGAAATGTCCGTAAAACATTTTGATAGAAATTTGTTTAAAATGGAACAGTGTTGTGTGGGTTCTGGATCTTAAAAATAATACAATTCGTTCCCCTGCATTTATTCCCGTGAATGTCGTAAGAGTGGACTAAATTTGTCATTCGTGATTCAGATTTCACGTACAACTGTAGCTTCTAGTGCCACGGATAATCCCGTCCTTGTTAGTACCATCGCATTCGATGAACGATTTTTGTAGCTGCATATCGTCTCTTTTCCATCTAGTTAAATTAAGCCGGGCATACGAAAGGTCCTGGTATATCACGTAGTTTCCATTTGGTGTGTAGGGCAGAATGATGACAGTAAGTTTGGCAGTAGCTATCTATGTACAGTTACATGCAAAAATAGTTTTTTACTACTTAAAAATAATAAAATTAATTCAACCAAAATATATAAGTTTAGTTAAAGTTTTTCTGAAGAACTTCTTCACGCTACTAAAAGTTCTGTTTGTATTACGTTTATGGAAATGTCAACGAGATTACTAGAAGTTAAAAAAAATCTCAAATTGATTTAAATGAAGTCGCATAGACAAGTTATTTATTACATTTCATTTCAACTAATTTATACTGAAACATCTATATTTTGTTCTGTTACTGTTCATACAATCGCCTTCTTATGCACAGTTCACGGCGGGTCAGCCTTAAGATAAGGCGGTGACTCATTAGTGTTCTCTTCAATGATTTCTCGCAATATATTGTAGCCGTAATCAGCTAGCAATGGACCAGACATTGAACACCGATCACCATGATGAGAAAAACGGACATAATTTGTAGTAGGCACTTTGATCATGTACAAGCTTAGTGGGGATTTAAGAGGGGTTGCGAACGGACTAGCCAGTCAGCTGCTGCGGGAAGAGCAAATCTTAATAGGTCCTAAACCAACCGGAATCGATGCGTCGCAAAACTGGATACCCAGTTAACACTAGAACGAGAATTTCTCCTTAGAATGCTACTAATTAACCAGATCAGAGCTTTTGCCCTTATATGCCGTAGTGATTACCATCGAGCGGCTCATAGCTTAGGGACACGGCGACTTGCCTTACATGCCAGAGGACATGCGTTCAAATCCCCGCCCCGTTCATGCATCACTTTGTTTCTCTTTCTGAGATGTATAGTTAAGTGCATTTTCTTATGAATGCGAGTTTTTAATGGTTCGAAATCAATGTAACACTGTAGGTCTCATTCTAAGGATAAGCCCGCCCGGATGGGTACCGTCGCATTGAATGAAAGACAGTCGAAGCAACAATAAAACATTATCCGTGTTTCCATCCAGTCCCATCTAGCCGTGCTCATAAAGGGAAGGTCTTTGCATGGCACGTGATTCCTTCGGAAATGCGGTATGTTGGGCTCATATTATCTGTGGTATCTAGTTTTATAAATATAAATGGAATAAAATACATCAAAATCATGTCTAGAGAAAACATTTTGTAGATATTAAGTGATTGCAATTCGTTACACTCGGTGGATGCCGATTTTGGAGAATCGTCAGTTAGTGATAAAAGTTACTTTTTACAACCACATCTTTGAGTTTTAAAATACATTAATATTTTGAATAATACTTTGCTATAATTCAATATTAAAAATAATCTTAAAGATTATCTTATCTTTTCTCGACCGGGTCGCCTTCATAAAGTCCAAAAAGCATAAGGTCCAAAACCTAGAACGTCCAAAAGTATGTATTTATTCGTGTGTATTATAAAATGCATATAACCTAACCTAACCTAACCTAACCTAACCCAATGAAAAATATTAGTATTTGTAAGTATTTTGGATAGTATGGGTATTGAACCTTGTGCTTTTTGGAATTTATGATGCGTCCCCTATTGTACATGTCACACACATCACAACATTGTGATGTGTGTGAAACTTAAAAAAATGCGATTTTTCAATTACCATCATTCGCTCAAATACGAAACTGCCTACTGGCTATCATCCTCGCTATCATCATTGCAACACTGTCCAATGAATCTGATTTATACACCATTCCATCCACTATCTTTATTGCTTTAGCGAGTGATATAAGTGTATACCGAGCGCCGTCATTACGGGTACATTTACCTCTTAATATCAATTTACATGCAATAAAAGTGATATTCGTGTTATCGCACTCCGGGATCGGAGCGTGGACCACCGTGTCTTTGGGTTATTTATGCTCCGAGTACTTTGACCGGCTTTCAAGGATTCTGTGCTGTTTTTGAAGATAAGGACAAAAAGTTGCAAGCAGATGGCAGATATCTCCGCCGGCCCTTTCTGCAACCACTCAACGCGGAACAGGCAGGGAATAATATTTCCAAAAATCAGAACTAACCGATGCTGTAGACCGTTAATCTATTGGGCCGGTAAACTATAGATTGGACTCATTACCGGGGTATTTCCACTTAAGTATTACCTGGGGCCCTTAAAACATGGTGTAAAGAAGCACCTGACCGGCTGGCATGGTTTTCATAGCCCCGTGAAAGTTCTAAAGCCCATGGGCAACGTTGGGCACCTCTTGAAAAAATATGGTTACACACGGTAGGTAATTAAGCTCACAAATGTAGGTTACAAATAATTAAATTAAAGGCCGTAAAATGTCATTAAAAGGTTAACAAAAAAAAGGAAGGGCGACATTGGTGGCACACCGCCTCGGTTTTCGTTAATCGAGGTAAAGCAACACTGGGCGCCTTCGGATTCTGGGCGGGTGACCATTCGAATGTGTAGGTATACTTTCTTACCTACAGTGTAGGAGGGTTAATGCTGTCCGGGTTGGCCTCATCGTATCGAATAAAAAATGGTCGTAGTAGCAATAAAATATCCGTGTTTTCGTACTGTTTTATGTGCAATATAAGGAAGATCCTGGCATGGCACCTAGTTCCTATGCAGCATGTAGGCCCAATATCTTGACACTTTTTAGTATTGGGCATATATATCTAGTACATTAAAATTCAGAAAGGTCCCGTATAAGAAATATCATATCGCCTAATTTTACATTGATATTTGATAAAAGATGCGAAAACTCATCGGTATTCTTAAATACTGTAAAAAAAAATTTGCGTCTGAAAACCATTACGTTCAAATAATACAGCTAATGGTAACATTGGTCTAAAATTAATTATTTCCTTAATCTGACCACCTATTGAAATCCTCATTTCGTAAGATTACGAAATTCTCTCCGTTTAGATAACGACTGTTAAATGAAACTATTCTCAGAAAAGGCCGAGAGATAATAAAATAATAAATTTCACAAAATAGATAGATCAATCACTTCTTTACGACCAGAAAAATATTTAATGCTATAAATTATAGGCAGTAAATCTTTCAAAACTGTTAATTAGCCGAGCGTATTCCGATGGTGTTACCAAACATTTTATATCGGACGTGCAGGCGTTCGTGTGAATGGTTAAAAAAATACTATATAGGTCAAATGCCTGGTAACTGGTTTCACTATTGGATCATACTACACTGCAGTAGTTCATGACCGAAACATGATTATTTAAACAAAACATGCAAATCACAAATGTTTCTTGCTGGAGAAACTTTCGGTGACGCTTGGGTTCGGGTTATGTTAGAAAAAAAATTGAAAACTATAGAGACCAGAGTTATCTAAGAGTGGTGTACACCATCCCAGGTTGGTGATAATTTTAAAATGAACATATACCTTCATTTTTTCGCAAAAAAAGATAGAAGATATCTATAATAACCATAAATATAAAAATTACCAGAGATGATGCACTCCAGCCTGATTATTTAAAAAAACCGGCCAAGTGCGAGTCGGATTCGCACACGAAGGGTTCCGTACCATCGTACACGAGTTAACACAAAAAAATCACGTTTTTTGTATGGGACCCCCCTTAAATATTATTATTTTTTAATTTTACCTATTTGTTGTTATAGCGGCAAAATAAATATACACTCTGTGAAAATGTCAGCTGCCTACCTATTACGGTTCATGAGATACAGCCCTGTGACAGACGTACGGACGGGCGGACGGCAGAGGCTTAGTAATAGGGTTCCCTTTTCACCCTTTGGGTACGGAACCCTAAAAAAGCATATTTAATCGTTTTTTAAAATTATTTTTGTGCGTTTATTTTTTTTGTAACTATAACTACTCTTTCAGGCGTCTTATCTAGGAAACGCTGATTGCGCAGGCATACCAACACATTTAGCTTCAGAGGGTTGGTCCTTATCCTGTGAATCCAGTTTTAGCCATTGACGTTATCGTTACCATATTTGTCGCGACCTCCTAGTCTAGTAAAACTGTCTTTGAATATCAGCATCCGTAAGCGAACTTGCCGCTTGCGTCAGTGTAGTCAGCGAGCACGGGAGGACGGGAGAATAAACCGAAATCCGTGTGTATGGAGGAAAGGTAGTCACTTTTCCATATTAAGGGCCTGGTACTAGCCAAATCGCAAAGTTAGACGAGGCACCCCGAGTTAACTAACTAAGTCTGACGATTATAAGTGTCATTCTTACAATATATGATTACTTGTCTAGGAATTGAATTATTTTCGTTAATGTATGTTTCCTTTTTCTATACAAAATACATTGCGGAAACGGTGTCCATTTCCGAACTTTTTTGACTAAATGTAGAAATCTAAAAGCAAATGGAATTTTTGGTTTATGCATATATGCTGTTTTTGTTTATATCTAGAAATCGAATTACTTTCAGATTTCTAATGAGAAAAATCAACTTTTTTATTTTTATTATTATTTAAATAAATGATGGAATAAAAAAATATTAACAATCCATTATCAGTCTGGAGTTCTATTTGGATTTGCTGAAGCGTTTCACTACATATTATTACATTTGTTATAAAGTGCATTTGTATGGCGCGAGTAGTTGGCTAGTCCTAGCGCCTTAAGACGGTAACGCCGGCGATATATTTCGGTAACGAACTCGCTCACTACTGAAGAAAGCTACCCTGCCACTATTGAGGACGTTTCAATAGTCACTCTTGTCTTTCCGTACTCTATGATTTTTTCGGTGGTTAGAGAAGATTATAAATTTTTGTAATAATACTTAATGGAAAATGGAATACTGATTCAAGGAAATGTCCGTAAAACATTTTGATAGAAATTTGTTTAAAATGGAACAGTGTTGTGTGGGTTCTGGATCTTAAAAATAATACAATTCGTTCCCCTGCATTTATTCCCGTGAATGTCGTAAGAGTGGACTAAATTTGTCATTCGTGATTCAGATTTCACGTACAACTGTAGCTTCTAGTGCCACGGATAATCCCGTCCTTGTTAGTACCATCGCATTCGATGAACGATTTTTGTAGCTGCATATCGTCTCTTTTCCATCTAGTTAAATTAAGCCGGGCATACGAAAGGTCCTGGTATATCACGTAGTTTCCATTTGGTGTGTAGGGCAGAACGATGACAGTAAGTTTGGCAGTAGCTATCTATGTACAGTTACATGCAAAAATAGTTTTTTACTACTTAAAAATAATAAAATTAATTCAACCAAAATATATAAGTTTAGTTAAAGTTTTTCTGAAGAACTTCTTCACGCTACTAAAAGTTCTGTTTGTATTACGTTTATGGAAATGTCAACGAGATTACTAGAAGTTAAAAAAAATCTCAAATTGATTTAAATGAAGTCGCATAGACAAGTTATTTATTACATTTCATTTCAACTAATTTATACTGAAACATCTATATTTTGTTCTGTTACTGTTCATACAATCGCCTTCTTATGCACAGTTCACGGCGGGTCAGCCTTAAGATAAGGCGGTGACTCATTAGTGTTCTCTTCAATGATTTCTCGCAATATATTGTAGCCGTAATCAGCTAGCAATGGACCAGACATTGAACACCGATCACCATGATGAGAAAAACGGACATAATTTGTAGTAGGCACTTTGATCATGTACAAGCTTAGTGGGGATTTAAGAGGGGTTGCGAACGGACTAGCCAGTCAGCTGCTGCGGGAAGAGCAAATCTTAATAGGTCCTAAACCAACCGGAATCGATGCGTCGCAAAACTGGATACCCAGTTAACACTAGAACGAGAATTTCTCCTTAGAATGCTACTAATTAACCAGATCAGAGCTTTTGCCCTTATATGCCGTAGTGATTACCATCGAGCGGCTCATAGCTTAGGGACACGGCGACTTGCCTTACATGCCAGAGGACATGCGTTCAAATCCCCGCCCCGTTCATGCATCACTTTGTTTCTCTTTCTGAGATGTATAGTTAAGTGCATTTTCTTATGAATGCGAGTTTTTAATGGTTCGAAATCAATGTAACACTGTAGGTCTCATTCTAAGGATAAGCCCGCCCGGATGGGTACCGTCGCATTGAATGAAAGACAGTCGAAGCAACAATAAAACATTATCCGTGTTTCCATCCAGTCCCATCTAGCCGTGCTCATAAAGGGAAGGTCTTTGCATGGCACGTGATTCCTTCGGAAATGCGGTATGTTGGGCTCATATTATCTGTGGTATCTAGTTTTATAAATATAAATGGAATAAAATACATCAAAATCATGTCTAGAGAAAACATTTTGTAGATATTAAGTGATTGCAATTCGTTACACTCGGTGGATGCCGATTTTGGAGAATCGTCAGTTAGTGATAAAAGTTACTTTTTACAACCACATCTTTGAGTTTTAAAATACATTAATATTTTGAATAATACTTTGCTATAATTCAATATTAAAAATAATCTTAAAGATTATCTTATCTTTTCTCGACCGGGTCGCCTTCATAAAGTCCAAAAAGCATAAGGTCCAAAACCTAGAACGTCCAAAAGTATGTATTTATTCGTGTGTATTATAAAATGCATATAACCTAACCTAACCTAACCTAACCTAACCCAATGAAAAATATTAGTATTTGTAAGTATTTTGGATAGTATGGGTATTGAACCTTGTGCTTTTTGGAATTTATGATGCGTCCCCTATTGTACATGTCACACACATCACAACATTGTGATGTGTGTGAAACTTAAAAAAATGCGATTTTTCAATTACCATCATTCGCTCAAATACGAAACTGCCTACTGGCTATCATCCTCGCTATCATCATTGCAACACTGTCCAATGAATCTGATTTATACACCATTCCATCCACTATCTTTATTGCTTTAGCGAGTGATATAAGTGTATACCGAGCGCCGTCATTACGGGTACATTTACCTCTTAATATCAATTTACATGCAATAAAAGTGATATTCGTGTTATCGCACTCCGGGATCGGAGCGTGGACCACCGTGTCTTTGGGTTATTTATGCTCCGAGTACTTTGACCGGCTTTCAAGGATTCTGTGCTGTTTTTGAAGATAAGGACAAAAAGTTGCAAGCAGATGGCAGATATCTCCGCCGGCCCTTTCTGCAACCACTCAACGCGGAACAGGCAGGGAATAATATTTCCAAAAATCAGAACTAACCGATGCTGTAGACCGTTAATCTATTGGGCCGGTAAACTATAGATTGGACTCATTACCGGGGTATTTCCACTTAAGTATTACCTGGGGCCCTTAAAACATGGTGTAAAGAAGCACCTGACCGGCTGGCATGGTTTTCATAGCCCCGTGAAAGTTCTAAAGCCCATGGGCAACGTTGGGCACCTCTTGAAAAAATATGGTTACACACGGTAGGTAATTAAGCTCACAAATGTAGGTTACAAATAATTAAATTAAAGGCCGTAAAATGTCATTAAAAGGTTAACAAAAAAAAGGAAGGGCGACATTGGTGGCACACCGCCTCGGTTTTCGTTAATCGAGGTAAAGCAACACTGGGCGCCTTCGGATTCTGGGCGGGTGACCATTCGAATGTGTAGGTATACTTTCTTACCTACAGTGTAGGAGGGTTAATGCTGTCCGGGTTGGCCTCATCGTATCGAATAAAAAATGGTCGTAGTAGCAATAAAATATCCGTGTTTTCGTACTGTTTTATGTGCAATATAAGGAAGATCCTGGCATGGCACCTAGTTCCTATGCAGCATGTAGGCCCAATATCTTGACACTTTTTAGTATTGGGCATATATATCTAGTACATTAAAATTCAGAAAGGTCCCGTATAAGAAATATCATATCGCCTAATTTTACATTGATATTTGATAAAAGATGCGAAAACTCATCGGTATTCTTAAATACTGTAAAAAAAAATTTGCGTCTGAAAACCATTACGTTCAAATAATACAGCTAATGGTAACATTGGTCTAAAATTAATTATTTCCTTAATCTGACCACCTATTGAAATCCTCATTTCGTAAGATTACGAAATTCTCTCCGTTTAGATAACGACTGTTAAATGAAACTATTCTCAGAAAAGGCCGAGAGATAATAAAATAATAAATTTCACAAAATAGATAGATCAATCACTTCTTTACGACCAGAAAAATATTTAATGCTATAAATTATAGGCAGTAAATCTTTCAAAACTGTTAATTAGCCGAGCGTATTCCGATGGTGTTACCAAACATTTTATATCGGACGTGCAGGCGTTCGTGTGAATGGTTAAAAAAATACTATATAGGTCAAATGCCTGGTAACTGGTTTCACTATTGGATCATACTACACTGCAGTAGTTCATGACCGAAACATGATTATTTAAACAAAACATGCAAATCACAAATGTTTCTTGCTGGAGAAACTTTCGGTGACGCTTGGGTTCGGGTTATGTTAGAAAAAAAATTGAAAACTATAGAGACCAGAGTTATCTAAGAGTGGTGTACACCATCCCAGGTTGGTGATAATTTTAAAATGAACATATACCTTCATTTTTTCGCAAAAAAAGATAGAAGATATCTATAATAACCATAAATATAAAAATTACCAGAGATGATGCACTCCAGCCTGATTATTTAAAAAAACCGGCCAAGTGCGAGTCGGATTCGCACACGAAGGGTTCCGTACCATCGTACACGAGTTAACACAAAAAAATCACGTTTTTTGTATGGGACCCCCCTTAAATATTATTATTTTTTAATTTTACCTATTTGTTGTTATAGCGGCAAAATAAATATACACTCTGTGAAAATGTCAGCTGCCTACCTATTACGGTTCATGAGATACAGCCCTGTGACAGACGTACGGACGGGCGGACGGCAGAGGCTTAGTAATAGGGTTCCCTTTTCACCCTTTGGGTACGGAACCCTAAAAAAGCATATTTAATCGTTTTTTAAAATTATTTTTGTGCGTTTATTTTTAGGCAGGTTTTTACTAGTTTTACTTATGATTTTTTTATTTATAATTAATATTACTGATTAATATATACATTTATTAGTACCTATATCACCGTAAATAAATCGGTTTAGGAGCTAAGAAAATCGTATAGCCCATAATTGCAATAGGATTGATTCATTTTCTCTGCATTTTTTTTTAAATTTACCAATTTTGAATATAAAGAAAAGGAAAAAATTGTTGATAGGTAATAGTTAATAAAATTTGCGAGTGACTTGTCTTAAGCACATCAACGAACCACTCTTGTTGTTATTGCACTATACTTTCTTTTGTAAATTGTTTTTTTGTTTTGTGGCATAATAAATAATTTTCAATCAATCAATCAATCAATCTTTTGCGTAAGTGTTGCGGAACTCTTTGTACAAAGTCCTGCACGCACTTGACCGGTTTTCGCAGCAAACGATTATAAAACGCAGCGATCTTCACTATCCAATCCTCCTTGGTTAAGCTTGTATGTACCTGAAACAAACGAATAAAACTTAAATTAATACTTTATCCACGATACGTGATATAGATATGTTTTAATGAAACTGGAGATGGCTAATTTCACAATCTGCGGTGTGGGTTCCGGCACCTAAAAATAATACAATCAGGCCCGCTGCATTTCTTCCCGTGCGGGTCGTAAGAGCCGACTACGACGACCGTCGTTCGTGGTTCCCCTTACCAACGAAATTGTAGCGTTAATTTCATTTCATTTCATTTATTTATTCAACTTCTGGTAGTAAAACTACACTTAGTCATGTCACAATTTGATTGATCCGCGGATTCGATCAATCAGTGAAGAAGAACCCGCAAAGAAACTTCACTGGTCTATAAATTATGTTTTTTTTTTTGGTCTTTTTTTTTTCGTCCACATAAATGATATAACACAATTATGATTTCGAACCTAAATGCTACTGCCAAACTTACATTGGTAGAACGGTCTGGAGCAAAGAACTAAAGACTACGAGGAAACAACAACCCACTATGTGAAAAGTCTTAATTAATAAATAAATTACTTAACTTAATAACCTAATCATTATACATATTGAGTATTTATTTCGACATTCATCATTATATACATCATTATAAATATTGAGTATAATCCCGCCCAGTTTGGTACCATCGCGTTGGTCGAAGCAGCAAAGAAAACTCCCCGTGTTTTGCATTCAGTTCAATGTAGCTGTTCAATAATCAGGAAGGTCCTGGCATGGCACCTAGTCTGCATGGAAAAATTAGACAAATATCGTGATACCTACTGTGTTCTATTAATTATCCATTTCCAGTAAAAAAAACTGTCTTTGAATCAGCCCAACACACCGCACTCCCGGAGGAATAAGGTGTCATCACAGGACCTTCCCTTTATGAACACGGCTAAATTGAATTCGATAGAAAACACTGATTTTTTTATTGCCGTTTCGGCCGGCTTGTTATCCAAAGCGATGGTACCAACCCAGATAGACCTAACCCTACCACCTAGTTGGAAAAGGAAACCACAGTTTTACATGGTTTCCGAACAGCTCGCATTTGTCATGAAATGAACTTATCCAACTCGGAAATACAATCAAAGTGGTGCATGAAGGGGCCGGGATTTGAACCCATGACCTCTTGCATGGAAGGCAAGTCCACACGACCTTGAGCTATAAGCCCGTCAAAAACTGTCATTTGTGAAAATAATAACATCACGGCGGTATAGCTATACGCCTTAAAGCTAAGTTCTTCGGTCTGAGTTAATCGACGAGCGCTGTTTGCGAAGTGAGTGCAAACACAGAGACAAACGGCAAAGAGGCCGGCAAAAAGTGCTAAGTCAAAGAAAAAAAATGTTGCAACGAGATGATCTTAAGGGGCTGACACAGTTGACAGAATAATAACAATTATTGTTTTAAATTAAAGAATATCTAAAAACGATAACAATATATTAAAAATATACAATTCGTATTTGATTTGTATAGATTAAAATAAATTTCGAAAGAGTTAACTCATCAGGGAATTAAACGAGATGAATAATGGGCCTTCCAATATTTATCTAGATCGGTGTTCTAGGGCTATACGAAAAGAAAAACCGCAACAAAATAGGGTAATTAGTCCTGAAGCTACAAGCGGACAGACAGACAAAACGAGATGCCAGTAGTAGGTTTAATTCAATTTTTAAACGGACATACATACAGATTAACTCATAGCTGTGGGCAAATTTAAGGAGAATATGGCGTTCCTGAGATAAATCATCTTGATAGACGACATACGGAAGGGCAATGACGTGATCCTTTTAATAGTAGTGCCTTATTTAATTTTGTGGAACGGACCCCTAAAAAGACGCCAGACCCTTCATTTTATAAACATTACTGAGGAGAACGTCAAAAAAACCCATTCCGTCAAATTACTCAAAACTTGTGTCCGCGCTCATAGTCACAATATCGGTTTACTATTTATCGGTTAGTCCTTAAATTTTACGGCCTTCGAGACCATGGCAACAATGACCACTTAGGGGCCTTAAATGAGTTATTCTTGCCCGCAAAAAGTATTTATTCACAAACAGCGCGTGACTCGAGACGCGGGGAACAAATTATGTTCCTTTGATCGCTGAGCGAGACGGCAGTACGTGCTCCGTTGGTTTTTTGCCACGTTTTGACTTTGTACACTTTGTGGGTGGCGCCTTTTTATTTTAAGCGATTGGCAATATTTTTTCTAGCAAAAATAGCTTGGAATATTTTGCTGTAATAAAGCAATGGGTTTGTCTTAATATAATAATCAATATGGTTTCTAGATTACGAATTGAAAAGTACTATTTAAATAAGCATAGCCTCAACTCAAAAAATACATTTAAATGTTGTGCTAATTAGTAGCTAAGTAGTTTTTCTGTTATACTGCGTGTGTTCCGGCTCGTAAAATAAAATGAATACGATTGCTCTCACTGTATTTATTGCTGTGCTTGTTGTAACACGGTGACTTCGGATTCCACGTAAAACTGTAGATCATCTTCCTTACTTACTAGGTAGCGTTTATCCCGCCCGCGTTGGTACCATCACATTGAAATAACGGTCGGATAAAGGGACGGTCTGAGTATGGCCGCTAGTTCCTATCTGGTGTTTTGAGCTTAAATCATGACAATAGCCATCCATGTCAATGTAAGCAAACGCTTTTGTAACCTCAGACTGAGTGGATGTTGAAAAAATTCAATTGAAGTTTTTTGCCAGTTTGTTGAATTGGTAAATTATAAAAGATGTCAAATGCAAATATTGTGTGAAGGTACAATGGATGATGAATAAAAAATATACAATAAAAAAAGTTAGATTTTTTAAGAGCATCATGAGTAAACTCACCGTTATTTAAAAGTTAACACTAGATTCGATAGATATACGAACAAACCTACATTCGCTTCAATACAAGCCACCTCAAGAACCACAAATGGCTACGAAAGATAGGCACCACGAATTATCACCTATTCGGACGTAAATAACTTACCATACAGAAGTTTTAAATCACCTAGCAGGAACGAGATTTATCTTACTCAGAGATAGGAGCAGCGCTGAGCTCGGCTGTATGTGGGCGTTCTACTTTGATGTTACGTACTATGTCTATGTGTATTTCCAATTAGAATCTTTTAGAACTTTTATGCTGGCTTAGTCACGGCGTACTTGGGTTGCTAAGTCTGGGCTTCGGTAGACTGTGAAATCAATTTTGAATCGAATTTTGATGATAAAAAAAGTGAACATTTAGGTTGATGGTCTAGCTTTAATATAAACATAAAAAATTTCATAAAAAAGTTTGAACACAGAATATGAGCGTCAGATATTTACAATTTTAGGTTTCAAATAAAGCTAGATTATCATTTTTTTGAAATGTAGCAGTTATTATTTTTTATTATAAAATATGGTTTCATTTACGTCCTAATGTAACTGAATGCAATCAGGTGTTATCACCATAGACCTATCATAGCGCGATGTGCTTCCAAGACGAACAAAGCGTGGGAGTGAGACGTCAACTCAAGTACCAATAACGCGAGTTAGAGGGAGATGGAACACATCTGCCCGATGAGACCACTTCTGAAATCGTTGTCAATACATTTTAGTCGCGCTCATGGAATGTGAAATGTATTTTTGTGAAATCTTTATGATTTCTCTAGTTTCCCTTAAAGAAAGCATGGTTTCCTGTGCATTTATAGATTGTTTAGTGAACGGGAGTAAAAAACTCGGACAAAAACCCTTTTTTGATGATAAATAGGATAGGGTGACCCACTGATTCTTTGTCGATCAAATTTCTTAACTTTTTCTCAATATTTTACTTATAACAACTTCAAATCATTATTTTGAAGCTACACAGCGATTCAGATTTTGTTTTGAGTAAAACATGAATTTCAGTATATTTTGTATGAAACGATTGTGGTCTTATCAGTCAATTGACTTTGTATGTCTTTACACTCTAAGCCTTTCGTTATCACACCCTTTATAACATAATAGGTCGGGGAAAAAGTCTTTTCGCATTATAGTATGTATGAACTTGTAATAAAATCTCTTTGGCTATACTATTTGTATCTGGCTGGTTTTGGTATCATTGAAAGTTTAAATTTTAAAGAACATAATTCCAAATTCAAATTAGGAAAATGTGTGATTCTCATTTGTTTTTCGTACTGTCAAAATGAGTGAATCTAATGAAGAAATTCGATACATTTAAAATTTTACTACAAAAAAGGTAAAAATGCAACGCAAGCCGCGAAAAAAATTTGCGATGTTTATGGACCTAGTGCAGTGTCTGTGAGAGTAGCACAAATTTGGTTTAAGCGTTTTCAATCCGGAAATTTTGATGGCCTATTACGGATAAAATGGATGCCATTTTTGAAAAAGTGGAGCAAGATCGGCATATCAGTAGTTACGACGTAGCTGAAGAACTAGGAATTGACCACAAAACAGTTTTGGCGCATTTGAAAAAAACTGGGTACACAAAAAAGCTCGATATTTGGGTACCTCACGAGCTCACTGAAAGAAACCTAATGAACCGTGTACTCATTTGTGATTCTTTATTACGACGTAATGAAACCGAACCATTTTTGAAGAAGCTGATAACTGGTGATGAAAAGTGGATCACGTACGACAAGAACGTGCGAAAAAGGTCGTGGTCAAAGGCCGGTCAAGCTTCACAGACTGTGGCGAAACCCGGGTTAACTCGCAACAAGGTGATGCTGTGTGTGTGGTGGGATTGGAAGGGCATTATTCATTATGAGCTGTTACCACCAGGCAGGACCATCGATTCTGAACTCTACTGCGAACAACTGATGAGATTAAAGCAAGAAGTTGAGAGAAAGCGGCCGGAATTAATCAACAGAAGGGGTGTGGTTTTTCATCATGATAACGCTAGACCTCACACATCTTTAGCCACTCAGCAAAAACTAAGAGAGTTTGGCTGGGAGGTGTTAATGCATCCGCCGTATAGTCCTGACCTTGCACCTTCAGATTTCCACCTGTTTAGGTCTCTTCAGAATTCTTTAGGCAGTGTCAGGTTAACATCACGAGAGGACTGCCAAAACCACTTGTCGCGGTATATTGATCAGAAGTCCCAATATTTCTATAGCAATGGGATCATGTCCCTACCTACAAGATGGCAAAAAGTTATCGAACAAAATGGTACCTATATACTTTAGGTTAATGTAAATAAACCATATTAAAAAATGTTTTGAATTTTCTTAAAAAATGCGAAGAAACTTTTTCCCCAACCAATATGTTGGTATACGTGCTTGAATAAAAATATTTGTTTGCCTAAAATAGTATAGTATACCAAAAAATAGTCTTTTTGTAAATTTGGCGTTAACATGCAACGATTCTAAATTATTATATCTTTCAAGCCATCATTGCGGTAACCTGATTAAATGAAACTGTACAAAAACCCAGTCCCATAACACCTTCGGTTCACCAATTAATTTACCCTAATGGATATAAAAATAAAGGGACTCTATAAAAAGGGGTCCGTGCCCATTGAACCCCAAAAAAAACAGGCTCACGTGTCCTAAGGCCAGGAGAGGGTTACAAAGCACGTGTCGAATGGGTCTCTTGCCTCTCTGTCGCACCTATTGCTCCTTTTCTTCTCTCGCTCTGCAGCCGTTGGCTTGAATGTGGCGCGCTTATGGGTTTGAGTCTACAATTAAATATTGGTGCTTATTTCGTTCCGACAAAGAGGTATAACTATAAATACTCACATATAAAAGCTGAAGAGTTTGTTTGTATGGACGAGCTACTCTGGAACTACAAGTCGGATTTGCAAAAACTTCGTTGCATTTGATAGCCCAAATTTTACACAGAACGCAAAAAAGTATTGCACTTTAAGGCACGAATTCGTCAAAAATAATAAATATAGCCATAGTAGTTGCGGCGAAAACATATTCACAATTTCAGGTTTAATGGTTTCGTTGTAATTGCCGATTAGAAGTTTAACACCGTTAGATGGCGCTGTTAAATAAAAATCGTATTAAAATAAATTGTCACAAAACCAATAATCCTGAAATTGTGAAATTGTTTTCGCTGCAAGTAATATGACTATATTAAAATTTTATTATTAATTCGTGGCTTAAAGCGCAATACTTTTTGCGATATGTGTGCAAACAACTTAATATGGGTCGGAACAGCCTTAAGAACACGCTATGACCCTTAGGAGCCGAGCAAATAGATAAAAGTCAGAAAGAGAAAGGTAGTGTAAAGAAGAATGGTAATGTGGCTTTAAGTGCAATACTTTTCTCATTTCTGTGTTCAAACAACTTTGTATAGATCGGATTAGCCTTAAACAGGTAATTATAGGCATACTTAAAACAAATCGTTTTACCTATGAACGTTGTGTCAATAGTGTAATTAGGTAAGCCTGTAAGTGAGTAATAATTTCACAGTAGATAAAAAAAGCTGTAATAAATACGTATCCAGCGTGCTACTTTAGTCGAAATAAGTTGTATTTATTTATAGTAATCGTACACTAAATGAATAGTTAACAGTCTACATATTTTTACAAAATTTTATAGCACGGACTGTTGCCATAGCGACCGGTTCTGTTTTCGTAAAAACCGGCCTAGTGCGAGTCGGACTCGCACACGAAGGGTTCCGTACTATCCTTCATTATTTTACACCAAAAAATTATGTTTTTGTATTGGGTTTTTTTGATTTTTGATTTTTGCTTTTTATTATTTTTTATAATTTTTATTTTTTTTGCATTTTACATATTTGTTGTTATAGCGGCAAAATATATACACACTCTGTGAAAAAATCAGCTGCCTAGCTATTACGGTTCCTGAGATACAGCCCTATGACAGACGGATTGCCGGACGGACAGCGTAGGATTAGTAATAGCATTGGCACCTTTTAGGTACGGAACCCTAAAAATGAGTGTCTTGTTGACTTTCCTTTGAGTCTCGTAAATACATTCGTACCCCAGTCCTCTTTTATTTACAAGATCTTGGGCTCTTCAAACCGAATAGGGGATATTCAGATCAAAGGACAAACAGTCCTAGTAGTAGGGAGAGGTTCATTTGCCTCCCTACGATATTGTGTCAAAAGACAACAATTCAAACCCTCAAATTGTAATTAATATTCACAACACGTAATAATAATCTTGTGACTCGAAAATTCTCATTTACAAATTCTATGACTCGGGCAAAACTATTTTAAATCGAGTGTCGGAATAAAAAAACCGGCCAAGTGCGAGTCGGACTCGCACACGAAGGGTTCCGTACCAACGTTCAAGATTTAACACCAAAAAATCACGTTTTTTGTATGGGGGCCCCCTTTATTTTGTATTATTTTTTAATGTTACCTATTTGTTGTTATAGCGGCAAAATAAATACATATTTTGTGAAAATTTCAGCTGTCTACCTATTACGGTTCATGAGATACAGCCCTGTGACAGACGGACGGACGGACGGACGGACGGACGGACAGCGGAGGCTTAGTAATAGGGTTCCGTTTCACCCTTTGGGTACGGAACCCTAAAAATAGGTCAAAGCTTGCACAGCTAAACATTGAACATTCAGAAGCCACATTCATAATTTCCCAAAAACCTCCCCATAAATTTAGACCCCAAAACTTTAGTTTACTGCTCACTTTAGAGTATCCAACGGAAACCATATATTTTCGCTAAAATTGCCGTTACTTCACTTGACTCGAGCCCACCATGACGTGGTTCTGTTAGGGACAGACCCAAAACTAAAAGGTTCATCAACCCCTGGTGGTGCATTACAGTTCCGGTCGCTATTATTGGGTTACTCCCCGCGGGGCTCTTCGTGTGTGGCGACGAGCAGCGAAGGACGGTAGTAGCGACCGAGACTCGTAAATATCGGAGCGGCAGCGCTCGCGATTGAGTTCGCTTGCGCTGATTTTCTCGAGTTCCGACGACACGTATGAACACCTAAGAATACGTAAGAACTTTACAGGACGCTATAAAGTGTAAAGAACGTTCGTTAGTTAGAGCTTTTTATGATTCCGTACCCAAAGGGTGCCAGCGGGACCCTATTACTAAGCCTTCGCTGTCCGTCCGTCTGTCACAGGGCTGTATCTTATGAACCGTAATATGTAGGCAGCTGAAATTTTCACCGAGCGAATATTTATTTTGCCGCTATATACATACCATAGCAGACAAAAAACTGATTTTTTGTGTTTAATCTTCTACGATTGCACGGAACCCTTCGTGTGCGAGTCCGACTCGCACTTGGCCGTTTTTTTTTAATAACTCGTGGCTACGCTCTGTCACGATACGAATGAGTTCCGATCGCCACTGCCGTCCTTTTTTGCTCGCTCGAGTGTGGAGTCGGCGGTGCGCAGAACGTGGCTTGTGTGTGTTTCTATTTAGTTTACCTGGCCGTCATGTGCTAGTAATATTGACGCTTATGTATGAAAAATAATGTGACCTTGTTAATAAAACTTGTCAATACAGCATATAATAATATATAAGATTCATAGTAATTCCGACTGCATGGTTTGTCAGATTTACCCTTATAAGCATTGATTTCCTATAGTAATGTTTAATTTAGAGGTAATGTGATAGTTACAGAAACAAAGGTAGACAAACTACACGCACTCTATGGATGAAACTTGAATGGAAAGCTTGAAAAGAGGCTTTTGTTGAAGAAAAACTGTAAAAGAAAAACCGGTTGCAGGTATAGATTAGTTTAAAAAGTTAAATTGTTAAATATAGGTAAATGTTAGATTATGAATGTTATTAAGTTACATCAATAAATGCTTATTATTATATACACCTCACATATTTATCTTGATACATAAAGAACTGGTAGCTCAGGGGCGCGGGGGTTTTCCGTCCATTCCAGGGGTCATGGTCTCGTTCTTGCATCATTTTAGATTTTTGTATGAGTGGATAAGTGCGTCCCGAATTGAGCTGTTGTATGGTAAGAAATCTCTAACTCTGCTGGGAGACGTACTAGGTGGTATGGTTAGGCAATGTTACAAACCCGGGCTTTGATGACAATCATTGGAGATAGTCGAAGCGGAAATTGTTCACGTTTTCCATCCAGTTCTACGTAGTCGTGCTCATAAAGGGAATGTCCTGGAATGACACCTAATTACTTCGGAAATGCGGTGTGTGGGACGTAGCCATCCATGTCCAGCTAAATTAAAGAAAAGATAACATAAAGCGTTCTTAAAATATTAACTTAGTCGAACAAAAGCATAAGTACATATCTGACCACTCTTGCTATTTTCAAATTTGAATGAGGAAGACTAGATAAGAAGAAAATTCGGAAGTCCTGTTTGTTATGGATACAAGGCTGATGTTATCTATTTATATTTATGGTGCGCTGTACAAGGAGCGGTCCTAACCAATAATTCATTTCGATCGTACGGGTTTAGGGTTGTAATGAAGTCGTACAGTCCCGTGCAATAGTATCAGACGATTTAGAAAGAGAAATAGAAGCGTTTAGTATGTAGATACATTTAACCATCATTGACAACGTTTTACAGTATGACAATAAAATTAAGGTAGAGACGATAAGACAAATTCGTATACGAGTAACGGTAATTTGGCTCAACGTTTATGCCCGCGTTCACTACAGCAAGATTGCCGAAGTAAGCTTGTGTCGCTGGTTTTAAGTCACCACAGAATCTCAAGGTCTTGAAAATAATTTATAGTTAAAATAGCCTAATACGGTAGATACACAAACATAATGGAAACTAATAAATATACAAATACGTGAAAATTTAAGTTTGATGTACTTTCATTCAAGGAAAGTTAAGTTTTAGTTAATAAGGAGATTTCATTTAAAGAAATGAAAAGTAACTATCTTTTCTTCTGTTTTTTTTTATTTGCAGAACAAAGGGCAAAATGGAAGATTAAAGAAAATGAATTAATGATATCTTTACGTTTCATTAAAACTCCACCTAGCGTGGAAATAGCTTCAAAAACGTTTACACATATATATTTATATAATTTTATGAAAAACCGATATGGGTAGCTGTGCTGACGGACTAAAGGTACTCAGAAAAGCTAAGTCGACCTCACCTCGCGAAACCACGCTCAGCGAGGCAACATGCCAGCGGATTGATGGACTATAGCCTAGCGATCAAGCTTGTTTAAATTAATTTTGTAGACTCCCAGGATATATGTTTGACCTCATAATTGTGTTGTAATTTAAGGTGACATAAGACCCTAGAACGACCGTATCCGATAAGTTATCGTTTTATATTTTTTTGTTTTCATAATAAGCACTAATTAGCAAACATGATTATCGGAAAAGCTTGATATGACGATTTAGTCTAATAAAATTTGGTCCATGCCATTAAAATTCAAGCCTTAAACTGGTTTGAAAACTTAACTATCAAGAGTTAATATTAATATTTGGGTAAGGGCTCGTTTATTGGCGCGCAGTGTAACGGGCACACAATTACACAATAGCATTTAACAAGGGGACGTCCCCGGTGTAGGGGACGAGGACATCTGCTTCTACCTGCGGACTATGGGTTCCGAATCGTTACGAGGAGAGGGCCTGAGCTGCCTTAACGCAGTTTAGGTACTCTGCTCAGGTTTCGTGTGGGTGAAGTGGAGTTTGCAGTGCTAATTTCAATTGAATCTCAATTGATCTGAACGCAAAAAATACTTGAATTTTAGCAGTACTGGGTACACATTAGTGCAGTTTGTGTGAATTAAATATAGCATTGTAAGTCATGATAACAAACGTTTCTTAACGTAAACCCTCTAAAGAAACGTGAAATAAAGACGGCCTTTATGGCCAAAGGCATTTTCTACCTATTATAAACTTTGGAATGTAAGTGCATGGTGATGATAATTAAATATATATTTTTTTTGTAATGACAATACATTTGAGAGACTATATGAGGATATTGTAGTAAAATTTGCATTTTTGAATCGAAAAAAAAAACGCACTCAATTGGTTTACAACGTATCCGTTTTGGTCCCCGATACTATAAGCCGATACCCCAAATTCCGACATTGACATTCGAGTTCAGGCATGGAATTCGTATCACGTTACAAATCGATCTACACCGGAAACGAATGTGAACAATATCCTTTTTCCGGTGCGTTATTGGTATTTTAATCTCTTTGTTTTTAGAAAACGCAATTTTATTGGGTGTTTTATGACCATACAATCGACCATTAGCATTCTTAACAACGTGCCTAATCGACTTGTGTTAAAACGTTAACTTAAATGTTAGCTATTAAAGATAAACACTTCCTTCATCAGTAAATATGTATTTCAAGACAAACACAAATCTAATGAAATGTTTAGAAGGATTTTTTCAGTGAAGTTTTCAAAACTAATTTTATTTTTACGACAAATGTTTTTATATACTGAAGATAAAAAAATACGATCGAATTTCAGACAACACATTTGATCTGCTTGTTTGATACTGGATTCATGGAAACGAATGTTTATTTTGACCGACAAATACACTCTCTGTTTTCAGTTCCATTGATTGAAAATTTAATATATGGTTAAACTACATAGTATATATAATATACTAGAAAACTCTACGTAAGTAGAGTCGATTAACGAAAACCCAACTAGATTTATATAGATTATATATATTTATAATCTAAACATTTGTATCTGCCCACATTTGGACATCAATTTCACGTTGAATTCCACAATAAAGTTATAAAAATAACTTGATGGGGCGATAGGATATTTCTCATAGTTTACTTTATTTATTGCATCCCCATAGTACGGGCTCGGTCCTGCTAGCCAGCTAATGTAGAGTTTAGAATCTCCCAGAACGTATTAAGGCAGTTTTTGGAAAACAATAAGTAATTGGAAATAATCTTTATATATGTAGGCAGTAGGTTAAGTTTGCTACAATTATCTACCGTTAGCAAATTACAAACAAAGTTGTTTTTGACTATTACACAGTGTAAAGTATAAACGTTTGTAAGTCGTTTTCAAGTTATAAGTTGACGAACAAACTGAAAAACAGAAATGTTGTTGTTTTGTATTGTATTTTATTCAGCCTTTGAGACACATAAGGAACACTTGGAGTCGCGAAAACCTATTCCATGGCAAAAGGCTAAAATTGGAGTCAACAACTCACTATTACTACACACAGTTCTAACTTAACACTTAAAATAACGAATGCCATATTAAAATCTAACTTTTATGAATATTTGTAAATTAACAAGTAATAATTAATAATAATATTTTTTATTCGATTGGATTAGACTTACTCGTGTGAAATTTAAGGTCCAGTTTCCTACTTAGTAGATTATGGAGCAACTGGGCAGGCCAGGTAAGTATCGATTTGTTAAATGAAAACTATCGAAGCAGATTTCCCGCGTTTTTTGGTCATTTAAATGTAACCAAGCTCAAATAAGTGTATGACTCTATTATTTTCGGAATGCGATAATATGGACTTATATTTATGACCAGGGCAGAAGATACAATATTCAATATATGTCCGTTGCATGGATATATAAAAAGGCTCGGCCTTGAATCGTAAATGTATGTATACTCATTTTTTGCATAATTTTAAGAATGTTTTGCTTTCCTGTCTTTATTACAGTTTTTTTTAATATTCATAGTTTCTCTAAACGAATGATTGTATCCCAACGAATTATACCATTATACTCGCTTGCCACTTCTAATCAACGTTTAACTCTACGTTGTCGGCTAACCGGTAGCCAAAGCGTAATGGGGTGATGGATGACGTCATAGATGGAACGTGAGATATGACATCACGATTTCACACACACACACACCCATGCACACCCTTACACCCTGTTTATCTAATCTTGCATATTGCCTTCGACCACTTACGATAATTCAGAACATTCTATGGCTGATAGCGTGACTTGAAAATATACAAAAAAAATAGAAGCTCATATGTAGAAAAGACAAATTGACAATCCATTATAAATATATTAAACATTTATGTAAATAAACGCCATCCAGGTGGGCCGTCCAGCTCAACTTCCCATACAAACGTGGAAAGAAGATCATGCGCACATTTCTTGTCGGATATTCAAAATTATACGCGAAACAGCTTTATTTGATTACACTAGATGTTTGATGACCATTGGAATTGTAAAATTGTACATGGTTTCTAAGTTATAAGGTCCGAAACTTTCGCGTGTTTTATGCAATACGTTTGGTCGTGGATTACTCAACGATGAAAAAGATAAATCGAAAAAATGTTAGTCATCAATCTATGCTTGTTCCATGAAGATTCAAAATCAATTTAGTTTTTTTTTTATATTTGACTACAGCGTCCGTGATTTAATTTTAGCTATAAGTCGTTTTATATTTCTTGTAAAAACTATGAGCATTGTTTGCTTTTTGGAGGTGTTGCATCCTCCTCACGGGGGTCTTTTTTTTTAAAACAGAGACAATTCCAGAGCGCAATAGACCGATGTGTGTTGTGCTGTGCCCTCGACAATCCTGGTTGCACCTATAAAAGTTTATAAATATTAAATCTAAGAAGTAGTTTTTTATCGAGGCACAAAACGTGAACAAAAAACCGGAAGTAAATTATACTACATTGTTCGGTCTCTATGTTATTTCAACCTTTTGGGTGCATTCACTGTGCATTTCAAATCTTTTGTATGCACTCGGTTACTGATGGGTTATTTGATATGGCCTGTTATGTTCCGTCAATAGCCATTGAGCGCTTCGGTTCATGGATGATTATTAAAAAGTTAACCTTGTGTCTTTCAGTTAAGTTTACTGTTGATAAAAAAGTTAAACCATACCATACGAACTTCGAAAAATATATGAGTTTCAGTGACATCTACATTTGAAGCATTGTAATCTTATTTTGAAAAGAATCTGAAAAAGTATTGGTCGTGACATGCGTCGGAAGCAGGATTCGATCCTGCGACCTCTGGATTACATGACATGTAATCCGCAATAATTTCGTATCCATTAAAATACATAAAATTTTCGTAAAAAAATATTTTCCTGTTCAATATTGTCGTCTGCGCTAAGTATTACATAGTACCTATGTACTTTTTTGTTTTTATGGAACCTGACATAAATGGCTAAAATACCATACAACTACTGTTATGATATAAGCCCAATACACCGTGTTCCCGAAGGAATAAGGTGCCATGCCAGGATATTCTCTTCATGAGAACGGCTACCTTGAACTGGATTGAAAACACGGACAATTTTCCATTGCCTCTTTAACCATAGTTACATCCTCATCCAATGACCCGGGCGGGCTTCTACCACTTAGCGCCTGCTATTACGTGTAACTAACGTATAGTGTGCTTAGTGGTGCTTAGTTGTGCGGGACTTTCATGCCAGAGGTCATTCCAATCCGACTTGTAACAACAACTAACAATCCGATTTGTGTTGTTTCGCTCCGTTCATCACTTTCTTTCTATTTCTGATTTAGATAATTGCATTTCGTCACGGATGCGAGCTTTTCCATGGTATGGAATCAATGTTAAATTGTAGGTCACCTTACCCTTAAATGAGCGTGGGTTGGTAACATCGCATTAGATGAAAAGATGTTCGAAACAACAATGCAAAAAATATTGTTGTTTTTTAAGGGAAGCACGCATAGAGGTGAAGAATGTAATTTTCTCACCTCCATGGAAGCACTATATTCCTTCGGGATTGTGGTGTGTGGGCATGACATTGGGAATGGTATTATCTATTCATGTTCAGTTACTTACTTAAAACAAAATATATAAGATGAATTATTCAATTATGGTCAAACCCGAAACTATAAGGAATATAGAAAAACACTCAAAGAAGTCCTGGGCCGATTTTGAATAAAAAGTAAGCATTATGTACGGGATATAATATTGACTTGGAAGTCTTCGCGATTAAACTATTACGACAAATTATTCTGTTCCGTTTTTCAAAAGATAAAAACATGGTAAAGCTCAAACAAAATGTAATTATACTTCAGTGCTTCCTTACAATGTCAACATAATTCAGAGTCACTGTATGCATAACAAATACGAAATAGATATGACTTAATTGTGTATCGCTCTAATTTGAATTTCAAAACAGGCTTTAATGTATGCGTGCGTGGGATACCGGCCGGCTGGGACTCGTTGCGTTCACGTTTGCGTTGAGCCGCGCTCGTGAGAGGTCGCCCAGCGAACTGGGGTCTAGGCGACGTGCGTCAACAGTAGGAGTTTTGTTATGGGTAAGCTGCAAGGCGGCGTACTGGTAATCGGAAGTTGCTTTCTCTATCTATTCTTTAAGAGTCTACGCAGAGTTTTAATACGCTAGTCATCCTTAGACATCCACTCTTCGCATGTAGATGGCGCCACAGTCGTTCGTCCAAAAATAGGAAGTTACAAGCTATAACCATAGCGGCGAGCACACTAAACAGATGTTTTTAATTTCATCAAAAACTAGAATTTGTGAGTTGATATAAGGCACAGCGTATAAAGTTTTTAATTGTAAATGCCAACTTTTAGCACCTCTCCTCAGAATTATCTAATGAATTCAAGCTTTTCTGTGTAACTGGACATGGATGGCTAATACCAAAGCCACCGTTATGATATTATCTCAACACAAGGAAATCCCCAATGAAATAGTTGAAAGCATGGCTACTGGATGGAAAACTCGGACATTTTTTTATTGCCGTTTCGAAAATTTTTTCAAGCCATGACGGTAATTGTATGGTATTAGCCATCCATGCCAGGTTGCATAAAAAATCTATCATTAGACTTTAATGCACGTGAAGAAGAACACTAAAGTATATTTTGGTTAGATGGCATTTGTTTTCATTTAGGATTATTTTGTTGACTGTATAAAAAAAGGGATTTTTATTTTTCCTTCGCTTCAGACGAGGGTGAAGTCAACGGAAAATTTTAAATTCCAACCAAATTGATTCCAGCATCAAGCTTGATGTTTAATTCATCCGATCTTATTTTCGAAATCTCGTTATCTTGTCTGTCCGTGGGTGGAGAAATTTCGGAATATGTTGAACCGCGAGGCAGGGCGAACAAATCATTGTAATACTAGACATATCTTTTTAGTATTTATAGTTGCAGACTGTCTATTATTAAATGATTTATAAGACAGATATTTTGTGATAAGGTACTTAGAGCGTTTTTTTGTAAATTTTGAAAAAGTTTCTATGTTATGTTGTTATTGCACGAATGTTTAGTTTCTACAACTCGAAAAGTATTGTATTGTTCATTCTTCATTCAAAGACAGTATACTGCACTCGGATTTGTTATATTTTAACATTTGTTAATTTTACATCACAGCAAGTCGCACGTGTATCCAAGACTATCGTTATAGGACATTTCCTTGTCGAAGCAAAGGTTTTTCGTGCGATCACGGGTCATGTCTATCAATGAGATCTTTTTTTGCTATCTGGTACTCAGGGATCAAAAATGGTACCCGCTTTATTGGTCTTAATTTTTGACTCATTCATTCTTGTTTCGGGGTTCAAGTTTTTGTTTTAATAACTGTAGGAAGTAATCGCCTGTAAATAAACATAATTGAATTCCTATGTTATAAAGGCGTGCCATCAAACTGCATTGCTTCTGTACCGTCTGATGCGTCAGGAGAAATTCCAAAATACTTGAAAGGCAGAGGGAGACTGTGCTGTTTTTTAGAGTCGTGCATTGATTTTTTCGACGAGTTGACTTGACGAGACCCATGGTTTATTTACGCAGGCTGGTCGCAAAAAATCAGGCCAAATATGGAAGTACTTGAAAGTGAAGTATAGCCATCTTAAGTCAATTTATGAGTCCGGTTTTGAGGTGTCCTTTACATTTAAATGTTCACAAAGTCTAAAGTGTATTTTTTCTGCATGCACCAATGAGAAAATATAAACAGGCGAATTATCTATTCACATACTTATTAGCATAATATAGTAGGTAGTTAATAAATTGAAAGTCTGTGCTTTCGGTTAATATTTTTTTGTGAATGATATCATTTTCTTAGCGACCGTAAATACAGGATGTTGCAACGGCCAGTACATGCAATTAACAACAAATAAACAACTGAGATACGTGAAATATTTTTGATGTCTCATTGTATAATATTAGTTCCAGATTTACCAACTATGGTAAAAGCATCGCGTCACACTCAGTAAATAGACAAGAATGTCGCAAACTAGTTCGAACCAGTTGCACGCGCCATTTTGTCTTTGTCACAAAATGGGAGCGTACACTTTTTGTGGGGGTCGTTTTGTGCTTCACTCGGTGAATTCGAGATCGCTTAGTTTATATCAGCATACAATAGACGCTTGCTTTTTTGTCTAATCACTATCGCGTCTGTATAGTTGAAATAATTGAACGCGGGCCAGTTGTCAAACTTAGCCCCGGTTGCACGAAGAGACTGCCGAGTTAATCAATGTTCAAACACGTCACTTTTAGTGAACAGCATAGAGTTCCTTCCATACTGTCCATACAAAGTGGCGTGTTTCATCGTACGTTGACGTTGATTTTGATTTTTTGTCCTTTCGTGCACTCGGCCCTTAGTCACGACTTGGCGATTAGTTAACATGCGTTAGTTGTTTGATCTATCTACATAAATTAATGGGATTGTAATAATCGAGGTTAAGTATGTTCCAAGTAGACAACCAATTTATAATTATTTGTATCAATATGTGTGACAGTAGAAAGGGTAATTTGTAGCATTAAATTGTAGCTACGAAAACCATTTTCTTTATTTAAAATTTATTCCTCAGAGAAAATCAAATGTGTTTAACATGTTTCCTAAAAATTACAGGCAGGTTTGCTGACTTCATAAAAAAATACATATTATTATTTGCAGTTGCCAAAACCGATATATGGAAAAAAAGTAAATAAAATCATTTCGACGAATAGGTTTTGATAAAATGTAAAACGCTTATGCCGTTTGCTTATTCAATAAAATGCGATCAAATAATATCGAATACCTACATATTTTCCAGAACAATTGTGTCTAACACTGAACTGCCTCTCTTAGCATACATATATTCATACTATCCGAAAATTCAAAAAAATCCCGAACACGTTGACAAAGAAAGAAAGACTATTAAACCATCCCTAATCCATTCGACAACTTTATTATCTCCACACTTTTGTAAGACGCTCCATAAATTACAAAAACACATTAAAAAATCTTCAAAGTCGCTTCCCAAAAAGGCCAAGTCACCCTCAGTCGTCTAATGCTTAGAACAACAGACAAAATGGCCGCAGCGCAGTGTTTCCTTACATCCAGCAGCGGAAAAAGAAAAAATAAACATGTCAAAAAAATTAAACGTTCTAATTTTGTAATTGAGCGGTTGCGCGCGTGAACAGCTGTCATCGCTGTGTTCCCGCTAGCTGCACAGCTATCGTCATGCTGCAGCATCTTGAAAAATATTCTAAGCGGATTATATTTGGGTCTTCCTTATCGGAGAAACTTGGAGGCTGAATCGAATCGGATACTGAAATGTATTTAATATAAATAAAACCGGCCAAGTTCGAGTCGGACTCGCACACGAAGGGTTCCGTGCAATCGTACGAGATTTAACACAATTTAATCACTAATTTTCTATGGGACCATCCTTTAATTTTTATTGTTTTTTATTGACCTGTTTGTTGATATAGTGGCGAAATAAATACACACATTGTGAAAATTTCTGCTGTCTACCTATTACAGTTCATGAGACACAGACTTGTGACGGACGGACGGACGGACAGACCGCGGAGGCTTATTAATAGAATTCCCTTGGCACTCTTTGGGTGTACGGAACCCTAAAAACGACATTATCTGAGAGCAGTATAATATAATTGATTTGATCTTCAATCAATAAACAAAAAAAAATAACTATATGTACTCGTATTAACAAATGTTTTTTTTTTGTTTTTTTAATCAAAATAGGAATACTTTCTAAAATTAATAAACGTTCGGAAGTACATTCATAACACAAAATATACTTGCATTAAGCAAAAAGGTACTTTTAAATAAACCCTCTACATATCGGAACGTGCATGCAAACAAATATCATTAGGTGATCAAGAACAATAGGACTAAGTGGAACATATTAACAAAAATACTTGGTACTATACTTAATTTTAATTAGATTAGTTAAGCTGGATATTAAAAAATATCGTTGTTATCTAAAATTTTAGAACGTTGAAAGCATCAGCTGAAATATTTGAACTTATGCTCACTAAAAGTACATCTAAAATTAGTGTAGGAGATAAACATCATTTAAAAAGAAACAAATCAAAAGGAAGATATTATTAAATATATTTCGTTGATCTTGAATTGTTTCATAACCATAAATGCAATGAAGTGTGACAAGCGGGAACAAACCGGGCGACAAGATGGCGTTGGGTTGAGTCATGTTTAGAATCGCCAGATCTTTGCTCCCGATAATATTTGGGTGCGAGTTTCCGACTTACTTCAAATTCAATAACATCCAGGAACAGCTGCGATTGATCCTGAGCACTTTATTATTTCTGAACGAAGGAAGTCTGCTCTTGGGGAATTAATGTTTCAAGTTCGCCGGTATTTTTACACTTTCGAAAATCGTAGCGTTGGGAACATGGTGCGCGTTTTAGAACCACCGTGAAGAACTATAGATCCATTAGTTCGATGTATCAATCATTATTCGTGTTTGATCTCTGTATATACTTTACGCAGTTTGAGTTAAATTTTTCGGTTTCTTCTATTACTTACCCTCCGCTGCCCGTCCGTCCGTCAGTTCGTTTGTCCGTCCGCCCGACCGTCCGTCCGTCTGTCACAGGGCTGTATCTCACGAACCGTAATAGGTAGGCAGCGGAATTTTTCACAGATTGTTTATTTCTTTTGCCGCTATAACAAAAAAAGAGTAAAATAAAATAATAATAAAAATTTAAGTGTTAATGATACGGAACCCTTCGTGTGCGAGTCCGTCTCGCACTTGGCCGGTTTGTATCTGAAATGTATAGCCCCATCAGTCAACGCGGACGTTTTCCTAAAGTATGCATGTCGGAAAATTTTCAGTTAGCTATTTCATCAAAAACTCATTCATTTACGTAATTCATGAACTCAGACACACAATTTTGTAAGAATACGCACGTTAAAACGTTATTTTTTTCGCTGCAAACTCAGAACGCAAGCGAGTCTCGAGTAAACAAGCCGATAAGACTAACAGCTGGACAGATAAGCGTACAGTTAAGTGTGGGAAAGTGAACACTCTTATCGTAAGTATTGACAGGTCGCTCTCTGGTCGCGTGACCATGTCGACGAGAAAGTCAGAACGGTTGTAACCAATCGCCTGATTGATCACGGACCTCTATTCTATATACTATTTATTAGGGTATAGTATATTATGCCGTTGCGATCAGCAAAGAGCCTCACAACCTTCAGAGAAATCATCAGTATGAGTAGGTAGTCCGAGTTCTCACCTAAATGGGAGTTTACGGAACTTCGAAGTTATGTAAAAACATCAAACGATACGAGTTTTTACTTCAACCTGTCAATAACAAACTCGGTCTACCGAAGTATGATACGTCGCTTATTCCAAAGAATGTGACATGTATGTATGTATAATCGGTCTACCGATTTGTATGAAAAAGCGGATTCAATGTAAAAGGCAATGTGAACGATTTTTCGGCGAAGATGCATAAGCTGAATCAAACTCTGACTCGCAAATGTTAAATTGCTTAACGCCGAATGCACGCGAACTTAAATTGTATATACATTTGAAAACGCTAGTCGATCGGTTTGGCGTAAACGCCAATTGAGGTAAGAAATCGAACTAAGGGCTCTGAGCCCACAATGATACATCCTCAGGATAAATGGTTTTTCAGATAGCGTTCGAGGCACTACTCCATAGTTTACCGGCGGCTATACCGAAGGATAAGAAGGCCTATTCACGGAATTCCGTACTCAGGAATCAGGTATATATCAGGAAAGAAAACCGCCTTATAGCGGTTATCAAAGCTATTTTCTTGACTCATTGAAATACCGTCCGCGGGAATATTTCCATCGAGAAAACCACCTAGACAACCACTATACAAGCGGTTTTCTCGCCTGGATGATGCCCGGTTCTAAGATTCCAAGAATTTACACCCAGGGCCGGGTAATTCTAACAGGAGAAATTTGGAAAGAATAAGTGTACTTTCCCTGGCTGATATGCACGGATCATAGCTCAGGGGCCAGTGGACTTGCCTTCCATTCCAGTGGTCTGGGTTCAAATCCCCGCCCCGTTCATGCCCCACTTTCTTTCCCTTGCTGAGTTAAAAGTGCATTTCGTTACGAATGCAAGCTGTTCCATGGTTCGGAATTCATATAAAACTCTAGGTTCCCGTCCCCTACTAGAGGACTGGTACTACTACCATCGAATATGGATGAGAAGATGGTCAAAGCGGCAATAACAGATTATCCGTATCTTAACAAAACATATTTTGTTAAGAAATGCGATATGTATGTATATATTTATATAATCGACCGTGAAACAAGGACAGGCCCTTGAAAGAAAAAGCCCTATAAAAAGAACTACCTTAACATATACATATATTGCAAGGGGGGACGCATCATAAAGTCCAAAAAGCACAAGGTCCAAAACCCATACCGTCCAAAACACTCATGAATACGGAACTTTTTCAATTAGGTTAGGTTAGGTTAGGTTAGATTATAATATTTGCATTTACAAATATATGAAAATACATACTTTTGGATGTTCTGGGTTTTGAACCTTATGCTTTTTGGACTTTATGGAGGCGACCCCTGCAAGGATGGACCTTTTGTTGCACTAAAATAATACGACATTTTTATTCGATCTTGAAAACCAAAGTCGCAGACCAAAAGTCGTTCGTTTTGACCGCCTTATTATATATAACGAGTTGTAATTAAAACTTTTCGTCTTTCGGAGTACCTACGTATAACCCGGTATAACTATACGAGTAATAACACTAAGAGGTGTGTTCAGAAATTCGCAAACTCCTCGCTTATTATGTCTAAACGCCCTCCGAGCGGTGTATAAAGGCAGTGCGGCTTGTTAGTCTGTCCGTCCGTCAGTGTCAACGTAATTGCCGGGTCTCGCAGCGCTGGAAATAATTACTAAAAGTTGTTCAAGGAACACCGCCCTCTGCAATCGTATACAGCCTCTATTTTTAGGGTTCCTCAAACGAGAAAAAACTTACCGGATCAGTCATTGTATACATATATGTCTGTCGGTCAAGACACTTTTTTTTCAGGAAGTTGAAAGGAATATCAAATTCTTTAGGTCTATGGTCCCTTCCAACGTAACAAACTAAGCTTCTAAGACACTGCAATCAAAAACTACTAAACCTATTGTCATAATATTGGGTCGCCTTCATAAAGTCCAAAAAGTATAAGGTCCAAAACCCAGAACGTCCAAAAGTATTTATTTTTCGTGTGTATTATAAAATGCATATAATCTTACCTAACCTAACCTAACCTATCCCAATTAAAAATATACGTATTCGTAAGTATTTTGGACGGTATGGGTTTTGGACCTTGTGCTTTTTGGACTTTATGATGCGTTCCCATAATATTGACCTAACACACTACACGGGAACTACGTGATGCGTCAAGACCTCCGTGTGTCGGAATATAACTGGGAGCTACAGATTTACGTGGAGTCCTAACCAAAACGACGAATCCTTAAGTCGTACTTTAGGACTCGTAACCATCCTACGTGACCGATTTAGGGAGGGGGATTCGCAAAATACCACAATCAGTCACAAGGAGTAGGTGTCAATTCACTTAGTATTCACGCGGTCAAAAATATTAGTCGTAAATGCTAAAATAAAACCACGAATACCCATACTTGTGGGTTTCCTTGTACCGTTCATACCACACTGATATGGGCACGAGCCCATATGCCATGCACTGGAAGACATGCAATGGTGCCAAATGTCTACCTGTTACGTGCCGGAACCCACACGGCACTTGGCACCAACATAGTATGTACCTCACTTGACGCATCGATCAATACGATCTCCTTGCAGGCCCTGGCAGTATTAGGAGGATAGTCACGTACGGATGCATTTTATTCAAACAATGTCCATTTGTCCACCCCATATCTAAACTTTGAGTTAATTATGAAACTTTGTCAGTAAACTGAGTTAATTATCAAACTTAAGTTTAATGACTGGGGTAGGGTCCCACGGACCGTTAACAAGGATTTATATCCTCTGGAATGGGCCCTAAAGCAGGCTATGGCCCGGCCATTCGTCAATTAAGATCCTGTCAATTTCGTGTAATAGGCTGTATTTAGGCCGTTATTTCGGGAAACCGAATGTTTACTGGGCGGGATTTATACGATAGGGCGATTCGATTACTGTCAACCATTTTAAACTAGTTTTTTATAACGGACAAAAAAAAACCTAGGCGGATTTTCTAGTCGGTTCTTTTTCGCTAAAAATAAGCATACCGGCAGATAAAAATATTGTTAACAAGTCCAAGTTTGAAATACATACTAATAATGAAAGAAACTCAGATCAAAAAAGGTAGGAGATATGCCATCTAGCACTATCCATCTGCTATGAGTCCGCTGTCGCTAATTTTATAAAACTGCCAACAGAACTTGAACGCGAAAACATAGTCGCATATGTATTGGAGAGTTTGTGTGGTTGGGAACTGACTTGGCGAACGCATTTTGGGACATCATTCGAGAGCGGTTATTAGAACACTGTTGTCACGAGGAAGAAAGAAAACTTGGACTGCTTTGTTTTAGTTCGTTTATCTACCCCTAGTTACAAACGTGAGTGAACACAATACGATACACGAGTCTCTACGTCGAGATTCAACGTAATGTATGAATAGCAACTCCCTATTTCCTCGTAAAATGTATGATTTTACGACAAATTCTCTCCGGTTAGAAACTTCTGTTTATGTTTAATTGATCGAAGTCGTAACGTTCCCATTCTTAATGTCGCCACAAAGACATTGCCTTTTGTGATGAGCCCGCCTTTCAACGGTTTAATTTCTATGCATTCCTCGCATTTATTGTTATTTAACTACAAACAAGGCACTAAATATGTAGTATTTGAACATATAGTTATAGCTTTTGTGTCGCAATATAAAATTCCATGACTTAGCTAATTCCTCTGTGATTTAGCCAACTTCTAGCGTTGCCAGCAAATCTATGTTTTTATGTATTTGGATATAAATGGTTAATAATATCCACCGTCCTGATATTAGCCCAACACACCACGTTCTTGAGGAATTAGGTTTCATGCCAGGATCTTTCACGGCTGCATTGAACTGGATGGAAAAATTGAACCATTTTTCATTGCCGTTTCAACCATCCTGTCATTAAAAATGATGGTAACAACCAGGCGGGCTTAACCCTACCACCTAATAGGAGAATGGGACCATGTTCATTCCAAACTGAATTTTCAACCTTTTTTTTATTTTACTGGTATAACACAACCTTATCTAAACTTACAACACAACAGGTTATGTAACTTCGTCTACCCTAACCTTACTTAAGATAATATATATATAATTTAGTTCACATTAAATACTTTTTATTTTATGTGGATCAGTTATACTGAAATTTGATACTTTGATACTGAAAATAAAAAAAACACTTTTAGCCAAATAATGTTTTGCGATAAATATATAATACACGCATAATCAAGCCGCTATCTAGTACTAAAATTACTTATTAGCAAAAAAGTAACACTTTATAACATCGTAAGTTATTTGCATCCACTACATGTTCTCTTGATTGTCAGACATCGTGTTGTTTTCGTTCATCCTGATAACTGTTAAAGTCTTCATGCCAATCTTTAAAATGCTATCAAGACATCCAAATTAAATATGGATCCCCCAGCCACATGTTCATGGACAAGTTAGACAAGTTGATTTTAATTTCGGCGCCACTTTAATACGAAATCCGCGTCTGACCTTTCTAATACGCAAGAGATGTGCAAACACACATTACGGCACATCTGGTAAATGAATCAAACCACCGACCGATCAAATCTTACGCCTTCTGTGTTGAGGCTGGCATTATTTATTCGTATTTAGGGTTCCGTTCCGTATAAGAAAAAAACCCGGACTAGTGCGGGTACCGCAATTCGCGTACCGAGAGTTTCGTACACATTTGTACATGAAGGGATTTTAGGGTCATGTCGCACATTGCCAGAAAAGGGACCGAATGAAATGTTGAACTATTCGGGATCAAAGTCAAAACGGCGGCGGAGCAATTTTGAAAAATGTTCCATTTTTTTGTTTCGTTTCAAGATTAAAGCATTTGGTGAGTACCAAGTGAAAAAAATACAAAAAAATAATAGCATTCGGCTTTTACGGTTTAAGTAGCAGTTGAACAATAAATATAAAGATCCCCTAATGCACGAATTATATCCACAGATTTCTACGGATCCCGCGGTGCGCGGTTCAGACCCGCGATTTTGTTTTTTTTTTTGTTTTAAAACAAAATAATCGGACAGATCTTGGGCCAGACTACATTTATCTAGTTAGTTAGAAAGTTATATTATCCGACTCTCTTTTCTAAAGAGAAATTGTTAATATTGTATTGTATTGTATTGTATTATATTGTTTATTCATCATCCATAGACAGTACACTGCACTCGGATTTGTCATATTTTAGCATTGGCCAGTTCAGCAAAACAAAACACAGCGAAGAAGAACTGGAAAGAAACTCCGTTGTTTTTTTTATTCTTACCTAAGCTTTTCCAAACGAAAACCCATACTAACTACCCATAACTCTTTTGGGTTTTTTGTATGACCTTCATGAAATGATTCCATCTTCAACCAGTAAAGTATCTTTGCGGGTTATTCTTCACTGAGTGAATTAAATACGCGTATCTATCAGTTTGTGACGCAATTTAGTGGAGTTTACAAGTTAAAATAAATGTAATGAGATATCCTAAGCTAGCCCCTAAACCAACCTAATTCTGCCAAACCCACCCAGAAAATAGATGGATATCTCCAGAGATTACAATTTGTTTGCGTACGTTTATAAGTTTTGTAAGATGCTTGGAAGTCAATTGAAATTGTACGTTACCGGATATTACAAACTTCTTGGGACGTACGTATGTCTCAACTGAAGTGAGTGTAATATTTTTCACAAGAAAATTTAAGAATATTTCTACAATATCGATCACTCTTTGCCATTGAACGGATACTTTTTTTATAGTTAAGATTATCAAAGTAGATCATTAGTCCGACGGCCGTCGGGTTTTACGCGACGTTTTTCGAATTTAATTCCACTGCTTACCCCCTTAGATGATTTGGCGTGATGATAAGTAGCATATCTTTTATGGAAATAATTAGGCTTGTTGAATATATAATACGCATCAAAATCGAATAAGTGGATCTAAAGTTACAGGCGGACAGACAGACAGGCGCCAGATATTGGATTGTATGAAAGTTAGAGATGTAACTTTTAACGAATATAACTTTCACAGCTAATTCCATTCATGTTTACAGCTTACAAGGTATAATAATTTCTGAAAATCAATATTACCGAATAAGATCTTCGATAGTTCAAATGTAGGTTTTTTAAACGTAATCTAGTTAGTGGTTCACAAAACTGAAATCTTATGTCCAGCCACGGCATTCGAAGTCATTATTTCTTCGTTTAAAAGAATAAAAAATGAAATATTCGGATGGATTGGAAAAGCGTTAGAAAGACGTCTGTATTTTTTAAGTTTATAAAAAATACAGTTCATTTATTAAGTAAATCATCTATTGTGTAGACTCTTTCATATAATGATTTGTTATTTCATAGTGGTTTCTCAAGTTGAACTGGAATAATCCAATCAGAATGTACCTTTAACGGAATCCAAAAAGGCAGCTCCGCAAACGAACACGACGATTAAGCAGAAATCCGCATTCTTGGAAATCCAGCGGGCGCCCATTTTCACAACACTCAAATTTTCCAACACGATAATTCACATCATTCACCGATTCCCTTTCACCGTCACTTCCCGAAATTCTTTTCACACGTTCCCGTCAAGAAATCACTCGAACTCTATCTGGCTTCAGACGTAGAGCTTCGGAGGCACTTGAAAACACCAGAAAAGAGCACTCGCATATAAATAAACATAAGGCTTTTTCCTCGATAATCATTCACCATACACAATATCACGAATCACAGTTTATACGGAGAGGGTAGTTTTTGTTGAGCTAACTTTTGTGATAGTTTTTGAGGCGATGGTGTCGGAAAACATCGTGAATTTCGTAAAAGCTCGCCCGGACCGACACAAGTTCCCCGTCCGAAGCTCGAAAGCACACTAAAGCTCGGTGCTGCCACAGCGTCTAACGTTTTATCCCCCACATGTCTCTATTGAAACGGAGAGTAGTGGACTTGTAGTATAGTTGCACTCACATTTGATGCAATTTTAAGTTTATTTATTTGTTTGTTTCGGACAGACGGCTTACGATGATGTAACTACTATGGTGACTTTAAAGGTTGTTTTAGAATTTAATTGAAGTGGGCAGTGTAATATTATCAACTAAGTAAAACTAGATAAGTTTAAAAAACCCCAATTTAATTGTTGACTTCAGAAGGGAATTGAAATCTTAATATAACATAAAATATAATATAATTTAAGAATTAATCTGACTGTCTAACTATCACAATAATAAAAATATTTATATGGGTTTTTTCGATTTACATGGTATGAAAATTCCTTTCTTATTGGCAACTTATGAAAACAGGCAAGTATGGCTAGTATTACACAGCGACTGTCATGTTATTAGCCCAAAACATCTCGTGGTAACTAGGTGCAATGCCAGAACCTTTTATTGCGTGGGTTCATAGAACTATATGAAAAAAATCGGACGAATTTCATTGTCAACCCGGGCGTTAATTTCACACATAATATTTTAAATAATTTGCTACGAATATTTCTTATCTACAAACATTCATTAACTTCATCAATAATAATCAATTACTTAACATATTATAAAATACACGAACAAAATATTCGCCTAACGATGCACAGTATTTTATACGTACGCTAATTGCACGAATTAAATACGTTTTATAAGTATTTTTTTATTCAGAAACTGCAATAATTTTTAACCACTATCCCATTTATATGAATGGCATGATCAGACTTTAGTAATCTTTATTTTTTCAGCAAGTTTTGAATATAATTTCACTGTTCATATAAAAACACTTAAAACAAGATTAAAATACTCCCCATAATGGGAATTTCTTCACACACTGGCAGCCCCACCAAGGATAACAAGTGCACGCGGCGACGTATCGCTCGCCTTCTCTGACCTTACGCAGCAGATACGGCTCGAGAGGGAGACAGATAGAGATAACGGATTCAAGAGATGCATTTTGCTTTCTATTCATAGCGCCGTAATCAAGGCATAAATTAACGACTCCTCTACACGGATACCGAGTGGTGTGGTTTTAATAGTTAGGTTTGATTCCTGTCCATGGAGACAACATCAGATCAAAATTTGTAGAAGATGTGCCATTTAAAGCGCCTTTTTTGGGTTCCTTACCCAAAGGGTAAAAACGGAACCCTATTACTAAGCCTTCGCTTTCCGTCCGTCCGGCAGCTGAAATTTTCACAGTGTGTTTATTTTGCCACAATTTTAATTTAATTATTTTTGCAACGAATAGGTATAATTTAAAAATAATAATAATAATTAAACGGGGTCCCCATACAAATAACGTGTTTTTTGTGTTAAATCTTGTAAGTTGGTACGGAACCCTTCGTGTGCGAGTCCCACTCGCACTTGGCAGGTTTTTTATGCAACCTGACATAGATGGCTAATGCCACAAAACTACCGTTATGATATTAGCCTAATACCCCACATTCCCGAAAAACTAGGTGATATGTCATCGCCTTCCCTTTATGAGTACAGCTACACTGAACTGGATGCAAAATACGGAATCATTTTCATTGATGCTTAACCATAGTATTATCCAATGCGGTAGTACCAATCAAAGCGGGCTCAACCCTACCACCTAGTAGTGCAAGGGGACCTACAGTTTTACATCGGTTCTTAACAATGGAGCAGATCGGATTTGTCAGGAAATGCACTCATCCAGCTCAGAAAGAAAAAAAAAGTGGTGCATGACCGGGCGAGCGTTTGAACCCATAACCTCTCGCATGAAAGGCAAGCCCCTAATCCACGAGTTGTATGAGACATAAGATGTATATGTATATATGAGATCAAGCCTACTGTGAGACTGTCTACATTTGTCTAAAACTACTATCCGAAATATTAGATACCACACGCAGATATACATAGTCGCAGACGTATTGGAGGGTTTGTGTAAGTGGGAGCACGTATTTTCATTCGGGAAGTACAGTCACTGTTTTCATTTAATTTCATTACATTAGTAAAACAAATAATCCCAGTCCCATTTATTCAGGCCTTAGAAAAAAAATGCCTAGAAGCAGCGAAAGACGTCACTTTCAAAAAGGTATTCGGTGTAAGCAAGAGAGTTTAAAACAGTTATGACCGTAACTGAAAATATTTCATCATGATTTAATTCATATCCATAAAAGGCACAAGACATATTTAACTGAAGTAGCACATACGTATGTGGGATTAGTTGTCAGCTTAGATGATGATATCACACATTTTCGGTCACATCTGGATTTTATTGCCAATGTACAATATGCTACTATCTTTAATTACATACTATATTCCATTTCGCTTCTATCTGAATGAATTAACGATTTAAATGAATTATTTGAATGATTTATACTTCAAAAAGGAGTTTACAGAGTTCAGGATATTATTTAAATTACAGAGTTCAGGATAGACGAGGTTAGAGGACATATAAAATGTAGAAATATATATTTTTTTAATATATTAACTTTAATTTAATTTACTTAAAGACGGACTGCGTGACATATAATCACTAACTGACATGAGGTGGGGGTAGTTGGTTTAAGAAAAGTACGAGAACGAAATGAACATACTTATTTCTTTGAGTGTTCCTGACGATGCTTCCAGCGTTGGGGGCTAAACATATTATATACATAATTATATGCAATTACCTCATTAGGATGCATCAAATTTATATAAGTTTATTTTTAAACATTTCTAAATTGTACCTAATTGTTGTTTCTGTTGCTAATAAAGAATTTGAATTTGAACATGTCGGCAAAGTACGGCATCGTGCACCGGGAAGCCGTAAGTTTAACAAATATTATGTTCAATTACTTTTTTTTGGTTTCAGGCTTAATTTCACAGTTATAGTATTTTTAAGAGCCACTTCCGAACTCCAAAACGCACAATCTGACGTTCTTCTATCACTGTTTCATCTTATTTACCTAACCGCAGTTCTAAAATTTCTATCTTTTATCGACTGCCTTGAGCATCGACCGTTTGTCTAATAATACCTTCTTCGATTACCGAATTACCTGTAGTAACGGCCAAAAGCTACTGATTAAAATTACGTCATTTCACATTAAATCAACAAGTTTTATTAAAAACAGCGAGGTTCCATTTTCATTTTTATCATTTTGTAGGCGTCGATGCGTGTGAGCTGTTACGCCAGTAGTATCCTATTACTGAGTGAGTTCTGCTTGGTCAGTCATTGATCTCGTGTCATAGGGTCAGTGCTAGTGATTTAAATATAACCCTTTTCTGAATGCTTAAACGTTTGGAACAACTTCGAAAATTGGATTAAAAAATCGGTGGTGAGTGGATATTATACATATATGAACACACTTACTTTAAAGTTGGCTACACTGGCGGTTATGGATAGGTAAAGTGGGCGTAACCTCTTTTTCCACTATGAGTAAATTTAACAAGGTATTGGCGACGTTGTAGATATAGATATATCATTTATCAGCTTGAAATTTTCTAGTTTGTGCCGCGCCAAGGTTCCTAATACGTTGAAGCATTTTTCTATGAATGGCGTTGATTATCCTTTGGATTAGGAATACCAGATCGCTGCTCGCTTGCCCCGCTGATAAGCTTGGGATATACGAATTTCAATTCGTTTTTGACTTCTGTTGTATACAGACCCAATGTCTCCAGAGATAATGCTTAAAGTAATGCTGGTTTATTTACGATGTTTAAAAGTTTCGCCAATTGTAACCGCTGCCCTTACAACGACAAAGCTGCGGTGTCCACTCAAGTCGCGCCTTGTATAGTAAGGACTTTTCAAATCTTCAAGTGATCAGCGATGTTCCGTCTGGTCGTATACCATCGTATCTTGACACACCAATTCGTATAAGCATTGAAGGTATAGGAGGTGGCATGCAATCGTCCGATGATATCATTGCTTGCCGCATACCGTGAAAGACGGTCTGCGATTTTAGGTCACGAGATAATGCTTCTTATTTTTTTTAATTCTACGAAAATTTTCCTCCAGTTTCTTTCCAGGCTCATAATGCTGCTCTGGGTTACGCACTTCGTTCTATTTGTCACCACTACCCAAGCCTACTCTATCTATAATATCGCCAACGTCACCACTACGGAAGCACCAAGAATAGATGTAGCCGCCAAAATTCGAGAGCTCCAGGCTAAACTACCGACGAAGTATCTTTGCTGCAAAGGAAATCCAAATCAGAAAATTAATCAAAATCACACCGCATGCGTGGATGATCATGACAACGTAGTATCAAATTTAAGCATGAATGGGTGCCCAGGAGTCCATTCCCTTCCGGTTACATCAGCTTTTACCAGAAATACTGGGTTGTTTGTTGAGGGCGGCGTTGTCATCATAGGATTCACGCGTTCGCGTTATGGGTATCGCCAGGCATTTAGCCCAAAGAGGTAAGTGTGAGTACCGAATAGAAGAAATTAAATCGAAGCCTCAATTTCTACCTTAGCAATATTGAGTTACGTTTTGTGTAACGAAATATTGCTTTGATTAAATATATATTAAGATGCAAAATAAGTAGCAAGAAAGTTAACCAATGATAAAATGATATAATGAAATGGTTTCGTAACATTTGCATCCGCGGATATTTTTATGTTAATTTCTGAACGTTTATCCTGTTCTTTTTTATTTCCCTGAGTATACACAAAACAATAGCAAAAAATATACGTAACATTTACCTAAAAGGTAATTGCTTCCGTATTTGCGAAACCGCAATCTTTATTTATTATTTCATTTACTTCATTTCCAATTAATGTCTTACATTTGAAATCGTACCCGATACCTTGATTAAGTCAAGTTAAATTATTTCAACAGTCTCTGTTTCTACAATGCAACAAACAATGGAACAACAAACCTCAAGGGTCTACTGTGCCACAGAGCGATGATTATGGATGAAGATGAAGAAGAAGAGGACGAACCGTCAATCGTTAAAGAGAAAGCCCCAGTAGCTGGAGCGCTGTCTCTTGTGTCAGCCCCATTCTTGATTTTGGTTATATTTACGTACGCTTCGATTCCGCAATTGAGGTAATTCTTTCTTTAAAGAAATAAAAATATCTAACTCATTTCTTATTCGGTTTTTGAAATAACGATAAACGGTTCTTGAAGCCAAAACGTTCTAACTGCAATTTATCAATGACTCCTCATTCATAAAAGAGATCACGAAACACTAGTAATATTATGGATTTAATGGACACGAAATTACCTTTATCTCATTAATTTGAGTTTCAACGACATCTACATTTGAAGCCTAATCTGAATACAATCCAATTTTCTAGGATCAATACTCCAAATATACAGCGCCATCTAGTAGAAGATAGGGGAAACATTGTGTCGATTCAAATATAATCGAGAAATTCGTTGGCTGACATATTTGTCGGGATAGCTTAGTTGGTTAGAGCAGAGGGCATGTAACCGAAAGGTCGCAGGTTCAAATCCTGCTTCCTACGAATGACCGAAAATCATGTCGGTAAAACTCAAATGAACTAGCCCATCATTTCTTAATAGAATACCATTACATAATTGTAATTTGCCATGATAACGTCAATGTATTTTTTTTCAGAGATATTCAAGGACAAAATATACTGTGTTTATGTTGCTCCTATCTAATAAACTCTATATTGATTGCCAACGAAGACCTGCAAATTTCAAAGGTGCACAGGATGTGTCATTCAGGTGGTGAGTTATAAGTCGAATATTAATCAAAACTAAGAAATACTTCATACATTTAGATAAGAATGTCATATATTTCTTGATATTTGTACGAGTGTGCAAGCTAAAGACTTATATAACTAACATATTAACTCTTGTTTATTTGAAATGTGTTTTAACATAACCTTTCTATTTATAGGTGATATTATTTTCTTCACTTTAATGGCAAGTGTCTTTTGGATGAATGCAATTGCTGTTGACATGTTCTTGTGTCTAGGGTGAGTTCATATTTTCACATTATTTTATTGCTACGAGTAATAAAAAAATTACGAACACTTCAAGGAGTTTTCTCACGATGTTTTCCTTCACCGTGAGCATTTAGGTTATTGCAATTCACTTAGCAAACTGAAAGAGATGAAAAAGAGCCGCAAGTTGTTACGAAATTGTGTCTAACGCTCTTCTAGAGGTGAGAAAAGATATCTGTTGTACTGATGTGCCTACAAAGTTTTAAAATTGTCATGTAATAATCCAAACAAAAACAAAAATCACAAATCAGTTAAAACGAATAGACTTTCTTTTAGATTAAATCCAAGGTATTATTAATATTTGGTGGTTTATTATTGGTTGGGTTAATATTTCCTGGAATATAAAAATAATACAATTGGGCGCACTGCAATTCTTCCCGTACATGGCGTAAGAGATTCGTCGTTCTTGTTTAGAATTCCATCTTTAACTATAGTTTTCCTTTCTAGCTAGGTAATAGGGTTAATCCCTCCCGAGTTGGAAGGAAGATCCTGGCATGTCACTTAGATCTTAGGTTATAGAGCTGAGACTACACAATTTTTTAACTAAATATAATATATTAAACTGTAAGCAATTTGGTTTTTGTAAGGGTCTGTCTACCAGTGACGCTATAGCTGCCATGGTAAAATCGGTTATGACTGCCTTGGATGGATCCAAATATACATATGGTATGTTCTGCGATCTTTCCAAGGCTTTTGACTGTGTAAATCATGACATATTAATTATGAAACTAGAACATTACGGGCTTAGAGGTAGGGAATTAGATTTGATCAAGTCATACTTTTGCAAGAGGCAGCAGATTTGTGATGTGCAAGGCACTAAAAGTAACACAGAATCCATCAACATGGGAGTACCGCAGGGTTCTGTTTTAGGCCCCTTGCTTTTCTTTATCTATGTTAATGATATTTCTGCTTGCATTTCGGACGATGTAGAATTAGTTATGTTTGCTGATGATATTTCTGTAGTCTTAAATAATGTAAACACGGATTTGTTTCAAAAGTCTCTTGAAATAACGGTTGCTTCCCTACAGTCGTGGTTCCAGTGTAATAATTTGTTGCTTAATGTGAATAAAACAAATTTAATGAACTTTGCTCTCGGAACACAGAGGCGTATGTTAAGTGATACGATAGGTAATGTTGCTAAAGACATGTCTTTGAATATCACGAATGAAATAAATTTCCTTGGTGTAGTATTTGATAATAAGTTGACATGGAAAGCTCATATAGATAAGCTAGCCGGTAAACTCAGCTCAGCATGCTATGCTATAAAAAAGATAAGGGAATGATGTGGTATTCAGGCAGCTAGGGCGGTCTATTATGCTTACTTTGACAGTCTGATGTCATACGGTCTGATGTTCTGGGGAAATGCATCAGAAGCAAATCGAATATTTTTGTTACAGAAAAGAGCCTTGCGAAGTATCCTCAACATGAAAGTCAGGGATTCATTTAGAAATGTCTTTAAAGATCTCGGAATAATGTTCCTCGCAAATAAGTATGTATATAAAAATATAGTATATGCAAAAAAAACTATAGAATCGGCTACTCTTAATGCTGACATACATTCCCACAATACTAGAAATAAGTTTAATATACAATGTCCAAAACACAGACGAGCAAAGACTTCGAAGAGTTTTATTCACAACAGTGTTAGATTATACAATAAATTACCAGCAGTAATGAGAAATTTGCCCCTTAATGAATTTAAAAATAAAATTAAATCAGTTCTTCTTAGTAAAGTATATTATAATATGAGCGAAGCTCTTTCCGATAAAACTCTCTTTTGTGACTTAATATCATAAGAAGACAAGTACATAACTGTGTACCATACAAAATTGTAAGACTTCTTTGACATAATACTACGCTGGTAGTATTTTTTTTTATATATAAATACTTATTCTATATATAATATATTGACTTGATACACGTCATTGGTATCAAACTTGACGAGGGCTTTATACACCTGACATAGGTTAAGTTGACGACGGCTTTTACACCAGAGTATACTTGTAATGCTATAAATTATATTAATTTATATAATTGAATTAGTAACTTTATTAGTTGTAAGTAACTTAAACTTAGGGTTGCTGTTTCTATTGTTCTTTGTTTTTTGCCTTACAACTGTTCTGCCAAGGAATTGTTTGGCAGTAGCATTTAGATCTAAGTATGTATTTTATAATTGTGGACGGAAAAATATGTTATGTAAACCCGTGAAGTTTCTTTGCGGGTTCTTCTTTACTGGGTTGATCGAATCCGCGCATCTTTGTGACGTAACTTGGTGTAGTTTGACTACCAAAAAGTTTAAATAAATGAAATGAAAAATGAAATGAAATCCTATGTGTTTGTTTGGGTTAACATCATGATAACATGTGTTGCATTTACTATTGACATTACAATCACAGTAATTATAACTCTAAAAGGTTTGTAATACCTAATCTGCATGCAGCAGGTAGGCATAAAACGGCACATTCGAGCAGATTCAAGTTTGAGTTTCAAGTTCTGTTGTTGTTGCTGCTGTTGCTGAGTTGTGTTGAGTTGCTGAAAATATTGTCAAAACGGTGATGAAAAATTGTCCGTGTTTTCTATCCAGCTAAAGGTACCTGTGATCATAAATGGAAGGGCATGACACCTAATTCCTTCGGGAATGCCATGTTTTGGGCTAATGTTATGACGGTGGATGTGGTATTAACATCCATTCCGAACAGAAAAAAGGCAGATCTTGTTGAGTTTCACACATTCGACTGATTGCTCCAAATTATTGTGAAATAGGAAAAAAAATGTTTGGATCTCCATCAATCCTTTTAAATGGTGCAATTACACTATGTGACTAAAATGTTTTGAAGGTATCCAAAGCAAGTGGCCCAGTGGACAACTCAGTTCGTCTGGTATTCTTTATATGCCTGGGGAGTTCCAGCTCTTCTACTACTATGTGCCATGTTCGCTGACATCACACCGGGATCATTGGTGCTCAGTGGTATGGAGCTGCGCTTCAACTGTTGGACATATGGTTCGTATGCTTGGGCATTAAAGACGATACGCGTAATTTTCTTGCACGTTCGAAGATCTTGCTAAATATAAATGCAAAAATATTCAGGTTCATTTGTCTGTGTGTATGCTTAATAGAGGGAGTTTGTGCATAGCAAAAAAATACGCACCCAAAATTTAGGTGATATCAATCTGTTCTTCTAGGTCTTCTCAACCTTCTAGGTAATATTGTAGGTAAATAAAAATCATCTTCTTAATAGAAATGACCAGTGTTTTCCATTTTCATATCTCCATACATTTCAAAAAGCCATATATACTATCATACATACCTCACACAACTTTTTGTGTACCTTGAACTCGAACTCGAAGTGTCTTTTTCATGGTTAAATTGGAGAAAAGTTGTATTGGGGTCTTGTAGATATTTAAGTTGGTTGTTTTAATAACAAAGTCGTTTTCATAAATTATACACGTTTATAAATAAAATAAAATAAACTAAATTTATATGAGTAGTAAAGACACCAGAAATACCTTTTTAATAAATTGTTTAAATCATGCTAAAGAAATACATTTTGTCCTTTCTTTGTACATTAAAAACTGAACAGAAACCATACTATCTATAAAATTTAGAAAAATATTGGTGACCATTTTGCCTACAACGTATGTTTTCAGGTGACGCTGTTGAGTGGATATTGTACCTAGGACCTATGACCGCAGCAGTTGGGGCCAGCTGCGTGCTGATCCTGTACTCAGCTGTTCTGGTGTGGAAGCTGCCAACTGATCCGCAACTTGAATTCATGCGCAATAAGTAAGCTATCTTACAAGGGACCACTTTTACGAATAAGTGCGGTTGGTAGTTCATAGACTAGGAGGTCGCGACAAAAATGGTAACGATAACGTAAATGGCTGAAACTGGGTTCACAGGATAAAGACCAACCTTTTGAAACTAAATGTGTTAGCCTGCCTGTTCCAAGTGGTTGCGTTACGTAGATAAGGCGGCTGAAAAAGTAGTTATGGTGACAAAAAATATATATGATAAGATAAATGGATGCAAATGACGATGCGTGAAAGTATCGGTACGTACTACTTGGTTAGCAATACAAAAGCTGAACAAATTTTTGGTTGCATTTCGTAGTTATAGGTGATGTAGGTTACAGACATAACTTTAGGTATATTTAAGTATTTAATAAAAAAACCGACTGGTTTTTGTTGCATAATTAATAGGTATCAATGTTTCTAGAAAATTTGTATATTCATCAGCAGATACATACCAACATCTATTTTATATAGCCAATCTAGATAACGCAACCACTGGGAACAGGCAGACCGACATATTTAGCATCAGAGGGTTGGTCTCTAACACGTGGACCCAGATTCAGTCATTTACCTTATCGTGACCACAAATGTCGTGACCTCCCGGAATATCAGGAAAGCGTGAAATTGCCTCTCATGCCAGAGGCTCAAGTTCTGGTCCCGTTCATGCAACACTTTCGTCCTCTTTCTGAGTTGGATAAGTGCATTTCGAAACTAATGCCAGCTTATCCATTGTTAGGAATCCATGCATACAGGCGAAAGACGGAAGAACTGTGTACTGGTGCCTACAATAATGTATGGAAGCGACAGTTGCGTATGCCAGAAGACGCACGAATGTGGAATAAATGCAGTACAAATGCGTTCCTTGAGGAAAGTATGCGTAATTAATTTAACGGACAAATTTCAAAATGACTGGATGTGATAGTAATGTCTATTGAAAAACAACCGGCCAAGTGCGAGTCGGACTCGCACACGAAGGGTTCCGTGTGCGGAGTCGGACTCGCACACGAAGGGTTCCGTACGATCGTACAGGATTTACAAAAAAGAACACGTTTTTTGTATGCCCCCCCCCCCCTTTAATTTTTATTATTTCATAATGTTACCTATTTGTTGTTATAGCGGCAAAATAAATACATAATCTGTGAAAATTTCAGCTTCCTACCTGTTACGGTTCATGAGATACAGCCCTTGTGACAGACGGACGGACGGACGGACGGACAGCGGAGGCTTAGTAATAGGGTTCCATTTTTACCCTTTGGGTACGGAACCCTAAAAATAATGTTTTGTCGAGAGTCAAGATCAACACGGGTAAAACGTTTAATCAATGTATGTAGGTATTATCTTAAACACTGTATCAGTATAGGAGGCATTGATTACTGGAGGAGGGACTGTAGGAAAAATCCAAATTATGGATATAAAGCAAGTGGCGGAATTGGTAGACGCAATGCCCCAAATGGTATGTTTTGCAGGATCGGGTCCAGCCTTGCAGCATAATCATAAAGTAGACTATTAAAAGAATTAACCGAATTATTTCTTTAATTTATGTGTCCTTGCTTTACGGTAGGCTTTGCGTACGTACAGATCACATTTCTTGGAAAAAGCGACGTTAATGTTTAATAAGAAAAAGCATATTTACTTGAGCCCAAACGTCGTAAAATCACAATTTAGATTGATTATATCCGTTGCATTTTTTCAGGTTTTTCCTGACCTTACAACTGTTCGTGGTTGTTGGAATTAGTTGGTTGAACGAGCCTTTTCAAAAGATCCATGGAGAACGTAACATATTGTGGTGGGTATTATAGTATTTCTTAAAATATATTTGACATCTTTTCAGCGACGAACCCAGACTTTTTATGTAACTGGTTATGCAAGTCTATTACCACACCCGCCGTTAGGATATTAGCTCAACACACCGCATTCTAATCCGCAAATTAGTTATTTGTAGTAGTTTTGCTTTATTAGCTCGGGCTACATTGAACTGGATGGAAATATACGGACATATCACTGCCGCTTCGGCCATCTTTTCATCGAATGCGATGGTGCCACCCCGGCGAGCTTAGCTCTACTACCTAGAAGGGAAAGGGGACCTACAGTTTTGCAAGGATTCCGAAACAAGGAATGAGAATTCCGTGACTTATTGACTTATCCAAATCAGAAGCACGAGAAGCCCTGCAGCTCTGAACTACGAGCTGCCGTGCAAAGAGCTATACTGTACACATATACTGAACTGGATGAAAATCATAGACAATTTTAACCGAGTCTTAGACCTTATTTTATTAAATGCGATGGACCAGCCCTACCGCATAGAAAGTAGGGGATTGACAGTTTGACGTTTAATTCGAGCCATGGTCACCCAACCAGAACCTGACCGTACCGTTTGTTGCTTAACCTCGATGTTTGTTATCGATAAAACCTTCAAATTGCATCAATAATCGTCCGCAGGGTGATCGGTGACTGTTGGAACCTGCTCCAAGGTGTGCTCCTCTTCGTAGTTCTGATAATCCTGCGCAAGCAAGCGATGCGGGCAATCATTGACAAGTACACATTCTGCGCTACCCCTTGGCTGAGAAAGTATACGGACTCCTTGGGCAAGGAAGAAGACGCAGCGGGATTTGTTGCACAAGAACAGGCAGCGTCTGATACCAATGCTTTTGATTAATACATTAAATAAATATTGCAAAATTATTTCTGTCGTGTGGATGCCTATGGGTGCCAACGGGACCCTATTACTTAGCCTGCGCTGTCCTTCCGTCTGTCCGTACGTCCATCTGTCAGCGTGCTTGTATCTCATAAACCGTATAGGTAGACATTTGATTTTTTCACAGAGTGTGTATTTATATTGGCGCTACCCACCATATGTAACCACAAAAAAATTAAGGTTAGAAGAAACGCGATCTCTTTGGCGTATTGACCGTAGGAGGAAAGGCTTTCCAGAGTAGCAGAGCAAATTTTAAGAACATAACTGGATATGGACTACACCCACCGTCATTATAATAGCTGACACATCGCATTTACGAACCCCTGTGAGCGCGGCTACATTGAACTGGATTCAAAACAAGGACATTTTTTAATTGCAACTTTGTTCAAGTTTTCATCCAATGCGATGGTATCAACTAGCGGAATAGGACGCACTGTTTTACATGGATTCCGAACCATGTACAGCTGGCATTCATGAAGAAATGCACTTATCCAACTCGGAAAGAGAAAGAAAGTGGTGCTTGAACGGGGCGGGTATTCGAGCTCATGAGTTCTGGAAGACTGGAAAGTCTTCGGATTCCTGAGCTATGAGCTAAGTAGTAAGGAATGCACATATTCAATGTTGAAATTCACAGAATCAGACAACCGATTCTGAGAATATATTTGTACAGGGTCGACAAACTGTGGTATGCACTTTCCCGCCGACGTATTTCGACCTAAATCTCAACTTGGGGTCCTTCAAATATGGTTTGTGCAGTCCCTGTGAAAATTTTAAAGCCACCTCTTTGAGAGCCTGGAGAATGCCGAGAATAGCTAATGAAGGTTGAAATTCAACTAAGTGCAATCCTGACATATTTTCTTTCTTAAATCATTATGAATAGCGCACAAGTAATAATCTTAGATACATTTTAATTGATTTTGAAAATAACCATATGATGAGGAAACTAGAATTTCCAAATAAACATTGTAGCGGTGCCCATAACACTATGGAAAAAATCTCCTCCATGGGCACCGACTGTTGAAAGGTTCCCATAACCCTTGCTGCGTTGCCCCCCTGCCTAGAAGTTTATGGCATGTTATTTAGTCTCAACTTTTTGCAAATTGCTCATTTTCATGAAAATATCAGTAGATGGCGGGGTAATATATGGGAATAAATTAATTCTCACATTATTACAATGCCTAGAATATGTAAAGGACTTAGCAAGGAAAATGTAAACAAGCATTAAAAAAAAATATTATATACAAATAAATTCAGACACCTAGTGAGTAAGGCCGGTATTTTTAATAAATTCGCGCCACCCTCAATCTAAAATATTATGTCACATAAGCTCGGAAAAAACTACTTGACAGGGCAAGCTGTGATGGCGCCACCTGTAAAGAGCTTTGGCTGGCTTCCTGATTCCAATTTATTAAACGTTTGTGATCAGCGCCCTCTAGCCTCCGTCAAAATACTAGGTAGCGTCGAGGCATGTATTAAGACGATTTACGGCGAACGATAACGCTCGCTGTATCTCCGACGAAATATAGATGGCGCTATTATATTAAAGTTGAACGAAAATTCGAAATCACCTAATTTTAATAATTTATATCTGCCGAATATTATTAATTATAATATTATTGTTACACTCTTATTAAATATACATGCATGTTGAAAATAATTTAATGGGGTACAATATAAAAAAATACAATACAATACTTTGAAACGCTCGACAGTTCCGTAATGGATTATAGATGGCACCATTATCTGAAAATATAAAAAATTAGATTTAAATTGTAGCAATAGGAATCAACCTAATTTTACGAATTTACATTAGTGGTACAATAGCATAGATTGAAGAGAAAGGTATGGATAGCTAACGTTACACAACGTACCAAACGCTCCACCCTCGAAAACTACATATTTTCGCTGGTGATATGACAATTCTAACCAGCGCCATCTCAAAAACTAGTTGCACCGTCATTAAAATAAGCTTACTTCCAAATTTTGCCCAGGTAGGTGTGATCAAAACGATACATTTTAACTATAAATTAGATAATGTAATTGTTAATTCAAAATAGCATTGATATTATTTTTTTTATGTAACTGGACATGTCAAAATCACGAGGTTAAATTTTGGGTCTTTTATCACATCTATAATAATCGTGACTGCATTTATAATGGTTTTATGAACGAGGAGGTTAGCTTTCCAAAAGGACCTAGTATTTTTTTTGGGCCCTTGTTTGGCCATTTTTTCTACCGGGTATTGTATCAAAACGTCTATCCACATGAATAATAGTGATAGGAAAAAGTTCTTTACCTATTCATATTAAATGAATTCTGAGGCTTCAATAAATTCATAGTAGGTAGTTGAAGTTAACGTAATTTGTTTTGTAAAATATATGAACTGACTAGATCAAGATTTCTCTAAAACCTCTCCGTAATGTTTCCAAATATTTGATCTCTTTCGTTCTTGTAATACATAAATAAAATTGACAAGGTCTCTAATTGAGTACCGTTTGCATAGGTAGGCGTAAACGGCCATGAGCTCTTCAGCTGATAGGTTCGAGTTACCTCACATATATTTAGAACGGTGAGAGTTGACAAGTGCAACAGATAGTAAAACATTTTGTAAAGTGGTTCAAAAGTTGCTATCAAAATATTTCTCTTGTGATCAGAAGTTATACTTCGTAAGGATTATTTTACTTTTTCTTATTAATATTTTACATTAAGTACTAAAATCCTCCAGCATTTTGTTGTCAAGTTAAAATGATTTTCGGTCGATACACTATTAATAGAGTTTATAATACGTCCTTTAAATCGGACAGGCCCGTTTTGTAATTTAAGGAATTGAAATAGACAGTTAACATTCTTAAGAACAGGATATGTCCTTATTCCATCATTTACACCACGAGATATTAAAGTATTCATAAATTCAAATTAGTATTCATACAAAATTATTTTAATATAAAATTTCATGATGGTCAAATAAGCTATATTGTATGAGATTGTATGATGTAATATTGTATATTATTTTACTTAAAGTAAAATGTTGACATGTTCTATAGTATTAAGTACAGTTAGCTGTACTTGAAATGACATACTCTACTGAATAAATATTTTGAACTATGAACTATGCTCAATTCCGGCACAGCTATATACCACCGAACATTATTACGTTCTATGTGCAGCATCGCTGCTTAGCTTGGAAGATTGAAAATAAACTGGTCTCCATTGATAGATTGTTAAAGATTGAATGAAAGCATTAAGATTGTAACTGGACTTTTACATAGATATAACTTCAAATTATATAGTTTGTCGTCATATGCCCGATTGAGGACATACTTTTGAGGAACTTTATTTGAAATAAATAATAGTTTAAAAAAACTAAAAAAACACGCTTTTATATCTACGGGAACTAAAAAATTGAAAATAATTTTTAATTTTAAAGAGTTTATATTACAGTAGTAGAAGATCGAACAATCAATCAGAATTTATCAACTCAAAATAAAATTATAATAAAGTTTAAGTTATTAACAAAATAATTCAATTCAGAGTAAAAAGCGTGGGGTGCATTTTACTACTTTTCATAACTCTCCTCTCATAGATAGTTGCCAGTAGAATGATTGTTACATTTACTTTATCGAGCACCCCACGCTTTTTACTCTGAATTGAATTATTTTGTTAATAACTTAAACTTTATTATAATTTTATTTTGAGTTGATAAATTCTGATTGATTGTTCGATCTTCTACTACTGTAATATAAACTCTTTAAAATTAAAAATTATTTTCAATTTTTTAGTTCCCGTAGATATAAAAGCGTGTTTTTTTAGTTTTTTTAAACTATTATTTATTTTTCATTTTTTAGTTCGATTTATCAATTAGTTATTATTACTACAGAGGATCTATAAAATAATTTATTAATCCTGGCGGTCCTAATAAGGATAATGGGAAAATGTTATGAAATTGGGACCCTTACTTTTTACGTTATACATAAACGATTTAGATAGTTTCATTAAAAAATTGTTTTTCTTTTGTACGCTGATGATGCAAAATTTTTCAAAATTATATCTTCCAGTGACGACTGCAACCAGTTGCAACATGACCTCAAAAACCTACAATTGTTTTGCACTGACAACCAACTTTTTTTAAACACAGATAAATGCTATATCATAACATACTCCAGAAAACGTAACCCAATACTATATGACTACAGACTAAACAACACAATTTTAACACGAGTTACGCAAATAAGAGATCTCGGTGTCATACTTGACAATAAAATGCGGTTTCATCTACATGTTGATCACATGTTAAATAAGGCATATAAACAATAAGGTTTTATTTTAAGGGTAGGTAGGCATTTCACACACGCTTCAACTTATAAGACACTTTATTATAGCTTTGTTAGGAACCAATTAGAGTTTGCAAGTACAGCATGGAACCCACAATACGATATCTACATTGATCGAATTGAAAAAATTCTGCACAAATTTCTCAAATCTCTCGACTATAGGACTGGACACGATTGTTTTTTAAATTACAATACCTCTGCATTACGTTACTCTATACCGTCTTTGCAAAGCCGACGCCATCTCAATGATGCAGCTTTTTTGTGGAAGATAATTAATTGCCACGTGGACTCTCCATCTTTATTAGAGAAAATTACTTTTAAAGTACCTCATCTTACTACACGCAATAAGGACCTGTTTTATATACCCTCATGCTACACAAATTATGCTCAAAACACTTTTGTTCGACGTAGTTTGAGCAACTATAACAAACATTTATTTGAAGTAGATTTATTTTGCAACTCATTATTACCATTTAGGAAGAAAACCATGAAAATTATATTATATACTTGTTGATTTATGTTCTATCTTTAATATGTCTTTCTTTTATTTTCCTCACTTGTATATTTACTATCTTATGTTATCACATCACAACTACATCAAAATATACTCTCAATAAGTAATTATACATGTAAAAATAGGGAACTATAGGTCAGCCTCAGTGGCCCAGTGGCGCGACACTTCGGCGATCGCTCTCCGAAGTTAAGCAACGCTGGGTCCGGTCTGGTCTTGGATGGGTGACCATTCGACCGTTGAGAGAGGCTGGCCGTGGTTCGGATTCCACGTTAAGCTGTAGGTCCCCTTCCTTACTTACTAGGCGGTAGGGTTTATCCCGCCCGGGTTGGTACCATCGCATTGGATGAACGATGGTCGAAGCGGCAATGAAAATTGTCCGTGTTTTCCATCCAGTTCAATGTAGCCGTGCCATATAAGGAAGGTCCTGGCATGGCATCTAGTTCCCATGTGGTGTGTTGGGCTAATACCATGACAGAACTTGTGGTATTAGCCATCCATGTCCAGTCACATAAAAAAAAAAGTGATATTCTTTACTTAAACTGTTATGAAATTATTGCATTGTCATCGGTCCTTGATACGTATGCAAAGTTTCAAATTGATCAGACTTCTGGAAACTGGTAAAAATTAAGTTCAAAGATTCCGTTACATAGATACATACATAGATACAACCCAAGCTAATAAAAGCGTGTTAAAAAAAAACGATTCCATTGTTGTTGACATTTAAAGTTTCAAAACTGCAAACACTGTTAGCATAAATGTAATTTTATTTGGCTGCACCAGACACAACTTGAGATTTACTTGCCATTTTCAAACCGGAATAGAAAAAAATGTCCAAAATTATATGTCCTTGAAATTGTCTTTTTTAATTTGGTTTTAATGTTGAATGTTTTAAATAATTTATTTTTATTAGATATTATTTGCCATGCTGTATGGCCAAAAAAGTAAATAAAGGATTTGATTTATTTAAAAGTTGTTGCATACATGCGGATATAATATTTTATCGAAATGTTATGGACTTTATGCCTAACAGAAACATATTTGTTTGTTTGGTTTGAAAAACAAGTTTGAAAAAAATAAATGCCTAGATTTAATAATATCTCTAATAGTCTTATTTTAAGAATGGAGAAAATATCAGTTGTATTAACCGAACAATTGCACTAGGATAATATTAGAAAATGGTTTGAATAATATTTTAAGAAAAATAATTACATAATTGTAACTGGTTACTGGTTTAAATACTTTAATATCGAAAAAAAAAAAAACAAAACAAAACAATTTTAAAATCCTCTAATTTGAGTTACATCTGGTGCACATTCTAGTGAAAGTTGTGATGAAATAATCTCGGTAGTAAAATAATTACAGTAAAATGGTACCATGAAACAAAAGAGTGGAAGAAAGTAGAATGAAACAGAAATCGGGACGAAGGAGTCACTGAGAAACATGCACGGTATGCTTGGCGAAGTGAGCTAGAGTTTGCAATTGAATGTAAAGATAAACATTAAGGCTATTGGGACAGGAAACAAAATATAATAAAAATATGGACAATGGCAATACTGAGCAGTATGTGAAGAATGCGATAAGAATAGTGGGTCAAAGTTTTTTATTTCCTCCCACTAGTTTAACGTCTAATATTCATTTCTAAAGAGCTTGTCATGCCTTGTTGTTACCATGTGTATGGTTTATTTATTGTTGTTTTAATTACTCAAATAATCATTTTATATATTTAAGGCTATAATGAAACATATCTTCCTGCTACTCATAATAGTCATGTCTAATGAATCCACGTCAGAACATGCACAAATAGATACAGTGGCAAGGATCAATCACTTGAACGCCAATCTTCCTTTTGAATATCGTTGCTGCAAAGGAAACAATACCCTCAGAATTTCCGAATACAACGCTACATGTATAGATGAAAATAATAAGACAGTATCAAATGCAATATTAGACTGTGAAATGATACAGTCAGTAGATGCCGCAATGCCCGGTGCAAAAGAAATGGAATTTATCGTCAAACAAGGAATCGTCTACTTGACAATACAAAATACGTACGAAAAAGCAATAAGTGCCGCAGAGTAAGTGAATGTTTGCAATAATGCTATTATTTCATGTATTAGATTTTACAATTTCCAGATAAACTGTCAACGTCCCATTTTCAAATCTGCTAAGATTTTGTCCGCCAGCTGCTTGGCACATAATGATTCCACCAATATAACCTTAATAAAAATATTTAATTTTGTGTATACATGAACATACCAATGGATCAAAGAATTTCTTGCCATTATATAATTTTCTTTTCCACAGTACATGTTTTGGTAACGAAACTAAAAATGGAACAACGAAACTAAAGCTTATTGAATGTAAAGTGCATGTTAGCAATGAATACGAATATTATGAAGAATACGAGGATGTACCGGAAAAAAGGGTGAAGGTAGCTGGAGAACTGGCATTGGTTTCAGCCCCTTTCACTGTACTAGTTATACTGGCATATTCTACTATTACAGAACTAAGGTAAGTGATTGATCTGGAAGAAACAATATCGTTTGTCTTATTATACATATGGTTTTATCAAAGCTTACATAAGCATCCATATTTCGCCGGACAGTTGTAACATCCGTGTAACATCCGTGTAATTATCCATTTGTTTTCCAACGATTTTTTAATTTACATCTTTCCAGATGTATTTCAACAAGTTCAAAGAACTGATTTCTTCGAAATAAATATGTCGCCAAGACAAGTTGTGAACGCAGTCCAATTTGATGGAGACTTTTTTAGTTGTAGTTTACAAAAAACCGGACAAGTGCGAGTCGGACTCGTTCACGAAGGGTTCCGTACAAGATTAAATACAAACAAATCAGGTTTTTTTGTGGGGTTACGTTTTCACCCTTTGGGTACGGAACCCTAAAAATTAACCAAGGTTTATTCATATGAGGTGCGTTCGCTGCGCTCATAAATATTCAACGAACACGCTTCCTAGGAAACTTTTAAGTTTACATATTCCTACGGTACATATATTTTTGCAATGTTGGAAGTCTGAGCTTCCGATAATGTGCTAAATATATATTATACAATTTATGGCTTCCTGTAACGCAGATTGCTCAAAGGTATTCACTTGTTCAAAATCGTTACAATAAATAATTCGTAACATAAATATATTCGGTTTCTGATTTGGCAAAAACATATATCCGAAGGTCACAGCTTTCAATCCTGGAATCAGGATTGCATAGAAATATTTATGAACATATTTGCAGATTTATTTTGTGAATATATTATTTTTTTACTGAAATAAATTAAAATATATTTTTTTATCTTCAATAAAAATAAGTTTGATAAAATTACAATCTGCCTTCGTCAGTACTTCGCAAAATAATATTTTTAACCGACTTCAAAAAAGGAGGAGCTACTATACCTCATAACTTTTGCCTGGGTGAACCGATTTTGATGATTATTTTTTTAAATGAAAGTTAGTGCTTCTTAAGTGGTCCAATTTTAATTTTGTTAAGTTCTGACAATTATATCTATGAGAAAATCATATAAATCTTAAATTTGTATTAAGATGTGCGCGACAAATGGACGAATAACTCAATATAACGCCAACAGATTTCGTTGATTCTTTTTTTATTGGAAAGGACGTGTACAAATTAGTAAGTGTACTTCAGATTCACTAATAATAAATAAATAAAAAAAAATTACAAAAAAATAACCGACTTCAAAGAAAAAGCACTAAAAAGTAAAAAATAATTGCCATTTTTGTAGTTACGATTATTGTTATTTTTTGAGTCGGTGTCAGCCAATGTAGCCAAGGTTCTCTTTGATTGGCGCAGCGCGTGCCCGGGCGTTTTTTAATGGCAATTATTTTTACTTTTTAGTGCTTTTTCTTTGAAGTCGGTTATTTTTTTTGGTATTTTTTTTTCAAAAGAGAAATATTTTTATAACGTTCTGTCTCACGTCAACCATTTGGAAATTGTTGGAAATATTTCTGCAGTAGCCTAGAGGTAAAGTAAGAATGTATTTTTTTTTAATTTTACCCCTAAAAGGGTGAATAGGGGTGTCAACGTTTTTATGGATGAAATGTCCTGCATGCGTCCATTAACCATGCATTCGCACGTCCGTGAAGCTTCTGACCACATTTTACCGGGCTCCGCTCAGGTAAATCCGAAAACCTCAGCTAGTCTATGATATAGATCGCAATTATTATTTAAAAATGGGACATTTTCCATCTATTTACAGAGATTTACAAGGTCAGAGCATATTATGTTTAAGTGTCACATTCCTGATAACCTCATTGATGATTGCCAATGAAGACCTGGAAATAGTAAAAGTGCATCGAATATGTCATTCTGGAGGTAAGCCAAGACATTTTAACAATTGCCAATTTGGATCATATCTTTCTTGTACAAAACTACACTTGATTGCCAGAAAAAAAGAAATCTGTCTGAAATAGATGTCTGAACAAAACAAATTGTACTATATTCGACATGTACTTTAACTTATGCATAACCCTAACGTGTGGAGCATGGACTCGGACACGCCTGCGAATGACCAATACAACTAAAAAAACGCTTATAGTTCAAGGACTGATCGCAGCAACGACCAAAACAGCCGAGGTGCGATTTAGGGATTGGAAAATGTTATTTTTTATTTTTAGAATCCTATGTTAAGATCAGCATAATCATAATAACATTAAATTAAAAAAATTAACAAAATTTAAAAATATCATTTATCAAAAACAAAACAAAAACGCGTAAAAGGAATAGATCATTAAAACAGCACTATACTCTGTCTATCTGTTAATGCATCTATTTTTTCATGTATAATGATTGTTCCAGGTGATATTCTTTACTTCAGTTTGATGGCGAGTGTCTTCTGGATGAATGCCTTATGTGCTCAAACATTTGTGAGTTTAAGGTAAATTATACATATTTTTAAATAAATATGAAAACGGAATAGTATTGCATCTATTTATTGTCGCATGCCATTGTGCTAAGCTATCTGAACATTTAATTTATACCGAAAACTGAAGAAATAGCTCGGTATCCATACAATATTTTGCATTGCCGTGTCCATTCGTGTTCTATACATTTTAGTACACATCCTTAAGTACATTTTTTAAAATGCAACTCATAGGTAAATGCCAACGGTAATTGATCTTACTCTTCTCTGGATTTTCTCAAAACTGATTCGCCTTCATTCCATCAGCATCTATGAAAGAATACAATCTAACCTAATCAATGTTCTTGGGTTTACACCAGTTCTGTTCGTAATATGTGTTAAACTTACGGTTTCGCGATGCAAGATGGCGTACTGGGCAGACATAAGGTGCCCCGCAGTTACGTCTGCCAACCTGGTTCTTCACACGTCACTGGCGGGCGTCGGCTACGAAGATTGTAGGCGAGGGTAGGTTACGCACCGGGAAAACGTAGGCTTCAGATTATTATACTAGCCAATGCGAATGGTTTGATTGCGTTAAGTTACTGATGTTTATGGAATGAGAACATGAAAAAAAACATGTATAATTCCAGCTAACGTTCTACCAAAACAGAAAGAAAAATGTTACAGAAAATTATATTTTATGCAAGGAAAATTAAATTTTTTGAAGTCAGTTCATAAATATATTATTTTTCAAATTTGCGGCTTATATTGATATTAACTAATATTTATTTTAATACCATTTCAAAGATCTTAATATTATCTACCCATTTAGCGGAGAACATGTAAAATTATTTCCAATTTCTTTAACGAAACAATAAAAAAAACGGTTTTACTCGTTATGCGGGTTGGTCACATTTAGAAAGAATTATTCCGAGCTGCTCTAAACTAAGCGACGTCGGGCTCTGTCTATCTCGATTTAATCGCAAAAAAATGTCCAAATTTTTTAGGTATGAGGATTCTCTTAACAAATACAAACGTTATCTGTTATCGCCATAAACATAAGCTGAAATAATAAAACATTGTCCTCACGACATGGTTTCAGATTCCCCAATCTGGCCACACCAGCCAGCAGGCAATTCGTGTGGTACTCCTGGTACGCCTGGGGTGTCCCCGCTTTCTTGGTGCTCTGTGCGACTCTCAACGATGTGACGCCGGGATCTCTTGTTCTTAGTAGCATGGTTCTGACTTTCAACTGCTGGGGGTCTGGTTCGTATGTTGGTTGTCTTGTACTACTCAGAATGCGGCCTACTTTACATATCATATTTGTTTGCTCTTCGTTAAATATTGGCTTATTATTCCAAGGAATGTGACGTATATGTATATACCGTGAAGCAAGGACACATTAATTAAAGAAAGAGCCCAGTAAAAATAACTACTTTACAAATATACTGCAAGGCTGGACCCGAAACAGCAAAACATACCATTTGCGGGTATTGCGTCTACCAATTTTGCCACCGGCTGTATACCCATAATTTGGAATTCTTTTCCAGTCCCTCCTCCCGTTTATACATAATATTACATTTATTCAGTTTTAAGCTATGCCACTAGTTTAAATTATGGCCAGACAAGGACAGCCTGCCCGTTTCTTTTATTAAGTTGTTTTTTAATTTGTGCAAGGATTTGAGCCTATCACCACGAGCTGCATAAAAACAGAACTGAGTTTTTGCTATTGCATTACTATTCAATTCAAGTTGGCACCACTTTTCGTGTCCATAGAAGAACGATCATTGTTTTAAAACACATTTTATAGTACACTTTTTTTTGGGGGTAGAATGAAGGTTTATTTGATAAAACATTAAGAAACTAAAAATTAAAATCATAATCACAAATTAAAATATTCTTCCATGGGGACAGATGACATTGTCCCCATAACGGAGGCAGCGTTTCCCCGCTGTATCGCCTGGATTATGCGCTGCTGCTCCTGCTCGAAGGTCGCCCGAGGCTTCTATCAAAAGTTGTTCGATTTTGGTAGAAAGCGCGACTGCGTCCTCGCTCCAAGGGCCAAGTGTCTCAACCGAAAGTTCATAGTTCGCCGCGCAATTACTATACTTGCGATGTTTATGACTTTCGGCCTTTGCGGCCGCAAAACCTGCCGCAAAAAATAGTACACCTAGTCCGACTGGTTGAAAATAAATTGTGTTCACAGATGATGAAACTGAATGGAAATACTACCTGGGCCCAATGTCAGCGGTGATTGTGGCCACTTGCCTGTTACTTCTCGCTACGGCTGTGCTGATGTGGATGCAGCCGACAGGACCACAACTTAAATCTGTGCGTTATAGGTAAGCAGTATGAAGAAGACAGCTTCCAGTGAGCCGCTCTATATATTTAAGTCTGTAAATGGGAAAAGGTTAGATATTTTAAAAATTGATTTCCAGAATAAACATCTGCCACAAAAAAAAATTTTTTTTTTAGGTTTATGGATGCACATATGGATATATATGTTTCTTTATTACGCCATTACTGAATCAGTTTAAAATTCCTTCACTTTACATTGCCTTAAGAATGTTCCGACCCATACAATTTTTTTTTACACAGAACGCAAAAAGTATTGCACTTTAAGGCACGGATTCGTCAAAAATATTAAATATAGCCATAGTAGTTGCAGCGAAAACATATTCACAATTTCAGGTTTAATGGTTTCGTTGTAATTGCCGATTCGAAGTTTTACACCGTTAGATGGCGCTGTTAAATAAAAATCGTATTTAAATAAATTGTAACAAAACCAATAATCCTGAAATTGTGATATTGTTTTCGCTGCAAGTAATATGACTATATTAAACTTTTATTATTAATTCGGGGCTTAAAGTGCAATACTTTTTAGGGTCCCGTACCCAAAGGGTGAAAACGGAACCCTATTACTAAGCCTCCGCTGTCCGTCCGTCCGTCCGTCCGTCCGTCCGTCCGTCCGTCCGTCCGTCCGTCCGTCCGTCCGTCTGTCCGTCCGTCTGTCCGTCTGTCACAGGGCTGTATCTCAGTAACCGTAACAGGTAGACAGCTGAAATTTTCACAGAGTGTGTATTTATTTACGCTACAACAACAAATAGGTAAGATTAAAAAATAATTAAAATTAAAGGGGGCTCCCATACAAAAAACGTGTTTTTTTTTTTTTACGGTACGGAACCCTTCATGTGCGAGTCCGACTCGCACTTGGCCGGTTTTTGCGTTATGTGTGCAAACAACTTTATATGGGTCGGAACAGCCTTAAGGTGGGCTTTTCCGATCAACTTACCATGCAACCATGGAAAGAAAACCAGCCCATATTTCGTGTCAGAGATAAAAAATTATACTCAAAACAGCTTTATGTAATAGTAGTAGATATTTGATGTCCACTCGCGTTGTAATATTGTGTTTGGTTTCTAATTAATAGGGTCCGAAAGTTCTAATAGTTTACGCGCTTTATGCAATAAAGCATAAAGAACGACTCAACGATAAAAATAATCATAAGAAAAGATTGTGTTTGATTTTTTACTACAGCGTTCGTGAGTTAGCTTTAAGTAGTAGTTCGTTTTTTGTAATTAAAATGTCTGTAAACCTAACGAAATCAATCAAGATTCGCACCAGCTGCTTTGTAGACATGTTGCATCCTGCTCAACGTGGAGACTGTCCTTTTCTTTGAAGCCGAGACGGTGCTGAGTCCGCGAATAATTTAGTCCGTCGGGAAGGGCCACCTTAATGAATTAACCTTAAGGTGTCTCTTCCCGGCGGGACTAACTCAATCGCGGGCACGGCACAAAACCGTGCTATTGCGCTCTGGGACCTTCTATGTTTAAAATAAAAAGACAGCTTTCGTGATGAGGCGTACGCAACATGTCCACAAAGCAGACAATGCTCATTGTGTTTGATTTGGTAAGATTTACGAAAATTTTAATTACAAAACGACTTCTAGCTAAAAGTAAACCACGACCGCTGTAGTAAAAAATCTAACAAAAGTTAAATTGAATATACATTTTCATGAAACAAGCTATGTCTGATGACTAATCTTTTTAAGATGTATAGATTTTATCGTTGAGTAATCCACCTCCAAAGATATTGTATAAAACACGTAGATCTTTCAGATCTTATAACTTAGAAACCAAACACAATTCTACAATGCCAATGGTCATCAAACATCTAGTTCGATCAAGACAAGAAATATGGGCGTGATCTTCTTTCCCCGTTTGTATGGGGAGATGAGCGGAATGGCCAATCTTAATAAAATTTACTCAAAGGTGGTCTGCATTTATTCGCTTCAGGTATAAGCTGAACCTAAAGCTATTCGCTGTGGTTGGAATCAGTTGGTTAAATGAACCCTTTCAAAAACTTCACGGAGAAAATGACATCTTGTGGTGAGTTGAAAACTTCTTCACATCTTATATATTAGCTGATATCTCTGCGAGCATATCGCGTACGCCAGAACCTAATATAAGAAAAGCCCCACGACGGCCATGTTCGGAGTACCACAGGTTATATTTTTGGGGGCGATACTTGGTCCGGGAATTAATTGCAAAGTTAACCAACCATTTAAATACATAATTTACAGGATCGGTTGTTTCTAATAGGAGGAATTTCGATAGTGAATTGGTGCATGCCTTCTCTGTCTTTTTAGTGTTGAGCCATGGTGGAAAGGGGATAGTCGGATGGCGTTATGCAGCTTTGAATAGCATTCTTCGTGGTTCAGACGATAGAACGTAGAGAAGACTACATTGAACTGGATAGAAAACACCGATAATTTTTTCATCCAATGCGATGGTACCAACCCGGGCGGGCTTTAACCCTACTATCTAGTAGGGGAAATGGACTTACAGTTTTACAATTCCAAACCATAGAGTAGCTCGCATTTGCAACGAAATGCACTTATCTATCTCAGAAAGAAGAAGAAAATGGTAAATGAACCAGGCGAGGATTTAAACCTACTCGTATGCTAGGCAAGTCCTCATGCCACTAGGCTACGACCTATCTTGATGTAACCCAGATCTCACACTGCCTAAGAAATTCTGAAAGAGCTAAACAGGTGGAAATCTAAAGCGCTGATCACTGAACACAATCTGATTGCACCATCCAAGTGTCGCTTATAAGGAAAACTTTCTGTAAAGTAATATCAAACGGCAAACTTAAGGAAAAGGCTCATTTAACATTTAATTACTTAGTAAAAAAATATAAGAAGAATAAAATACTATTATTGATAAAAAATAGTTTGTTTTCTATAGTTTTCCGTTTAAAATGACTAGAAAGAATATGTTCATTTAAGCTATACTTATAACTGGTGCAGCAATAGAGGAAGCTTTATTTTTCTATAATGTTTTTTTTTTATGTGACTGGACATGGATGGCTAATACCACAAGTTCTGTCATGGTATTAGCCCAACACACCACACGGGAACTAGGTGCCATGCCAGGACCTTCCATATATTGCACGGCTACATTGAACTGGATGGAGAGCACGGACAATTTTCATTGCCGCTTCGACCATCATTCATCCAATGCGATGGTACCAACCAGGGCGGGATAAACCCTACCACCTAGTAAGTAAGGAAGGGGACCTACAGCTTAACGTGGAATCCGAACCACGGCCAGCCTCTCTCAACGGCCGAATGGTCACCCATCCAAGACCAGACCGGACCCAGCGTTGCTTAACTTCGGAGAGCGATCGCCGAAGTGTCGCGCCACTGGGCCACTGAGGCTGACAAAAAACAAGTTTTACTTTTCATCAAAATCGGTCCCATTACTCCTTTGAGTGTTTTTCGCTATTTCGTGCGGACACACTTTCTAAGACACACTAGAAAAAAACACTTTCACATCATTAGACATCACCAAAATCTCGGTAATCTTTATTGATATATCATCTGTTCCCACAGGGTGATCGGTGACTGCTGGAACCTGCTGCAAGGAGTGATCTTATTTCTCGTCTTAGTGCTCTTGCGAAAGCGAGCCATGCGCGTGATCCTTGATAAAGGACACACGTACTGCGCAGTGCCTTGGCTCCGACGTTACACGGAGAGACTCTCCGATGAAGATGGAGTCGTGGTCGAGGAGGAAAATGGTCTCTCCGATGTGAAAACATATTCTAAAGAAGCAGAAAATGAGGAAATTGGAACGGTTATTGATCTCAACCAATAATTATATGTTTACGTAAAATATATAGTTTATTTTTTGGTCCCTGATGGAAAATAATCGTCGTCTCCTAAATCTTATTTGACATCAGACGCTAGAGCCAGTCCTAGGTCGACTTGAGTAAAATTTATTTCGTACTAAGCAAGTACGTCGTTTTTAAGTAAATACACTTTTTCGTACTAAGCATGTACCAAGGAATGTGATATGTATGTATGTATAATCGACCGTGAAGCAAGGACACATGAATTAAAGAAAGATCCCTGTAAAAAGAACTACTTTACGAATATACTGCAAGGCTGGACTCGAACCAGCAAAACATACCATTCGCAGGTATTGCCTTTAACCAATTTCTCCACCTGCTGTATACCCATTACTTGCGTTAATATGCGACGCAATTGCGACGGCAATATGTTTGAATATTCAATCTTTGCAGTCAAGGTCCGTAACGCAGGTATAGCGTTAAATAAATGTATGTAGGTATAATCTTAAATACTGTGTTAGTAGGAGGCATTGTGGTGGTAATTATGTAGGTCATGTACGCTCTATTTTTTATGTAACTGGACATGGATAGCTAATGTCGCACCCAATGTGATCCTAACTCGCCGCATTCCCGAAGAAATTAGGTGCCATGTCAAGACCTTTCCTCAACGAGCATTGTCACATTAAACTGGATGGAAAACACGGAAAAAATGGTCGTTGCCGCCATTTCCCTACCACCTAGTTAGGAAAACCTAGTCTTACATGGATTCCGAACTATAAAAGCTCACATTCGTAATGAAATGCATTTATCCGACTCAGAATGAGATAAAAGTGGCGTATGAACGAGGCGGGGGTTTGAACGCAGAACTCTGGGATTGAAGGCACGTCCACCCGCCCCTGAGCTACGAGCCTCTCAGTAGATGAGTAAACGGTTTTCAGTCTTGCGAGCGCTTATTCGTGGAAATGGAAATGAATGGCTAAAGAGTTACCTGCTGGCGTGACATTGGCTAACAATCTCGCATTCTCAAAGGAATCAGATCCCATATAAGGACATTGCTTGAATTCTGTATAGTTTTATTCTGGATGGAAAATTAAATCTTCGAATATATTTAATTCAATGCGATTGTTGCAACCAGACCGGTAAAACTACAACCAAACCTAAGCTACAGTCTTACATTATGTTACATAATCTTACAACTTAATTTCAACCCAATAACAATTAGAAGACAAATTAGGTTTCCTGGGCCATTATAAACATCACGGAGGTCTTCGATCTCCCTGAGAAATATAGTGAATCCTAGCTATCATATCGATCACGACAAGACAGTGCCAGTACAGCTCTTTGTGGTAAGGAAGGATATTGCACATCTTTGCCTTGAAATAAAAATATCAAACTTGTCATTATTACTGCCTTTTCATACGAAGCGCATAATATGAAGAGAAATTGTGAAAGTCCCACCTGAGAGTTGCTCTGGAATACCGTTCATTGAATGTGATGGTACCAACCCGAGCGGGATTGGTAGGATTTACCCTCATAAGTAAGGAAGGGCCTACAGTTTTAAGAGGATAATGAGGTAATCGAGTTCCATACAATGGCTCGTGCATATTTTCTCAGTCAAATGAAGAAATATGTTCCTGAAAATTTGCACATTAAATAAATCTACTGTCAGCTTCATCTGTATGTTCAGATTTTTTTGATAGCTTATCCATGATATAAGCCTCTAAGATTTGTATGAAAATTTTAAGAGCGTATATCATTGACATAAATTTAATTATCAAAAGAATAAATACGTACAGACGTAGCTCTCAGTTGCTATATTTAATGTGCAAAATATTAGAAAAATATTTCTTTATTTGACTGAGAAAATAGGCACGAGATTTTGTATGGTACTTGATCACCTCATTATCATCGTGGAATCCCAACCATGAACTGCGAGCTTGGAAGGGTGTGGAACCGCGGCACGTTGTAGAGTACAAAAATGCAAATGTTGCGAATTCCGAATTCGTAAGCGAAAGTAACTGCACAGTTATACGTTTTCCACTAACTCGTGGCTACGCTGCCATCCCGAATGAGTTTGGAACGCTGCTCCCGCCCTTCCATGGTCACTGACCACGCACGATTTTCGCGCCGAAACCTACGGCAACGAAATACAAGTATTTTTAAGGATAAATTGTTTATCCAAAAGCTTGGAGAACTACTATGTTTAGCACAGCCGGTTTCGACGGAATGTGTATCTACAGGAAGGTATATATTTCGAGAGTGCAACTCATTTATATATGATTTGGCATAACCGTATTATCACAAACACATGGCTTGATATGACGGGCGGGCAATGAATTTTTTTAGATACAATTACAGTTATGATAAAAACATATTTAGTTCGAAGAATATTTGCTTCACCACAGTCAATGCAGTTTTGATTTAAGCAAGAATTTCAAATACAAGTAAGTGAGTTAGTTTAAAACAAATAATCTTCAATATAATAACGCAATAGTTCTAGTAAAATACTAGTATTATAAAACATAGAATTATTTTAATAGTTCGTTATAATTTCATAGCTTATAACACCAATTTAACCATCTTACCACATATGAAAGAAAAATAAGCTAGATATTTGTTTTGACATCCGCAAATATTAGAAACCGCTGTATCCGCATACCAGATGGTAACTAGGCGTCATGACAGGACCTTGCTTAACTTGCACGGACATGAACTGGATGCGAATTTGACCTTTTTGAAACACCAGTACTATTATACAATATCAAGTGGTCATTGTAAGTTCTTCACTTCTAATCCCATCATGTCAGTTTCACTCACTTCCGCATTGTAAATATGTACGTTTCGTTGCTCTTTTATCACTCATTCTGTTGTCTTGTCTGAAGAGTTCTCCCATACCCGTGCTTTATCTTTGTTACTACATTTTCTTTTAGTTTCCAACATCTGCAGTCTAACTGTTCTGTATCGCGTCTGACAACCCGATTTACCATTTTCTGAATTTCTACTACATTTATATGCACGTAATTCCTTAACTGAGCATTTTTTTTCAAGATTATGAAGAATGTGATTCTCCAAATTTGCCTGATGGCATCAATGTGCCAGGTAATAGTTGCCAAGTCCGACCAATCTCAGGAAAACATTGCGGAATCTGAAAAAGCAATTCGCGATTTCAACATCAACCTACCTGAACGATATCGATGCTGCAAAGAAGGGTACACTCTTAAGAACATCAACTGGCGTGTTTCCTGCATAGAAGATCATACGGCAAAGGCATCCAATATATCAATGGGCTGTATAAATAAAATCTTTGTCAATGTTGCCCACGTATCGTCGAAGACTTGGATATATTTCGTCGAAGGTGGAATAGTTTATAAGGGAAACGGAAATACTCGGTCGGCAATAAGCACGCAGTTGTAAGTACATTCATCATACAGTTATGCGGCGTATATTGAAACGGTGATGTATATCGGAAGAAAGAACGTAATAAATATGGATCCCGAGGGTCAGTTTCATTATTAAAAGCTGAGCTATGAGCGATTTCGAAATTCGCGTTTTTAATGCAAGTGCCCAAACCTGTAGGCCATCTTTTTTATAAGCTAGGTGATGGTAAGGAGAAATATGCAATATTTTCCGTTTATCTTATTGTAGTAGAAATGCATTCCGGAGACCCGGCCTTGCGACATCATATGGTATGGTCACAGTAGATTTATAGCGGTGCGGCCGGTGTCAAAGCAATGTCGGGGTTGTCACCATATTGGCGGGGCACTGCTGATTCTGTTATTTTTAAAAAGATGGCATCGAAGTGCCATTCGAGACAGTGCGCGATACGAGCTTTTTTTTAATACAACCTGACATGGATGACAATTACCGTTATGATATTAGCCCAACACACCACATTCCCGAAGGAATTCCTTTATTAAATAAAGAAAGATTATGAAAAAGTAGACCTGCCAATTTCAAGTACAATTTCCGTAAGTCACCACAGTCAATGCAGGTGGTAGGGTTAATCCCGCCCGGGTTGGTACCACCGCATTGGATGAACGATGGTCAAAGCGGCAATGAAAATTGTCCGTGTTTTCCATCCAGTTCAATGTAGCCGTGCAATATAAGGAAGGTCCTGGCATGGCACCTAGTTCCCATGTGGTGTGTTGGGCTAACACCATGACAGAAGGTGTGGTATTAGCCATCCATGTCCAGTCACACAAAAAAAGTATGATATCCCGTTTATCCCGGTATGCTTTGTTTATTCAATCTTTGGTGTAATTTATCTAAGTAGTCAAGATAGATGTCCCTGATTGAAATTGTGACCGAGTGTTTGTCTCTCGCGCTATTGAAACATTGCACTTTCTTATTGAGTAATAATTGTGTGAACATATTGCTGAATACGAAATAATTGAAAAAGTTAAATTTATTTCTGTAACATAATCACTAACCCTACTCTTATGAATAAAGGAATGTGAGAAAAAAACAGCCATTCAAATCACACATGTCACCTCTTATGAAAATCTTGCAACTCTGCTTCATCATCATTGAGCACCGATAAAGTTAGTTACACCATATCATGTTTGTAAGTAGCTCACAGGAATTTAATTTAATAAATACATATTTTTTTCGGTATCAGGTATTGCTTCGGTAACAAGACAACGGAGCCCACTGCTTTGCTAGTGGTTCTGTGCTATGAAAATATTGGAAAAGAGGAAGTTACATCTGAGTTAAAATACAAGGCTCCTCCAGCTGGGGTTTTGGCGCTGGTATCTACCCCATTCTCAGCTTTAGTTATATTTGTATACGCTTCGATACCTCAACTCAGGTTTGTTGTTTTTAAATCATCACTCATTGGTTCTCCACTGTAGCCTAAGAAAAAGAATAACGATCTTGATTGTTGTTGCCAGTAGACTTCTGACGTCCGGATAAAATTGGCTGGAAATGTTTATTTCTTAACTGAGATTGAAATTCACATCATGTTAAACCGTATCTTTAATACTTAATAGGTGGTGCACCTAATTAAATGAAAGGTCGTCAATGTGGAAATTGAATACTACCGATACTGAATAGTAAGTTGTTGTGATGAAGGTATCGCGGCATCTTAAAGGCATGGCACATAAGTTACACTGGAATAGTGCTAATACATATGAGGAAAATATAATAGAGATGTTGAATGAACATAAAATCAATCAACGTTTGAATGGCATATTTTTAGCATGTCAAGGAACCCAATAGTTTGTGATCTTAGTGTTGATTAATTGCTAGAAATTTACATAAATTACATAGATCTGGTGGAATGTACTTATTAAAACATTGACATTTGTATCAAAGAAGATGTGCAAAGACAAGTGTAAATATTATCAGTTTGAATGCTTTGCCTGTAGAAAATTAATGTGGTTTTTTTTAGTTATAATCCTTATAATCTTGTAATTTTTTGGGTTGTATATTTCCGAGATGTAGATACACCTGCTACATAGTCAACGACACTAGTATATGAGTGATATACCAAACAGAGTTGCACTCCCTAACTATCTCGTTCAGTGTGAGGAATTTCATCGTTACCCTTTTTTTACAGAGACCTCCAAGGGACGAGCATAATATGTTTGTGTAGCTCGTATTTGATAAGCTCATTAATGGTGGCCAACGAAGATCTACAAATTTTGGAAATAAGAAGGGAATGCCATGGAGGAGGTAAGATTAACGACGTGGCGAGATTACAAATGCGAAATGACTCTTAACGTTAAACTTAAGATTATGATTACTAGCCAATGCGAATGGTTTGATTGCGTTAATTTCTTGATCTTCATGGAATGAGGACATAAACAAAAAATCATGTATAATTCCAGCTTACGTTCTACCAAAAACGAAAGAAAAATGTTACAGAAATTAATAATTTATGCATGGAAAAACATTTTTAATTCAGGTCTCAAATACATTATTTTTTAAGTTTGCGGCTTATATTGAAATTAACTAATATTTATTGTAATATTATTTCAAAGATCTTAACATTATCTACCCATTCAGCGAATACATGTTTAATTTTTTCCAATTTATTTAACGAAACAATAAAAAACCGGTTTCACTCGTTATGCGGGTTGGTCACATTTAGAAAGAATTATTTCGAGCTGCTCTAACTAAGCGACGTCGGGCTCTGGAAATCTCGTTTTAATCGCAAAAAATGGTCCAAAACGTTTAGGTATGAGGATTCTCTTAAAGTAATTAATCTTAAGGTGGCCCATCCCGCTCATCTCCCCATACAAAAGGGGAAAGAAGATGACGACCATATTTCTTGTCAGAGATCCAAAATTTTGTTTCTAAGTTATAAGGTCCGAAAGTTCGCATTTTTCGCGCGTTTTATACAATAACTTTCCACCTCGGATTACGCAATGATAAAGTAAGAACATCTTAAAAAGATTAGTCATCAGACATAGCTTATTTAATCAAGATTTATAATCTATTTGGTTTTTGTTCGATTTTTTACTACAGCGGTCGTGGTTTACTTTTAGCTATAAGTCGTTTTGAAATCAACATTTACGTAAATCTTACCAAATCATACACTATGCACATTGTTTTTTTTTTTGTGGACATGTTGCATCTTCCTAATCACGGAGCCTGTCTTTTTCTTTGAAACAGAGAAGGTCCCAGAGCGCAACAGCACGGTTTTGTACAGTGCCCGCGAATGATCTAGTCCCGCCGGGTTGGGCCACCTTAAAGTTGCATTGTTATGTGCCTAATTTTAAGTGTTAGTAATCAGATTAACCATGAAAAAGGTTGAAGTTGGCGTTTGAAAGCAATCTTATCAAGTGTGCTCGGCTAAACTGTTTTGGAATTATAAATAAATGAATGTACTGTTAAGATGAATGTTGATCGGTAATATCTTACAAATCTGTGTGCTTTTGATAGAGATCGCAATCTTAAGGTTGCGTTATTGTGTGCCTAATTTTAAGTGTTAGTAATTAATAAGGTTGAAGTTGGCATTTGAAAGAAACCTTATCATACCATAACTAAATGAATTTCCCGTTAAGACGAATGTTTATCAGTATTCTAATATCTGATAGGTCTTTCTGATGTTGATATCGATCGCAATCGTAATCTATCTGATGTAATCCCAATGATGGGAGTAAAATGCATTTGAAGCCCCGCTCTTAACCTTAACAACAGTAAAGGTTAGTTACGTCTAGTGGCTCCGCGCTTCTCCACCCCGCTGTTTTAATTAATTTAGGTTACATCGTATTATCATATATATTATTTTTTATTTTCAGGTGACATACTTTACTTCACTTTGATGGCTAGCGTCTTTTGGATGAACGCCATTACAGTTCAAACATTCGTGAGCTTAAGGTAAGTTTTAACAAAGTAGAGGTGTTATTTCATTGGTCTGAACAAATCTATTTCACAGTATAGAGGTTGCTGGTTTAATTAAATTTAGATCATGGCATATAAAGGTATTAATTGTAATTAAAATTAAAATTTACTGATGTGTGCGTACATTTTCCGCTTACCGAGCGGTGTCAATGTGTTTCCACAAGGCAGTGTCTTCCAGGAACTCAAGGACTGTCATCTCCGTGGCCAGGAAGTCATCTGCATGCAGTCTAATGCAGCCATGTAACATAAGGAAGATCCTGGCATGACAGCTCGTTCCCGCGTGATGGGTTGGGAAAATATAATTACGGTTTAAGCCTTTCATGTAGAGTTGAATAAAAAAACTAAAAAAGAAAAAGTTATGACGGATCGTTACATAGAAATCTCCGTGTCCCAAAATCAGTAAAAAAGTAACGTCGAACTCAAAATTAATTGTTTTGATTTTATTTTAGGTTTCCTGAAAATAAAATCGCCTGGAGGAGGCAGTTCGTCTGGTACTCCTGCTACGCGTGGGGCCTCCCCACTATACTATTTCTCAGTACGATGGTTGCCGACGTGCACGCAGGCTCGCTGGTTTTGCCGAGCATGGAGCTGACCTTCAACTGCTGGGAATACGGTATGTATCATCACTACAGGTGGGACGATGGGGATGGTTTCAGAGCGTAGCATGATGAAATTGAGGTACATCCACTTTCTCTAAATCGAATGAACTCAGTGCGCGTACTGAGGTTTTGACATTTAGTTCAGAGGGAACTAGGTTCTCTCTTCTTCCCGCAAGAAACAAAAGAGATCCACCACTTCGTTTAGAACTTTTACAAATAAATAAAGCGATAACACTGAGATTATATCGACTAAAACGTGTGCGCAATCTTAGATGAAAAAGGAATTCCAATAGAGATAATTTTATTATGTTTTAGTCATTTCAAATCTATTCGTTTCGTTGTCACCATAGAGATATTTACACGCGTAAGCATTTTTTTTTATGCTTACTGTGTTTTTTTTTATTTTTCATGTGACTGGACATGGATGGCTAATACCACACCTTCTGTCATGGTATTAGCCCAACACACCACATGGGAACTAGGTGCCATGCCAGGACCTTCCTTATATCGCACGGCTACATTGAACTGGATGGAAAACACGGACAATTTTCATTGCCGCTTCGACCATCGTTCATCCAATGCGATGGTACCAACCCGGGCGGGATAAACCCTACCATCTAGTCAGTAAGGAAGGGGACCTACAGTTTAAGGTGGAATCCGAACCACGGCCAGCCTCTCTCAACAGTCAAACTTAGCCCCGACCCCGGTCACCCATCAAAGACCAGACCGGACCCAGCGATGCTTAACTTCGGAGAGCGATCGCCGAAGTGTCGCGCCACTGGGCTATTGAATCACTAAGACAAAGAGCTACGCGTGGGGCTGTTTAATCAACAGCCATATTACATGTGTATATCCAGCAGTGGACGCAAACACGTTGACTAACTGAAGACAAAGAAATAAAAAAGGAGTTAATAAAAAAAAGCAATTTATTGTCCTCATTCTGTTTGTGTTTAATTGTAATATTTCCTGTGATTTTATCGAATTCAAATGTATGCACTGTGTATAATTAGAGATCAATAAATTAAAAAAATGTAAAGTAACTTGACTAGAGTGAATATACCACATCAAACGTTTTAGTACTAACATATCTACGAAATAAACTAGGTATTGTATTGTTTATTCATCATCCATAGACAGTACACTGTACTCGGATTTGTCATATTTTAACTATGGCCAGATGGTGCCATGCCAGAACCTTCCTTCTATTCGTCATCACGCATTAACACAATGTGATAGTTTTGTTTGGGTTTGCGCACAGGCAGTCTGCCAGAAATACATTTTTCCATGGATATTGTTGATTGAACAGTTTGACAACTAAAATAGCCAATGAATTAATCTAAAAACTGCGGCTGCGTTGGCCGGTGTGTGACTTTGTGCTGTCTTCACCAGCAAAAGCGACTCAGTGGAAGTACTACCTGGCCCCGATGACTGCGACCATTATTGCCAGTTGCCTACTGATCCTCTATTCAGCAGTGCTGATACGAAGACAGACATCCAACAAAGCCTCTCATTTTGAGTGAGGACATGCATTTTCTTTATAATTTATCCCTGTTACCAATAAACCTAGATCAAACTAGGAATTGTTGTACCGTGTTTTGGCCCTCTCGGTCGAATTAGAAACTAAATGGCAATGCATAAGACAAACCATCGTATAATTCCTATTCCGAGATTGATTTGGGTTTATTAGCTCTGTTTTTATATACAGCACCTGCAACATTACGTGCCACAATTATAATGTGTCACAAATATAAGATAGTGTATCGAAAAATAAAAACAAGTAACGCTTAAACTGGATAGAATTTTAACGAAGACCCGCCTAAAACAAATCCAGTAAGGTCGCTTTAAACACTACTTCTTATTCTGTTACCATTTCTCGATTTCAATAACTCCCATTATCTTCCAACAAGTCTCCTCACAAAGGTATCACCCGTCAGGCCGTGATGAAAGGAAACTTACTGATAAGAAATTTTGGTAGATTCGGATGTAATAAGCATTCCTTGCACACAGTTGGAGTAAAGGTACTACTAACAATTTAATCTTTACAAGATATTGTTGCAGATTCTGCCTAACCGTAAAGTTGTTTTTGGTGGTTGGAATCACTTGGCTGAATGAGCCGTTTCAAATTCTTCATGGGCGACAAAACATTGTGTGGTAAGTTGTTTGTTTCATGTTTCATTAACTAACAAATCTAAAAGTTCAAGTAATTCTACAATTCAATTGAGTACCAAGAAGCTTCTCCTCATCCTAAACCGCTTATTTTAAAGTATAAAGCAGGGCTGAAGTACATGTTAAAAAAACCGGCCAAGTGTGAGTCGGACTCGCACACGAAGGGTTCCGTCGCACAAGATTTAAAAAAAACAACATGTTTTTTGTATGGGCTCCCCTTTAATTATTATTATTTTATAATATTACCTATTTGTTTTTATAGTGGCAAAATAAATACATAGTATGTGAACATTTCAGCTTCCTACCTGTTACGGTTCATGAGATACAGCCCTGTGACAGACGGACGGACGGACAGCGGAGGCTTACTAATAGGGTTCAGTTTTTACCCTTTGGGTACGGAACCCAAAAAAGAATATTCATTAATCAGAACAATCGTGTCAATGGAGTTCAAAAGATCACCGTTTTTTCTTTCATTTCTTCTGCAGAAATTCTTCGATTAGGTGGATTTATTGTAGAAGTCGAAAACGATTGCTTTCTACAGTCGTTATGCAATCATTTGTTGCTTAATGTGATAAAATCAAACTAATGCACATTGCTCTAGGAATATAGTACGTATTTTAAGTGTTGCGATAGGTAATGTTGTTAAAGATATGTCTCTAGGTATTCAAAATGAAAAAAAAAAATCATTGGTGTGGTATTTAATATTGAACTGACGTGGAAAACTCGTGGAAATAAGCTGGCGAGGAAATAAAAATTATTATTTTAGTATTCCAGCAGCTTTTTTTTTTATGCGACCTGACATGGATGGCTAATACCACACAACTACCGTTATGATATTAGCCCAATACACCTCATTCTCGAAGGAATTTGGTGCCATGCCAGGACCTTCCATTTATGAGCACGGCTACATTGAACTGGATGGAAAACACGGACAATTTTTCATTGCCGCTTCGAATATCTTTTCATCCAATGCGATGGTACCAACCCTGGCGGGCTTAAACCCTACCACCTAGTAGGGGAAGGGGACCTACAGTTTTACATGGATTCCGAACCATGGAGCAGCTCGCATTCGTAACGAAATTCACTTATGGAACTCGGAAAGAGAAAGACAGTGGTGCATGTCGGTATTGAACCCAGGTCTCTGGTACGCTAGGCCAGTCCCCGCGCCACTAGGCTACAAGCCGCTCAAGCGGTCTAAGGTTGAGCTCAGGTTGTCTACTCTAGTAACTTTAACAATCTGATGACATGCGGCCTGATGTTTTGGGAAAATGCAACCGATGCCAATCGTATATTTTTACTTACGTACATTGTTAGGTATATTCAAATTTAAACAGAGGGATTAATTATTGTAGAAATATTTTCAAATATCTTAGAATAATGACAGTTGGGAATCAGTATGCTAAATATATCATTATCAAATAGCAAATTAAGGTTTACCCTTAACTCTGACTTAAATTGCAATAAAACTATAAATACAATGGCCTAATCATAAACGTGTAAAAACCAAACGGGGTTGATACTTATTAACTACTGATTAAACCATAAAAAGGCTTAACGTTAATGCATCTGATGGATCCGTAACATAAAAAACGTTAACTAGTATATTCAAAAAACTAGCAGCCCGTCCCGGCTTTGCACGGGCATAATATCATTTAAAAAAATATTATTTTGACACAATGATACACAAATAAACCCTTTTTACGTATGTAGGTAAACATTGAAATATTTAAAATAAAAAAATCTTAGATATTATTATTAGATGATTATTAGATATTAGAGAAATAATAAATTCAAAGTGCTATAGGGAGAACCGCGGCCTCCGACGCACTTTTTATAGGCACGCTCCCGCCCCCCCGGCCGGCCGGTACCGCCGCAAACGCTACGTCCTGCAATTTTTTAATCTGTTATATCTTCGAAATATTCGTTTAAATCATTTGCTGTAAATGGCCATATAAATCTATATTAAATCAACAATGTATTTAAGGTATTTAATTTGATAAGGATTAATAACCAGTTAAAATCGCTTCGAAAATTAGCCATTATTTGTCGTAAATTTCTCTACTACTTAATGGATGTTATTTTACATATGAACCCTTCTCTTCAATCACTTTATCTATTAAAAAAAACCGCATCAAAATCCGTTGCGTAGTTTTAAAGATTTAAGCGCACATGGGGATATAGGTACATAGGGACAGAGAAAGCGACGTTGTTTTATACTATGTAGTGATAGTGATGTAGTGATAATACTAGTTATTTTGAAACGTCCAATGTTAAACTATCTCTCAATCTCGGCATACATAGGGATATAGGGATATAGGGACAGAGAAAGCGACTTTGTTTTATACTATGTAGTGATAGTGAAGTGAAGAGTGTGAATGGCATGGATTGTTTTAATATTTCCTGATTATTACCCGCCCTACCACCAGGCTGCAAAAGTAACAAATCAAATTATATATTAAACTGGGTCTCTGTAGCCTAAATGCGGACTACCAGAATGGCTTAACTGACTTATTATAAACGGTAGCTGAACAATGTTTGAATTCTGCGCAGGATCATCGGAGACTGCTGGAATCTGCTCCAAGGAGTGCTTCTGTTCCTGGTGTTGGTACTCCTGCGCAAGCGATCGATGCGAGCGATCCTGGACAAGTACGAGCTCTGCTCCACGCCCTGGCTTCGAAAGTTTACGGACACGTTGGCTGAAGATGAAGATGCTTCTGGTGTCATAGTGGAAAATGAGTTTTACAATGTGAATACAAATAATGTTTTAGAGTAAGAATTAGCGCACACAAATGATTTCTTAAATAAAGTTTTAATTTCAGTTATTTGTAAATAAATCGTTTGGTCCCTTCTATTACCCCACTATGATGTTTATATCTCCTCAGCAGACCTAAGAATAGAATAGAATAGAATAGAATAAACGTTTATTTCCTCATTGAAACAGTAACTGTTTTGCATACAGTACTCGTAACTTAGAACTAAGAGGAAAAGGGAGCCAACTCAGCTAACGTACAACTCCCTCGCGATGAGAGCGATGCAGCGCTGATCTTCCGTTGGTCCTAACACACTTAAGGATAAGACATAATTTATGTAATCAGCTATCACCACTAAGAATAATAAAATACAGGCTAGGCAACATTAATTACACAGCTATATATATATATATATCGATAACAGAGTAAGAACACGTTTTCTACCAGATATAACATTTGGTGAAAAAAATAAAAAATTAAAAACAAGGAACATCCAAAACAGGTCATAATATGGAAATAGATGTACTGAAAAAATGTAGCATAGAACATAGAACTGTAAGTAAAATAACGTAATATTAAAATTAAGTGCAATTAACAAAACTAAGGACTTAAATAACAATTAAAACTGAATACATTTTCAGCACGATCCCGATCAGATTCAAGGGATAGCTTGTTGCGACTCTAGAAGCCAAGCTTTGCACGCCCGCTTAAAACCAATAATGCTGATTATTTCTAAGGACATTTTGCGGCGAAGAAAACTTTGAATGTAAGCTGTTCCATTATTCGGAATCCACGTTAAATAGGGAGTAGGGTTTTGAGCCCACCAGGGACATGTGGGCACACTGATATGAGCTCTACATACCGCATTCCCGAAGGAATCAGATGCCATGCCAGAATCTTCTCTTTATGAGTACTACATTGAACTGAATTGAAATTACGGACTTTTTTTTATTCCCACTATGACCACCTTTACATCCAATGCGACCGTACCAACCCTAGCGGGCTTAACCACCTAGTTGGGAAAGGAGACCTGGACATGGATTACAAACCATGCTTCAGCTTTCATTACTTACGAAAGTACATACGAAATGTACTTGTCCAACTTAGAAAGAGAAAGAAAATGCTAAACAAACATGGCAGGGATCTGAAACTATGGCCTCTGTTATCTAATGAAAGTCCACACGCCACTAAGCCACGAGCCGCTCAAGCTTGGCAATATTTCTGTACTCAAAATATTTTCAGAAACATATGGCTTTATGCTGGTGAGTGTTATTTTTTTAGATTAAATTACAGAGATAACAGAGAGAGAGAGATATCATTTCAGTTTTTATTTCAGCATTCATGGTACATATTTTTGTTATATAGTTTCGGAACAAAACGGACATTTAAAAATATAAGTAAGTGAATTAATTTTAAATATAAAATGTAATTGCATTATAATCTTGTACATGCTAAAGATTACAGACAGATTACATTGTAAGCGCGTTTCTTGAATAATGTTTTCTTATTGTTGTCTGATTCTTAAAAAAATATGTTCATGTTTCTACAAATAAAAAAATACATTGTAATATATAATAGCTTACTAATTTTAGATTGATAGCCTGAAATATAAAATGCAAGATTTCATACCACAGATCAAAGAATTAAATACTAGATTTGTTCTGATATGTGCTGGTATTTAAACCCATCGCCAGTGTATTACAACCACTTTGGAATATAGCAACTAAGATACTTTAAGGTACAACAAACTACAAGGTAACTAAATTGCACGGATATGAACTGGTCACGAATGTCACTTTTTCGAAAAACGTGCCTTATTTGTTTACTATCTCTTCTTCTCTTCTCATTAATATAAAAGTAAATTTGCATTGTGGCTCTTTCATTACCCGTTATGCCTTCATTTCCTAACAATCAAAACGCACCCTTTCTACTACATTCGTAAATACTTGGTTGTATTTTCTTGAATTTCTTAGTGTTTTCTTTCAAGATTATGAAGACAATGATTCTTAAAATATTCCTCATGGCAACGCTGTGCCAGGTAATGATTGCGAAGGCAGAGCAATCTCCGCACAAACTTAATGAATCAGAAAAAGCAATTCGCAACTTCAACATCAACCTACCTAACGGATATCGATGCTGCAAAGAAGGGTATACCTTAAAGAACATCAACTGGCGTGTTTCCTGCATACAAAATCATACTGCAAAAGTATCCAATGTATCAGTAGGCTGTGGAAAGAAATTCTTTTTTGAAGTTGCCGGCATGTCGTCGACGAATTGGATATATTTTGTCAAAGATGGAATAGTTTATAAGGGTAACGGACCTACTCGGTGGAAAATAAGCGCAGAGGTGTAAGTACATTGGAGCGTATATATATTGAAACTGTGTTGTATAATGAAAAGAGGACTATAATAAATATGGTATTTTGTGTCGGAGGGTTATATACCTAGAGCGTGTACATTCCAAACCCTTACGTATCGCGGGAGGATAAGTCAGCTGAAGGCTTACGAGTACAACATCGAAACCAAATCCATTGCGAGTATCGAGAAGAAAAAGTTATTTTTGAGCATTACGCTAAAATGGAAAGGATAAAATTACAAACGAAAAGGTATCCTCTAAGGTGCGATCCACAGTCACTGAAATCCGGAATGATCTCTTAGTTTTCCCATTAGAAAAGGGCAAGTCTGTCCTCAGGCTTGAACTAAGGTGGATAATGGTACTGGGTAATACGGGAATACAGACTGTTCAACCTGTTCCCAAAATCTGACAACTTTGCGCAGCAAATACCTTCTTCTCTCTACCTTAAGTCTGTCTTAATCAATCATTCTAATCACAAATGACACCTCTTGTAAAATATTGCCAACTTGTTTTCTATCATCATATTGATGTATTTATTCTTACGAATGTATTTTCTTTTGTTATTAGAAATTGTTTCTGTAACAAGACGACGGAGCCAACTGCTTTACTAATGTTGTTATGTTTTGAAAATATAGGCAAAGAGGAAGTAACACCAGAGTTAAAATACAAGGCTCCTCCTGCTGGAGTTCTGGTACTGGTGTCTGTGCCATTCTCAGATTTAGTCATATTTGTATACGCATCGATACCTCAGCTTAGGTTTGTTGTTTTGAATATACCATTCTAGAAAAACGCCATGTAGATTATATAAATATAATGATCATCGTCATTGTCAGTTTTCGTAGCCCGTAGCTTTTTGACGTTTGTGATCTCTCTGTTTCTTGACTGAGATTGTTATATGCATTTTTCAATGTTTGGAGATAATGTAACACTGTCCCCCTATGCTACTTGTACTGTACACCACTGCATTAAATAAAAGATCGTCTTAGAAGTAGAGGGAAAGTGACGGGATTGCACACTTATCAGGAAAATAGAGAGCCTTTTGTCCAGGAACAATCTATCTCAAAAGGCTACCTTTTTAATAGATATGTTTAAGTCAAGACACCAAATATCAGTTTGTGACCTAACTTAGTACAGTTTTACTGTTAAAAGTTTGCATACATTAACTGTGGAGAATTTTTACCACAGAAATACAGATACGCTTGCTAGATAGTCACACATGTGTGTATATGTGTGTATGGATATGTTTTGATTATGATTTTAAGTTTGTCATTGTGTCGTTCATTGAGAGGAATTTGATCGTATCCACTTCTCCCCTTTTTACAGAGATCTCCAAGGGACGAGCATACTATGTTTGTGTAGCTCGTATATGATAAGCTCATTAACGGTTGCCAATGAAGATTTACAAATTTTAGCAATAAGAAGGGGATGCCATGGAGGAGGTAAGACCGTCTAACGGTTAGACTGTCTAACCCATTAGTCGGTGAGTTGTTGTGTGCCTAATAGTTAGGAATCTGGTTTAGCGCGAATAAGGATGGCGCTGGTATTTAAAAGAAATCTTATAAAGTGTGGTGGGCTTAAATATGAAAAATCCATAAATGAATGTATCGCTCAACACAAGTTTTACTGATCAACCCTTTTGTCGAACACATTCTAATGTCTGACAAGTCTCTTCTATATTGATATGGATTGTAATCGTGCACAATGTTTAATCACCTTAGAAGAAAGGAATGATGCGATAAAAAAATATGCATTTTAGTAAAGAAAGAAATTTGAAGAAATCTGAGATACTTACATGAACTTGGAGGCTCTACCTGGCCAACAGACGACCAATCTTTCTTTAATAAATAATAAAAAAATACGCAGCTCATGACGAGTCCAAATAATTATTTCATGACAATCGGTGATATTACCAGTGCAACGATGGTATAATTGAAGTTAATGTAAACTATAGAAAGTATATACTCACTCTACTTCTGCAACATATTTGATATAATTTTTTTATTTTTTTATTTTCAGGTGACGTACTTTACTTCACTTTGATGGCTAGTATCTTTTGGATGAACGCCATTACTGTTCAAATATTCGTGAGCATAAGGTAAGTTTTAACAAACTGTAAGATTGTTTTAATTGGTCTTACTTGAAAGTCTAAGTTATGTCAACTTGAAAATACGAAGATAGCAACCAACCAATTAAAGAATTCAATGTTATATTAGGGTTCCTTTATTAAACCCTTATTTTAATATTAAACATGAATATTAAATAAAACACATTCAACTTAAGACTACCTAATTTTATTTTTGTTTTTATGAAATTGAACTAAAGTAGACCAACGATAATAATTACTTAGCAAACATAATAAACATCAAATTTATCTTAATGATTCCGAATGTCAAAATGAAAAAAAAAACCGGCCAAGTGCGAGTCGGACGAGTGCGATAGGATACTTTTCATTGACCTAGAATCATTAAATTTGACAAAAAAGTAGGACTCAAAGAGCGTCTCACTTTCAAACAATCGGTTTTATTGTTGTCGCGAATAATTTTAGGTTTCCTGAGCCGGTAGTCTAAGTTGTTACCTAAAATGTCGTTACGGCAAACCGATCGACTGGCGTTTTCAAATGTATGGAGAAATTGAAGAGCGCGCGCAGCGGGCGTTAAGCGAACTAACATTTGCCAGTCCGAGCTTGAATTCACAGCTTACTCAACGTTGCCGTAAATACGTCGACGTTGCCGTTTACGTCCACTCCGCGTTTTCATACAAATCGGAAGGCCGCGTTTGACTTTGAGAGCTTGAAGAAGTAAAACCACAGAATATCTAGTAAAAACTTGTATGGAGTTTGGAGAAAACGCCAGTCGATCGGTTTGCCGTAAACGCCGATTTAGGTGAGAACTCAGACTGACCACTCTGAAAATAAAATTGCGTGGAGAAGGCAGTTCGTCTGGTACTCCTGCTACGATTGGGGCCTCCCCTCTATACTATTTCTCTGCACGATGGTTGCTGACGTACCCTCAGGCTCTCTGGTTTTGCAGAGCATGGGCCTGAACTTCAACTGCTGGACATATGGTTTGTATCGTCACTAGAGTTAGGGCCTCGGTAGCCCAGTGGTGCGACACTTTGCGATTTGATAAGCTGGGTAAGCACGTCTGAGCATGGTTGGGTTCTGGATGGGTGACTATTTTCAACCGTTTAGGCTGGCCGTGGTTCGGATTCCGCGTAAAACAATAGGTCCCTTTCCTTACTCACTAGGTGGTAGGTTTAATCCCGCCCGGGTTGGTACCATCGCATTGTGTGAACGATAGTCGAAGAGGCGATGAAACTCGTCCGTGTCCATCCAGTTCAATTTAGCCGAGCAATATAAGGAAGTTACTGGCATGTATCAACCACAGAGGGGCACTTTGATTCTCTGCGGCTATTGCTCAGGATATATATTGGTTAGAGATAAATAAGAACAAGCAAAAAAGCAATTTCCACAGGGCAACGTCCATGTAGAACATATCCACAAACCGACTGTGGCTCAGGGACTCCAGGCCAATGGTGAGTTGTAGATCTCTAACAAGACAGACCCCTCGGCTCTGTATTGAGTCCGAGGACGCTAGGCACTGGGGACCACTTCCCATCCCTATGTGTTTATGGTGTTCTATCACTCTCCTTATCTATTATTTGTAAATAAGATGTTGTTGCACCGTTGAAAAGAACCAAATTCTAAGAAAAACAATGCTGCTATGTTTTAAAGAAGCTCGATAGCTCTACAATAATTCGAAAATCCGCTAGTATGGTGCTTCGATGAGCATAGTTTTGCTAGATGAGGTGGGTTTTGATTATCTGAACACGTTTGGCCTTTTGGGACAGTCACCCATGTCGGTTTGCAACAATATTAATGAAGTAAGAACTAGGTGCTATCCCAGCACTTTCTGTTCATCATCACGCTGCAATATATTAGATGAATCTGAGTTTCCTTATACCCACTCTTCCAGAAATACCGTTATTGCTAGTATAATAAATACAGTAAAAATATTAATTGTGTTTGCCCGCTTTGTGACTCTGTGCTCAGATACTCTGGACTCAGATCTGTAATCAGATAATGCGACTCAGTGGAAGTACTACCTGGCCCCGATAACTGCGACCATTATCGCCAGTTGCCTGATGCTCCTCTATTCAGCTGTGTTGATACGAAGGCAGACATCTGGGGCTCAGAAAAAAACCTTGCATTTTGAGTGAGGACGTCACATTAAATATACACTCTGTTTATGATTATTTGGGACAAAAATATAGGTTAAATTACATCTATCAATAAATAAATATGCTTCAGGCTTGGCACGTGTCAACTGCTCCTTCTGTCGCTATATACTCCGGGAAGTAATGCGTGGTGCTTATTTGGTCCTGAATAGAAAAAGCCTTTAGTTTTCACGAACGGTTCACCAAATATAATCCACTGGACTGAATCAAGGAGATGCGTATTTGGCGATTCTAGTAATCGAAGAAACCATTAATGTACCAAATTTTAGAAATAGTAGCCATAGTAGGGCCAAGCTTACGATCCAGGCCTCCAGTTCGATGCAGACAGCATCTCGATTAGCTCCGATGACGGCCAACCAATTGATCAGGCTGTAGCGAAATGCTGAATAACTATGTTGGCGACTTCGGATACACTAAAAATTTCCTGCATAGGAGTGGGAATTCAGTTCCGAGAATTTTCTAATTAAACACAAAACAAAATATTTAAAAACCAAATGTTATAGTCAATCTTCACAATAGTCTCTCTCTAACTCTACACAACGATTCCAACGTTGATTCCAAGCTTCTTTGACCTCCTGTACGGCACCATGGCGAGTTCCTTTGAGGTGCAATTGAATCCTGGAGGATAAGAAAAAGTTGCAGAGGGCGATTTCGGTGCTATAAGACGGGCTGACGCGTTGTCGTGGTGCAAGATCTAGGAGTTATTTTCATGATGCCACTAAAAACTTTTCTTGAAAAAAACACACATAAATACAACCTCAGCGCATATCCCCGAATTATATCCAAATTCCCAGGATTCAAATGCCAAACTGCGTAGAATCTGTGTAAAGCGAGCCACCCTTGGGCACAAACAAAATTAGTTGAATTTAATGATAACAAGAAACAATTTACATATTTGTATATTTCAGATTCTGTCTGACCTTAAAGATGTTTTTGGTTGTTGGGATCACTTGGCTGAATGAACCGTTTCAAATTATTCATGGAAAACAAAGCATAGTGTGGTAAGGTGCACGTATTATGTTTAAGTCATAAACAAATTTGAATATACAACGAAGTACCTCTGTTACACTGATTTTTATAGTGGGTAGAGGTATGAGACATTCAAATAAAATATTAAATATTACATATAATCACAGCTGTTGGAATTCAATACATCGGGGTATTTTTTTCTTTTGTCTTTTTGTTCTTTTTTCTGCGCAGGGTCATCGGAGACTGCTGGAATCTGCTCCAAGGAGTCCTTCTGTTCCTGGTGTTGTTACTCCTGCGCAAGCGATCGATGCGAGCGATCCTGGACAAGTACGAGCTCTGCTCCACGCCCTGGCTTCGAAAGTTTACCGACACACTGGCTGATGATGAAGATACTTCTGTGGTTATAGAGGAAAATGGTTTTCACAATATGAATACGAATAATGATTTAGAATAAGGATTAACGCACACTAATGAGATAATCCTTAATTAAAAGCTTCAGTTGCCTTCCATTACATCGTTTCGTCTCTTTATTACCCCCGCTATAAAGATTATGTCTCCTCACCTAAGCTCCAAATTTAGTGGCGACGAACTTATGATAAAAAATATAGCTAATAACTATTATTCTTTTAACTTTAATCTAACTATTTTTATTGTCTAACCATAAATAATGTTGATTATTGATACCGATTAAGCTCCGGGTTTATAAGGAATAAGAAACAGCTTTTTTTATGTTACAGAAATGATTTTCTAATTTTACTATCCTATATTAATCCTTTATGTATTTTCATATAGGATTTTCAGTGTAGTTCATATGATACGTAAAAAAACCTTTAAAACTATTTAAGTTAATTTTAACTACATACAACATTTTAACTACATAATAACTTACAATTCTCGCAATTGTAAGGGAAAATATTTCGAAATAACAATTTATTATGCTTTAGTCAGCCAGCCAGTCAGTCAGTCAGTGAGTTTGCGTCCACTGACATTCGCCTCTCCTATTTTTCTCCAGTCCTCCCGGCCCTCATCGGTACGGAACCACTGCTTTCCGCCGACGCACTTGATATCCTCGATGACCTCATTCGCGGGCACGGTAAAAATCCGTGCTATTGCGCTCCGTGACCTCTGTTTCTAAGAAAAAAAAACCGGCCAAGTGCGAGTCGGACTCGCGCACGAAGGGTTCCATACCATCGTACAAGATTTAATACAAAAAATCACGTTTTTTGTATGGAACCCCCCTTTAATTTTTTAATTTTTATTTTACCTCTTTGTTGTTATAGCGGCAAAATAAATACACACTCTGTGAAAATGTCAGCTGCCTACCTACTACGGTTCATGAGATACAGCCCCGTGACAGACGGATGGATGGACGGACGGACGGACGGACAGACGGACGGACGGGCGGACAGTGGATGCTTAGTAATAGGGTTCCGTTTTCATCCTTTAAGTACGGAACCCTAAAAAGGCAGGCTCCGTAATGAGGAGGTTGCAACATGTCCACAAATGCGCATAGTGTTTGATTTGGTAAGATTTTTGTGTTTTTTCGGAAAGAAATTTTGTGAGCAGGTTCGATAATTATATTCTCTTTTTTAGTCAGCAAGTTTTCGAAAAGTGGCCCAACCCGCTCATCTCCCCATACAAAAGGGGAAAGAAGATCACGCCTATATTTCTTGTCAGAGATCCAAAATTTTGCTCAAAATAGCTTTATTTGATTGAAGTAGATGTCTGATGACCATTGGTATTGTAAAATTGTGTTTGGTTTCCAAGTTAAAACGTCCGAAATTTCGGATTTTTCGCGCGTTTTATACAATAACTTTGGAGGTGGATTACGCAATGATAACGTAAGAACATCTTAAAAAGATTAGTCATCAGACATAGCTTATTTAATCAAGATTGATAATCTATTTGGTTTTTGTTAGAATTTTGACTACAGCGGTCGTGGTTTACTTTTAGCTATAAGCCGTTTTGAAATTAAAATATTCGTAAATCTTACCAAATCATACACTATGCACATTGTCTTTTTTGTGGACAGGTTGCATCTTCCTCATCACGGAGCCTGTCTTATTCTTAGAAACAGAGAAGGACCCAGAGCGCAACAGCACTGTTTTGTACCGTGCCCGCAAATGAGTTGAGTCCGCCGGGTTGGGCCACCTTAACGCACACTGCGCGCGCTCTTCAATTCTCCGTACATTTGAAAACGCCAGTCGATTTGTTTGGTGTAAATGCCAATTTAGGTGACAACTCGGCTCTGGTTTCGTAGGCGTCGAAAGTTTTCGATAAAATCATTTTACATTAAGAGTGTCATGTTACTTGCATGATAATGGACAAATATGCACAATGTGTTTCATATACTCGTCTTATTCACATTAAACCATAAAGACTACACAGTAAGTACATACCTAGTCGCTTTTAAAATTAAAAAAATTGATAAGTGGTGTAAAATATAAAATAAATATCCATAATTGAAGATATTCAACATAGACATAAATAGGTTAATGTCGGTGATTGAATTCGTAGAAAAAAGATAAATGCACGAGTTGCGTAAACAAACTTTGATTCTGTACTTAGTAGTATTAAGCAACAGCCAGGAAATAAGGGTTTTTGTTCAATACGTTTATTTTTGTTGTACGATCTAAGCGCAAATGTCACAAATATATCTATTCATAATGATGACTCAACGTCATTTCAGGGAAATAATATTTGCTCAAAATTACGCAAAGAATGTGAAAAATAGAGTGAGCTGTGCATTGTAATTTATGTTTGTCTTTTAACATATTTCAGAGTCAACATGCTTTTTATAAAGACAACATGCGTGTTTTTAATCACCTTACATGCATCTGATGCCTACATCGACAGATCATCAGACGAACTGATAGATACTGGCATGGAAACTAATATATACCTAAATAAAAATATGCCAGAAATTTACTTCTGTTGCAAGGGCAATGATATTGTCACCAACGAAGACTGGCGTGTGTTATGTTCGGATCAGAATAATGCCACATACAATATAACGGTATCCTGTAATTTACTACACTTCTATGAGCCTAATTTAATTGAATCAGAAGATTTCAATTTTTTTTTCAAAGATAATTATCTTTACTTTGGTGGTGAAGAATATGCGAGTAAAGTAAACCCAAACGAGTGAGTTTATATAATTTATCTAAAAACATTGATAGCAATAGTAAATCACAGGGTCAGTTACTTCTCCTCTACGTATCTTATGCATATTTTATTAAGAAACTACAGGCAGTTTAGTATTAAGAAGGGGAAAAAATTGGGACCTTATTTTCATTATCATCATTTTTTTTTCTTTGACGGACTTTGTATAGAGAAAGCGAGTGAAGATGCAAACTCAAAATAAGCTATTTTTTTTTATTTCATTATTATGTTGAATCTTACACTGCCTGCAGTTTTCTAGATAACATCATATACATACATAGGTTCTTAGCAACAATTGTAAATGCTTGTATTTCTTCAAGTGTTCTACAACATCACAACATAATCTTTAACATATCATCAAGCCGCTCTCTAACGGGTTGCTTAAAGAGCGTCATAAAGTACGATCCCAGAATATTGTTATACTTTTTAGGGTTCCGTACCCAAAGGGTGAAAACGAAACCCTATTACTAAGCCTCCGCTGTCCGTCCGTCCGTCCGTCCGCCCGTCCGTCCGTCCGTCCGTCCGTCCGTCACAGGGCTGTATCTCAGTAACCATAACAGACAGACCGCTGAAATTTTCACAGAGTGTGTATTTATTTTGCCGCTATCACAACAAATAGGTAAGATTAAAAAAAAAAAATTAAAGGGAATAATTAAAATTAACTAAAAACTTTTGTAATAAATCTTTTACGATGGTACGGAACCCTTCTTGTGCGAGTCCGACTCGCACTTGGCCGTTTTTTCTAGAATCAGAAACCTCTTCGAAAATTGCACTATCCGGTGTCAGCCTTGGTAGGCAGAATCTAACAGAGCTCAAGGGGACTCTCCGGCTGTTTAAGCATTTAAACTATAGGCTTCTCTTCCTCTTTGTGACATGTAGAAATAGATGAATGCTGTTGAAGAAGCGAGGTAAGAATACTTTGAGGATAGACATGTGCCTAATCTCGCTATATCATTCCTACCTATCCCTTTAGTGATGGTTCTCTTGATTGGCGCGGCGCGTGCCCGGCGTGTTCGCTTGACAGCTCCCCTCCCGCCGCGGGCCCACTCTCGCCTCGTCAAGTCGCGCATGCGACACAAGCACATCTCACCTACTCGTATAAATACGTATGTAGTTACAAACCTGCCTTGGCTGACATCGACTCTAAAAATAATAATAATTGTAACTACAATAATTGCAATATTTTTTTACCTTTTTAGTGAATATTAATGCACTTTTTCCTTGAAGCCGGTTTTTTTTGTTAAAATTTTTCTTGTTTTTTTTTAAAGTACGTGTTTTGGCAACGAAACGACAACCGGACAGTTAAATCTAATGGCGATAGTATGTTCGGACGAAGGCGAAGAAGAAGACGAAGAAGAATTAGAAGAGGTTCCAGATGATATAAAGAAGAAAGCTCCGATAGCTGGAGCGCTGTCATTACTATCAGCTCCATTCACAACTCTAGTAATCATTATATACTCTTCGATATCTGAGCTGAGGTGAGTGCAGTCACCACATTTGTTCCTCTATTGTAAATGCCGATTGTAAAACTACTTTTGTTTTTTTTTTAATGTGACGACATTAACATCAGCACAAAAGTAGTGTCTGTTTCTCAAGAACCAAATATTCGGACCAATCATGTTCGAGGCACATAAAATGAGTGGTGACCCCATTGATGTTATCTAGTGTTTACTATAGCATAGAAACACAGCAAATGTTCCTTGGAATTAGTTGATTCATCTTAAGCATTCGTATTAGATAAAAGCACTAATCAAAATTGAAGAGAAAGTTAGAGCTGCAAACTCAGATATTAGATCGGTGCACGCCAATAGATTAAAAATTAAAAAATTGGGGAGTAAGGATGTTTCCAATTATGTTTGTAAAATGAACGTTTCTCGCACGGCCAAAACTACTGAATATAAATTATTAATGATTATAGTGAATTGTTTATTGTGAATGTTCTTATTTAGAATCATTCTATTCACATTGTATGATAAAATTTCTACAACATTGCTAATTAAATTCCAATTGAATAATTTTGCAATATAATTGAGCAACGTATCTAGTTTAAACCTTGTTTTTGTTATGATTTCTAATTAAATGAACTCATGAATTCCTCTTCTCTGTTACAGGGATGTGCAAGGCCTGAGTGTTTTGTGTTTGTGTATCTCGTTTTTAATTTCTTCTGTTATGATTGCTAATGAAGACCTGCAGATTTTAGCGGTAAATCGGATGTGTCATGCTGGAGGTAAGGATTTTTCTCGATAATTCAATAAAATTACGATTTTCCGTGACCCATTTCATATTCTGTGTCATATGTAGATAAAAACACTTCGTGGTGCAGTATTGAAAATATTATGGATTGGGATTACAACAAAGTTATTGCCTGTAACGTTAAACATTTAGTAAAAAACTAAACGTTCTAATTAGCCATAACCAAATCAATAAGAAATTGTATCAAATACATACATTTATTATCAGTAATATAATATTTCATTCAAATTCATACAAATTATAACAGTATTCAATGCCGTAAATTTTGAAAACTATTGTTGAGGGCAATAAAAAAATGCCTTTTAAAAAAACATAAACGCAATATATATTTTTTTGTTTTCTCACAAACGAGGTCGTTAAAGACATAAAAAATCTTAACGTCCCTCCAAATAGACCCGACTTAAGCACAACTCTTCTTGGTGAAGAGTTTTGCGTGCAAAAAATATCATGGGGTAATGTATATTAGGTTTTAGTTGTTATTTTATTTCTCAACCGGTAAAACTTTATGGCATTTTACGATGTAAACTACCCTTTTAATGTAATAAGTACCCATTATTTTGTTCAATTTAAAGTAAATATATTCTAGAGTAAGTTATAACAGTAGATAATACTATTATAATTTAAAGAATGCACACTATACGAAAAATATTTTAGTAAAATCATACGTGTTTTTACTGCTTCAGGTGATATTCTATACTTCTCTCTGATGGCCAATATTTTCTGGATGAACGCAATATCTATTCAAACTTATTTGGAACTAAGGTATTTTATAAATGAATCAGTTTATTTATATGCTAGTCGTGTAAGCCGCCTATAAAAGGCGCGCATGCCAGGCAAGAAATGTTACTGTTCTCTATATTTTTGGATAATTGTATGTTTTGAATGTTTGTATGTGTGCTGTTGGTATGCCTAATAGATAAATCATTATGAAAATACGTGCAAACAACCTTAGCATACTTATTCTTTTTGCTATACAGGCTATAATAGCAGTCAATGCCTTAACTTCAAAGGGTCCTAATAATTGTTACAGCTTAAGATACAAATTCTAGATTTATTTTTGTCAAGAATGATCATAGTTGGGAATAACTCGCCTTCACTATTTTTTCTTTGCTTTCTCATCGCCAGCCCACTCGGCATCAGTTCCATATGTTTGGTCACCGTTAGTATAACCCCGGTTGTATTCTCTTACATCTTATAAATTCGTTAGCAAGGAATCTTATTTTTTTTTCCACGCAAGATGCAGGAAAATGGCACGAATGTCATATGTCTACATAAAATAATTCCCCGAAGATATGATAGTGCCTACTGATAATTCATTTTCTATTAAATGACAACTATATTTTATTAAAACCTTTCATATTTTGTCTTTTTGTTTCCAGAACAAGAACTAAACATTGTGTTTTCTGCTGTTCCCAAGTCTCGCTTCCAAAAGTTTGTATTGTTCATATGATTCAATTTCAATATCATTCTGTTGTATTTCAGATTTCCTGTTCTCAATTTGGGTTGGAGCAGGCAGTTCGTCTGGTACTCCTGCTACGCCTGGGGTGTCCCCAGCGTGCTCTTGATCTGTGCGATCATAGCTGATATTGTGCCGGGCATGCTTGTTCTACGTGGCATGGACCTCACCTTTAAGTGTATACGATTTGGTTCGTTTTCATTTTGGATTTTTCATTATCATGCTTACTGAAATAAATTGGAAAAAAGTCAGTCACTACTGTGAAGAACTTGAAGTATTATTAACGATCGAGAAAAGTTTTTTTGAAAAGATCTTGTAAACATATTTAGGTAGCAGCTTACAGATGTTCCCTTAATTGAGGAGAAATTACTTCTTGCAACAATAGTAAAGTGTCACTTGTAGTCTCAAAAACGAATTTCAATTCCATGGATTTATAATGTGTTGAGTCTTTCATCATAGTACAATTGGGTTTATTATTATTTCGTGGGTGTCTTAAAGAAGGAAATTGTGTCATCATCAGGTGATGATATCGAGTGGAAGTACTTCTTGGGGCCCATAACTGCGGCAGTTGTAACCAGCTGTGTGTTGTTCCTATATTCGGCATTTTTGCTGTACAAGATGCAGCCAAATGAGCCCTATTTCAAAACCTATCGCTACAGGTGAGTCACGATAATTTTTAATTTGAAGTCATTAATCAGTCAATCCAAAACGTGTTTTATTGTAATTTGGGGAAGAATAAATGAGTAAGCTAAATTACTGTTTAAATCGAAAGCATTATTGGGGGCTTCCAAGCTTCACGAATATCTTGAAAATACATATTTTTAACAATACGCGATGAGCAGAAAACTGATTTCATTATTTGGTTTCATTCTGGATAATCTTAAGTATATTATTTTTCAAACTAGTTAGTATTTCAAAGTTTCACGATGAAACCGATTAAAACAATAGAGAAGTCTGACCCTCCCTGTAAAGATGCTCATTTATCTTCGTAAGTATTTTTTTAATTTGAAGAAATCTTAGATCCGTTAAAGGTTTTAGGGTGTTTTGCTCTAACTCTATATCTGATATCGCATATAGATTCGTAATATATATTATTGAAATACTGTGTGCAAATATGAAAAAATATATGTGTCTGTAGGTAGTTCCTAATGTTTTATTTGCAACATAGGTAGACATTACCAGTACTATTAGTAAAAGTCATAGATTACAGGCGGAGGAACTGGACAACGATTCTAGTTGAGCGTTAAAGAGCAGCATATCTAATCAGGAAAGCGAAAACGAGTTAGTCACAGACGAAAGTGAAACGCTTTCGCCTGATGGCATCAAACATACAAATATGATATGTCTGTGTTATCGCACTCTAATTAAAATAATTAGAAAGCGACAACACTACAGTGACTTGTGTCTGTCATTTCATGAGTACGAAAGCGTTTTGACCCTCCACGCCTGTTAGTCACCGGTGATTTACAGGTGAGAATCTCCTGAGTAAATATGCAGGCGTATTGAGTAGATTGAGAGACTGTCCTTACCCGCCTTTACCGCCTATCGTACTCCACTGGATGTGTGCCCGCAGCTTGGAAATCGGCCAACGTTCAGCCCGTGCCTAAAAAAGGCGATCGATCAGACCCGGCCAACTACCGTCCCATAGCCATTACCTCTCTTCTCTGCAAAGTGATGGAGCGCATCATTAACTCACAGCTGATGAAGTATCTAGAGAGCAATGAACTCCTCAGCGATCGTCAATACGGCTTCCGTCGGAATCGATCTGCTGGGGATCTCCTAGTTCACGTCTCACATGAGATGGGTGATGCGCTCGAAAATCATGGCGAAGGTATGGCTATCGGCCTGGATATCGCGAAAGCATTTGACCGGGTCTGGCACAAGGCACTGCTTTCCAAGCTGCCCTCCTATGGCCTGCCACCCGAGCTGTGTGACTGGATCGCCGACTTCCTGCATGGCCGCAGCATAAAAGTCTTGGTTGACGGATGCTGCTCCGAAGCCATGTCTGTGAATGCCGGCGTGCCGCAGGGCTCTGTGCTGTCCCCGACCCTCTTTCTGGTTCAAATTAATGATCTGCTTAATTTGGGCGAAATTGACTGCTACGCAGACGACAGCACAGTACTAGCCAGGTACACCAGTCACCAGACCGCAAGCCGGGCTGAAGTGGAGGAGAATAGGCGGCGCCTCGTTGTTAGACTCGAAGAGACCCTGGAAAAAGTTTCCGAATGGGGTCTCCAGAACCTCGTCGAGTTTAACGCGAGCAAGACACAGGCGTGCGTGTTCAGTGCGAAGCGTACTCCGTTCAGTGTGGCTCCGACTTTCCAGGGAGCAACTCTACGTATTGACGAACATATAGGGATACTTGGGGTCGACCTGACGCATAACCTTAATTTCGGACGCCATATCGAGGATAAAGCCAAGCTTGCCTCTAAAAAGCTGGGAGTTCTTAACAGGGTACGACAGTATTTCACGCCTGACCAAAAACTGCTCCTTTATAAGGCGCAGATAAGGTCTTGCGTGGAGTACTGCTCGCATTTGTGGGACGGCTCAGCTCAGCACCTGCTTGGCTCCCTGGACTCGATACAGCGTCGGGCCGTGCGTCTCGTCGACGATCCCGAGGTGTCTTTGAATCTAGAGACCCTCCAACTCCGAAGGGATGTTGGGTCTCTCTCTGTGTTCTACCGTCTTTACCATGGAGAATGTTCATCGGAGCTGCATAACGCTGTCCCTCCGTCCCCTTTCTACCATCGCACAACACGGAACAGGCAGGAAATGCACCCGTACACTGTAGACATTCCAAAAATTAGAACCAACCGATCCTCTAGGTCCTTTATCTATAGGGTCGGTAAACTATGGAACGCACTCCCTGCCGTGTTATTTCCCCTTAAGTACCACCTGGGTTCCTTCAAACATGGTGTGAAGAAGCACCTGGCCGGCCGGCATGGTTTTCGCAGCCCCGAAAGTTCGAAAGCTCATGGGCGTCGTCAGGCACCTTAAGAGGTCCTGGCGTACGCCATATGCCGCGCTTTACATAAAAAAAAAAAAAAAAAAAAAAAAAAAAAGATGCATTTGGCAGGCACGGTTGGTTTGTCGAGTGCAACATTTTTCAAGGGGTAAATGGTTTCGACAACCTTGATCAAATTTGTACAACCTCATAGTAATTCAACCAAATCCTCAAATCAAAAAATGGTGCCATCGGGTGAGATGGCTGTTTAATTATTCATTTGGAGTTATTCGAGATCATTTTGTAATACAAAAGTATTTTTATTGTACACAATACAATTAACTGATATGTTTCAGATATTTCCTGAGTCTTAAATTATTTGCTGTGGTTGGAGTCAGTTGGCTCAACGAACCCTTGCAAAAACTTCATGGAGACAGCAACATCGTATGGTTAGTCAGTGGTTATTATTGTAAGCCCTGTTTCTTCGGTAAAAAGATGCAGGGAAACTTCATGTCCAATATCTTTGATATATCATTCCGACACCGCTGTTCCTAGGTTTATCTAGTACAAAAAGAGGTTTTTATAAAAAGAGGCTCTTTTTATTCGAGCAAAGCACTTAAATAACGTGGACGATTCTTATTGCCTATAGACCTATATATTTACAAAGGTTCCAAACAACAAGGGTACCGTAGTCAAATAAATGCTTGATATCACTCCTAATAATGGTCTTAAGAGTGTGACAACACCTGATTGCATTCAGTTCCATAGGAGCGTAATTGAAATCATATTTTATTTTTTTAATTAAATATATAAATATATAAATAAATCTACTTATTTGAAATTTCAAGAAGATTAAAGATTACTTCGTGGTCTAGCTATATTTGATATTTAAATATCGGACGCTCATGTTCTGTATTCAAACTTTTTTTATGAAATATTATGAATATTTGTATAAATTGAAAAAGCACTAGTGACTTATAGTTTTAAATTTAAATTATAGCTAGATAAATTAAAGATAATTAGACCTACATGTTTACTTTTTTAATTATTGAAATTCGTCGTGGTTATTTTTAAATATAATTAAACGTTATTTTACTTACATTCTTATCTACTCGCGCATTCACCTCTTTTCACACCCTTCCTATCCAGCATATAATCGCTTCAAAATGAGTCGATCCACAGGGTGTTCGGGGACTGCTGGAACATGATCCAGGGTGTCCTGCTGTTCGTGGTGTTGGTGCTACTGCGCAAGCGTGTGATGCGCGCGGCACTGGACAAGTTCACGTTCTGTGCTACACCCTGGCTCCGAGGGTACACTGACACGCTCAAAGAAGATGATGACGCAGCTAATATGTCTTTCGAAAATGATCTTGCTGATGTAAACGGATCTAATAAAGAAGTAGATTCATGATTACCTCGTTTATTTATGTATTTTTTATGTTTTTAATATTTCTCCGAATAATTACCGTTTAATCTTTCTGTTCAATGAAAAAGAAATGTCATAGTCAATCTTAAAATATATTTTTTATTGTAAATACCATAGCAACCAACTTACAAATGGTAAAAGTAATAGCGAAAAAATGATTTCATACTGCGATAGCACTATTATCCAAAAAGTTAATTTCTACACTTATTTAATTAATATTTTTCATAACATAAATAAATTTAACGTTTACAGGTATCAATAAATTTCTCAATACGTTTGGTATTACAGGAAAAAGAATATATGTTTCTTACATTTATAGATCATTGGATTATACGTAAATATGATTTTCTTTCATTTTTAAGATCATTTAATTACACGTAAATATGATTTCAATCTGGCCGAAATATGGTTCTTGGTTAAAGACAATATTTTCAAAATCTGTATTCCTGTAACTACAATTTATGTCAACATATTTGTAACCGTCGGGAGCTTATCAGTAGTCATTGTCGTAACTTCGGCATTGTAATATTTTTATAATTATGATAAAAAACCCGCCAAATGTGAGTCGGACTCGCACACGAAAGGTTCCGTACCATCGTACAAGAGTTAAGACAAAAAAAATCACGTTTTTTGTATGGGAGCCCTCTGTAATTTTGATTATTCCCATGTTGTCCTTTTCTTACATGTCCTCTTCCGTCCTTGGGAAAAACCATTAAGTCACACAAATTAATAGGTATTTTAATCCTCTATCTACTAATGTTTATTTTGAATCCCCATTTAGAGCCTGAAGTTATTTGCTGAAAACCTGTCTTTGTGACATATATTTCCTAGGCGCCTTTATTCATAGAATTCACAGTAGACGTATATCTACGTTGACAATAATGTTCAGCCTCTAAAAAAGTAGATGACGCTGCCACCAGGCGGTGCCACTATCGAGCGGGTTGATACCCCCAGGAAACTGAATGTAAGCAAAGAGACTTGAGAGAGAGGAATGTCTTTTTTGGTTAAAAAAATAATCTAAATCACCAAGTTGCTTCAAAATCATGATCTGAAGTTATGTTATAAGTTTTACTGTGAAATAATGAGGAAAAGTTTAGAAATATGATCGACAAGTTCAATCTAATTTACCAAAAAGGTATTTGTTCGGGTTTTTTACACCTGTTCACTGAATTATCGATAAATGCACAGATTAACATACTTTCTTTAACTAAAACTAGATAAATAATAAAGATATCACAAAAAAACATTTCACTTTGCTTAAGCGCGACTACTATGTACGGATAAAGATTTAAAAAGTTGGCTCATCTTACTTGTACGTAACGTAAATTTCAGTATTTGAGAAATACACCATGTCATTGGAAATAATTTTCGTGCAATATCCTAACAGATTCGTTACATTATCAATTATCCATACAAAGGGTAATAACTGTTTCCATGCTCTTAATGTTTCATAAGGTTTTTGAAATGTTTGATTCTAAAATATATTGTACAAAATCTATGAATGTAGGTTTTTTTTTTATACACCTTTTAGATTAGAATATATGAGCTAATAAACATTGGAAAAAAGTTGTCTTTTTCCAACTTAGATTTTCGAATTTCTGTTACTGAAAAAAATACAAATAAATCAAAACATGCGGATATACAATGAAGCTATATCATGTGATTAAATGATTAAAGTCTGACAACGTTTAGAGGTGGGAAACGTTAGGACCTGGAAGACGATTTCGCTATTTCAATGGCAGTCGCCGTGCAAAATTGTGTCTTGGCCAATGGACAAATAATGCAGTTCTTAGAATTTTCAAATCTTAGATTTCCTGTGATCCCACGACAACCTTAACACGAATTGTATTTAGTAAACACGCTAAATTTAATTCAAAGAAAAAAAATCCCATAAAACTTTCCAAAATCCATCCAAAGCGATATTTTTCCGAGCACGACCGGTTACAGCAGATACATAGTGTTTACATAACAAGATGTAATTTCAATATAGACCTAGTATATAAATTTTCAATTTGTTATCACCATAAGGCTGTAAGTTTGGTAGGCGTTACAACCAGATGCTCGATAGTTTCGAGTTACCTATGTTAATAGGAAATGGTGGAAACAATGCTTCTTTCTAATAATTTTAATGAACCACAAAGGTTCCATACGTTTTACAAGCGTCGTTATCATTTATTATGGCGAAATTAAAAACGAACGTAAGTAAATAATAATAATCCACCACTTTATGAATGTTAAGTATTTCGATCATTTTGCTATTGGATTCATTAAAATGCATTTAAAATTATTGTAATGTCAGATATTTTTCGTTTCATTATGCACTTGTAGGTAGTATATATTAGGGTTCCACGAATAAGTCTGTCTTCTTTATTCTATATCTAGAATATATTTCTTTTATACATGTTTTACCTGACCATGCACCCTTTGGTATTTGGTATACATTGTATTTGGGATATAAAACGTCTGAAAGTCTGATTTTTTATGAGTATTCTAACTCTTTACTAGGTGCCTACCGACTTACATAGGATTACTCATCAGAACAGCTGTCTATTGCTACCAGGAATGCTCTCTGTGCACCCTATTAGCAGTAGCATTTCGATCTAAGTATGTATTTCATTACTGTGGACGGAAACCTCGTAAGGTTTTTTTGCGGATTCTTCTCTTGCTCGGTAAGAGTTGTTCGCATCCGCGGATCAATCAGTTTTGACGTAACTTAGTTGTACTTCGACTATAAAAAAATGTAAATAAATAAAATAAAAAAATATATGAAATAACAACAACAACCGATCACTGATAGGGAAGCAAACTTTAGGAAGTGAACCACGGTCAGTTTCAATGATCAGACGATTATTCACCTGTACCTGAGTTAGTTAACCTCGGTAATCAAATACCGTGGCTTATAATGGCTGACCCGTTGAATCATGGGTTGTTCAATACTGCAGATGTCTGCCACTAATATGTGATAATTACACTGTTTTCATTATTCGTTGCTGCTTTTTCTGCAAATATGCCTGATCATTGCATACATAGAGTTAGTTAACCTCGGTAATAAAAAATCGTGGCTTCTAATGGCTGACCCGTTGAATAATGGGTTGTTCAATACTACAGATGTCTGCCACTGAAAAGTGATAATCACATTGTTTTCAGCGTTCGTTGCTGCTTTTTCTGCAAATATGCCTGATCTCCAATACATTGCATACAGCGAGAGCCGATGCAGACGAAACGGCAGCAGAAGCAGAAAAAAAAGAAGGAGAAAAAATTGCATTATTCAATAAGAATTTACCACAAGCATACTACTGTTGTAAAAGTCAAGGAACTCTGCAAAACCACGATTGGCATGTGTCATGTATAGATGAACATAATGTCAGCTCCAATATGTCTATACCCTGTAAGATACCTCACTTTTTCGAAGCCAGTTATTTCGCTGACTCAACTGGAAGATACTTTACTGTAGAGGATGGGGTAGTGTACTACGGGGAAAAAGATTACAGAGGAGAAATGAATTCAAACGAGTAAGTGATTTTTTTAGTATCTGCAAGCCCATAGATAAAGCCAGCCAAGTGCGAGTCGGAGTCGCACACAAAGGGTTCCGTACCATCGTACAAGATTTAACACAAAAATACACGTTTTTGTATGGGCCCAACTTTTTAATTTTACCTATTTGTTGTTACAGCAGAAAATAAATACACACTCCGTTATAATTTCAGCTGCCTACCTATTACGGTTCATAAGATACAGCCCTATGACAGATGGACTGATGGACGGACGGACGGATGGACGGAAGGACAGCGGAGGCTTAGTAATAGGGTTCCGTTGGCACCCTTTGGGTACAGAACCCTAATAAGTAAAGTGATATGGCATCGAGCTATGGGACCCGCTGTCTCAAATTTTCAAAAAATACCAATTATACTTAAACGTACATGACACATGCAAACATAGTCGCAGACATATTGGAGGGTTTGTGTGGGTGGAAACTAACTTGACGAAAGTTATTTTAGAGCACATTCGCGCGTGGATGGTATGTTTATACTGTGTAGCATATAGACTAGGAGGTGGCGACCAAAATGGTAACGATAACGTAAATGGCTGAAACTGGGTTCACAGGATAAAGACCAACCCTCTGAAGCTAAATGTGTCAGTCTGCCTGCGCCAAGTGGTTGCGTTTCCTAGATAAGGCGCCTGAAAAAGTAGTTATGGTGACCAAAAATATATATGATAAGGTAAATGGCTGCAAATAACGTAGCATGAAAGTATCAGTACATACTTGCTTAGCAATGCCAAAACTGAACAAAGCTTTGGTTGCATTTCGTAGTTATAGGCGATTTAGGTTGCAGATCCAACTTTAGGTATATTTAAGTATTTAACTAAAAAACTGACTGGTTATTGTTGTATAATTAATAGGTATCAATGTTTCTAGACAATCATTATATTCATCAGCAGGTACATACCAACATATATTTTATATAGTCAATCTAGATAACGCAACCACTTGGCACAGGCAGACCGACATATTTAGCATCAGATGGTTGGTCTCTAACATGTGAACCCAGATTCAGCCATTTACCCTATCGTTACCAAAAATGTCGTGACCTCCCGGAATAATACGACGCGCCCCCCGATTCCCATACAATTAAGGTAATGTTGACCATATAGCGGAGACGCGATATCGACCGTATGCTACTTCTCCATTCTTTTTCTTCGGTGAGAAGTGGCGACGCCTGTGTTCTTGGTTCGAAGACCTCGGTCTTGCTTGGAGCTAGCTAATCCATTACGATATTTGCTGAAATTTTTTATTACCTCAGTACACATTTATGGAAGACACAGACAATTTATTTTAGTCAATGCGATGTTACCATCCTGGCAACCAGTATATGTTCTATTTATATCTTATCTACCATTTGACGTTAGCAGTCACGTAGATAGTCCTAAAAGGTCCTGCTTAAGGCCTCAAAAGATTTTCTGAATGAGTACAGGTGATTTTTTTTTCTTGTGTCCATAATGCTACTAATATATTTACTTAGAGAAGGTATTTTTGTTGTTGGGAGTTTTTGCCTGTGTCACTTGCAAGATGACTTTTATTATGATGATTTTTATAATGGTGGATTAACACACTTTCCTGCATCCTTTCATCCTAGTCTGAGATTTTCTGATGTCTAATGTTTAGCATCAGGATATCGAACATGTTTAGTTGGGCCCTATTAATTTGAGGATACTGCAAACTTTTTATGTTCTCCTTAAGTAATTTGATCACATACGACTAAACTTTGTACTGTCATACGAAAAACCAGGTACAGATGCACTTGAATAAAAAAAATTGGTTTTAGCAGCCAGTTGGAGAACGATACACCACTCATATTTTTTGTTTTGTTAAAAAAAAAACCGTTTTTTACCAGTACGTGCTTCGCAAACGAAACTTCAAAAGGGCAGCCACGCCTAATGGTCATAATGTGCTTGGATGAAGAAGAAAACGAAGAGGATGTCCCGGAAGATGTTCAAGAGAGGACTCCTGTAGCTGGTGCTCTGTCTCTAGTGTCAGCTCCATTTTCCGTTTTCGTAATAATAGTTTACGCAACTATACCCCAGCTTAGGTAAGTGACAGTTTCTACAACAGTGGCGCTATGGTTGAAGATTTACGTACAAAGTTTAAAGTTTGTAAGATTTACATAACACAACTTAATACAACTTTTAAATTAATTACTAGAGATGATTTGGGAAATCTTTGAGCAATATAAGAAAATACTGGCCAACTAATTGCCATAGCCATTGCCGCAGTATTGTGTTGCAATATTTTAAACAGCTTATATTTGTTTACATAGTTAGTCAAAAAGAAAAAAAAATAAGTAAAAAAAGTTTATTTATCATTTTTTACAAACCTTTTTCTTTTTAATTGCAGAGATCTTCAAGGCCAGAGCATTTTGTGTTTGTGCAGTTCATTTTTAATTAACTCATTATTGATTGCTAATGAAGACTTGCAAATTTTAGAGGTCAACAGAGAATGTCATGCAGGAGGTAAGATTGCCTAGGCTTGTGCATGCAAAACTTCCAACAAATATTCATTTCAACTCATAAATAAGACAACTCCTACAAACCTAACGTAACCAGCAGAAGGCAAAGGCAATAAACAAGAGTAGAACATAGAGATACATGTAACAGAGTTGAAAAAGTCTTTGTTTATCTGGCAAAAAATAAGCTGTGGGAACAAAACCCATATATAGCGTAAGCTTTGTGCGCCAAATAACCGTTAGTTGCTGTCCAAGCAAGCTTTTCTTATTTCTCATTTAACTCTATTTTTGATTTGCCGTTAAATAAACTAACTAACAAGTTAGGATAACGTTGACTAAATGGCCATCGTCACAGATGTCATTATCGTTCATTGTTTCAGGACACCTACTTCCCAATGTTCCATGGTTCATGTGATTTTATTTTATTTCAGGCGATATTCTATTCTTCACTTTGATGGCCAGTGTCTTTTGGATGAACGCAATAACTGCTCAAAGTTTCGTAAATGTGAGGTATGTGAATTTAAGATGAATAGAGTATGGAATGCGATATGCAAGTATGTATAATCGACCGTGAAGCAAGAACACATTAATTCAAGAAAGAGCCCAGTAAAAAGAACTACTTTGCGAATATACTGCAAGGCTGGACCCGAACCAGCAAAGCATACCATTCGCGGGTATTGCGTCTACCAATTTCGCCACCGGCTGTATACCCATAATTTGGAATTCTCCTACAATCCGTGGATGCCTCCTACTAAGGGCTCTTTCTTCAATTAATATGTTCTTGCCACACGGTCGATTATACATACTTGCATATCACATTCCTAAGAATAAGCGGGGTACCTGCTTAGTACGAAAAAGTATATTTACTTGAATAGAGTTGATGCAAGCCGCGGCTAGGCCTACATTCTTAGGTGAAGATTACTTTCTATGAATGTGAAATATTTGTAGAATCAATCGGAAAGAAAAAGCGATATTTCAATTGATTATTTCCTTGGAAAAAGCGACATACTTGCAAAGAACGAAACATTTTATTCACTTAATAATGTTTATTTAAATTTTCTCCTTCATAAGGGGGTTTGCATTGAAGTCCAGAAATTAGAATTTACACACGAAATCATTACATTTAGATGTATGTAAATTTTGTTTAAGATTTCCAAATATAAGTGCATCTTGGAGAAGCCAGTTCGTCTGGTACTCCTGCTATGGCTGGGGGGTTCCCAGCTTGCTGTGGCTCTGGGCTCTGATTGATGACGTCATGCCCGGCTCGCTCGTCCTACGTAGCATGGACATGACCTTCAACTGCTGGACATACGGTGCGTTTACAGGGTCCTTGTAGAATTACCGCGAAATCAAATACTAATAATTGAGCGTTCATATTACATATGCAGTAAGCGTACGATCTGAGTTCGTTTGTGGTATGAGGTGAGGCGCTGGAGCAACTCCCTGCGCATATTACCTATTGTAGGTTTAGTATTAAGATGAGATGTTACATGCGAAGTGAGTCCTAGTTACACTTTGCATGGCTTATTGCACTTTTATGTTAAATAGTGCATGTAAAATATAAGATGGAAATAGGCCCATTCCTGAAATGGTTCTTTGTCCTAGCCTTTTTGGAAGGAACTTGGCATGGGTGGCTAATATAACACGCACTATACACCAGATTTAGGTTAAGTTCAATATTCATAATTCAGAATCATAATTAGTGTTTTTTTTTATCTTTTGTTTTTTTATATTTATTTTTTACGTTTCTCCTTATGTTTGCGAGCGGTGGCATTAATTAATCAACTACTTAAGTTTTAAACTTATTTGGTGACTGGCAAAATATGTTTGCCAGTTCTTATGTGCATGGAAGTATGCGACATTTATATTTTTGACATAGACCTAGCATAACGATTCTTGACATGTTTAAGTGTAGGTTACCTATATAGGAATGCAATAAAACAATACAATCATGGTGTTATGTTACGTCATAGTACGTCATAGTACGGCATAATACGTCATAGTAATCCATAGTACGTCATAGTACGACATAGTATAAAAAATGTGTTTTTTCATAATGTTCAACAGATGACACTGAAGAGTGGAAGTACTACTTGGGTCCAATGGTGGCTGCAATAGTAGTCAGTTCTCTGATCCTTCTGTACTCAGCTGTTCTGATATGGAAACAACTTGGAGAGCCACAGTTCAAATCTCTGCGATATCAGTAAGCATCATAAATATGTACATCATATATATCATCGCGCCGTTTTTCCGGAGGGGTAGCGACAGGTGATAGAGCACCGTACGTATGATCATAATAATATAATACTTCATTGGCTTCCTCTACAGGCATACATTTCACTATTGCTCTAAGATTGGGGCTTGCCTGATATTTACGAAATACCATAAATTTACTGTATAAATTTGTTTCGTCATTAGTTGGTCGTTCGTTTGCTCTAAGCGTACAAAGCGTCTCAATAAACCCATTTCGATACTCGTCATTCTTTCAATCACGGCAGAACATACAAAGAATATTATCGTGAAATCATTTTCATTTTGTGTATTTAAATGTATTTTCACTCCTATCATCAAATTTAAATGCTTGATATTAATATCACAAGCAATTCAATTAAATTAATACATTTAAACAGTCAGCTACTAATAATTCGTGTATCGATAAACAGTGACGACAATTTTTGTTAAATTAGACTTACTGAACGTTGAAAAAAAAAAGCCTGGATAATATCTTGCCAGTCCTTCTTTTCTATGATTATTGAACTGGCTGATGATATTAATATACTGCCTATAGATGATTAATAAACAATGAAATTGCATACATTGTTCATTGCACCCATCATTCATTGTAAAAACAATCAACTCCAGGTCGACGACCAATTAATTTTCTTGAACAAATAGCCTTATTGCTTTAAGATCCTTGCACACTTTGCATTTGCGTATCCTAATAAATAAAGTATAGAAAAATATTTGCTACAATCACTGCGAAGCAGCGCCAGCAAGTCAATGCCAGATACTTAACGCTCCTTTCATTCTAGAATCTACCTCCAAGCTCGATCTGATCGTGTCTTTTCAGGGTTATTTTAAAAATCCATTGTTGGTGACAGATTCTTCAATCAGCGAATCGCAAATACGTTATTTTAGACCCGTACTTTCGTTGCTGGCAGTAGAAATAATCAATGTTAAAAATTGAGGCTTATGAATATTGTCTAACGTCTTTACGTTAACGTTTTTTTAGCCTGGTTTTTACGTAATTTTCATAAAACGTGTGTGCATTTATTACAGTTTTATGCTGAGCCTGAAACTGTTCGTGGTTGTCGGAATAAGTTGGCTCAACGAACCTTTTCAGAGGCTTCACGGAAAACAAAGCGTTATGTGGTAAGTTCGTCCTTCTGCTAGTGCTAATGCTTGGTCCTTTTTTCGCATCTATCCTGATGTTCCTATTGGCTAATTTGTCCTCTAAAGTAGTGGTCATGGATGGCCAATATTACATCGACTCTCATGATATCAGCCCATCACACCTCATTCTCAAAATAACTTGGTGCCATCCATACCAGGGCATCTCTCTGATGAGCATTGAACTGGATTCTAAACAAGGATATTTACTGTCGTTTCGTCCATGCAATTATTTGACCAGGATGGGCTTAACCTTCGTAAATGAGACAAAGAGAATTACAGTTTCACATTAAGTGACCGTTATCCTCATAATTCTATGTTTAGTTTATATTTTAATGCGCGAACCTAAATAAAAATGTTAAGAATGTTTCTATTTTCCGCAAGCAATACCTTGCTTGGTTATAGTTTAGCTTAAATTTGTAGTTAACTAGAAGGTTTTAATACATTTCTAATTACAAATCAGAAGGACTATAAACATGAGGCGTGCGAACACGTCCAAGTTGAAACGATTGCATTGATTGATTAATCGCCGAAGTAGCAATGGACATTCTCTTTGTTTTAAATCCTCTTCAATTCATCTCTACTTATATAATGATCCAGCATTCTGCCGGGCATGGCCCTTATTCCCTTTCGGAAAGAATATGTAGACCTAATATTCTATCGAAGCAGCAATATACATTTTGTCTGGTTCTGCCTGGCATGGCCATTATTCCTTATAGAATTCCGTATTTTTATTAGGTGATATTAGCAATCCATTATTGAATTTCTCAAAATTTACTTCATACGAAACTCATGCTTCCATTTCAAATATGACAGATCGAAGCTAGTCAGTATTTACTACAATAGATGGCGCTACCCATTTGAAGGTCGAAGTTTTCAAGCGAAATAAAATAAGTTGTGACTCTCAAGACCCTACCCACCTTTTTATCTCCACAGTTGTGTGTCGCGCATATTTAAAATGGAAACCAATCTAAGCGAGACCTGGAGCCCTGAATCGGCTCCTAGTGGAAAAGCCTTGCACTGAATGTATCATAGTTGTTGGTTGCACAGGTTTATCGGAGACTGCTGGAATATGCTGCAAGGCCTGCTATTATTCATTGTGTTGGTACTCCTGCGCAAGCGAGCGATGCGCGGGATCCTAGACAAGTACACATTCATTACAACAACTTGGCTTCGGCGGTACACGGATGCGTTGAACGAAGATGAATATGGCGACACAGTTGAGATCGTTGTGGAAGAAAATGGACTTTTAGAAGAAAACTTAAACACCAAGGAAGCAGGAAATAAATAACGTGTTTGTTATTAAGTAAAGCAGCAGTACTTATAGAAAAAAACAGAAGAAAACTGAGCAGTTGATGAAGAGATATGACGCTTGCATTCTTTAAAAAATAAACGCGTTTTTATTTTCCAGTGAATTCCCTTTTAATTACAGAATATAGTGTTAGCTCAACAATATCTTGCAAACAAGGCAGTCTAAAATTAATCATGTCATTACTACTAATAGTGTCGTGAGCATAGATTGGCTCTATAATATTTTGCAAATAATGCTGTCTAAAATGTATCTTGTCACTGCTATTTAGCAAATAAGGGCAGTCTAAAATCAAGCATGTCATTAATACCCGTAGTGTCGTGGACATAGATTGTCTCAAAAATATTTTGCATAAAAGGCGGTGTAAGGTCTTTAAAAATTAAAATAATTCCCAATATTCTTCAATACATCAATCAGCAACAAATACAAATACTTCGCCGTCTCTAAAAAAATCACTGCTTGATGTACTATTTATGGAGTTCGTCAATTTCTGTGGGATTCGATTCAGGTACCCTAGAATCGAGTACCTTGGTTCTCGGCGAACTTCTTGGTGAATCAACTAATGAATACAAAATGCCTTACATGAATGACATGAATCAAGACATATGTTCTTAGATTTACGCCGTCGTTGTACATAATGTTTTGAAAACTTACGGTTTTCCGGTGTGGCCCTGACGATGCTTCCGTCGTGGGAGGCGAAACATGTCGGCCAAGCACGGCATTGCACACCGGAAAACCGTAAGTTTTCAAAACATTATGAATCAAGACACTTTTGAGTTACCTTTTAGATTGTGATGGAGTGAAATCTATGTTCTATTATATCTTTCACACAAGGAATTTGCTCGTTCTCTTGAATGGTAAAAGTCGGTTTTATGAGATATTAATGCACCGAGCTTTCATTAATCTTTTTTTTATTTGGTTAGAACCATCGACTATTTGACCTTTCTCTGCCTGTCATTTAAATACCATTTAGTGCGAAACGAAATACTCTCCAAGATGCGAAAGTTTTACGCAGTCACTAGTAGTAAACGTGTTAAGAACCATAGACCTAGCATGCGCGCGCACTATTTCTATGTTAAGAACACCCATGTTTTAATCATATCCCTATCACTTTTCCGGCACATCCAAGTTATGGAAGAAATGTATTTTTTTTACAAAACTGCACAAGAATGGCTTTTACGTACAGTCCTGATATTAGGAATCAGTTTCCATACCAGATTCTTCCCTTTATGGGCACGGGTAAGATGAACTGGATGGAAAATACAGACAGTTTTTCATTGATACTGTGACCACTTTTTCATCTAATGTGATGGTGCCAACCCGAGCGGCTTAGAAGTTGAAGGGTAAGTACAGGTTTACATAAATTAAGAACCACAATTATGTTCGGTGTTGCCTGCACTTATTTATTTATTTATTTATTTACTCTTTGATACATACATGTAAAGGGCGAGCTTATCGCTAAAAAGCAATATCTTACAACTAACACTACCGAAAAAGAAAGTGTATAGAGTAGTAGAAGTTAAACATAAAAAATAAATTTTCTTAAAAACTATTAGAAAACGAGACTATATAAAAAAAAGACTTATAAACGAAAATGATAAACACACATACGCAACTACAGTAAATTTTCGGAACGATAATTAAACACTGATGTGATGCACAAATAAACATCAGGTAATATAATTTTTTTTTCTGCTTAAATATGTTCTTAACTCTGTACTTAAATGAATTTAGAGATTCACTTACTCTTATACTTCGTCGGGCAGCTCACTCCAAAGTCTGGCAGCCTGAACTGTAAATGAGTTTGAGTAAGAGGATGAACGGTGCTCAGGAATTGCCAAGGTCTTACACTCAAGGGAACGGAGGGATAGGCCATGTTCTGAAAGGAACGAAATTTTTTCAGGTAGATACGAGGGAGCATGAGGATCATGAAGAATGCGATATAAAATAAATAGAATGTGACAGTCCCTTCGATATCTAATTGGAAGCCAATTCAGTCCAGCTCGGTATTCCGAAATATGGTCAAACTTGCGTAAACCATAAATGAAACGAATGCACACGTTCTGTAGTCGTTCCAGTTTATCTAGCATGTCCTGCGAGACGTCCAAGTAACATGTGTCGGCATAATCAAGCAATGGGAGAAGTAGAGATTGTGCAAGTATTATCAAGTATATCCACCTTGAACAGAGTGAGAAAGTGGTGCAAACATTGGGTGGGGATTAAACACATAACCTATCGCATGAGAAGCTAGGCCGCGCGCCCAGAGCTACGAAAAAGTATTTTTTGTTTCTGACTTGAGGATAAACAGGTAAATTTTAAGTCGTCGAATTTGAAAAATCTACATAAATTTATATATTTTCATTTATTATTGAACTAGCTGCGGTGCTGGGCTCCGCTCGAGTTAATGTTGTTTAGTTCTGATGTCTACTAGGACTGGATAAAAAGGTTGGTACAGAGCAATGTATCCATCTATCTTTAATCAAGATCTTTTGAGCCGATATGGTATGATTTAATCAGAAACAGCCAAACATTCCCATTTAGAGCGTCGTAAACATTACTACTTATTATTTTGATTGATATAGTAGTTTAAAAGCTTTTTTTATTTTAATATGAAATAGAAAAGGTAAATGACAAATATATCTGAACAGGGATTAATGATGAATTGAAAAAAAAATTGCAAATAATCCTTTTTTTTTTATATTCTGTAATAAATGTTATTGTGAGTGTTCCTTAGGAGGTAAGACACATGACACCACGGACTTTTCTGTAGGTCTTTTTAACACCAAAAATTTTAGAGTACTTATTTTTCATTGTGCTCTTAAGGTTTATTTAAATTATTTACAAATTTATACACAAACCTTCCTCGTTGATCGCTCTTCCGGTTACGTAATTAAACTGTATCAAACATTCGTTGCGTAAGAAGTAAGTGCCGCTGACGAACGAACATGATACGAAGCCACTTTATTGCAGTATGCTAGTTTTATATTTTAGCCGAATGTTTCCTAACATTGAATCTGAGTGTCTTTGAAGACATGACGGTTCGCTTACATACAGGGCGTGTATTCTTGGCATTCGGTGATTGCGGATTCAGTAGAGTTAACAGTAATGTCAAAGTAAATTCTTTTTCAGTTAACTCTACTGAATCCGCAATGACTAAATGCCAAGAATACACGTCCAGCTCTTGCTAGGCTGCCTCCCGAAGATGCGGGCCGATCACGCGACCATGGCTCCAGCGCCATGACAGCCGGCACAGCCACCGGAACATCAGCGAGGGGTAAAAATGGTTTTCTACGGAGCTCACATTACGTGTTTAAGGTCGGCCCGTAAGCATCAGAAAATGTCGCCTCCTATACAAACGAAGTTTAATAATATTTTAATTATATTTTTTAAATCTGATATAGGGCTAAAAATATATGTGTCTGCATGTCTTTGTTTTTTCGGTAAATGTATCCTGGGTCAAACCACAGAGAAAACAAAATTCGTATGAAGATTCTTTTGCTTTCATTTGATTCGGTTTGGATTTTTCAAAAAAAGAAAAGCTTGCAGACACAGATATTGGTTACCTGATATTGGGTATTAAATATTAATTTAATTGGAAGAGCGGTTTCTAAATGATTAGTAAGCTACGTTTGTATGGGGAGCATAGCTTGCGGGCCATTCTTAAGGTGGCCCATCCCGCTTATCTCCCCATACAAAAGGGGAAAGAAGATCACGCCCATATTTCTTGTCAGAGATCCAAAATTTTGCTCAAAATAGCTTTATTTGATCGAACTAGATGTCTGATAACCATTTGCATTGTAAAATTGTGTTTGGTTTCTAAATTATAAGGTCCGAAAGTTTGAATTTATTGCGCGTTTTGTACAATAACTTTGGAGGTGGATTATGCAATGATAAAGTAAGAACATTTTAAAAAGATTAGTCATCAGACATAGCTTATTTAATCAAGATTTATAATCTTTTTTTTTTATGCGACCTGACATGGATGGCCACAACTACCGTTATGATATTAGCACAATACACCACATTCCCGAAGGAATTACGTGCCATGCCAGGACCTTCCCTTTATGAGCACGGCTACATTGAACTGGATTGAAAACACGGACAATTTTTCATTGCCGCTTCGACCATCTTTTCATCCAATGCGATGGTACCAACCCGGGCGGGCTTAAACCCTACCACCTAGTAGGGGAAGGGGACCTACAGTTTTACATGGATTCCGAACCATGGAGCAGCTCGCATTCGTGACGAAATGCACTTATCGAACTCTGAAAGAGAAAAACAGTGGTGCAAGTTGGTATTGAACCCGGGCCTCTGGTACGCTAGGCCAGTCCCCGCGCCACTAGGCTACGATCCGCTCTATTTGGTTTTTGTTAGATTTTTGACTACAGCGGTCGTGGTTTACTTTTAGCTATAAGTCGTTTTGAAATTAAAATTTTCGTAAATCTTACCTAATCATACACTATGCACATTGTCTTTTTTGTGGACATGTTGCATTTTCCTCATCACGGAACCTGTCTTATTCTTTGAAACAGAGAAGGTCCCAGAGCGCAACAGCACGGTTGTGTACCGTGCCCGCGAATGAGTTAGGCCCGCCGGGTTGGGCCACCTTAATGGCTCCGACGACGGAAACCGGAAGAGTACACAGACTATAGAAGCATAGACAATGTAAAAACAATTGGTGTCGTTCATTAGAGTAGCACAGAATTATCCAGTCAGTAAAATGATGTCACCTAAAGGAAAGCCACAGCTTAGCACAACGGCCCGCTGAAATGTGCGAACATAACAAACTCCAGTATATTGGTAATCGGCTTATTTAGAAGTAGTGTGAACAGTGAAAATGGTTAAAATTAACTTTTAATATAACTTTTCATTATACTCTGGTTCTTACTTCGGAGTTTGTGGAGTCATTATGTTACTGAAAATATTATTGATTCTATTGGTTTTTGTTGGTGCGAGTAGAGGTAAGAGCAATCATTTTTCATTGATTATGTAAATTAACTGCTCCCTTCCATTATCTAGTTTAAATATCTCATCTTCTAGGTTCTGAGAATAATGTTCAGTTAACTTAATGTCAGCTCGGCAGAAGTCATGACCATAAATGAATACAAATAATAGACCAGCTCCCCTCCCCCTTAATCGGTCACGTAGCATGGGTACATTTTTTACCGAACTGAAGATCAGATATTACATGACACACCACATGGGAACTAGGTGCCATGCCCGGACCTTTCATTATATTGCTCGGCAACATTGACCTGGATAGAAAACACGAACAATTTTCATTGCCGCTCTGACCATCGTTCATTCAATGCGATAGTACCAACCCGGGCGGAATTAACCCTACCACCTAGTAAATAAGAAAGTATACCTACAGTTTTACGTGGGATCCGAACCACGGCCAGCCTCAACGGTTGAAAATGGTCACCCATCCAGAACCTAACCGCGCTCAAAGGAGCTTCCTCAGCTTATCGATTCTCAAGGCGTTGCACACTGAGCACCGAGGCTGTACATACATTGCTGTTAAATATCTATTAATGTAAGCAACACGTGGGATGAAATAAATAATTTTTCAATTACTTCAATTCACTTTGTTCTGACCGGATAGAGTGTCATGAAATGATTAATAAAACAAATATGTTATTTATTTACTTATACGGTTCACTTACAGAGTAATGTGTCAGAGCATGTAAAAAAAAAACAAACAAATATATAGTATGGACACACACTTTCCAGCTAGTGAACACAACATGCGATTTATAATGTTGAAGCAGTGAGTGAAACGTAGATTAATAAAAGATTACCAATATAACTAAGATGAAAGTGAAAATGAAAACAGGCATTATCATAAAAGTAAACTAAAAATAAAAATAAAAAAGTTCAATGAGATATGACTCACAACATATTTTAAAAACTTAATAGGAAGTGAAAATAAAAAGCAAAACTCAATATATTACAAAGCCTACACGGACTTAGGACTGAGTCTCTTCTCAATCGTTATTAAAATAAAATAAAATATTCCGATCAATTGAGAACCTCCTCCTTTTTAGGGTTCCGTACCCAAAGGGTGAAAACCCTATTACTAAGCCTCCGCTGTCCGTCCGTTCGTCCGTCCGTCCGTCCGTCCGTCCGTCCGTCCGTCCGTCCGTCCGTCCGTCCGTCCGTCTGTCCGTCTGTCCGTCTGTCACAGGGCTGTATCTCAGTAACCGTAACAGGTAGACAGCTGAAATTTTCACAGAGTGTGTATTTATTTTGCCGCTATAACAACAAAAAGGTAAGATTAAAAAATAATTAAAATTAAAGGGGGCTCCCATACAAAAATTTTCTACGATGGTACGGAACCCTTCGTGTGCGAGTCCGACTCGCACTTGGCCGGTTTTTTTTTAAGTCGGTTAAAAAGATGTTGAACTCGTAAACATTTAAGAAAGTTAAAATAATTCCTTTTTAAAAACCATATTGATTTTTAAGTACCCAGTCTATTTGGTTTACTAAATAACTAGTCTGACTGATGTATTACTTAAGAGGATAATGAGGTGATTGAGTCCCACACAATGTGCTTGTTTCCTCGGTCGAATTAAGAAATATTTTTCTTACATTTTGAACATTAAATAAATTAACTGAGAGTTCCGTTCGTTCATTTTTTTATAACGTTTCTTATATCCATTATTTAAGCCTCTAAAGATTTGTATCAACATGTTTAAGGGCGTATCTAGAATGAATATAAATTAAGTTATCAAAAAAATCTAAACGTTCAGACGTAACGCTCAGTTGGTTTATATAATGTATAAAAACAAATATATTTAGATTTTTTATTTCTTTATCGAAGAAAAACACAAAATGTTATGTACTCATAATTCTTTAGTCACATTTTTAATTTGAGAAAAAAATATCGTAGGAGTAGATAACTACTAAACCAATTCCTAACGATTATAAAAATTGTAGCAGAATACATACTCTTAAAGTTATTTTGAATTTTCAGGTTTCTCAACATCTCCATGTGTTTCAATTTACAAGGAGGAGGTCGGAAATCTCTACTTTTCGAAAGGGCTCTACGTGAAAGGAGGCAGATTGGATGCTTCCTGCGATTTTAATGTTGCACGTTTTGAGTACAATTACCTAGTGCAATGGGTTGTAGGTAAGTCGTTTCTAGCACAAGAGTAATCATAAATACTCTCACCCTCCTGAACATCATATTTTATAACGTTTCGTGTCGTTTTTTTCAAAACTATTTCCATTTTCCATATGCTTCTGGCTGCTTATAGTTTAATAAGGGCGTTAGGAAATAAGTTTTTTTATGCTCATTATACGTTATTTAAACATTTAGACTAGGATATGTAATTATCAACTTTTTATGGCACAGGACATGGATTGCTAATTTCACACTTACTGTTATGATATTTGCATTACACAATACACGGAAACGAGGTGTAATGCCAGTAGCTTTATCAAATATAGCTGTGTTTGTGAGCTATATGCATACGCAGTAGTAGTATGTATTGAGAACACAATACTAGTGCCAGGACTGCAGGTGTAGTATTGCGTACTTAGGCTAGAACGCTAACCTCCCACCTATGAGACAGCCTACGGGCCAGTTTAGGTGGTAGGGACTGCCACATGTGGCTGCTTATTTATAAATAGTAACACTAATATTACATATTAAGCTACTTGTGTAATTTGTTTCATAAACTGTCTAATAAAGACATTTGAATTTGAATTTGAATTTGAAAAACTCTGTTCCGATTTAATTGATATTTAGTATCAAATATTCTAAAATAAATATCTGGGTCTGCACGTCTTTGTTTTGCTGAAAAATATAAAGCAAGTCAAATAACAGGCAAAAGAATATCTTCATACAAACTTTCTTTCCTCTGTTGTGTGACACACGATAATTTTTTCGAAAAAAAAAAAACACTTGCAGATATGTGTTGCCTGATATTAAGTTTCAAATATCAAGCAAATTGGAACGGTGGTTTTCAAATGATTAATAAACTACGTTTGTATGAGGAGCGTAATTTTCTGATGCTTACGGGCCCACCTTAAGTTATGAGGTGAAGTTCCATACTATGGCTCGTGCCTGTTTCCGCAGTCAAATAAAAAATTATGTTTCTGATATTTTTCACATAAAAAAAAATCAATTTAGTTTAACAATCAGGAATAATATTCATAACAACGATTGTTCAATTTGTGTTCGTACATATTTTCATACATATTTTCCGGAATCAATTAGAGTACCAGGAAAATACCGTCATATTATCATTAAAATATAGCTAGACCATTACATAGTTACATTTTGAATTCTAATTTGGAGTGAAAAAACATGTTTTTCTTAACCTCCTTCAGGCCTATTCCTGGAATTCTGTAACCAGGAATCAGGAATCCTGAGTTTTGAAACTCGCTTTTATAGCTGTTTTTAAAGCGATGTTTTCGACGAAAAACCGCAAATCCGGAATCTTTTCGTCGATAAAATCGCCTTGAAAACCGCTATAAAAACGGTTTCCGATACTCAGGATTCCTGACTCCTGGTAACGGGAATTTCAGGAAAGGCTTCCCGATCAGTGGCACGCACCATTGTATGGAACTTGATAACCTGATTATCCCCTTAAGATTATTAATATATTCAGTTAAGGATTAAACTGCGTACTGCGTAATGTAAGTGGAGTATTGCCACGCGGGATTTATGTGCTTCTTGTAGATCGCACTTTTCGTCTTAAAATACTGACTGACAGGAAGCTTATATTTACGTAATTGGTTCACCTTTAAGTACCTAGCTTAACCGTCCTTTAGATGCGAGTGGAGTATCCTCGGAAGATCCATCTGCGTCTTAAAGTACAGCAGTTATTGGTTAGGCGTGAAAAACTGACTGAGAGCTAGCTTATATAATATTTACATAATTTGATCACCTTCAATAAAAAATAACGGCTGTGTTATTAATTGGATGTTTACTGTTTCAGGTGATTATTTAATTCAAAATTGCACGGATTTAATAGATGGCGCTATAAGGTGCCCTCTAAACCGAGATATACCTTTGTATATGAAAGGGGAGCTGAAGTGCCAGGTCATGTACATTATATCTCAAAAAAAATATTATTTATGTGGCAACACAACCAATATCACAATAAAAGGTAATTATCAATATCAGTAACCAAGACCTTAGCATATTACTATATTGAACACTATTTCAACTAAAATATCTTACATAATTAGTTTTGCGTGACGTCACTTTTCAACCGACTTCAAAAAAAAAAAAAAACAAAAAAAACTAAAAAAAAAAAATAACATACAGACGAATTGATAACCTCCTCCTTTTTTTGAAGTCGGTTAAAAAGGAGGAGGTTATCAATTCGCCTATAAGTATTTTTTTTTATGTTTGTTACCTCATAACTTTTGCCTGGGTGAACCGATTTTGATGATTATTTTTTTAAATGAAAGCTAGTGCTTCCCAAGTGGTCCCATTTTAATTTGGTTAAGTTCTGACAATGATATCCATGAGAAAATCATATAAGTCTTAAATTTGTATTAACATGTGCGCGGCAAATGGACGAATAACTCAATATAACGCCAACTGATTTGGGTGATTCTTTTTTTATTGAAAAGGACGTGTACAAATTAGTAAGTGTACTTCAGATTCACTAAAAATAAACAAATAAAAAATTTTTACAAAAAAAATAACCAAGTCGGTAGGTAGGCAAGGTTCTCTTGATTGGCGCAGCGCGTGCCCGGCTGACACCGACTCAAAAAATAACAAAAATCGTAACTACAAAAAAAATTAACCAAAAAAATAACCGACTTCAAAGAAAAAGCACTAAAAAGTAAAAAATAATTGCCATTTTTGTAGTTACGATTTTTCTTACTTGTTGAGTCGGCGTCAGCCGGGCACGCGCTGCGCCAATCAAGAGAACCTTGGCTACCTAGGCTGACAACGACTCAAAAAATAAAAAAAATCGTAATTACAAAAAATATTTTCAAATAAAAATAGGACCGCCTTCAAAAAAACCGGAACTAAAAAGCAAAAAATAATTGGTTACTTTTAATTAATGTACGAAAAGCTATTTTAATTCTAAATTTTTAATCATCTTTTGAAGTCGGTGCCTTGGGTAGAGTTCGCTTCGCACGCTGCTGACCGAACAGACACTATTTCAGCCGAACCCGAGTCAGCAATGATTGGTCCACAGAGCATTTTAAGCGACCGTTCGTCTAACTGGAGATGCCCTTAGCGTTGGTTTACGTGCAAGCTGATATCGATACAGCGCAGCGTACTGAAATTGGATTTCAACGATTATTAGTACCTTCGGCTTTATAAAGGCGCGCACTGGTGAAGGAGTACGTTAATTCGCTGCTCTCTGTTGATTGGTACTTTCCTGCGACATCGTTGTCTGAACGAGACGATTTCTACCGAAATTGGTGAGATATGTACTAATATTCCGAGAGGTCACGACATTTTTGGTCACGATAAGGTAAATGGCTGAATCTGGATTCACATGTTAGAGACCAACCCTCTGATGCTAAATATGTCGGTGTGCCTGCGCCAAGTGGTTGCGTTATCTAGATTGGCTATATAAAATAGATGTTGGTATGCATCTGCTGATTAATATACTGATTGGGTAGAAATATTGATATTTATTCATTATACAACAATAACTAGTCGGTTTTTTAATTAAATACTTAAATATTGCTGAAGTTATATCTGTTACCTAAATCGCCCCTAAACACGAAGCGCAACCAAAGATTTGTTCAATTTTGGTATTGCTAAGCAAGTATGTACTGATACTTTCATGCTTCGTTATTTGCGGCCGTTTACCTTATCACATATATTTTTTGTCGCCATATCTACTTTTTCATGCGCCTTATCTACGTAACGCAACCACTTAACGTAGGCAGACTGACACATTTAGCTTCAGAGGGTTGGTCTTTATCCTGTGAACCCAGTTTCAGCCATTTACGTTATCGTGACCATTCTTGTCGCGACCTCCTAGTCTATAACCGCACACTCGTTTTGACACGTAGTTGAGAGCAGACACCTCGAAATCGCTACCTATTGTTTTCTGTTCTTTTTTATATATGTATTTTTTTTGTTTTGTGTTATGTAGGTATTTAGGTAGAATAAAAAGTACAAGCTACACCTACCTAAATATTTATCATATAAGTGGTCGTTGTTTTTATATTGGTTTTTTCGTAGGGTTTTCTTGTAAATATTTTGTTTTTACTGTGTTAGGTATTTAGTTTAAGTATAAGGCATATTTAAATTACAAAGTACTTGCCTAAATACCTACTTACATACGTTTTTCCGACCTGTTTGTTTATTTAATTTTTGTTTTTGTGTTTTGTTCAAGTAGGTAAATGTAAGTAGCTACCTACTTATATTTCTTTCTTAGCCATAGGTGATATTAATCTATAACTACTTGCAGCCCTTAAAGAACGTCTACCCAAGGCACCGACTTCAAAAGATGATTATAAATTAAGAAATTGTACATAATTAGTTAGAATTAAATTAGCTTTTCGTACATTAATTAAAAGTAACCAATTATTTTTTGGTTTTAAGTTCCGGTTTTTTTGAAGGCGGTCCTTTTTTTTATTTAAAAATATTTTATTTTTTGCTTTTTAGTGGTGGCGTAACTTTTGACTCAAGGTGGGCGAGCCTTTCTGCTCAACTTCACATACAATGTGGAAAGAAGATATACATACATATTCAATACAATACAATACAATGAACGAGCATTAGCAGAAATGAAACCATTGAGAAATCTCATTTCTGACGAAAGGTAGACCGGTAACTATCTGGATTCATGAGTTCACGGTTGATACGTACGATAATTGATACGATGAGATCACGTGAGATAGAGTGCTGTGGCAGACGGACGGACGGACGGACAGCGGAAGCTTAGTAATAGGGTTCCGTTGGTACCCTTTGGGAATGGAACCCTAAAAAGACAAAACAACGAATGACCGGAACCGCTGAGCTTCTGACTTTCTCATCCTTCCATCGTTCCGGATAGTCTCTTTCTTGCGTAAGTTTAAGTTGTATTAAAATGTGTACATATCGGCCTCGTTTATTCCCCCTTAACAGTTGAATTTTGTAAAATCCGTTGTGAGCGAGCCTTTTGTTCTTAACAAGAAGTCACTGAAAATTTTAAGTTTCGAGGATAATTGGTTTCAGAGATCTCAACATGAGTGGTTTTCACCTAAATGTGTTCATTTTGACCTGTTTTACCCCCTTAATAGTATGATTTCCAAAAATATTTTCTTCTTAAGCATTCCCATCTAAAACAAAACATTTCTGGGTTCAGCGGCTCTAGAGATAGAAATGTGTACAATTTGCCCTCTTTCACCCCCCTTGAATACCCCTAACAGTTGAAGTAAAAAAAAACCTCTCATACTGAGCAATCTCACCCGAAAAGAAAGCTACTGTAACTAAAAAATCATATTTCTGGGTTCGCGGGGTTGAGAAATTCGATGTTTGTTATAGTTAAGTACCAAGAACCGATTTTGATAAAAAAAAATGGGACCATCTAGAAAGTATACCCTTTTGAACAAAAAAAGAATTTTCCAAATCGGTCCAGGGGTCTTTGAGTAATCGGTGAACATACATAAAAAAAAAAGATTCCGACGAATTTATTACCTCCTCCTTTTTTGAAGTCGGTTAAAAATGGCAATTATTTTTTACTTTTTAGTGCTTTTTCTTTGAAGTCGGTTATTTTTTTTGTTATTTTTTTTTTGTTTATTTTTAGTGAATCTGAGGTACACTTTCTAATTTGAACACGTCCTTTCCAATAAAAAAAAAATCACCGAAATCGGTTGGCGTTATATTAAGTTATTCGTCCATTTGTCGCGCACATCTTAATACAAATTTAAGACTTATATGATTTTCTCATGGATATCATTGTCAGAACTTAACCAAATTAAAATGGGACCACTTGGGAAGCACTAGTTTTCATTTAAAAAAAATAATCATTCAAATCGGTTCACCCAGGCTAAAGTTATGAGACAACAAACATAAAAAAAATTGATAACCTCCTCCTTTTTTTGAAGTCGGTCAAAAATGGCAATTATTTTTTACTTTTTAGTGCTTTTTCTTTGTAGAAGGTTATTTTTTTTGTTATTGAGACAACAGAAGAAGGTTTAACGAGATGAAAAGCGTTTATTAAACATATTTTCTTAATTAGAAGAAGTAGTCGATAGTGTACAATTTTTTTATTAAAAAATAGTGCAAATTGTAGAAGGTGAGGTAGAGGTTTATGCAAAAAGTGGCATAGAAAATCATTTACAAAGGATTGAATTGTTTATAGTTTATTGTTTATTCATCATCCACAGGCAGCGCACTGCTGTCGGATTTGTCATATTTTGTCATTAGCATTAAAACCGTTTTGCGGTCATACAATAGATGAAAATTTGTTATTTCGATTTCTCTACCAGTGTTTATTCTTAACTCATTTGCCGCAAATTTAAGACTTACATGATTTTCTCATGGATACCATTGTCTATGAACTAAACCAATATGGGACCACACGGAAAGCACCGGCTTTCAAATAAAAAAGGAATCATCAAAATCGGTTCACACAGTCGAAAGTTCTGAGGTAACAAACATGAAAAAAATACAGTCGAATTGAGAACCTCCTATTGAAGTCGATTAAAATGAGTGAAGCCAGAACTAAACAAATGCTCTTTTTTATAACGCATTCTTTCAATTATAAATTACAAAATTTAATTTTTTCAGATTTACCCAGAATTACCGTAACTGGCTTGACAAACGGTACGTTTTTGAAATATTTCAGTGGCGCCTTCAGTTATATTCCCGAGTGCAACATTCTACAAACTCAACAATCTCATGTGCTCAAATGGTACTTGGGTGAGTTTTCGCACGCGTTTGCGGAAGAACATATTTAATTAAAATTAGATGGCGCCACCGTCGTTCGTATGGAGACAGAAATAATTTTTGGAGAATAAAAAAATGGAGAGAGAAACAATTTTACTACATTGATGCACGGTGTTAGATAATTATTTTGAAGCTAAACAGCGATTGGGAAACATTTTTGAGTATAAAAAGAAATTTCAGTACATTTTGTATGAAACGATTTTGGTCTCATCCCTCAGTTGGCTCTGTATGTCTTTAGAAAGTGTTCACTATGTCCTTCCGCAGGGGATGATGCAACTCGCTATGTCGTAGAGACACAAGCACGAGATTCCATACCGCCGACAGTTTAAACGAGTATTCTCTGTTGAAGTTGGTATGTAGAGATCCCGATGGACTCGCGGAATATTCTTGGTTAAGGTTTTCCGGTGATTAATATTTTTACCTGAAGCCTAAGTCCACTAATAGATAACTCCGCTTTCGAGCGTTAGCGTTATGAGATAGCCCCGGAAACCTGATCCAATGATGTGTTCCGGAGTCAATGTGCTCAACTATAGCAGACTTGTTACTGTCCATTCTGGGTCCACATATGTGCCCATTGACGAAAGATTTTTTTTCTCCGCTACTAATTCCCCATCTTACGATGAAGTAGCACATGCAGGAGATAAATTCAATACTCCGTTTATCTCCCTACAATCCTCCGTTTATATCCCGTTGTATATGCCCATATTGTCCCCGTATGTGTTCCGAAACCCGTTCATTTGCGGTCCATTGTGTTTGACCGATGGACGACCTTTAACTAATTTACAATATAATTTAAATACCAAAGTAGTTTTAAATAACTAATACAAAATACAGAAATTGTGTAGCCAATCATTATGTGAATTCTTTTTTCAGGCAAAGAAATGATACATGCGGAGGACAAAACCGCCAATAATTCGATAAAATTAATAAATCAAATGTATTTAAATCTAACTGAGAAACACAATAAAAAAACTTTAAGCTGTGCCTATGAAAATTCCGAAAAAATTACAATTGACATTTTCCAAGTAATTTTGATTTCAACACGTATGTATTTAAAATAAATATTTGTATATCTTTGTCCATAAAAATGTCTTCATTTTCGCAACTAAAGGGCGTGATGACACCTGATTTTTTATTATTTTTAATAATAACTGCTACTTATTTTGAAATTAAAAGATGAATTGATGGTCTAGCTAAATTGGAAACCTATAACGGTAAATATCTCACGCTCATATTCTGAGATAAAACTTTTTATGATAGTATATGAATATTTGTGTAATTTGAGCACACAATGCACCAGAGACTTCAGTTTCATCTTTAAATTGTACCTCGACTGCCAATCCTCATTGTCACTTTTTTGACTATCGAAATTAATTGTGGTTGTTTTTAAATACAAGCAAATGTCGTTTTAATTATGTCCTTTTTAAATTGAGCGCAACCGTTCTTATCATGCCCTTAAAGGCATGATAACACCTTATTGGGTCCATACGAGTGTAAATGGAACCATGTTTTTTTTTTTTTTGAAATAACTACTAATACTTATTTTGGAATTTGAAAAAAACGAAAGATGCATTGATGGTCTATTAATATTTTAAACATATAACGGATGCACATATTCTGTTTACTTTTTTCCTGGTTTTTTTTAAATATTTGTTTAATCTGAGAACACAAAGCATCAGTGACTTCTAGTTTTATATTTCAATTATAGCATATCTACATATATCAATCTACATATTTACTTTTTCGATTACCTAAATTTGTCGTGGTTATTTTTAAATATAATTAAATGTTATTTTACTCACGTCCTTATCAAACTGAACGAAGTCGCTTCTTAACCCATCCTTAAATAAAATAGTAAATACTATTCAAGCACCGACTGCCTTAATTTATGATGTTTTTTTTTTATTTCAAGCAAAACCAAACATTACTATAAATGGGATCAACAATAAAGTTATAAAAGTGAAAGTAAATGATACCATAAAGGCAACATGTTCCACACCAGAGTATATTTTTGGGTACGAGCTCAGTTGGTGTCTAAGTAAGTATTGACAAACATACGAGGATTGGCGATTAAGTTTATTGTTTTTTTTTTTTTGGCTTAAATTGAATTCATTTCAGTTTTTTGTCCTTTTTATATGTAAATGTGCTGATTTATAGGCAGTATGACTTGACATAAGATTAATAATTTTCCGTGCATTTTTTTATAAATTTGGGATTTTGGGTAAAAAATTTAAACCCCGCAGTGACCAATTACTTAAAAAAAATGTGTGTTCAAATATTATTTTCAAACTATATTCGATGTAATTCTAATGCACATAATTTATTTTCTGGTGTTCATGTGCAAAAGGATGAGTGATGTGAATATGTCCTTGAAAATGCTTACGACATCAATTATAATAATATTTTCATTTCAGAAAATGGAAGTAAATTCGAGTGTATAAGTTCCACGGATGGTCTTGATGAAACATCCATTGAATTAGAATTGACAATTAAACCGGAACATATTCCTTTAAATATAAGCTGCATATTCTGTGCGGAAAAGTACCCATATTCTCCTGCCTCTGAAGAAACATTTGCGTTCGAAGGTAAACATATAATTGATATTAACCGTAGTTTCTAGTATATTTTCGCGGCCAATCATTAGGTCGTATCTGAGACAATCATCTGGTGGAACGTGAAATAAAATGTCTATGTGGCAATGCCGATAACAACCTCACTTTGAATTTTCTAATTACTACAACATCCGTTCGAACTACACCGATCAAATGCACAGGGGTATCGTAACGAAGGCCAGATTAATTTGTTTGACACACTTTCATTGATACGAGAACATCTCCCCCGCCCGTAAGACTTTTCAAACCTATCCAGGCTTGTCTTTCGGTTGGCACGCCTGCGTTTCCTCTTTGCAGCGCCCTTGATTAAAACGCACATTGAAGACGACAACGTAAACAATGCTAGAACCTTGTTGCTTGGTACCTTCCGGTGGCATGAAAATAATACGAACTTCCGTCATAAATCAAACCATGAACTAAAATGATTATTTATCACTGCGACATATATATGTACAGTTTTTCTTTATACAGGTGTTAACGGGGCTATGGTCAAAACATTAACCAGGTATTACTTGACCTATTTTGAGCAAAAAAGGTAGGTAACATTTCGTTGTCCGACGTACAAAAAAAAAGACTATTTTTTTTACGTCGTACAACAAAATGTCATTTACAAACCTGGTTAAAGTACCCGGTATAAATGCAGTTCCAGTGTACAAGATCAAGTTCACGTGACTTTAAATAAATAAATATAAACCTCTTTGTACCTATCACAAAATTACCTAAAATAATAATTATATTTTAATAGCACAAACCAGCCAAACGCCCATAGTAACTATTAATCTACTTTAAAAACCCAATTCACCCATCCATTCATTGCTATTGGAGGGGTGTACCGAAGTGTCCATCCTTCTTTGTAGTCGTAGTACCTGAAAATGTTGTGAGAGATGTCAATTTTCAATGTTTTCCAAAAAATGCTCATATCATAAAAAAAAATGACTCCGATTTTTTATCTTAATTTTCCCTGGGTAGTCATAAACTGGGCTACTACCTGCTGCCTTATTGCCGAACAGCGAAAATCGTAAATGTTACAAATGAGTAACGTTTTTTAATCTGCCTATACACTAAGCCAATACATTATGTATACAGTTTGTCCCAAAACTCAACGTCAAGCGGGGACAGGTCCGTTAAAACATTACTCATTTGTACCATTTACGATTGAAATCCTTGTAGCGCTTTGCTCTGGAGCTAAAATATTCCTGAAAGACTTAGGTGGGCGGTTGCGTGAGTCATCCGGTGACAAGCGTGCCGCTGCTTACCTTTTACAGCGTATCAGCCTCGCTGTCGATAGAGACAATGCTGCGAGTGTCATGGGAACAACCCCGCCGTCGGCTTCGTTGGAGGAAATATTTTACCTAACTGGCTGGTTTTTACAATATGTTTTAGATTAAATTTTCCTGTATTGTGTTTTTCTGTTAATAAATAAAACGGTAACTGATCTTATTTTAAATGTATTATTTAATCAAATTCAATGAAAAGGAGATTTTCTTTTGTTTTCTGAATATGCATATTTCTCTCAAATAATTATATTGCAATTTATTTATAATATGGTGAAAGAAACTGATACAAACATTTAATTTAAACTCTGTTAATGAAATGAGTACCTAAAATATGTAACAAAATTTACAACATTAGAAAATTTTCAGGAAAAGCTGAATATTATTGATTTTTGCAGATGATACGGTGGTCTCAAATCAAATGATATGGAAATGGGGTGCGTATTGCATTATTCTATAATGGTTACTTAGTTGGTAGATTGCGTAATTTTATTATAGATTATATATAGTATTATTTTCATCCAACCTGACATGGATAACTAATACAACACAAATACCACGCTAGAATTAGGTTCCATGCCGGGACATTCCCTTTATGAGCTATATTGAAGTGGATTTTTCGTAGCCCCTTCGATCATATTTTCATCCAATGCGATGATACCAACCCGGGCGGTCTTAAACCCTACCACCTAGTAGGGCCAATAGTTTTACATGAATTCTGAACCATGGAGCAGCTCGTATTCATTATGAAATGCCAAAGTGGTGCATTAACGGGGCGAGAATTTCAACCCAGACCTCTGGTATGCTAGACAACTCCCCGCGCCACTAGGCTACGGGGCGCTCAAAGTATGCGGGTACAGTGGGCGACACGATTAGTGTATGGCAAGAATAAATATATCTTAATTCCACGCACACAGTCGCCGCTCGCACCTATCTTGATACTTGTGAGCGCTATGAAAATACATCTCTCCCTGTCGCACACTAACCTGTGCTTCGTTTTGAGAGGGCGTCTTTTGCCGGGATGTTTACTGTACATTTTTCCACAAGGGTTGGTGCAGTTGGTGTATACATACATTTCCGGATGTCACGCCAATTACAAAAAAAGTTAAATATAATTTTACTATGGCAACGAAATAACAAAATTATTATTTGGTGTTAACAATAATTTTATTAAAAATATTATAGTAATGGCCACACTTTAAGAGAGAAAATTCAGAATGTTAAATCAATCTATTTTCTGACAATTCCCTTAAAGTTAAGGTCTAAGCGTCACCACGCTGTCTTTGCAATACTTTGGAAATCCAAGTTATTTAGAAAAATTGCAACTGTTTTAATTAACATATGTTGTTGTGAAAGTTTGTAATTTACGAACTCAAATGTTATCAATAATTTGTATTTTTTCAGAATATTACTTGATCTTAATACTTGCAGTAGTTCTGATCATTTTCGTGGCAATATATATTGTCCAATGTCGACGAAAAAAACATACAGGTGACTATTCAACTATATACACAGTGTTCAGCACATGGACCGACCAACAGTTTTTGTAGATTTTGCAAATTTGTAAATTATTTACTCCAGGAACTTTAGCCTTAAATCAGCACTTAGAAAAACATTAAATCCGAAATGCAATATTTTTTCTCATAAACGTAGTATTTCATATGGACGTGTGTACATTAAGTTTGCAACATTTTGGGGGGTCCGGAAGATAGAAATAAAATATGAAATATGTTTAAAAAATGATATCTCCTAAACAAATATTACGAAATGTTATTTAAGAATGTTATATGTTAGCTAATTTTAGGTGTAATATTACTGTGAATTTGCAACAATTTCTTATTTACGGAACTGTGTAAATATATTTTTTTGTACTATTTTCATAATATCTGCAAAGCAAATAATGAAATTTCTATTTTATTTTCTGAAATTGGAAACTGACCGCAAACTCTATATTCTGTGAAATTGGTAAAATGTCGCAAATATTAGAAGCACATTTTTTTTTTCATTTATAATTTTTACACTAAAACACAAAAGCTAAACAAAAAATTCGAAATACGTATAAAATCGTTCGTTGTATAGTTTTTAAAGAATTTCATTTTCTTTTACATATTCTAGAAAGAAATATAGCAATAGTAAGTTAAGTTCGCGGCATAGATTTTTTTTTGAAAAAACATTTTTTTAAATACATTTCCGTAATTACAAAATTGTTGCAAATTCACAGTTACATTACGCCTTAAAAGACTTAACATAATTTTTTTTTAAATACCGTTTCTAAATATTTGTTTAGGAGATATATATTTTTAATATATTTTAATTTTATATTCTATCTTCCGGGCCCCGCTAAATGTTGCAAACTTAATGTAAGCATATGAACATGAAATTATATATTTCTGAGAAAAAAAAAATCATTTCGGATTTCATGTGCTTCTCAAACCGTATCTATCCCGGTCTAATTGATCTATGAGACATTTTGTTACGATGTCACGTGGTATCGAGACAATTTTTCTTTTATCAGAAAAATCTCAGACCGTCCTACTGTCATTTTTTTAAATTAATTTTGAATCGGTTGGTCGCGGAACACGACCAACCGATTGCTAACTTTTCATCAATTTAAGGATGTAAAGGTAATTAACTAGATGCGAAGTTCTAGCAAAAAGAATACTAAAAGTTAGTTAGTGTCCCTCGCTTTATGGTCTATTATATGCATTCATACCATATTCGTTGAGAATTGTCTGATTGATCTGATTACAGATTAGTTTCGGTAAAATTAGTAAAGTAAGTGGCAGTACAAGATTTATAGTTCCACCTACCCACATAATCACCATGATTATTCGTATTTTCAAATATTATACTCGATTAAATGTAAAAGCATTATAACTTAGATTATTGATTAACCAACGTTAAACTTGTTTGAAAAACTCACGGCTTTCCACGCGGCGGGAGGAGATTTTCTCCGACGTTTCGAGCTGCTGGTCCAGCCCGTTTTGTCTAGGGGGCAGCCGCTACGCCCGCACCGTCTGTAGTCGGTTGCTGCGCAGGGGGGTAGCCACTGCAACGGCCAACAACTGGTTGAGCGGCTCGTAGCCTAGTGGCGCGGGGACTAGACTGGCATACCAGAGGGTTCAAATCCCCCCCCCCCCCCGTTCATGCACCATGCTCATAAAGGGAAGGGCCTGGCATGGCACCTACTTCCTTCGGGAATGCGGTGTATTGGGCTAATATCATAACGGTAGTTGTGTGATATTAGCCAACCATGTCAGGTTGCATAAAAAAAAAGCTCGAAGGGTCGGAGAAACTCCCCTCCCGCCGCGTGAAAAGCCGTGAGCTTTTTCAAACAGCCACAAACAATTCCTTCTAGAAGCAGCGAAGCTCACCGAAGTGACGTTACCGGAAGGCCCATCCAAGGAGACTCTGGAAAGATTAAGGAAACGGCCTATCCCACCTATTCCGCCTGCAGAACAAACCGAATTTTCTCCCCACAGCACAGAAGGAGGTAGGCTGGTTATTTCGAGATATTTTCTTTTTCACTTGTGAGGAGGTTATTAAAACCTCTGGTAAGCAAACGTGTGTCAGAGAGAGAGAGAGAGAGAGAGAGAGAGAGAGAGAGAGAGAGAGACAGAGAGAAAGAGCAATCAAATGATACCTCTTACACTTTCTTAAGCCGGCCAAAATACTAAGGAATGCCGTACCCATGCCTCCTACACACACAATATGGTTTAATGTTCGATCCAGAGATTGATCAGTGGTTTGATCTTTGCAGTCTATGTTCGTAACGCACGTATAACGTTAAATCAATGTATGTAGGTATAGTCTTAAACACTGTATTAATAGGAGGCATTGATTACGGGAGGTGCGACTGTAAGAAATTTCCAAATTATGGATATATCGCAGGTTGCGAAAATGGTTAGACGCAATACCCGCGAATAGTATGTTTCGCTGGTTCGGGTCCAGTTTTGCAGTATATTCGTAAAGTATGTAGTTCTTTTCACAGGAATCTTTCATTAATGAATGTGCCCTTAGTACGAAAAAGTATATTTACTTAAATCAAAATACTGTTCTACATAAATTTTGCTGCGAATCCTGGTCGCTCCGTTATGGAGCGCATCGTCAACTCTGGATTTATTATACATTAGGATTTGCCAATTCCAAAATTGTAAAACGACAGGAAACATTACTGGAGAATCTTGAGAAACGCGGGATTATCATATCTACCCCTGACAGGATCGACATTTCCTTTGCAAGGTGGACACTGGCAGAAATACGCGAAACACAAGCATGATTTCCAAAAAGACCAATCCACCAGCCTGGTGTGAAGCCTCCAAAGATGAAGAAGAAAAAGCTGACAGCGTCTGAACTTAGTTTTTAAACGACATGTATGTTTGTCTAAAGAAAAACAATGTTTTGCTAACCTTGATTGCAAAAACCGTAATACGTATTAATATTGTTTATTTGCAGATGAAGGCTACGAAATAATGCAGAGCGCCAAATTCTCTATAAAGATGTCTAAGCAAGGTATTAAAAGTTTTTTTTTTATATAATTGTATTAAAAGTGTATTTCACTTTTATCTTATCTCATATCAAATTCTTAGGTCTATGATCTCTTGAAGCTGTATAAAATCAAGCTTCTAATAAAGGCGATCAAAAAATACGGCAATCATATTTCAAAAACCATTGGGTACATCTCGTTGACTAAAAATCACGAAATTTGGAGATGAATCGGGTATCAAACCCACAGAAAAAGTAAAAAATCCGAAAATTGTTAATTTGTGTTATATCACATACGAAAAATCCCGAGTTGGACGAAATATCTGTATACAAATTTGTACGGAATGAAATAGTTTTTAAGTTTTCGCAGCCAAATATGTCTGTCTGTACATGGTAATAGCCATTTTAATAGTGGTTTTTTATAGTTTACAAAACGCGTGCTACTTGCTTTACCAGGAAGTTCCAAGCGTTGTATTGCATAAAAGTATTCATATTATCCTCTTACTAGAGGATATTAGTAATATTGTGGTTATAAACCATGTTTTCGGTTAGGTTACCATAAACTAGTAAATTTCTGTAACCAGTGCCTAGATATGTCGTTCAATGCCAAAAATAAATTTGGGTATCGTTTACAATACTGTGTCATCTTTGTCATCAACGTCGCAACGGAAGCGAATCGATTAGGGGGTGTGTGTATCCATGAAGATGGCGCCACGGTTGTTCGTAGCTATTTCTGCAATAACTCACCAAAATAGTAAGATGAGGTGCCTGGCAGTAAATAATGCACATCGGACGTTGGAAAGAGGCAATCGGCTAGTTTCGGCTTTAGAAAGCGTCGTCGCTGTCTGGTGCTGTCACTCAGTACCTGGGTAGTACGTGCGAAAGAGATGACGCATAACAAAACCGAAACCAGCCGATTGTCTCTTTCCGACCTCTGATTTGTATTATTTTGTAACGAGTACTTTACCAATTATAACTTTAGTTGCGAGGAATGTTTTCGATTTTATAGAGCTATTTATCAAATTAGGTTGAAATGTGTAAGATAGAGTTTTGCACACTTCCTCATTCATATGTTATTATTTTGACTATCATTTATTTGTCCACGGAGATATCCATGCATTTGCGCATGCATGCATTCGCATGCTTTAATGTGTCACCGTTAAAAATATCGGAAGTCAAATTGCAGCTATTTATTTGTCACTGATAAATTATCAATGTTATAATTATATTTCCATGTTACGAAAATGTTATTTTTATAATTTACAATTCTTATGACTAATGCAATTTTCTGTTATTGCCAAATCTGAAGCTCACCTCTTTTTTGATTTTGGGTACTCCCCTTTGTTTTAATTCGTTAATACGTAGACATATAAAAAATCCAGTCAATATCTGCGAAATGTTCTAGGGACTTATTTTTCGAAATTTTGACTTTATTTTGCGAGATATCCATGCATCAAACAATTATTCAGCATTCTCTGCTGTCAAAGATTTTTAAAATTATATTACAAGGCTCAATAAGAAAATATTTATTTTTTCAGACAAATGCAAATGGGATTCATCAAAGCACGCATCCGGTGAACTTGCATGCAACAAGACTCGTCCAGGGCATTCCATTGATAATAGAAACAAAAATTCAGAAAATGTTCGCTTTTCAGTTCGTTTGAACTCTTTTTGTCGCTCAAGACTTTCCAAAAGAACCATCAATACAAAACCTATTATTTCAATAAAGATCAAATCCAGTGATCAATTGGTAGAAAAACCAAATCAGTCTCAGAAAATTAATAATTACAAATCCGATCGTGATATGGTAGAAAACCAAAATAAATTAAAGAAAGTTAATCGGTGTCATTCATATGATCAATTTGAAGAAAATAAGGGTGAATATCAAAATAAAAATCGTTATAAATCCTGCGATCAACTGGTAGATAACCAAAATGAACTCAACAGATCTTACCTGTGCGACAAACCTGAGTTTGATTCTAAAACACAATATGTCAATTGCAACGAAATTGCTCAGGTAGAACGGAATGGGTCTGATGTATTCATCGTCGATAAAATAAAACCATGTTGCTTCAACCGTCTCTTTGTTCCAACAAAAGAAGATTTAAATCGCTCAAAGTTAAACAATTTAAACAAATATGATAGAGATGATAAAAGATCAAAGTTTTCGAAAAGATCCAATCATAGAAATTAGAAAAGTCCAAAGGTGCATCAAGGACGTCACTGATCAAAGTCAATGTTGCTCTATGTTAAGTCAGACCTGATTGGATTTTTTTTAATAATGTATTGTCTCAGAAATTTGTCAATGCTTATTTTCAGTGTTTTTGAAAATTGCTTTCAATCATTATGTACCTATATTGCATTTTTGGACATGATCGTGTGAATTATGGAAATAATGTATCACAAAAACCAAAAAACTTACATTAATTCACAAATATCTCAAAAATCGAATAGCTCGAAACAAAAATTTAAACCATGTTTATAACGTCAGATTCCGCTATTTCTTTTAACGCCACCTATCGTTTTAAAACATTGAATGGCCATTGCAAGCAAATTAATTAGCTCCAAATTCTGAATAAGATTTGACCATAACATCTATAGTTATGGAAGCCTCATCCAATTGTTTTTTTTAAATGAGCTACTAAGAAAGTAAGTAATAGCACTTCGTTCTATTTTGGGTTTCCAACTATATTCTACTGTGAGCGACCCTCTACACACATCAATAATATTTTAATGGTTTGGACGAATTAGAAAGTAAAGTAAGTAAGTAGAAAATAATTATAACAGGGAATTGACTACCCTATTTAGCAGTGACAAATTGGGAACTTGTGCGATAACATTTCTAATGTAAACATTTGTGGGTTATTGTATGTTCAGGGTGCAGGAAAATTAAGAACATATTATTAAGGGCTGATTATTCAATGGCAGATTAACAGCCAGATAACTAATCGACGGATTTATTTACGCTTCTGCTTATCCATTCGATATAGTAAGTCCGTATATTTATTGGCAAAATTATAGAAAGATTAACTGTTAGAGGAGATATAATTCTACGGCAATGACTATCCGTCTTTTGACCAACGTGAATCGGACGTGAATGACGTCCGATAAGTACTATATGAGGATTGAAAAATCGGCCCTAAATGTGTTACTTTTTTTATTTTATTTATTTCGTTTTCCCTTATGGTGACTATGCACACTTGGATACGTCGAAAGAACATACATGATATGTGTAGACTTAGTTCAGTTAGTTATAAAAGTTCGAGCAAAAAATAGCCTTCGTCAAAGATTTCAATATAGAATTTAAATGGTTGATTAATATTTTCAAATTAAAACTATATATATATAAGATTACATTAAGTTACAGAACGTTACTTGAGCCAGAAGACAATAAATCAATTTACAGTATAAATAGTCATTTTTTTAAAAATACAAATCAATTAATACATATTAAAATTAAAGACAAAATTATAACTACTGCAGGTAGATTTATTGCTCGTTGGTTATTCGCTAGTCAAGTATCGAATGGGCCAAGATATTAATAGAAGGCAATCGATTTCTTATCAGAATCAGAATCAGAATTTTATTTGTGGTGCAAATATACAGAGGTCTACATAATTACACAGCACATCGTCAGCCTTGCGTCGTACACATACCAATTAATATAATATATAACATCACATTATTATGCACTGAGAAATTCCTGCAAATTGTAAAAGTTTCTCTTGAGAATTCATTTCTTTAATTCTCGTTTAAATGTATTGATATTTTCATTTAATTTTATGTCTGTAGGAATTTTGTTATATATTTTAATGCTAGTAATATACATGCCTTTTTCATAGAATGATAAAGAGTGTTTCACAACAATCAGTCTATACGTATTTCTTGTGCTATACCTGTGAGTATGACAATTATACTCTGATGGGTTCCTCTTTACAAATATAGAAGTTCTTAGAATGTTACTTTCTATGACAGTAAGTAAGCCTAAGTTTTTGAACAGAGGTTTGCAGTGCTCTCTTTTGTTAGATTTGGTAATCATTCTTAAAGCGCGTTTCTGCAGTTTCAGCACGCTAGTGACATTTCCACTGTTACCCCAAAGCTCAATACCAAAATATAACTTAGATTGAAAGTAGGCATGGTACACTGTCAACAGCGTTTCTGCACTGCAAATACGTGCAAGCACCTTTAGACAATAACACACTTTAGCGAGTACACGACACAAATGTTCTATATGGACGTCTCAATTTAAATGTTTGTCTACATGTAGCCCAAGAAATTTTGTTGAACCCACAACTTCAACTGCTACATTATTTATAAAAATCGTTTCCAGTTGTGAAGCACCTTTTTGATTCTGTCTCGTCGTGAATATGGTACACATAGTTTTGCTCTCGTTTAGCAAGAGTTCGTTGCATGCAAACCAATTTATAATTTTGTCTACCACTAGCTTGGCCTGATTGTTAACATGCGTACTATTGGAGTCATGGGCAAACATTACAATGTGCGAAAAGCTTGGGAAATCGTTTACGTAAAGGATATACAGTAACGGACCCAAAATTGAACCCTGCGGAACCCCGTGTGATATTTGGGCCCAATCTGAGTTGTTTTCTACCTTGAAACCCGTTTTCTCATTGTAGTGTGTAACTGAGACTCTCTGTTTGCGATTTGTCAAATACGAGCGCATCCATTTGAGGTTAGTTCCACGTATGCCACAAAAATCTAATTTGGTAATTAACATTTCGTGGTTCACCATATCGAAAGCAGCTGTTAAATCTAGAAAAAGTCCTATTGCATGTTCACCTTTATCCACTGATTCAATCATGCTCTTTGTGAGTGAGAACGCTGCGGTAACAATGGATCTTCTTGGAATTCTATTCTCATTGATGAAAGACAACATACGTTTCAAAACCACTTTTTCATATATTTTTGAGAATGTTGGGAGTATGGACACTGGTCTATAGTTTTTTACTGAGCTCCTATCTCCTTTTTTATGCAAAGGTATTACTCTCGCATACTTTGTATGATCTGGTACCATTCCCTCCTGCAAAGATCTATTTATAATATAGGTGATGTGAGATAATATCGGCATATGGCTTCGTTTCAATAAATCAACTGATAATCCTAATAAAAAAAAATTAACAAAAAAAATAACCGACTTCAAAGAAAAAGCACTAAAAAGTACAAAATTATTTTCATTTTTGTAGTTACGATTTCTGTTATTTTTTGAGTCGGCGTCAGCCGGGCACGCGCTGCGCCAATCAAGAGAACCTAACCTAACCTAACCTAACCTAACCTTGGCTGACACCGACTCAAAAAATAACAGAAATCGTAACTACAAAAATGAAAATTATTTTTTTTGTGCTTTTTATTTGAAGTCGGTTATTTTTTTTGTTAATTTTTTTTTTATTTGTTTATTTTTAGTGAATCTGAAGTACACTTACTAATTTGTACACGTCCTTTCCAATAAAATAAGAATCACCGAAATCGGTTGGCGTTATATTGAGTTATTCGTCCATTTGTCGCGCACATCTAATACAAATTAATACACTATTATGATTTTCTCATGGATATCATTGTCAGAACTTAACCAAATTAAAATGGGACCACTTGGGAAGCACTAGTTATCATTTAAAAAAATTATCATCAAAATCGGTTCACCCAGGCAAAAGTTATGATGTAACAAACATAAAAAAAAAAAACATACAGACGAATTGATAACCTCCTCCTTTTTTGAAGTCGGTTAAAAAGTCACATGAGCGCTTGCTCTTAAAAGAACGTATTATTGACATACCTCCATGATTATTGAGAGTACTTCTTCAACTGTACACGGGTCAAAGACTTCCAAAACATTTTCGCTTCTAGTTTTTGTTTCAGTTAGTACATCGAGATAGTTTATTTTTGACTATTTTTTTTTTATTATTTGGAGCAAGGTTATTGAAGTGTTTTGAAAATATTTGTGTGACCTCTTGAGGTTGCTGTGTATTTACATTACGGTCATTTAATAGCACAATATTATTTTCTAATATATTCGATTTTTTATTCTTATAACCATTCTCCCGTTTTACAATGTTCCAGATTTTTTTTTGATTTGTTATCACTTTGAACGATACATTGATTTACATGGTTTGACTTAGCTTCGTTAGTAATTTTTTTAAATGATTGTTTTAATTTACAGAGCTCTTGAGACATTTCTGAGGTTCTCAGGTGTGCTTGAACTGAACTTAAATCACTTATTGTGGTTTGCAGATTTTTTAATTTTGGCGTGGCCCATTTTTGTTAAAATTTTTGGTTGTTGGTTGTATTTGATACTAAGGGATAACAGCGATCAAAGTATCTCATATAGCAGTTCATGAATCTTCTGTAGCAGTCATCAGCAGATTCACCGCTGTAGACGTAGTTCCAATTTTCATTCTTCAATACATCATTAAAGAATGCGATATTTGTAATGGTTATCTTTCTTTTCCTTACATTGAATTTTTTGTTAGCTAAGGCTCCATCGAGTATCGTGAGTATTTGTGCAGAATGGTCTCCCAGCCCATTATGTATTACTCTAGTATTAGCTTGCTCCTTATTTATGTCGGTAATTATATAGTCATTGCAAGACTATTTTGATTTTGATATCCGTGTAGCTTCTGCTACGGTGACTCTTAGACCAAAACATGACAGCAGATGATCAAGTTTTTTTTTGTTAATTTTGTCACTCAAGTAATCAATATTGAAGTCTCCTGCGATAACGATATTCCCTGTGTCTGTAAAGAGTTTATGCAATAGGTTTCAAGCCTGATTAAAAAAACCGGCCAAGTGCGAGTCGGACTCGCACACGAAGGGTTCCGTACCATCGTACAAGATTTAACATAAAAAAATCACGTTTTTTGTATGGGAACCCCCTTTGATTTTTATTATTTCTTTATTTTACTTATTTGTTGTTATAGCGGCAAAATAAATACATACTCTTTGAAAATTTGAGCTGCCTACCTATTACGGTTCATGAGATACAGCCCTGTGACAGACGGACGGACGGACGGACGGACGGACGGACAGCGGAGGATTAGCAATAGGGTTCCGTTTTCACCCTTTGGGCACGGAACCCTAAAAATCATCAAAGCTGTATTTGTTTGTTCTATATATAACACATACACTCACTGATATCTTCTTAGTAGCTAGTTTCACCAGAGTACATTTAAATAGGCCATTTTCATTTGATCCTATTGGGTCAATCTATACTATAATGATGTGCTTACAAATATCTTTACGTACATATCGCGCTTACAGCACAAATTGTGCAATGTATTATTTTTAACCGGCTTGTAATAATAAGAATACAAATAAAGAAAAAAATAAAATTACAGGTTTTCAGACTAAGATATTTAAAAGTAAAAAAAAAAACAAAACAGAGGTTGAGGTTATGCAGCGACATTTGCATTGAAGCATTATAATCATATTTTTCAATGGGAAGAACAATATTTTGTCTGGATAACTCAGTGATTAGAGCAGCGGTCTGTGAGCTGCTTCAAGCGAATATAATAATAATAATAACAATGTGCATGGTCAGCAGTCACATGTGACGGATGTCGAAAATTTTCGCAAAATGAAAATTATTTGATTGTTTGGTAATTTTCATTATTGCTGAAGGTTTTCGACTAAAATCACATGTGACAAGTCTTACTGGAACTTACGGCCATAGATCCTCACCACTACCGCGCTCTCCACCACCTTGGCTCCCTGCAAAGGGGACCAGCAGACACGGCCCCGCTGCTACCACCTGATGCGGGGCCCACCACCTCCCCGGCGTGCTTGAGGTCGGCGGGCTGCTGTCTGCACCTGACTTCCGCCGCCGGAGGAGCGAGGCGCATCACCCGGCGCCGCGCACAAGATATTCTGCGTGCCGGCGCCCAGCAGTCCGGCGGATGCGGAGCTCCCCGAGATGGGGGTGGTGGAGGCTTGCGTGTCCATACCACCACCCATCACATCTCCCCGAAGCATCATAGGCGTGCTTAAAAGAGGCCCTCTCGTCGCTGATGGAGAACACTCCGTTCTTATATTATATTATTATTTTATGCATAAATTTAATTGTAAATACAAAAATAATGTAAATGAAACGTCTAAATATGTGATATACTCTAATAATAATGTAAATATGTAAAAATGATTTGAAAATATGTGTAAATAAATGAAAAGCCTGTTATTTCAACCTTAAAGATTTGTTATTTTTGTATTCTTACAAAGATTTTATTGAGTTGAACTACAATTAGATTATATTTATTTATTATTTATTCAGAAATCGGACAGGAAATGAAAGGGAACACCGAGTTTTAAACCAATTTTCATGGGTCACAGACCACACAGTATAAAATGAAGACCAAAGTAGTCTCTTATTATATGATCCATACATATATTATAAATGCGAAAGTATCTCTGTCAGGCTGTTGCGTTTTCACGCCTAAGCCACCTAACCAATTTTGATGAAATTTAGTACAGAGAGAGTCTTGATCTGGAAAAAGAATAAAGGCTACCGTTTGTGGCAAACATTAAGTTCAAAGGGGGTATAATAAAACCAAACACAATTGTACGAACACTTCTATAATATTACCACTGGTTATCAAATAGGTACACTGTTCGGTTATCCATTCTTCTTGTACTGCGAGACCGGCCGATCGGTGCCGACACTCTTTTCTGAATGAGCTCTCCCCGCGCGCCGCCTAGCGGAACGGAGTGGCTTCATCACCCCCTTTCCTCTTATTTTAGTCTCCTTCCGGTTCCGTACAAAATATACGTTTTGAAAATGATGCCATAGTTGAAAATCATGACAGGGGTGAAAATGTGATGAATGTTTGATGAATGAATGAAATTCAAATTCAAATTCAAATTAAAATTTCTTTATTAGAAAGTTTTTGAAACAAATTACACAAGTAGCTTAATATGTATTATTAGTATTACTATTCATAAATAAGCAGCCACATGTGGCAGTCCCTACCGCCTCAACTGGCCCGTAGGCTGTCTCATAGGTGGCAGGTTAGCGTTCTAGCCTAAGTACGCAATACTACACCTGCAGTCCTGGCACTAGTATTGTGTTCTCAATACATACTACTACTGCGGATTCATACAGCTCACAAACACATCCAGTCATTTAAAACTGTTTCATCATTTCAATGACAAAATTTTGTTGAACGGAATGAGATAAACCGCTTTAAAAACGAATATATTGGGAATGTGGGTAGGTAGAACTTACAATAGTGCAAACCAGATTCTATGTACCGCCTGTTTGTCAAGAGAGTGTCAAAGAATAGAATAAGTTAAGACACAGTCGCACATTGACTCGGGTACCTCAGTATTAATTAAATGGTCAGGTTCAAAATATCTTTCAGAAAAAAGGATCGTGTGCATATTGCGAGCTAACGTATTCGAAAATATACTTTGGTAACGACAACAAAAAGGATTTTCATTTGCGTAGGATTAATACGCGAAATAACGCCATCTACTGGCTTTGGAAATAAAGAATGTGTGCGTTGTAATATAGTTGTACACAATCTGAAAGTCACGGGTTTGTATCAAATTAACGTAACCTTATTATAATGCTAACATTTAGATGTCGCTGCTTAAACTCAAAACAAAGGTTTCGCTTTGAATTAAATATGACCACCCGCACGTGGAACAAAATCTTCTCTTGCCGATTCGCATTGCATTACGGTGAGTTGGAGGCCAACTCTTCCACTATTAAGTTTACATACGGAAGATACACTCCTGAGTCATCACTGAATTGATTAATAAGTTCCGACCTATCTGATGCGGGAGCACAAAAGAAGGGTACAGCTATACCGTCCGATAGACGTCATCTTTCTCGTTTCTGCTCGCCCGAAAAGCGAAACAAAAACACATCTATCGATCGATACTGCCGTATCGTTGCATTTGTGTTCCCGCTTATGAGAATGTTTTTCATTAGCGGTGAATTCATAAACACATGGAAATGTTTCATCTCGGACCGGTCATTCGGTGTGGTGCTGTGATCGAATCATTTCATTTCATTTATTTAAACTCACAAAGATCCGCGGATTCGACCAACCCAGTAAATTAGAACTCTCAAAAAGACTTCACGGGTATTTACATATTTTTCCATCCACCATTATGAAATACACACTTAGATTTAAATGCTACTGCCAAACAATCCCTTCGTAGAACAGATTAAGGCAAAGAACAAAAAACAATAGAAACAGGAACCCTCAGTTTAAGTTACTTACAACTAACAACGTTACTAATGCAATAATATAAATTAATGTAATTTATAGTATTACAAGTATTCTCTGGTGTGAAAGCCGTCCGCAGAATATCGACGTAGTGTCAAAGTGGATTCCTCTCCTTATTCATCAGAATGGGCCTCCTTGTCCCGTCATGAAGCACAAAACGAATTCATTGCAAGCATTCTTCAGCACTTACACGGGGCGGGCAGGGAAGAGGGAAGCGGGGGGGGGAGGCGGCGGCTAAAAGCGCACGTTTGAATGCGGCTAAAAATAAAGCACGACAAATTTCTGTCCGCGACCACCTCGCCGATAAGTCAAATGCCGCGCGACGTGGAGTCAACGTGTGGTGGAAGAGCCCAAGCTACAAACATGGCAATCTGGCCTGAGTTCAATTTTGGACATTCACCCGAGCGGAGCTTCGAACTTCTAGCTGGCAGTTTGGGTCGAATGACCACAGAACAAATATTCCGTGCGAATGACCACCAAACCGACGTTAAAATTTAACAGCAGGCTGATCTGGCAGGCAACAGATAACTCCCAATAATATTGGAATTGAATCAGTGGATTTTGATATTGTAATCATGTAGATTCTGGAGTTTATTGAACTAAGACTGGACGCCAGTTAGTCCACGGATGAAATCCTGTGGTGAACGCGATTACTTGATAACAATATTTGTTCTCTTGTCAATAGACTGTAACTATAATTTGGCGATGGTGAAAAATAATCTTAGTTGCAAAAAATATTCAATACATTTTCGTTTTAAAAACCTTTAACAATTTAATGTTTTGAAAACTTACGGTTTTCCGGTGTGCAATGCCGTGCTTGGCCGACATGTTTCGCCTCCCACGACGGAAGCATCGTCAGGGCCACTTCGTTGCCCCGGAGTTACGTCTGACAGCCCGGCTCGTCAAACGGCACGCCTTTAACAATTTTACCTTAAAATTACTGTAAATATTCTTAGCTAGGACATTTTTCAAACTTATGAGACATAAAAATAGGATTCTAACTAAAAAGAAAATAACATAAAAAAGGTGCATATATTGTTAGTGGCTCCACGTAACGCGTAAGAAGACGACGAAACACGTGTTAACGCTGTTCGAGGAATTAAACGCTCAATTATGTATTGTGCCGGGAATAGACCTCCGCGCCGTAAGTTTCGGTGGGAAAGACGAACACAATTTACAGAATCACCCTTACTGATTATCTGGCAACGATTGAGTAAGACAAATTTATCTGACATGCCGTATCTACGTACCCCGCTAGGTAGCGAAATTGTAATTTCAAGTAATATATTTTTTCCAATGTGGAAACGAAAATGTAGGTCAGGGCTTAGACCGGCGAGCATACAAACCGAAAACTCATTCGGACCGAGTTCGTCCGAACTAGTCAGTCTACTTGCAGGCCTATTCCTGGAAATCTGTAATTAGGAATCTGTAATCCTGAGTAGTAAAAGCGCTTTTATTTTTCGAATAAACCTTGATTAAATTGAAGTACTATTATACTCCGGAATATTTTCGTTATAAAGCATCTTAATTTGACTGAGGAAACAGGCACGAGCCATTGTATGGAACTCGATCAACTCACTATCCTCTTAACTACAATTCGGGTGTACGGAGCCAATATAAATAAGCTTAAAAGTTTTCTTGAAGTATAAACAAATAAACACAAATGGAACTAAATATTACTTAGTCGATATTCAAGCACAGAGAATCCTTTTCCCAGGTTACAATAGAGCAGGTACAGTGCGCGCGTAAGTAGAGTATTTTGTTTGTTGTAATGTTTGCTGAGCTCCGGCTGGGTGGACATGTTGTCTGAACAAACACACGCTCGTATCAAAAGGGTGATATAACCTGTTGATGGCCGTTTGGAGAAAAGGTGACCAACGTTTGAATTTGAGTTCGTTCGCACGTTTTAATTGGTATTGCAGAGTTGGGTTGTAAGTTAATTGAATCCAGTAAACTTTAAATTCGCTCCAATCCATTGCTCAAGAGAATTACTTCATACGTGCGTTTAGTTTAAAAATTAATGTTTGGTATCTCATAACAGGCAACAAATATCTGTGTCAATAGGTTAAAAGCAAACAATTAAAAGCGTTCTCACCGAGAAGGCTATCTACAATTTCTGATCGTATGATTCTGATTCTATTTAAAATATCCTAATTAATGTTTTACCATTTTACTTAGTTTTAGTTGTATGTTTCTTATTAAATGATGTTATTTTATGTTAATTTTGGATTAATATTGTATTTTTTTATGATAATGTAAATGTATTTTTTTTTAGCAAAATAATCAATAAACGAACTGAACTGAACTAACTTAGTTTGTATTTTTTATTAATTCCTACCGAGTCAAATGATAACAAAAATCAAAACTTTTTATGGAACCTGGCATGGTTGGCTAATACCATACAACTAAAGTCATGATATTAGCCGAATAAACCAAATTCCCGAAGGATAAGATGCCATGCCAGAACCTTCTGGACTAAATGGATAACACAGACAATTTTTCTTTGCCGCTTCAACCATAGTTTCATCATGAAAGACAAGTCCACTTTAATTTACTCAAACACATTACTACACATGTATACAGCATAACAAATACAACCACACTCTCACAAATAACCTAACACCCTTACACACAAAACACACTCTTATTCTATCTTATATTCTTGTAATGAAACACAACGCTTAGGTACCTTCTATTTTGTTTTATAGTTTCTCTTATGTTTTTTGTTTGAATTTCATAGTAGTAACAGATAGTAGAAAATAAATATAATGTAATAACAATGTAACTGAACTATTGCATTAAAATCTGCTCTAACTTTACCCTTGTAAAAATCAACAGTCCACTGCTCTCTGCAGCACAGTCGCCCGACTAGTGCAGGGGACAGTATTCACTATGTATGTACATGATTACTGAATATATTTTTTTACTTTTTACTTTTACTTTTACTTTTTACTTTAATTTCATTTATTTAAACTTTTTGGTCGTCAAACTACACTAAGTTACTTCAAAAACTGAGTGTTCCGCGGATTCTATCAACTCTTTAAAGAAGAATCCGCAAATAAACTTTACTAGTTTTCCATTCACCGTAATGAAATACATAATTAGATCTAAATGCTACTACCACACAATTTTTTGTAGCCCCAACTGTAGCCCCAAAATTAATTTTCTCTGTAGTGTGACACACTATATTTTTTTCTTAAAAACAAAAGCGTGCAGCGTAAAAACAGACGCACTTATATGTTGCCAGAAATTAGATAACAAATAATTAACGTTTTTAGACTACTGTGGGCGCTTAAGTGTTAACTTTACGAAAGCAAAATTACTTTATTTTTCGTTAATATTGACAATCACTCGGTGTCCAACAATAGCAGCGTTCACCCTATCACTTGAGCGGCCATCTGTCGGTGCACGCACTACCGGCGTTGTCGACTCACGCACTACACTCCGCGCGGTCCGTACTCGCGGACACTCGAGCGGTTAAGATGCTCAGTAGTGCATGTGAATGCCCTCGGAATTGTACTGCCATTAGGTTTACATTCGTAGACTATGCCAGGAATATGTCACGCTAGCTATATATTATTAAACTTCGGTCGTGCACCACTTTTTTTCTCTTGCTGGGTTGGATAATTGCATTTTGTTACGAATATGAGATGTTCCATGCGTCAGAACCCATGTAAAACTGTAGGTCCCCTTTCCTTACTAGTGGTAGATTTAATACCGCCCAGGTTGGTTGAGCGTTGGATGAGATTAAAGAGTAAGAGTAAAATCAATTTATTTGCAAGATTACACATTTTTCAGTTACAAGGCATGGTGTAAACAAAAAGTAATAATAATATGTAATTTGTAAAAGGCTATGGCCAGTCGCTGCTCTTCCGCCACCGCCTAGTTGCATAAACATTTTTAACTTATTACATTATATGTATAGCACAATTTAAACATATATTCGAAACAAAAAATAAATGAACAAAGAAGGAAACATAATCTAAACAAAGACTTAAAACGAATTACCTACTACTGCTACCAAATTATAATATATGGTCGTATAAAAAATCATCAACAATGTTATCAAATAAAAGTTGTCTAGTGTGTTGTTTTGTGTGTATACTTCAAGAAAAAAAAAAGTGTATCAGAGGGTGTTTATCATTGATATTTTTGCTCTCGCAATAAAGCAGTTTTGCATACTGCGCGAAATTTGGCGTGATTCCTAATTTCTTTCACCGGTGGTGGTAAATCCAGCATTTGGTCGCTGCGTACCTGAAACTTCACCTCAAACAACACTGTGTGGTGTTTGGGCACAATAAGTAGTTGTGTACTTGCTCGAGTGGTATATGTCGGATCTTGAACGTGGTAACAGAGGCGAAGTATGGGTTTCATCGTCTGCTTTGCCTTCGCCGTCCATGATTATTATTCGAAACCAATTCACATGAAAGTATACAAATAATTATGTTTAAATGCACAAAGTAATCGCAAATATCAATCAAAACAGTTATTATGAAAAAGTGATTCAGGCGTGATACTTCTCACTATTAGACGCGTGGACGAGGCGGCGCGGCCCGCGAGAGAGTGGTCTCCCGGAAAACACCCTGCCGCGCCGGCGCCTTCCCACCGTCGCCTGATCCACAGATTGCCTGCTTCGTTCAGAACGTGCTTCGATCAAACTCCGCTAGATGGCGGGGTAATATAGGCAGCTAGCCGATCACCTATTGATTATAATCGTTTTGTCAACAGCCAACAGATGGCGCTGATATCAATGGCACCGACACGGCCATTCTGCTGCAAGTCGCGCTCGACCTGCTCTGGAATCAAATAATTTGGCACAGCAAATCATCAAAAGTTTTGCCACTCGGTCAACCTGATGTTATTATAAGTCATATGCGTGGAGGCCAAAATCTTCAACAAGCTCCATATTTTGAAGAAGGAGGCCCCTGTCCTCAACAACTAAGCGTAATTTCATGCATGATGGAGGCTTGAGTTTTCAACACCCTTTCAAAAATATAACTCATAGGAGGCCCCTGTCCTCAACACCTTTAACCTACTACTCATAGAAGGAGGCCCCTGTCCTCAACAACGTAGAGTAAACTTATTTTGATAAAAGATGGAGGCCCCTGTCCTCAACATCTTTTATTTTATAAAGAAGGAGGCCCCTGTCCTCGACTTCTTTAAACCTAATACTCATAGAAGGAGGCCCCTGTCCTCAACAGCGTAGAGTAAACTTATTATGATAAAAGATGGAGGCCCCTGTCCTCAACATCTTTTATTTTATAAAGAAGGAGGCCCCTGTCCTCGACTTCTTTAAACCTACTACTCATAGAAGGAGGCCCCTGTCCTCAACAGCGTAGAGTAAACTTATTTTGATAAAAGATGGAGGCCCCTGTCCTCAACATCTTTTATTTTATAAAGAAGGAGGCCCCTGTCCTCGACTTCTTTAAACCTACTACTTATAGAAGGAGGCCCCTGTCCTCAACAACGTAGAGCAACATTATTTCAATTAAGAATGGAGGATGTAAACTTTTATGGTTCAAGATACTCACCTTAGAATGCATTGAAAGTTTAATAAGTTATGGAAAGTCATATTACCATGTCCCGGATGGGACAAATTGTTGCCTTAATATTTCCTTGGTGTTTACGGTACCTTCATCAATCGCCGACTCGGTTGCTTGACTACCTGAATGTCCTGACTAAGGTGCTAGGCGCAGCTGGTCTTAAGAATCTTTGTCCGTTCGTCCTTTATTGTTTTTGCGTATAACACAATTGCCGTTTTCACTTTTCTTTTTTATTGTTGCGGCCGATTCGGCATTACATGTCGGTTTTACCAGAATCCAAGGGTCCATTTTATTGGCCAGGTTGATTGATGCACATCGTTGGATCATATGGTTAAAGATGGGCCATTCACCTATGTATTCTTGAAAACAACTTATGTTTTTGAAAAAATACTTAATTGCGTTACTCAAATCTATGTCTGTTTACCAAAATCACCGTCTGTTGTCTTGACCAAAAATTTCGCATTTAAGTGGCTTCATCACTTTTAATATTTACGAGCAATAAAAGTTCAAATCTCTATTAAAAATTCAGAGGGTATTTCATGGTCTTCTACGATTTGAAAACTAATCTCGACGAAAACTGTGATATGTTGGCAAGAAAAGACCGGAATTCCTGTTCCCAAACCCTGTAGCATTAAAGAGCAGTCCTCTCACTTTCCAGAACGATTTGCACCAAATAATGAAATTAGTTCCAACTGTTTACTGCAATCTACCCTCAATATTATTTTTGCCAAAGAAATTGTGTTACCATCATCTCTAAGTTTTTATTTAAAACATACCGTGTCTCTTTGCCTTTATTTAGCACAATAACTTCACTTAATCTTAGATTTTTCCGTGGGTTTTGAATGAGAAGAAACAGAGATAGTGGCAGTAAAGGACTTAGGTTCCGATACCTTAATATTTGGGCAATTCGGCTGAATGGGACCGGATATGCCGCATTTTAAGCAAACTAATGAAAGGAAACGCCTAGGTTTGGGTCGTTTAGCTGGTGGTTCTTCACTCCTTGTGTCTCGATGTTTCATAGTCAATGCGACCGATATGAACTCAGGTACAGTTTAGCATGTTTATTTTAAGACGAAACTGTAGGTATTCATTGTCGATACAACCTATGACCGCTCCAACGGTCTTATTAATATTTTACAAATCTTCCAGGCTTTTGTTATGGATTTGGTTAGGTTAAATGGGTCAAACTTGAAGTTTCGTAAATCGAGAATATCATTTTAAATATCATGCTCCGGGTTCGATTGTCTGCACTAAAGCCTCACGCATATCAGGCCATAATGGAAATGTTACTAGCCACGTGTCCCAAGGTTTTTTCACGATATTGTAATAATCCAGCAATCTTAATGCAAATCTTGTAATCGGTGCGATTCCAGTCTTCTTTGGCTCGATCCACTTGCTCACACCAATCTCTAAAAGTAACATCACCATAAGGTCGCAATGTAATTTTCACTTAACTTTGTTCGTGTTGTTGAAACCATTACTTTCGTTAATATTCCTGCTAGGAGTTGATATTTATGTTCATACTTTATTGTTGATTCGTAATTTTTTTTTTTTTCAATATACCCGCTAAGATGACAAAATACGGCCAGATTCCTTTTAATTTGTTAAGTCGGGCATGTGCGAGTAATTACAAGCGCTGGACTGATGATTCCCTCTTCTGATGTCGGATCTTGAACGTGGTAACAGAGGCGAAGTATGGATTTCATCGTCTGCTTTGCCTTCGCCGTCCATGATTATTATTCGAAACCAATTCACATGAAAGTATACAAATAATTATGTTTAAATGCACAAAGTAATCGCAAATATCAATCAAAACAGTTATTATGAAAAAGTGATTCAGGCGTGATACTTCTCACTATTAGACGCGTGGACGAGGCGGCGCGGCCCGCGAGAGAGTGGTCTCCCGGAAAACACCCTGCCGCGCCGGCGCCTTCCCACCGTCGCCTGATCCACAGATTGCCTGCTTCGTTCAGAACGTGCTTCGATCAAACTCCGCTAGATGGCGGGGTAATATAGGCAGCTAGCCGATCACCTATTGATTATAATCGTTTTGTCAACAGCCAACAGATGGCGCTGATATCAATGGCGCCGACATATATGAGTGTTCTTTTTTTGCCCATTTCAGTTTAGTGTACAGATACTCTGGTGTTTGCTCAAAGATAAATGGGAAATAGGATGAAACTATGATTGAAGCGTCAATGAAAAAGTTTCCGTGCTTCTTTATTCAGTTCAGTGTAGCCATGCTCACAAACAGAATGTCCTGACATGGCACATAATTCCTTCGTGAATGTGGTGTACTCGGCAAATATCATTACGGTTTATATGGTATTTATTAGTCATTGATTTACGCTTTACCTGCTTTGCGGATATTGACTGCAAACATTTAACTTTAAAACACATTGCCGTCGTCACCAAAACCGTATTAGCCATCAGACGCTAGAGCTAGTCCTAGATTGATTTCAGTTACTGGAGATAGTTTTTCGTACTTAGCAAGTACATCGTATTTTTCAACAAACGTAATAGGTTGTGTTAGGTTAGCTTAAGGGCCTGGTACTAGCCAAATCGCAAAGTTAGACGAGGCACCCCAAGTAAACTAACTAAGTCTGACGATTATAAGTGTCATCCTTACAATATATGATTCCTTGTCTAGGAATCGAATGATTTTCGTTAATGTATGTTTCCTTTTTCTATACAAAATACATTGCGGAAACGGTGTCCATTTCCGAACTTTTTTGACTAAATGTAGAAATCTAAAAGCAAATGGAATTTTTTGTTTATGCATATATGCTGTTTTTGCTTATATCTAGAAATCGAATGACTTTCAGATTTCTAATGAGAAAAATCAACTTTTTTTATTTTTATTATTATTTAAATAAATGATGGAATAAAAAAATATTAACAATCCATTATCAGTCTGGAGTTCTATTTGGATTTTCTGAAGCGTTTCACTACATATTATTACATTTGTTAAAAAGAGCATTTGTATGGCGCGAGTAGTTGGCTAGTCCTAGCGCCTTAAGTTAGATGAGATTTATCACAGGCATTGAAAAAAACAACCTATTGTGTACGAAAAAGAATATGTACGAAAGCTCATGCCAAAAGTAATTAGATACTTATGAAAAATTATAATTAATTTTCCTTATTTCGGGTATCGATCTTTCCAAAGTATTCACCCTAAGCACGTATACACTTTTCTGTACGGCTAAACCACTTGGAAAATACCTCTGACCACACTTCTGTAGACACTTCAGATATCTCAAATAAAATCAGCTCGCGCATTTTCTTTGCTCTCACAGACCTCTTGCCTTAACTTTTGCAAATAGGTAAAAATCAATCAAAGGTCAGGGGAATATGCCGCGTGAGGTAGGATAGGCACATTTTTCGAATGGAAAAAGTCCAGTGTTCTGACAGACGTGTGCGGCGAGGAATATGTCATGGTGCCAGAGTAGATTTCATCGGCTGATATTACTTTTGGGGTACAACCTGTCACACATCTACCATTCTCAGTTAACCGTTGTTTGATCCTCTAGCACCACTCGTCTTGCAAATAAATGAGGCGATCATTTCTTTCTGTGTGCTTCGTCTGCGGTGATATTTCGTTGGATTTATCATGGGAGTCATATAGCCATGTTTTATCACCAGACAGTACATCATAAACTTTTTTTTCTCACCGACGACGTCGAATTGTTCTATCATGAATCGGCACCAATCCACGCGACAACCTTTCTATTCAGCGCTGAGATTGTGCGGCACCCATCTCGAACAACGCTTGCGGAGAGAGAGGTGGAAGGAGGAATGATGGTGTACATTTCTGCTGATCCGATGGCCAGTTCTCGCTCAAGCTCTACATATCAATTCTCAAGTTTTCATGAATACGTTTTCCGACTTCTCCTACATTTTCTTAAGTGGCCGCGGTTGGCGGCCGACCTGCCTTCGCCTCATCTTCAAAGTTTACTTGTCCTCGTTTAAACAGTAAACCAATTAAATACTGCTTCTCGTGAACAAGCAGTACTCACCAAAAGTACTAGTTAATTATACGAAACATTCTTGCGGTTTTAATCCTTTTTTGTAATCATAATAAATAATAACGCGAAAATCGCTCCATGACTCTAAGTAAATTCCCGCCTCGAGCCCGTCAGTCCCTATCTACCATGTATTATTGATGCATTTTTAATAAACTTGTAATCATCAATGTGTATTTGCATGGTGAAGTCTCTTGCGGCTTAGGAAAATCCCGTTATATAGTCATAACCAATGAATCCACATATGTCCATTCCTGCACACCGTTGTTATTCAGGCAAATAGCTTTTAGTTTACGAAACATATTAGGACTCCGTAAGCAACCGCTAGGCGCCGCCCGTCGGGGCGCACGGACAGAGTTTCTCCAAAAGCTAATCGAGCGAAAGGCACACTTCCGCTTATTGACAATCAGACGACTGCTCGACCAATATTTGGACACGGGTTTCGTAAATGTTTGGCGCTTCGACTGTTAATACACCATGGATGGGCACCGCGTGGGTGAAGGCGAAAAGACGAATATACATTGCATGGGTGTAAATAAGCCCCCATCCCTTTTAGAAATAATGGACAGTGCTCCCTAGGCGCTAATCCTAAGTTTAAATAAAATCCGTACAGTAAAATACCAGATGTAACAAATCATTATTTCAAAAATTATTGACAGAGTAATAAGATGATCAAGTCAATGGCTTGTGCTTGATTCCTCAATCAAATTTAGACACAGTCAGTCAGTCAGCCAGCGTGTTTGCGTCAACTGCTGGACATAGGCCTCTCCAATTTTTCTCCAGTCCTCCCGGCCCTCAGCGGTTAGGTATTTAGACACATGTTTCTGATATTATGAACAATAATTAAATCAACTGACAGCTACATCTATACGTTTTTATTTTATTGATAACTCAACGTTTATCCATGATATACGGCTTTTTTATTTGTATCCAAATATTTAGATTCGAAATCACGGACATAAGTAAATTTATAAAATAAAAAAAATATCAGAAAAAATATTTCTTAATTTGACTGAGGAAACAGACTGAGCCCACAAGGCAACCGGTTCGTTATTTGACATTTGCTTGTCGTAGTTAACATCTGACTGACTATATCTTTGATAGGTCTTTGGCCATCGACCATATTGTACACAGGTGTTCTCACAAATAAAATCAACAGACAAGCAATCGCAATAAGCAATGCTTACGCTCAGAAATTCTACCTCCAGCGTTCAATAGGTCCTCGACAGCTATACAAATTTGAAGAGGGCCCTCTATAGGAGCGGACAGAATGTTGCACTTTCGATCGAAAGGCTGAATCAACAATGTTAGTTAATGTAACTCTTATGGAAATTTTAAAGCGATGAAGTTTGAATTTAGATAGTTGTAGATAAAATATAAATGTATTTATCATGCGGACATGAAATTAAAGAATAATGAGACTGGTATAAGAGAGTTATGATTAATTTTAATGTCGAAACCATAAGTAAATAAATGTATAAAATGATTTGCTGCATACATTATAATAAATCAATAAATTAGATGCCAAAACCTACTATAACACTCATTAATATTGATAATTATTAAAGTAATAATTTTTGAAAAAAAAAAGCTTTAAATATTAAAATAGTACCTGAGATGTCATGGGATACCGGGCTTCTGCCCAGTAAGTAACCTTCTCACGCGTCAATCTTATTTTAATTATAATTAAACATAAAATAAAACATGTCTGGCACAATTTTTGTACCAGACCGCAGAGTACCAGCATTACAGTGTGCAACGGAAATGAAAGCACGACATGTAAAGAAAATATATTAGAAAATATTTAAATATCTTTTCATTCCGTTCATATCTGTAGATCGAATAAACACGTGTATTTCCTCACAATTGTTTCCACGTACAGTCGAACACAGAGTTTAGGATACACATCCGGTTGAATGAAAAGATGAACAGTCAAAATACTTTGAGTTTTGGAAGCAAAATTAGTGTTGAGTATAGATTCAAACATAGTTGAGGATGTCTACTAGCTACTGAGTAAACAAAACCCTAAGAATATTGAATCGAAGGTTGTATTTAAACACCATTTCATTTTTACGTTAAACCGGAAGTGTATCCTTTAACGTTTGGTTGACTGTACAGTAGTTATTTCTCGAAGCTTCAAAACTTTAAATAAATATCTGGATTGAATAGTCCAGTCCTTTGGATTTGTCACTCTTCATTTTGATGTTGACGTAAGTTGATCCAATGCCGCCGGTCGTCACGCTCGCTTCGCCGCTGCTGTTCAGGAGGTCCACGACCCTGATGCCCTAAACAAATTCAAATATCTAGTTAACAAGACATTTTGTGGCTTCTTTAACTTTTTAGAAGACTGGAACATTTTCTGATCCCTATCAAATAAACATAACATAATCATAGCTTTATAAATAAAATTTCAATAATGTTCATATTAAATTATAAATATAATTTATAATATAACAGGTGAGAAGCATGTTTTCAAAGAATGTTTATTTATAGGAACTGTTCACAGTGGTTTTTTTATGCAACCTGACATGGATGGCTAATACCACATACTACAGTCATAATATTAGCCCATTACACCACATTCCGAAGAAATTAGGTGTCATGCCAGTACCTTACCTTTATGAGCATAGCTACACTGAACTAAATGGAAAAACGGTTTTTTTTCCCTGTCGCTTCATCCATAGTTTCATACAATACGGTGTAGGGCAAGTCCTCTAGCCCCTACACCAGGTGTTGCGATGTGCGATATTGTAATTCACATTCGCCGGTGATTCACACTGACCGATGACTCACCCGTGAACACTTGCACTTTCTTTTACACCTTCTCGCGTGAAATTTTTTTACACGAGCGACCCTAGTGTATTTCTATCTCTTCTGATTAAATTCAATTATAGTTATTCAAATTCACCTGTGAATTTAAGTCGTTTTCGTTCTATATGTAAACGACTTAGGGAATGAGAATTAGCAACTGATAGATTGGACATGGTTTTCATAACCATTGAAAATTGTCGAAAGATGCAGATAAAATTGATAGGTCAAATTTTAAAATGACTGAGTTAAAGAGTACTGTCAATTGAAACAATATTTCGTGACGAAAATCGAGAAAGCTAAAGATGGAAGAGCTCAGATGGTTTGGACATATGGAACGAATGGGTGACTAAAGAATGACATAACAAATTCACAGGGCAGAAGTGAGCGGAAGTGTCATACCCGGGCGCCCTAGGAGAACGTACCGCGACCAATTCGATGTAATTCTTCGTAGAGGTCAGGGGGTCCATTCAGGGCAAGAGTGAGTTCGAGTTCGGGAGTAAGTTAACCTAAAAATAGCTGGGATATATATTATTATTTAAATAACGGAACCGTTATTTATACTTCCAACGTATTTACGGGACATTTTTACCTAACTGTAATGATGCTCTAGAAGTGTGGAAACAGTAACTATTTAAAAAAGTGAGTTGATATTTTGTGGCGAATTCGAACTCACTCTTACTCTGAATGGACCCCCTGGTACGTATGTCTGTAGATGAAACGAAAGAGGTATGCTGTGATCGTACCGTATGGCGCCCTATCATCTCTGGCTAACACTACGGGTTCCATAATATACGTATAAGTAGATAGATAATAAATAATTATAAAATAACCTTAATTGTGGCCGTCGAATTGACTGGAACTGAGTAGAACTGCGACTTGACTCTCTTCACGAATATAATCGCAGGCAGTTGAACTCTGGTCTCGTACGCCAGCACATTGTTGGTTGACGAACCCAAAATCAAGTCGTTGCAATGGCCCGTACCCAGAAATGCGAGTACCAACGATACGAGAAGAAAACTCTTGAAATACATTTTGGAGGTGAAACAACCACTTATCCAGTGGACGTTTGATGACAGAATGTGTAGGATTATTTTAAAAGTCGAGACGCAATGCACAATAGATAAAATGTTAAGATTACCATTGGCAACTACAAAGATGATTTTACTATCGTATCACGATCGATGTCAGTAAGGATGAGATAAAGCGAAGCTTATCACAGAAAAACCGTTCTGGGTAATTCTGAAGGAGCGCTGAAAGATCTTTGCTGAGTCAGAGTTATTTCATCTTTTTTTTTTTATGTGACTGGACATGATGGCTAATACCACACCTTCTGTCATGGTATTAGCCCAACACACCACATGGGAACTAGGTGCCATGCCAGGACCTTCCTTATATTGCACGGCTACATTGAACTGGATGGAAAACACGGACAATTTTCATTGCCGCTTCGACCATCGTTCATGCAATGCGATGGTACCAACCCGGGCGGGATAAACCCTACCACCTAGTAAGTAAGGAAGGGGACCTACAGTTTAACGTGGAATCCGAACCACGGCTAGCCTCTCTCAACGGTCTAATGGTCACCCATCCAAGACCAGACCGGACCCAGCGTTGCTTAACTTCGGAGAGCGATCGCCGAAGTGTCGCGCCACTGGGCCACTGAGGCTCACAAATTTCAAATTGACAAACAAATTTTTTTCAATTTAATTAACCGACTTCAAAAAAAGAAGGAGGAGGTTCTCAATTCGTTGGAATCTCTTTTTTCATGTATGTACTTTACTCGAAAACACCTCGACCGATATAGAAATTTCTTTTTTTATTCGAAAGGGTATACTTTCCACGTGATGCCATATTTTTTTTATCAAAATCGGTTCATTAGTTGGGTACTTAAGTACACCAAACAACGCATTTTCGGAACCACAGAACCCAGAAATATGATTTTTTATTTACAGTAGCTGTCTTTTATGGTGAGATTGCTCAGTTTATTTTTTTTAATTCAACTGTTAAGGAGGGTAAAAGAAGGAAAATTGTACACATTTTAAATTTCTGGAGCCGCTGAACCCAGAAATGTTAGTTTAACGTAGTAAACAGTTAGTTTATCAGATTATGTATGGTTTAGATGTAAAGCTAAAATAAATAAAAGATAGAGCGGCTCGTAGCCTAGTGGCGCGAGGACTGGCCTAGCGTACCAGAGGTCTGGGTTCAATTCCTCGTTCGGACATGCACCACTTTCTTTCTCTTTCTGAGTTCGATAAGTGCATTTCGTCACGAATGCGAGCTGCTCCATTGTTCGGAATTCATGTAAAACTGTAGGTAACTTCCCCTACTAGGTGGTATGGTTTAAGCCCGTCCGGGTCGGTACCATCGCATTGGATGAAAAGATGGTCGAAGCGGCAATGAAAATTTGTCCGTGTTTCCATACAGTTCAATGTAGCCGTGCTCATTAAGGGAAGGTCCTGGTATGGCACCTAATTCCTTCGGGAATGTGGTAGTATATCATACCGGTAGTTTGTGGTATTATATAGCCATCCATGTCAGGTTGCATAAAATGAATAACGATTCCGCACATTTCAAGTAAAGTTAGTAGTCCATACAACGCTACAACCATACAATTGTACTTTTTAGGATTCCGTACCCAAAGGGTGAAAACGGAACCCTATTACTAAGCCTCCGCAGTCCGTCCGTCCGTCAGTCCGTCCGTCCGTCTGTCACAGGGCTGTATCTCATGAACCGTAACAGGTAGGAAACTGAAATTTTCACAGATTATGTATTTATTTTGCCGCTATAACAACAAATAGGCAGCATTATAAAATAATTATAATTATTGTAGGGGGGCCCAATACGAAAAACGTGTTTTTTTTAATCTTGTGCGATGGTACGGAACCCTTCGTGTGCGAGTCCGACTCGCACTTGGCCGGTTTCTAACCAATGCAGTGAAATTCGTTACTAGTCCGAATAAAAACTTTGCTCGTTAGTATATTTTATTGATTGCATTTTTACTAAGATTTATACTAACAAAAAATGTACGAGAGGTGTCGTTGGACACCGGCAGTGCGATTTCGAAGCGCGACATGAGGTGTAGGTGCCGCACCTACCCCAAATTGACAGCAAACTGACGGCTTTTGAGTGCAAAATATGTCAGATTTGGGGTACTAACCGCACCTACACCTCATTTGGCGCTTTGTAATCGCAATACTGTTGCCGGTGCTTCTATTTCGCAATCTCAATAGCTGTCAGATGCAACCAACCTCCCCTGTTTCGTGCTTCGTAATCGCACTGCCGGTAAGAACGATGTTCCTTTTGCAATGACTTTTACAGATAATTTTAAATCTGACATACGCCAAAGAATAACGCAATCCGTTATGTCATCATAGTGGACGAAGCGAAGTGCCGACGTATGGTATAACACTTCAGGCTCCTTTAACGGGACTGACAGTAATTCGTTCCGTGCTCGCCCTGCGATTTTAATTCGATTTATTCGTGAATAATCTAAAACAAAACAAACCACATGTGAAGATTGTCTGAATATTTAGTAAAATCGATTTAAACGCCGTTATTTAATTTTGGACATTCACCTGAGCGGAGCGTGCAGTTTAGAAGCTTAGAAAGCTTCCAAACTGCACGCGATCACGTTCTGGGTGTAATATATTGCGTGTATTCTTGGCATTCAGTCATTGCGGATTTAGTAGAGTTAACAGTAATGTTAAAGTAAATTCTTCTTCTGTTAACTCTACTGAATCCGCAATGTTTGAATGCCAAGAATACACGTCCAGGACTTAATACAGCGTCGTGCCGTGCGTCTCGTCGGCGACCCCAAGGTATCCCTAAATTTGGAGACACTCCAACTCCGAACTCTCACGTTGTATAATCGTCTTAACCATGGAGATTGCTCTTCGGAGCTGCATAACGCTATCCCTCCGTCCTCTTTCTACCACCGTAGAAGAAGGAAGGGAATGCACCTATTCACTGTCGACATTCCTAAAATAAGAACCCAAAGTACAACCTGGGGTCCTTCAAACATGGTGTGAAGAAGAACCTGGCCGGCCGGCATGGTTTTCGCAGCCCCTGTGAAAGTCCGAAAGCCCATGAGCGTCGGGCGCCTTCTTTGTGAGGTCCTGGCATGCGCCATACGCCGCGCACAAAATAAATATTTAGCTGAATATTGCTTGAAAAAAGCTGCCCAGCCCTTATACTCACGGAGCGAACACGAGTTCAATTCACAGATGAAAGTGAAATATTTACGCTTAGCTTTCCCATGACGTCATCGTAAATTTCAATTTTACGATATCATCGCACTCTAATTATGTAGAATAATTAAAAAGAGTAAACACGAGAGTAGCTGTGATGTTCCTTTGGTAATAAAGTGTAAGTTTTCACCGGCAAAATTCGGTCAGTGGTTCTCAGGTTATAAGACAGATAGGCACTTTTTTTGCAGCCATCATCCGTACTGCACTTCAATGATGAGGTCGGATGGCTAAAGTAGCTGCTACCCGGGCAGTACAACGACTCGTTTAAGTACCGAGAGGAACCTCCTAGCGGGGCTAGAGGAAGAAGATTAAGGCAGGCACTTTTTACTCTCACAGCCCTAATCAGAGTGGTTTTTAAATGGTTAGACGGGGCTGATCTATTACTAAGTTTTAACCGAATTCGACTGTTAATTTGTTATTTAATAGTTTTTTTCTGCAAAGTATATTAATCTGCATACACTTACATTAAATATTACATGTTCTATGCTTATATATTGTTGACACATTTAGGTACATACAGGCTTTAAATTTATTTCACAATCCCTGCTGATCACAGAGAAACTTGTAGGGAGGTGTGGCGACGACACGCCCGTATTGATCTGACCTAAATAGCCATCGAAGGCAGGCATTAACAAAGCCTTTAACCGTTGATCGAAAGTAATGTTTGGACAAATGTTCACACATCCATTAGAAGACTGAGCAGGGCTGGCACAAAGTAGTTAACATATTTTAAGTTTTTTTTTTTCAGATTTTGATCGACCAAAACAAACCCATAAAAAACCAGCCAAGTGGGATTCGGACTCGCACACGAAGGGCTCCGTACTGTCGTCCAAGATTTAACACAAAAAAACTTTTTTTTTAATATTTTGTTTTGTTTTACCTATTTGTTGTTATAGCGGCAAAATAAATGCACACTATGAAAAAAATTTCAGCTGCCTACCTATTACGGGTCATGAGTTACAGCCCTGTGATAAACGGACGGACGGACGGAACCCTAATTTCCCACTGTTTCCAGTTTTAAAAACTACCAACCCAACTTAGCGTGAATGCCACATGCAAGCATAGTCGCCGACGTATTGGAGGCTATATGTGGGGGAAACTGACTTTATGAACGCCTTTTAGAGAAAAATTTCGTGCGGCGGCGATGTTTCGACTATGTGGCATACGATGCGGCCGGATTTCCATACAATTATATGGTCAATTTGACCAAATGACGGTGACGCGATATCGACCGCATAGCACTTCTCCGTCCTTTATCTTCAGTGGAAAAACACATAGACAATTTGCATCAATCTTTAGTTATTAAATTAAGTTACTAAACCGATATGGTCTGCATTTTTTAATCCATCGCAAGCGAGAATCTTATTTCTAAAGGCTAATTTAGGCTGGTCATAGGTTTGGAATTTGAGACGTTTTTTGCATTCTAATTATTTGGGCTATATTTCAGGGATTACAAGTTAATATTTAGCTTTATGGTTTATGTATGGTTTGTACATATGTAACTACTATTATTCAATATTATTTTTACCTTCCATTCTAATTGCAATGAAGAAACGACAAACAATGTGTATCAGAATGGTAATTATTCTATTTTGTCCACAATCTGCATAAACATTTAAATTTGTTAAAGACATTAAACAAAAAATATGGTAATGATAATATTCCGCAGAGACAATAATATATAAAGTCACTTAATTTCATATCATTACACTGAAAATATAAATATCTATCTGAGATACCCGGTTCCGCTCGTTTTTATGTCGTTTTGGACTGATGTTGGGCTGAATTATTTTCCGGGTGTAATATGAGTTCCCCGTACAAACTTTTACTTGCTATTTCATCCCCTTTGATAATTTTTTTTCCCAGGTGCAGACTATCTCTATGCTGAAATTCATCAAAATTGGTTCAGCTGTTTAGTCTTGTAAACGCAACAGACAGAATTGATTTCTCATTTATAATTGTTAGTATGGATTCAAGTGTTCCTTTCTCTTCAAATTCGGCGTCAATGAGACGGAACAGTATCTCCATTTTTTTTTTAATTGCTTAATACCACACAACTACCGTTATTATATTAGCCGAATATATATCACATTCCTGAAGGAATTAGATGGCATGCCAGGACCTTTCCTTTATGAGCACGGCTAAATTGAACTGGATGGAAAACACGGACAATTTTTCATTGCCGCTTCGACCATCTTTTCATCCATAGCGATGGTACCAACCCGGGCGGGCTTAAACCCTACCAATTAGTAGGGGAAGGGGACCTACAGTTTTACATGAACTCCGAACCATGGCATTCGTGACGAAATGCACTTATCAATCTCGGAAAGAGAAAGACAGTGGTGCATGTCGGTATTGAACCCAGGCCTCTGGTTCGCTAGGCCAGTCCCTGAGCCACTAGGCTACGAGTCGCTCGCATGAATGTATATCGCTTTCAATTGAGCATGCTGAGCAATTTATAAAATACAATAGATTTTCCAAAATTCACGATACTTCTACTGATTATTGAAGGTACTAGACTACCAACCGCTGAATCTGACAACCCTAGGTGAAACTCACAAAATAACACTTATTAGCAGCGGTACCAACGTGTGACTGCATCGCTTTAAGCAATTTGTTGGACAATAGTGAATGCATCTTACGGTCGTTACATGGATTATATGGACATTAAGTTGACAAAGAATCGTCTAAAAGAGATTTCATGTGCTCATCTATTTTGTTTTTATTTTGTGTCGTAATTTCATCCATTTGTTGAACTACAGAGTATAGCAAAAGTCACAGTTGTAACATTTTTTTTGTTAAATGTGGTTACTTAATACCACACCATTTGTCACCTGCCAACCCAACACGCCTTACAGGAACTAGGTGCCATACCAGGACCTGATACTTATATTGAACTGCTAAATTTAAGAAGATACACTTTTCGTGTCGGTCCATACAAAAAAGATAAAGCTATTTCCTATTCCTTTAATACAGATATTTGGTTAGAATTATGCCTAAAACATCAACTAACCAGTACATATTAGTACATATATGTTTTTAATTATTTTCAAAGTTTACTGAAATATTAAATGAAACATGTTTAATTAAAATTATGCAAAATCAAACTGCCTAACCTGTCATTTACGAGAAAAACTCGCACATGTCAACATAGGAGACTAGCTACTACGATTATTTCTGAAATTGGATTCTTTCTGAAATAATAAGCCCTATTCAATTTTTTTTAAATGTGAAATGCGGTGCTGTTTACATGTCTAGTTAATTAGTATTAAATTGTCGTTTATATGTTTCATGTTTGTACCTGTTTGCTTTTCCAAATAAATAAATAAATAGATTTAAAAACACATATTCAAAAAATATATATTTTATCGGACATGTTTTCGTGTGTCTCCTGAGAGTAGCTGCGCAACATCTTTGTAGGTAAATAATGGGCGATTCTACTTTAAAATGTAGGCTCTTAAGGATGTTCCGACCCATACAATGTTTTTTTTACACAGAACGTAAAAAGTATAGCACTTTAAGGCACAAATTCGTCAAAAATATTAAATATAGCCATAGTAGTTGCAGCGAAAACATATTCACAATTTCAGGTTTAATGGTTTCGTTGTAATTGCCGATTAGAAGTTTTACACCGTTAGATGGCGCTGTTAAATAAAAATCGTAAATAAATTGTAACAAAACCAATAATCCTGAAATTGTGAAATTGTTTTCGCTGCAAGTAATATGACTACATTCAACTTTTATTATTAATTCGTGGCTTAAAGTGCAATACTTTTTGCGTTATGTGTGCAAACAACTTTATATGGGTCGGAACAGCCTTAACTGGATGGAAAATACGGACAATTTGTTTCGAGCATGTTTTCACATAATATATGCATTTAAATTAACAAAGAAAGGGCAGTTTCACATCAAAATGAAACACCTCTAGCTAATGCCACACGTGCGTGTTTCGATCTGTCCATCAATATGCAAAAGATTTTTATTGCTTCGCTGGACATTTTTTTTGCTGTGTAGGTTCCGGCACGACCAAATAATACAATTGGGCCTACTGCATTTCTTGCCGTGCATGTCGTGAAAGACGACAAAGGGATTTAAGTAGTTCTTGGCTCGGATTCCACGTAAAATTTTTGCCTTTCCTTACTCAACAAGTGGTAGGGTTAATCCCGCCCTGGTTTGTTTCAAAGAATTGAATCAACGATGGTAAAAGCGGCAATCAATTGTTTGTGTATTAAATAAGGTGTTTTTTAAAAAGTTGTCAAATGATTAATTGTTGCCATCTAAATCAACAAAATGTTATAACTGGTCGTCTACAATACATCCTGACCTCTAGACTGTTCAGTGAAATGTTAATATATGTATGCCAAACGCATGCTGAAAATATTTCGAAATGATAATTTTAAGGCGTTCAAACCACTTTTACTATAACGGAGCTGTATTTACCTCACATTTGTTCGAACATACGAAGAATCTTTATTTTTTTTAAATCCGTAGAAATAATGTTGATACTTTCATATAGCTACAATAAATTGTTTTAGACTTTTGCGATAAATAAATTTTATTAAAATTCCGTTGAAGAACTAACGAGCTCATCAAATCACTTATGCATGTTGCATTTTTGCTTTCAGATTTTCTTAAGCCTTAGTCAATAAGCCGAAAGGTGGAATAAATGCAAACGTGCTTTTATCCTATTGGGACCGAGATACGGAAGATCGAAATGACGAAGACGGAGATATCGAAAAACGCAAATATCTTGAACGTAAATATAGGGTCACGTCCCCTGGACACCCGCGTCCCGCGTAGGCGGTGACGTTGCCCGGACGATCGACAGAGGTCAGGGGCCAAGCCTGCGCGTGCGCGTATTGATCTGTATAGAGCGCGTCAATATAAGACACAATATGTTCCCGACTTTTTGACGCTGCCAAATTTAGTATGTAGGTACGGTACCTAGTACCCAGTACCCCTCTGCGCAAGGAACCGCCGACGAAACATGAAACAATGTTCCGCCTTTTTCTACAGTACATATGACTGCAATTTTTTTTTTTATTTCATTTAATTTAAGTTTTAAAGAGACGTAACATCTAGTTGTAGCTGCCGTCCCATATAATGTAAATACTAAAGATTTTTTCCGTTTGTTAATATAGTTATATTTATGTTTTATTCAAATTAATTTAATTATTTAATCTTAATTATAGAAAGTAATCAAGATTTATCATTTTTTTACGGATATTTAGAAAAATATGTGTTAATTATATATACGCATATTATTCAAACAAAGCACTGTTGTTGAATATGTAAAATAACACTGAATAATCAAATTAAATATGATTTTCAACTAGTATACATTTACTTATATCTATGATAAGAAATTGGTTAAATGTAAACTCATTTTGCATTTTGCAACTCTTTAATTGCAGTATATTTTCTTGTAACTACATAAACTGATTCGGCCTATAATGGCTGAGAAATATATCCCAAAATAAGACCTAGTGCCAAAAGCGGGCTTGTGTACAAAGAACCGAATCCTCCGACGGGAACCATACGTTTTCGTTATTATTCACTTTAAAAAAAATGATTATTTAACCGTAAACCATAAATCAGACGTTTAATTTTGTTATATTATAAAATAAACTGGCATGCTAAATTGATAAGGGGTGTACAACTCTATATTAATTATGCTTCGCACCGTAACATAAAAGTATTTTCCCTCTTACAATATAATCAAAATCGATTCTGGTGGGAATTTATTTATCAAATTGCCGCTAATCCGGAGTTTATGAGCCTTTCATTAGAGGATAAAAACGCGTGTGGTCTCACCTTTACGTTGCTTTTATGTTTTAGTCATTTTTAGTACATTTAATATTTTTTAGATAGTTTAAATATACTTGAGTTTTTTTTTACTTTATTGAAATAAACATAGATACAGACCAAATAATAATATAGTTGGTAAACCAAGACTATAGGACTAACCTGCGTACTAACGTATTACTCGAGAATTAATTTATACATAAATAAAAGTGACAGTGTAAGATGTCCTATTTAGTCAGGTTTTTTTTATTTTCTGCTTGAAATTGCGCTGAAACTCAAACAAGATGTCCAGGTCTTAATATATTGCGAACTGATGAAAGGGAAAGCCATCCGACAAGGTGGAATTGCAACTGGTTTTTGACGGTACGTCTTAAGGTGGGCCCGTAATCATCAGAAAATTTCGCCTCCCATACAAACGTAGTTTACTAATAATTTGAAAACCACTGGTCCAACTTACTTGATATTTGGTATCTAATATTAGGCTACAAATATCTGTGTCTGCATTCACAGTTTGGATTTTTCAAAAAAACAAAAGCATGCAGACACAGATATTTGTTACCTGATATTAGATATTAAGTATCAATTTAATTGGAATAGCGGTTTCCAAATGATTAGTAAACTACATTTGTTTGGGAAGCATAGGTTACGGGCCGTTCTTAAGGTGGGCCCGTAAGCATCAGAAAATTTCGCCTTCCATACAAAACGTAGTTTACTAATAATTTGAAAACCACTTTTCCAATTTACTTGATATTATGTATCTACTATCACGCAACAAATATCTGTGTCTGCATGTCTTTGTTTTTTTGGTAATAAGAAAACAAAATTCATATGAAGACTTTATTTTTGCTTTAATTTGATTCTGTTTGGATTTTTCAAAAAAATAACCACGTGCAGACACAGATATTTGTTTCTTGATAATAGATATCCAATATCAATTCAACTGGAAAAATTGTTTTCAAATGATTAATAAACTACGTTTGTATAGGGAGAAGAGCTTACGGGCCATTCTTAAGAGATAAAATGAGGAGATCAAGTTCCATACAATGGCTCGTGCCTGTTTCCTCAGTCAAATCAAGAAATATTTTTTCAGATAGTTTGAAACTAAGACACCTACGTCTGTACGTTTTTTTTAACTTATTTTTCAATGACATACGCCTTTTTGTCTTTGTAATATAATATATTTATAAATTTTGGATCGGGTCCAGCCTTGCAGTATATCCGTAAAGTACTTCTTTTTACTGGGCTCTTTCTTCAAATGATGTGTCCTTGCTTCACCATCGATTAACACACATATATATCACATTCTTTGGAATAAGCGACGTACCTGCTTAGTACGAAAAAGTATATTTACCTAAAATTAGTGTTGACCACGGTAATCTGAAATCATCGCTCTCCGAAGTTAAGCAACGCTGGGTCCGATCTGGTCTTGGATGGGTGACCATTCGACCGTTGAGAGAGGCTGGCCGTGGTTCGGATTCCACGTTAAACTGTAGGTCCCCTTCCTTACTTACTAGGTGGTAGGGTTAATCCCGCCCGGGTTGGTACCATCGCATTGGATGAACGATGGTCGAAGCGGCAATGAAAATTGTCCGTGTTTTCCATCCAGTTCAATGTAGCCGTGCAATATAAGGAAAGTCCTGGCATGGCACCTAGTTCCCATGTGGTGTGTTGGGCTAATACCATGACAGAACTTGTGGTATTAGCCATCCATGTCCAGTCACATAAAAAAAAAAAATATTATAGCAGAAATATAGATAATCCTCCATAGGGAAAACTTTTTGTGTCGGCCAAAGAAAAAGACATATTCGATTAAATTGTCACCAACAACTTCTCTTTTTACTCGGAAATTAAATATTTTAAATTCAAAAGTATGCAAAATCAAATTGATTTTTAGTCCGTCATTTTAGAGAAAAACTAAAGTATGATAACATAGGAGACTAGCTGTGTTTTTATGTAGAAAACATATTTCTCCTGGGGATAGCTGGGCGACATCTTTCTAGGTAAATAATGTGGGTTTCTGCTTTAATTATGAAACACATTGTGCATTCATTGGTTACACTCATACTCATTGCCGTGCTCATAGTCAGGTGTGCGACTGTTGACAGTAGACAGGAAATCCCTATTGGGGTTAATCAAACGGTCGTACGTCATTCTTAACGTTCTTGTTTCTTGATTCTGCCAACATACCATAACCCAACGCCCAGGTGACATAACTCACCATTGCTACAATGTTTGGTACTTTAGCAACAATAGCGATTTATAGTATATTTTTTTTTTAAACAGCAGCCTTTGTGAGTTTGTTAGCAGCAGTAGCAGCTACAACGTTTGCCGCGCAACCAGTTACTTCGTTTTTCATGTTTGAAAAATGTTACGGCTTTTCACGCGGCAAGAAGAGACATTCTCCGACGTTTTTGAGCTAATCATTCAGCCCGTTGCCAAGGAGGCATCGACGGGCTGAATGATTAGCTCGAAACGTCGGAGAATATCTCTTCCTGCCGCGTGAAAAGCCGTAACATTTTTCAAACATGTCTAACGACCGCGGTAATCTCTAAAGTATCATAAGTTACTTCGTTTTCTTACACACTAAGGATACTAGTGTTTTAGACCAACCGCTATATTTTTGAACTACAGAATAGGAAATAGGTTTGTGGATTTGCTCGGGCCGCTCATATCGTTACCTCATACCGGGATTACTCATACCTGATATTTGCAACCTGCTTACTAGTTTAAATATTCTTAACGCACACACTTATGAAATAATAAAATATACAACGGGAGTAGAACAAAAGTATGAGCAACGAGAAGGTAAATATAATATTATATAATTATAATAGTGGTAAGGCCACATTTGGCGAAACCTATTTAGATTAACCTGTCAGCTCCTCGTGGTTCCGTAATAAGGTGGAAAGGATTGAATTGGATTTTTTGGACAGAAATAGAGGCATTTGTCTTTTTTATTAAGGTTTACAAGTCCCATTCGAATTGCCTTATAATATCACAAAGAAATGGAGACGATTGATAATATAAACTGGGATTTTGTAATATTAGTAGTGAAATTATAATATTGAGGCGAGACGTACATCAAGAAAGATTACATTGTTTACCAGTGTTAATGAATATTAAACAGTTCTAAGTATCCATATCACGCGAACCAAGACGTTGTCCTTCTGCAGAGCAATGTTCGCGCAGAGACGGTTAACAATACTACGCAGTAAAAACCGCATATAACATGTACATTTAAATGTAAACGCCCACTGACAGACGCCGGGCGATTCGAAAGTGCTTAGTGTATGTAGAAATAATAGTTTTGTCTAAAAAATATAGAGCCAAGATGGAGACAGACCACTAATTTGGGGCTTTATTTGTTTAAGGTGGCCCAACCCGGCGGGCCCAACTCATTCGCGGGCAAGGTACAAAACCGTGCTGTTGCGCTCTGGGACCTTCTCTGTTTCAAAGAATAAGACAGGCTCCGTGATGAGGAAGATGCAACATGTCCACAAAAAAGACAATGTGCATAATGTATGATTTGGTAAGATTTACGAAAATTTTAATTTCGAAACGACTTACAGCTAAAAGTAAACCACGACCGCTGTAGTCAAAAATCTAACAAAAACCAAATAGATCATAAATCTTGATTAAATAAGCTATGTCTGATGACTAATCTTTTGACGATGTTCTTACTTTATCATTGCGTAATCCACCTCAAAAGTTATTGTATAAAACGCGCGAAAAATTCGAACTTTTGGACCTTATAACTTAGAAACCAAACACAATTTTACAATGCCAATGGTCGTCAGACATCTAGTTCGATCAAATAAAGCTATTTTGAGCAAAATTTTGGATCTCTGACTATAGATAAATATGGGCGTGATCTTCCTTCCCCTTTTGTATGGGGAGATGAGCGGGTTGGGCCACCTTAAGAAGACAAATTCGGAACGGTTAACATAGGTAAGTTGGCCATCTTTATGATCATTAGCTGCTTTTATTTTCGTGCTTACCATAGGCCAAGCTAAGGCACTCGTAAATCATAAAGGCACACTAGATTAAATGTAGGTATAAGCTTATTGGCAGTTTCGTTTCATTTATTTAAACTTTATTGGGAGTCAAACTACACTAACTTACAAAAAAAAAACGGATAGATCTGCGGATTCTATCAACTCAGTAAAGAAGAATCCGCAAAAACACTTGACTGGTTTTTCGTCCAAAGTAATGAAATACATACTTTGATCTGAATGCTACTGCCAAAAAAATTGAGGTAGAAGAGTTTAGAGCAAATAACAAGAACAAGAAACAGCAGTCTCAGAATACATGAACTAAATTGCTACAAGTTACAAAAAATAATTATCTTTGCGATAATGAATGAAAAGGGTAGCTTGTTAGAATCGCACGCTACGTTTATTGTAAGTTTGTAACAATTTATATGTAAAGGTAGTAATTTCTAACGCTGATGATGTTGTTGGTCGATCACCATAGAGACGTTCCATTGCGAGTGCGGCTCCATTTTTTTAGTTCTTAAACAAAATAGTATCAAGAGAATGTAACGTTTTTTTTACCGACTTCACAAAAGGAGGAGGTTCTATATTCGACTTCATGTATGTTTTATGTCCGTTCACCAATTTTTAGTAGTCGTGGTTTATTCACATCATGGATTTACCCTGCCCATGAATGAATTACTCCCGTCGCGTCGGGCTGGGCCACCTTAAGGTGGCCCAACCCGGCGGGCCTAACTCATTCGCGGGCAAGGTACAAAACCGTGCTGTTGCGCTCTGGGACCTTCTCTGTTTCAAAGAATAAGACAGGCTCCGTGATGAGGAAGATGCAACATGTCCACGAAAAAGACAATGTGCATAGTGTATGATTTGGTAAGATTTACGAAAATTTTAATTTCTAAACGACTTATAGCTAAAAGTAAACCACGACCGCTGTAGTAAAAAATCGAACAAAAACCAAAAAGATTATAAATCTTGATTAAATAAGCTATGTCTGATGACTAATCTTTTTAAGATCTTCTTACTTTATCATTGCGTAATCCACCTCCAAAGTTATTGTATAAAACGCGCGAAAAATGCGAACTTTCGGACCTTATAACTTAGAAACCAAACACAATTTTACAATGCCAATGGTCATCAGACATCTAGTTCGATCAAATAAAGCTATTTGGAGCAAAATTTTGGATCTCTGACAAGAAATATGGGCGTGATCTTCTTTCCCCTTTTGTATGGGGAGATGAGCGGGATGGGCCACCTTAAGGGCGCGATAAGAGCCGATTGCATTGCTGTTTGATAAGAACGTTAGTTAAACATCCGTTAATTGTATTTAAAAATAAGCACAATTTTTTTTCGATAAATCCAAAGAGTAAATATTTAGATTGATGGTCTAGCTATAATTTAAATATAAAACTAGAAGTAATTGGTGTTTCGTGTTCTAAAATTAGAGAAATATTCATAAATTATTTTTAAAAACTTTTGAACACAGAATATGAGATTCCGATATTTACCGTTATAGGTTTCATATATAGCTAGACCATTAATGAATGAAATTCCAAAATTAGTAGTCGTTATTTTCAAAAATAATAAGATATGATTTCACTTACGCTCTTATAGAACTGAATGTAATCAGGTGTTATCACGCCCTTGCAGGTGCGAGTGCAGTTTTTTAATTTTGAAATTATTGATATCCATCTTGATTTTTGTCATGAAGAATAAAGCAGATATATCTATAATAACCATAAATATAATACTAATCAGAGATTATGCGCTCCTGCTTAAAAATACTGCGCTTGCAATGACCTGTGATTTGACCGAGTGAACCTACTGCTATCAATCGTCTTGAATGATCTGTACGACATTGTTTTCTCTAGATCACTCACTTATTTAGCTCATATCTCCATAGTTCAAACAGGACTAGGTAATTTCTCAATCAGTATTAGGATAGTGCGGCATTAGCAGACACCTCTAATAATTTAAATATGTTTGTGTGATTTAAAAAAAATATATTGTGTGAAACTATTTTATTTAATAGTTCAATCAATTATTAAGTGTTAAATTTAGTGAGTTTTATTTACTTATTGACTTGATAGTAATAAGAACATAGAACAAGTTTCCAACAGTGATTATTTCTAGTACAACCTGGATTTGACAAAAAATCTAAATATTTTTTTGAAAATATTTGGAATTTATTTTCTTATTTTTTTTTTGCTGTTTTTGAAGACACTTCCACAGCAGTACAACAAGATGAAACTTTACATCATTCTGATAATGCTAGTGCTGACTTGTTTGTCAATCTCTTCTGCGTACGATTTGTTTGTGGGAAATAGCTTTAACACTCATCACATACATACAGAAATTGTTAAGAGTAGAGCTTCTCCCTTCAGAAGACGAGCAAAGACGTACTTTTACTCGAGCCCTGATAACAAAATATTAAAGGTATGTTTTTATCACAATGTGAAGTTCATTGACTACTATAATTATATTTTGCATATATTTTGTTGGCTTAGGCATGGGAAATGTGAACAATTATTTAAAATAATTTAAAGAAAATAAATATTTCAATACAATGTTAATAAAAGGTGAAAACGTTATTTAAACTATTTTGTACTATTTTACTATAAACTTCAATATCTATTTATTTAAAATTAACAAATTGTATGTTTTTTGCAGTGAAAATTTTTTAATGATATTGCGACTTTATGTATAGTATTGCCAATAATTATTTGCAGGGAATCATCGCTCGTGACTTGGGAAACACCGAGGCTATCGTGACAGTGACTGCGGGTAGCGTCGGGTTCACATACGTCAGCCTACGATTCAGGAGTGAGCGTGGCACTCGGCTTAACTACTCCGTGGAAATCTATGCCTAGACATTATCTTTGTACGCAAAAATATTTAGTGCTGAAATAAGTTCCCTAATGTAAATAAAATTCTTCGAATTTTAACTAAGATCTTCTCTCATTCTTATGATTCTCTAGGCGATTAAAAATATTACTTAAATCTACGATGGCAAAAGGTATGTAGGTATGTATAATAATACATTTAAATATACATTTGTAATTCATTATTATGTAGATACCCGCAGCTCCACCCAGGTGAAAATCCGACAAAGTTCTGTCGGTTTTTCTCGAATTTTCTCGGGTATTAAGGGCATGATTACACCCCATTTCATTTACTTTCATAAGGACGTAAGTGATGCGGTATTTTTTTTAATAACTACTACTTATTTTAGAATTTGAAAAAGGTGAAAGATTCATAAATGGCCTAGCCAAATTTGATAAGAATAACGGTATTTATCTGACGCTCATATTCTGTTTTCCAACTTTTTTATGGTAATTTATGAGTATTTTCCTAATTTGAGAAAAAAGCACGAGAGACTTGCAGTTTACTCCTAATACTATAGCTAGACTATAAATCTACATATTTAGCTTTTAGTGTATTAAAATTCGTTGGGGTTATTTTTAAATATAATTAAATGTTGTTTGTACTTACGCCCTTATCAAACTGAATGCCCTTAAGCAAACATTTTTGGGGCAAATGAAGTTTCACATAAGTGCATTTAAATAACTTTAAAAGTGAGAGAAATCTACAAGTGCAAGTGAGAAATCTACAATCTACAAAATGCAACAATCCATATCCATATCACATCTGTCTGTTGTGTTATCACGCCTAAACTGCTGAACCTTGTGCATACAAATTATCAGTTGTTCTCTACTTTAAGGTAATATCTTTGAACTGAGATCCAAACAAAGTCCCTGGGATTCCCATCTTCGCCTCTATTTAAGCTCATTGCTCTATGCCGATGACCTGTTTGCTACCGCGGCCGCTTGACCGAACAAACCTAGGGCAAGCAATCAGTTGTCTCAAGTTATTGTAACGTCAACGTCGTCAGTTGCTGATCATTCGAGTGAGTGTTTTGTGAATTTGAATCAGAAATCACATTAGCTACTGATTTATGTATAGTACTTATAATTTATGCTCGCTGCTTACATACGACGGTCTTATTGCTGTTATGTATGGCCTGCTTATAATCCAAATTACTGGCGCGAAAGAAAACAAACAAAGCTCTCCTAGGGAGGCCGAGGCCAAAGTTAAATCTGAATTTGGTACCATAGATAGGACGAAGGTCGACTCGTTCGTATATATATAGGCTGTCCAGTCGGCAAATATTCTTATGTTTTTTAGCTAGATCGAACTGGAATTAATAAAATACATCATTGAATAATGCCATCATCACGGAGGGACGATGCCAGTCATGTAGATCAACTACGTGGCGCCAGTTCATTAAATTGTGGATGTTCCCTGTGAGAGATTGTGCCAGTCCAGTTATGATTGTTTGTGATTTTATTTTGTGAACCAATACACACAACTATTGGTAGGATATGTCCCCTGTCAAATCTTCAGTTAAAAGAAATAGGAATTCTGTGACGAGAATGACAAGCATGTGCTGAGGAAATAATTTTTTAGATATTGCTTTTGGTGCTGTAAGAGGCTAGCAAGTATTTGGGCGCAGTGAAAAGTGAAGTGGCCTTCTGCAAGCAAAATAGGCTGGTAGCGTATGTATTATGCCTTCTTTCAACGCCAACTGTTGTGAGTGCAATATCCAACGGAGCACCGATATCGTGAGACCCCTATTCCTTATCTGTATATATGTATATAAGGGTCCTTTCGGCGCAACATCGACAGGGTAAGCCAGTCTGCACTTTAAAGATTGGTAGCAGAGCGTAGTTTCGTCCGGACCTCGTGTATGTAGCATAACCTTGTCAAAACAATGAACTTTGGACTTTACTTAATGTTCATTCAGTGGTCTTATGCTGGAATTGCGGTAGGTAGGTTTAATTTAATATATAGCAAGAAACCGTTTTAAATAAGACATTATGAATCTGAATGAATGAGGCCATCCTCCAGCCTTGTACTTAATACAAAAGTATTATATTTTACAGCTTTTGTGTCTTATTTTCCTAAACCGATCCTACTACAACGTTAGATATCTACTTTGAATAGAAATACTTTCATGCAACGTAATTCTTTGTTTTCAGCGTCAAAATGAAGTCCCTCATTCTTCTCACCCTGGCAGTGCTAGCGTGCTTGTCCACGACCGCCGCACACGACCTCCTCGTCGGGACCAGCTTCAACAATCGTCTAATTCACACCGCTAAGGTGGAATACAACACCTTTCCCTTGAAGAAGCGCGTTAAGGAGTACTTCTATTCTGATCCTGGGCAGCAGATAATTAAGGTAACCTTTTACCTAATTTTGCTCAATTTCTTACAAACTCTCCATTAATTCGATAGCGGCTTGTAGGTCGGAGCGCGATGACCTGTTGACCCTGCCATTCCGTTTATGCACTTGTTTCTATGTCTTTCTGAGTTAGATTACGGATACGAGTTCTTTCATGGTTCGGAATCCATGCAAAATTGTAGGCGTGCTTTCCTACTAGGTGGTAGAGTTAAGCGGAATTCGTATCTGTATTGGTACCATCGCATTGGATGGTTGGTCGAAACGGCAATCGAAAAATTCAGTTTTTTCCATCAAGCTCAATGTAGCCGTGCTTATAAATGTATGTATTTCTCGTTGACGCGCGTTGTACGGCTTCAGAACCGAATATATGTAAGTTACAAAAGTCAAACAAATATTTTTTTCTGTAATAACCAATCGATTATGTAGATAAGGACAGTAAACTGGCCATCTCGCAGGGAGGATTCTGTATAATGCACTCCTTACCGAGGTATTTCCTCCAATTTTTTTTCTTATTATCGCTTTATTCAGCTGATTTTTTTAATCCACTCAAAAAACCGTGGACTATATCTATTACATAACTTTGCTATTACAAAACTTTACAGAAGGAATACACATACATGCATGCATACCAATCATTCCTATTCTAGACTACTTCTCTCGTTTCTTCAACGGTCATCTTTGATAAAGAATTATACGAATTTGAATTTGGCTAAATGGATATGGTAGGTTCTTCTAGGTCGTTTAAACAACACCCAATTACGCTCTGAAAATTCGCTTTGTCATTCTTACATTGCTAATTTCTTCTCTGTATCAAAAGCATACCTCCCTTCTCTATATGCGTCACTAATGAAGACGTCACAACTATCTCTTACCCAAATGTTTCGCATGTTATATGGTATTTCGGAATAATTGCAACAGAACGTTTTCTAATGACATCCTCTCAAACCTTCTCAGCATTTAATATATCTTTATATATTATATTGCAATATATCATGTTGTATATCAAAAAGATAAATGAAGAGGTGCGTTAACGGGGCGGGGATCGGATTCAAGACCTCTGGCAGCAAGTCTCCGCGCCCCTGAGCCACGCGCCGCATATTTTACTTGCATATTTTACATATTTATCTTGGATTTAAATTGATATAATCAGAACACGTAGGTAGCAGTCATCTTACCTTGAATGACACCGAATAGGAAAACGAGAGGCCACTGAGTCATTGTCACGCGGCCATATACGGAAAACCTACAAAATATTGCCTACTTGGCGAAGCAGCATGATTTTAACTCCTAGTTCAGCCAATTGAACTTGAAAGTATGGAAGCGTGAAGTACCCAGATATGTCGGAATACGAGTACGAAAAATATAATTTTGACCATCTATTTTGAACGTAGTAATTCTTGATTTTCGTTTTTTTCATAAGGTGTAAACACACTGTTGGATTCATAATTTTTGATTTTATAGACGGTCCAATTATCATGGATGAAAAAGACCACAATAAACTTCGCCGGGAGTCAAAATATTTTCATTTTGTATTTCTATGGCTACAAAAAATATGTTACATTATCCCTTTTAATGCTTCCACCTACAGACTACTTAAAAGTGCAATGGCTTAAGAGCAATCTTAACAAAAAAGTACGAATGATATTCCTGCATGAGATTCTGACCAAATAACCAATTAATGTCTAACTACAATCTTCCTCACAAAATGTCCAATACATTTATGAAAAGTCATGGAGTGATTATTGTTTATTTTGACCCCCATAATCTCACCCAGCCACTTAGCACTGTTGCATCCTGAATTGTTCACAAAATAATATTTCATAGATGTAGATACAGCCATGTATAGGTATTTCGTTACACCGGAAATATGGACGCATACGAGAACCGTTGTTTTCAAATGAATATCAGATCTTTGAGTAAAAAGCTGCGAAAATATTTCTCTTTTTAGTGTTTTTAACCGACTTCAAAAAAATAGATGAGGTTCTCAGTTCGTCGGAATCTTTGTTTTTTAATGTATGTTCCCCGATTACTCAAACACACCCGGACCGATTTGGAAAATTATTTTTTTTGTTTTCCTAGTTGGTCCCATCAATTTTGTTATCAAAATCGGTTCAGTAGTTTGGTACTTAAGTATAACACACAGCGAATTTTCGGAACCACTGAACCCAGAAACGAGATTTTTTGTTTTGATTTTGTGTAGCTTTCTTTTAGGGCGAGAAGGCTCACTAAGACAGGTTTTTTTGAAATAAAATATTTTAATGCCTAACTACTTATATACAATTTAGATGGAATATTAATAATAATAAATAAATAATCTTTCCAAATAGAAACAGAAAATATGTAGAGGAATACGAAATACTGGCTCAGCTGGAGTCATCCGTAAAAAAGATACATTCCGAATTGAATATCTACATGCACACTGAATATAGTGCGATATCACATTCGCTGCTCACAGCACAAACGTCAATACCAACACTGAATTCGGAACATTATGTCAGAACTCATATAACTATTTCGAAAATACCTCGTTAGCCTAAAAATCGGTTATTTCATTCCTAGAATGGTCTAATCACATTAAACAACGCTGAAACGCCATCGTTATTTGAGAAAACAGGTGCAAACGACCAGAGAACTACAGAAAAACAAGCTTCATGACAGTTCGATGACAGCCATATGACAGCGTGCACAGCGCTTGTTGATTTGATGCATGAATGAGAGTGGAGAATGTTCTCAACAGTGCGCGATGTGTACAATCTGTGCACGGTATTGAGTGACGTCACTTCTGTATGAGCAATTCGGAATGATCATGAACGCGTACATATTTGCTGTGTCTGTGATGTATACACATGTTTCGGAACATATTGAGATGGCGATGAAGCTAATATCGGAGATTGAAATACAATGATTGCAAGTCAACCCTAACTTATAACTATTTTCAGGGTATCATCGCAAGAGACCTCGACCATACCGAGGGTTCCGCGACAGTGACAGCCGGCGGGGTCGGATTCTCCTATGTCAACCTGCGGTTCAAGAGCGAGCGAAGCGGCGGCCTCAACTTTAACGTAGAGCTTTACGCCTGACGGACGCCATTCTATGTACATACCTAGTTCTTAAATAAGTGAGGTTTATTCCTGATGTAAAACCAAATAAAGTGCCTGTTAATATGTTGTCTGATACTTTTTCGTGCAAAATGTCTTAGGGTAGATCTACTGTGTTGGATGAGTTCCATTAATTGAATTAGGCAGTTGCATCTAAAATGTATATTATAGTGCTTACAGTTATCAGCAAACAAGATCCTATTGACATCTTCGATGACGATTACATTATAATTAATAAAGGTCTCAACACGACGCCCTGCAGTACACCTGCTTGAATGCAAATAAATATTACTGCTTTCTTGATAATCTTGATCTTCATAATTTTGCACGGCGACTGCCATTAAAAAAAAAATCGTCTTCCAGGACCTAACGTTCCCTTACCCCTAAAAGTCAAATTTTGTTTATCACCTAAAAGCGCTTTATTCTATGTCCGTAAGAATGTTTTTAATTGTAAATATCTGTATTTTTCAGTTAAAAAATCTAGCCAATATGGCTATTACCACACCCACCGCCATGATATTAACCGCCCAACCCAACGTATTCCCTGAGGAATTCGGTGCCATGTCAGCACTTTACCTTTATGAGCAGGGCTCATTGAACTAGATGGAACACACGAATTTTTTTTCATTTCCACATTGACCATCTTTTCCTCCAATGCTGTCAACTTTGGTAGCTCAAATTCAATAAGCTGGGTAAATTCTCTGATTCACTGATACAACTGGGTTATGGATTCTAAATGTTTCAACCGTTGAGGCTGGCCATGTTTAGGATTCTAGCTAAAACTGTACGCCCCTTTCTTTACTTACTTGGTGGTATGGTAATCCCGCCCGCGTTGGTACCATCGCATTGAATGAACGATGGTCGAAGCAGCATTAAAGTTGTCCAGTTTAACGTAACCGAGCAATACCGAGTGTCCTGCTATCCATGTCCAGTTACGTAATAAAATTAACCCGGGCGGGCTTAACCCTACCACCTATCAAGGGAAAGGGAATCTTCCGTTTTACATGCATTCCGAACCATGAAATAGCTCACATTCCTAGCGAAATTTACGCATCCAACTCCAAATCGAAACTTATGAAACAAGGAAAATTCTCGATTATATTCAAATCGATACAATGCCCCTGTCCACTACTAGATGGCGCTAGCTTCTCAATCATTGCAGTAATATGCCTTAGCATAGGATAAACATATATGTGATTAGGATCAAGATTTGTTGGCTGTCGAGTTGGTTAGCGGTCAGAGCGCTGGAAATGTAATCCAAAATTCGCAGGTTCGAATCCTAATATTGACGAATGTCACGACCAAAAACTCTTTCTGATTATTTTCAAAATCTGAATACAATGCTTCAATGAAGATGTCATTAGGTGACTTTAATCTACCTCAAGAACTATTTCTCTTTCCTGTGTAAGGATATAAGAATACACTGCCTTACTTTGTTTTAAGGTACAAACATTTTGTTGTACTGTAGAAGCCTAAGGTCGAGTGCATGACGCCTCGTACAATCGAGAAGACTCATTTAAGTTATCTTCCATGTGGAATCCGGTATTTGCTCCCATGAAAACCAGGAAGGTAAAGTCGTTCAGTGAAAATCAAGATACGGTTAGCGCCTTTTGCCTTTTCTTGGAAATCCGGAACGCAGCCGCCCAAGACCTTCAGACTACCCACAACTGCGATCTTCGTCAACGGCGGAACACGTCAAATTGTCAGTTCCCCGTTGGCCGGCAAATGATTGGCTCGAAACATCGTGCTCCGCACAAATAATGACGTGACGGCTTTAATCATACGTTGACGGTGATGTTCACGTGTACTACCGTACGTGCAACCAGGCCTAAGTCCGCTAATTGATACACATAACTTCAATAGATATCACAGAAAATTGTACCAAACCACTACAACTGAATCGCGCTCCCATAACGTTAACGCTTCGAGCTAATAGAGTGGAGTTATCTATTAGCGGACTTAGGCTTCAGGTGTACTCTTTAGGTTCAGACTAATGTACGAAGACATTAAAATGAACGAATGTACAGCGTATAGTGATATAATTTTCTATAAAAGCTCATCGCTCCAGTATAATGACCTATTTGCTACCGCGACCGTTTGACCGAACGATCCTAGGGCAAGCAAGCAATCAGTCGTCTCAAGTAATTCTTACGGAGATAGTCGTGACGAGTGAGTTGATTTGTGATTTTTTGATTACGCACTATCTACATATGTCCTCATACCACATAAAATATTCAATAGGCTTTTAACTCAACACATTTTTTTTAAAGATATTCGTGTCCCTCAAGTTCTACTTATAACGACATCACGGGTGACAAATTTGCTTTAATCAAAGTTTAGATTCACATGTATAATTTCTAGGTTTTACGACCTGTTCGGTTATTCACCACTACACGTTCAGAATTTTCCAAATTTAACCCAAAACAAGAAACTTCGCCTATTAATCGATGCCCACACATAGGTTATTAAGTTGACGACGGCTTTGACACCAGATAATATTTGTAATACTATACATATTGTTCATAGCAACTAAGCACCTTTGTTTCTAAAAAAAGTTATAGTTCTAATCCATTTGCAATGAGGGTTGCTATTCATTTACTCTTTTTCATTGCTTAAACTGTTCTACCAAAAATTGCTTGGCAGCAGCATTTTAGATCTTAGTATGTATTTCATTACTGTGGACGGAAAACTCGTAAAGTTTATTTGCGGATTATTCTTTATTAAGTTAATCGCATTCGCGAATTCGAATTCACGTTTTTGACGTAACTTTGGCTACCAAAAAAGTTTAAATAGATGAAACGAAATGAAATGAAACTTCGATCAATTGTAAGAATATACTTTAAAAATGGCTAAAATTAAAAACATACGCTGAAACAGAAAACCTTCTTGCAGACAAAATAAGAAAAAATAATAAAAATCTCACTCAGCTTCATTCAAACCACATCAATATTTTATTCAATCAATATATTATTTCTTATACACACACACATATATATATCCCTCTATTTATATCTTTTCTCTAAAATTACTTTTTTAAGTTACTTTTTTTATTGTAGCTGATTTGCTTTGTCCATTGTTAATGTAAACTACCATTTGGCGAGCTTCTCATAATACAGGGAATCCTAGCATGGGAAGCAGGACTTCAGTAGCTTAAATAGCCTTTGGACGTAGTAAAAATAAAAAAATGTACTTAGGCTCATTTTTGAATCTTAAATACATTTTGATTTTATTGGATTTGATAAGAAACTGACACTTCCCTGCAACACAATTTTTTGTTTTAAGCAGTAAAATGAAGTCCCACATTCTTCTCACCCTGGCCGTGCTGGCTTGCCTGTCCACGACCACTGCAACCGACCTCCTCGTCGGAAGCAATTTCAACGCGAGCCTCGTGCACACGGAGAAGGCGGAATACATCTCCATTCCCTTCACGAAACGCGTCAAGGAGTTCTTCTACACCAATCCTGGACAGAAGACCATTAAGGTAACGTGAACTTTCACTTAACCCAACTGAAGACATCAGCGCCTATTTGGTTAAACGCTGGAACCCATATTTATGCCCCTGCTTGCTTTTAAAGTGGGCCTTCCCGCTAAACTCCACGTAGAAAGAAGATCATGCCCATATTTCTTGTCAGAGCTCCCAAATTTTCCTCAAAATAGCTTTATTTGATTGAACTAGATGTCTGATGACCGTTGTCATTGTAAAATTGTGTTTGGTTTCTAAGTTATAAGATCCGAAAGTTCGAATTTTTCGCGAGTTTCATACAATAACTTTGGAGGTGGATTACTCAACGATAAAGTAAAAACATCTGGAAAAGATTAGTCATCAGACATAGCTGGTTTCATCAAAATTTAAAATCTATTAGGTTTTTCTTAGATTTTTTACTACAGCGGTCGTGGTTTTCTTTTAGCTAGACGTCGTTTTCTAATGAATTTTTTCGTGAATCTTACCAAATCATACACTATTAACATACATATAAATTTTAAGATGCAGGTTGTCACCTCCTGTCTGACGTATATTGTCTGACCAACATGCTGGCGGTTTGCCGACGCTTCTTTTTCCTGTGTAGGGTCTCCACTTCAAAATTTCAGTGCTCCATCTGTGGTCATATCTGCGACTTAAATAACTTGCCCACTGCCACTTGAGTTTAGCAACCCTATGCCCTTGGTCTTGCTACCGTATTCTATTACCGAATCCGTCATTGGTATATAAAACTCCGAAAACCCACGTTTTTGGAGATTTTGCAGCCCAGTAGGTCCAGGTGCTCCGAGACAGGTAAAACATTGCCTCGAAAACTTCCTAGGAGGGTTCTGCCTGAAGGCCCAAGAACGTCCACTGGGGACCATAGCCCTCCGTAGGTCCTTTTAGGTCTAGGTTTATAGAAACTAACCATAACTCGGCGGTCACCGCTTGCAGGGCATCGTCGCACGCGACATCGACCACTCCGAGAGCTCCGCCAGCATCACAGCTGGAGGGATCGGCAGCTCGTACGTCAACCTGCGGCTCAAGAGCGAGCGAGGCAGCGGTCTCCACTACAACATCGAGATATACGCCTAGCGGGCTATATTCTATGTATTATACATTTGTAATATACACCTACTATCTTACCAATAAACATTTCTTATTACCCTGCTTATCCTCGGAACGGTTGTACCAAACATGAAGATTTTATAGGATTCTTTAATTGTTCAATAGTGCTCTTAAACTTTGGGTACTACAACTAATAAAATGCAGCAAACCCAAATGATGTGTAATAGATGACAGTAATGACGAGAGAACTGTGCAGATTCAATTAATTTACTTTCTAATTATGTCTTCATTTCGAACAAAGAGTTCGGAAAAGTAGCTGCGCTCCTACGCATTGTTCCTGGATATTCCTAGAGATTTTCTTTCGACGTTCTAATTGACTTTGACTTTCTTCTTTCAGTGTATTTGAGTGTAAGTTCATATTACACATCATTTGGTTGGCTGTATTTTATTTGCAGTATTTTGCTTACGCAAAGTTAATGAGCATAATAATATCGGAGTAGAAATACGAAATGGATCCGAATCAGCAGCGACCGCAGCAATCGCCCCGGCTACGACAGAATACTCCATCCTGGGTCATTGAAATTACTTATTGTCAAAAATATAAATCAGGTGATTCAGAATCATTTTTGGTCAATTTCTCATGCAACCTTATTCCTCCTTTTTTATTAATAAATACACAACTTTTAGTTGTTAAGAAACACCGCAGTAATAGCGATGGTATTCATGTTTTTAGTAAACCTATGTATATCCAGAATTTAAATAAAATAAAATGTGATAAAACTATGAACTCACGATTCTTAATATGTTTTTAACGGTTACGACATTAACTATTTGTTATGCATTATATATGTATAACGATAGTTTTATCTGCAACTAACTTAATTTACATTGTTATCAAGTCTATATTGGTATTTAAGGCGGCCCAACCCGGCGGGCCTAACTCATTCGCGGGCACGGTACAAAACCGTGCTTTTTCGCTCTGGGACCTTCTCTGTTTCAAAGAATAAGACAGGTTCCGTGATGAGGAAGATCCAACATGTCCACAAAAAAGACAATGTGCAAAGTGTATGATTTGGTAAGATTTACGAAAAATTTAATTTCAAAACGACTTATAGCTAAAAGTAAACCACGACCGCTGTAGTAAAAAATCTAACAAAAACCAAATAGATTATAAATCTTGATAAAATAAGCTATGTCTGATGACTAATCTTTTTAAGATGTTCTTACTTAATCATTGCGTAATCCACCTCCAAAGTTATTGTATAAATCGCGCAAAAAATTCAAACTTTCGGACCTTATAATTTAGAAACCAAACACAATTTTACAATGCCAATGGTCATCAGATATCTAGTTCGATCAAATAAAGCTATTTTGAGCAAAATTTTGGATCTCTGACAAGAAATATGGGCGTGATCTTCTTTCCCCTTTTGTATGAGGAGATGAGCGGGATGGGCCACCTTAATACTAGAGTCGCTGAAACTCTCTGTTAGATGGACATGAAGGCAAAAAAGTTGGCTAATTTAAAAATAATGCATCTCCAATGTTGGTTTTGAATGGCTTTTAAATAAAATGCCCAGATTATCTATAATAATTATTGTAAATCTTTATTCTTGATCACCTTTACGCTTATATATTCTGTTTTGCTCTTTGCATTAACCCTAGATTCTTAACCGCGTAGCTTATTAGGGTTCCGTACCCAAAGGGTGAAAACGGAACCCTATTACTAAGCCTCCGCTGTCCGTGCGTCCGTCTGTCCGTCTGTCACAGGGCTGTATCTAATGAACCGTAACAGGTAGGAAGCTGAAATTTTCACGGATTATGTATTAATTTTGCCGATATAACAATAAATTGGTAGAATTATAAAATAATCAAAATTAAAGGGGGGGGCATACAAAAAACGTGCTATTTTTGGGGTAAATCTTGTACGATGGTACGGAACCCTTCGTGTGCGAGTCCGACTCGCACTTGGCCGGTTTTTTCAACTTCATTTATGCAATAACGCTGTTACGGTGGTAAAGAAGTTTCTTATTCATCGATTTGCTGACATATTTTCGGAAGACTTCCATAAGTCAGTAGGGTGTTTAGGCGGATTCCATTATCGTGACGATAATGGAATCCGCCTAAACACCCTATCCCCATCCCTGGTAGGATATCAGATAGCGGTAGCCAGGTAGCATTGGAGGTTACGTGCATCGGTGCCTTTGCCGGTGTCGTTGTGTGATACCACTCTTTGTTAAATGGACGTCAAGGCAAAAAAATTGCTTATTTAAAAATAATGTATTTTAATGCATCTCCAATGTAGGAGTTTTGCATGCCTTCCAAATAAAATTTAGAAGCCAAGAAGAATAAAAAACCGGCCAAGTGCGAGTCGGACTCGCACACGAAAGGTTCCGTACCATCGTAAAAAAAAACCAAAAAAAAAACACGTTTTTTGTATGGGAGCCCCCTTTAATTTTAATTATTTTTTAATCTTACCTATTTGTTGTTATAGCGGCAAAATAAATACACACTCTGTGAAAATTTCAGCTGTCTACCTGTTACGGTTACTGAGATACAGCCCTGTGACAGACGGACAGATGGACGGACGGACGGACGGACGGACAGCGGAGGCTTAGTAATAGGTTTCCGTTTTCACCCTTTGGGTACGGAACCCTAAAAATGATAAGTTGCAGTGCGCTGCTTGAGTTGATGTAATAGCACAAATATAAAGGAGCTGACTTTGGGAGATAGCTTCTCATGGAAGACTCATGCGGATCACGTGAGTGACAAGCAGCGAGCATGGCATAGCCATGAGTTTAGTGGAAACATCTAACTGTAGTTAGTTCGCTTAGGAATTCGGGACGCCCAACATCGAATGTCCGTTGCACTAAGCAGCGTCCTGTGAAGTTAAATCAAGTAGTAAGCGAATTCGTAAGTGGATTGATTCGCCGGCGGTGCCGCCATTGTATGTAGAGGTTGGCTCCGCCGCCACCGCCCCCGTATAAACAAGTTTCTGTTGCTACTCTCATCCTTCCATGCTCGCTGGAACTAACAGTCAGTCATCTTGGTCCGGTCTAGAAGAGCCCCATAATACAGTTTTGACTCCCCTAATTCCCTAATAAAACTGGTTTTGGTAACGCTCTAAGAACTTTGATATTTTGAACGAATCATGTCTGTTCTGAAAATTTCCGTATTCGACAGTATTGTCGACAGCTTGTATTATTATTTAACTTTCTTACTATATATCATTTAATTCTATAAGGCCTGTCCGAGCTACAGAGGCAGAATATTCCAAACTATCCATTGTGTCAGGATTCATATTTTTTCAAAATGTTTAGGCATTTTTTTGAAACAACATTGTTCGTAGACAATATAATTGGTAAATGGTAGTTTTCCGTTTACGCCACATGGCAGTAATCTATTGGGCCATGTGTAAATAAATATTTCATTAATTTATCGTATTTTGTATAATAAAAAAAAACCCATGGAAAAAAAATCTTGTACGATAGTACGGAACCCTTCGGGTGCGTGTCGGACACGCACTTGGCCAGTTTTTCGGTAATGTGGTGTGGTGATATCATAGCGGTGGGTGATCAGCTATCCGTGTCTAGTTACATAAAACGACACACCTACTCTCATGATATTAGCCAAAAACAGCACATAGGAACTAGGTGCCATGCCATGCCCTTATGTGTGGTGCCCAGAACTCGACATAGCACATGTTTTAGTACCGGTTAAGGTTAATTGGTTGCATATCATTGTATAAGAAAATAAAGACTACACATATATTTCTGTGAGATAAGAACTAATTGACTAATAGTAATAGATAAGAAAAAAACTTGTCGAGTCTATTTAAGCTCACCGATCTATTGTAATGACATGTTTGGTAGCACGGCCGTTTTACCATATGAGAAAAGGACAAGCTAGTAAGCAGTTGTTTCAAGTTATTACAACAGAAACGTTCTCAGTCGCTGATCATTCAAGTGAGTGTTATCTTTATGTATTCAAGTTCATATAATATAGTATCTGATAAGCCTATAGTAAATTAACAATCCGTTAAGGGTTTTTTGATTTTCCTAAAACCCTGCCTTTAACGCGCCGTCACGAAAACCCATTTAAAAAAAAAAAGAATTGTAGTTATTTTCGTGACATTAGAAATTCAGTTATTTCTTATTTATGATACTTTTGAGATTACCGCGGTCGTTGAACATGTTAGAAAATTTAGAAAATTTAGAAACAATTAACAAGCATTTTTGTTAATTGTTTCAGTTTGTTACTAAATTAGGGACTAGTTTCATTCTTAAATGAAAAAGGAAGTTTCAATCCCTGATATAGGAGTGAGTACATGTAGTCAGTAAGGTTAGGTTAGAATTCGTCGGAATGGATTCGAATTTGATTGAATTTAATTTCATTTAAAAAAAAATATATATATACTTACAAATATGTTAATTTTAAATTGTATCTAGATCCAGAAGAACTGCGATAGATAAAAAAGATTGAATCAACCCAAATAGGTTATTATGAATCGTCCTTGTGAAAAATTAGCCAGTCCAGTAGATAATATTAACTGTCTTCTTTTCATGTTTGAAAAATGTTACGGATTTTCACGCGGCAGGAAGAGACATTCTCCGACGTTTCGAGCTAATCATTCAGCCCGACAACAAGCGTAATGATAAGCTCGAAACGTCGGAGAATGTCCCTTCCTGCCGCGTGAAAAGCCGTAACATTTTTCAAACATGTCTAACGACCGCGGTAATCTCAAAAGTGTCTTCTTTTCGTTTCCCACTACACGTTCACATTTTCACGTCGACATCACGTCACACAGTTGGACATGGATGACAGCCATGTAATGTGCACAACCCAAAACACCGCTTTCCCGAGAAATTTGGTGCCATACCAGGACCTAGCATGAGCACGAGCACGAGCATTTGACTTAGATCCGATTTTTCAATATTCAGATGGCACTGAACTGTCAGAGCCCCTAGTCCTACTTGTCACCTAAAATGAAGACGGAAAGTCATTAACAGAGGATTATATCTCCCGTCACAATTATTTATCAAAATATTGAATAATTATAACGGGTGGATAAGCAGCGGCATAAATAAATTTATCTGAGTGATTATAATTATAGACTATTGTATATATTATAAATTTAGGTATATATGTATAGACTATTATAATCTATATTATAGATATAGATTATAATTATAGACTATTGTAATATACTCTTATCAATTGTAAAATCTGTACCTAGAATGTAACCGTATGAGTAAAACTCATGCAAGAAAGTTTCTTTAAGGTGGCCCAACCCGCTCATCTCCCCATACAAAAGGGGAAAGAAGATCATGCCCATATTTCTGGTCAGAGATCCAAAATTTTGCTCAAAATAGCTTTATTTGATCGAACTAGATGTCTGATGACCATTGGCATTGTAAAATTGTGTTTGGTTTCTAAGTTATAAGGTCCGAAAGTTCGAATTTTTCGCGCGTTTTATACAATAATTTTGGAGGTGGATTACGTAATGATAAAGTAAGAACATCTTAAAAACATTAGTCATCAGACATAGCTTGTTTAATCAAGATTAATAATCTGTTTGGTTTTTGTTAAATTATTGATTACAGCGGTCGTGGTTTACTTTTAGCTATAAGTCGTTTTGTAATTAAAATTTTCGGAAATCTTATCAAATCATACACTATGCACATTGTCTTTTTTGTGGACATGTTGCATCTTCCTCATCACGGAGCCTGTCTTTTTCTTTGAAACAGAGAAGGACCCAGAGCGCAACAGCACGGTTTTGTATCGTGCCCGCGAATGAGTTCGTCCCGCTGGGTTGGGCCACCTTAATGATAGATGTACACTTTGACGGGATACACTTTCATGGAACACAATTCTTTATTTTCAGCATCAAAATGAATTCCCTCGTGCTTCTCACACTGGCCGTGCTGGCCTGCGCGGCCGCCGCCCCCGCCGCACGCGAGGGAGGCAACCTCCACGCGGGCCTCGCCAAGTCAAAGAGGTCGGAGGACAACACCATTCCCTTTCAGAGGCGATTCAAGGAGGAATTCTACTCTGATCCCGCAGAGCAGATCATTCAGGTAACCTTCTTGTGCTGTGTGAGGTCCGGCACGTCAAGACTGCATTTCTTCCCGATCGTGTCGTAAGAACTGATTCATCGTTCGTGGATCCGCTAGGTCCCTTTCCTTACTTACTAAGTGGTGGGTTATTCCCGCCCTGGTTGGTACCATCGCATTGAACGATGGTCGAAGCGGCAATCAAAATTGTCTGTGTTTCCCATCCAGTTGTGCAATAAAAGGAAGGTCCTGGCATGGCACCCAGTTCCTATGAAGGCTGTCGGGCTAATATAATGAAAGTAGGTGTTGTATTAGCAATCCATGTCCAGATACATAAAAAACTACACTCGTACCTACTCTAATAATACCACTCCTAAAATTGTGATATTTGCCCAACACCCCGCGTTCCCGAAATAATAAGGTGCCATGCCTTCCCTTTATAAGCACGGCTACATTGAACTGGAAGGAAAACATGGACAATTTTGAAATGCCGTTTTGACCAAATCTTCATCATACGCGATGGTACCGACTCGGGCAGGCTTAACCCTGATGCAATACCTGTCGAGGCATTTACCCAAAGTACATTCTTTGGTCTGCCTTGTGGGAGACCAACAACTCACCGTTGGCCTGGAGACCCTGAGCCACAGACGATTTATGGGGTCGCTCTGTCTGTTCTACTCTAACTTGCATCTCTTACGCCTCCCCATCCTGCCTATATCCGCTGCAACCGCCGTAGAGAATCAGAGCACCGCCTTGTGGTTGACATTAGGTTTTTGGAGAACGAACCGTTTCTCAAACTTATTTCTCTGCCGAACCACCAGGATTAGGAACTGTCTGCCGGCGGATGCCTTTCCTCATACTCGAATAGCGGAATAAGCTCGATAGCTCAGCGATAGTCCGCAAATCCGCGGTGATATGGTGCATCGCTGAACGTGGTTACGCAAGGCGAGGTGTATATTACTCTTCTCAGCACCCCAGCACATAAAACAAACCTGGAATCCTTCAAACACGGTGTGAGGCCGGCATGATTTTCGCAGTTCGAAAGCCCAGGGGCATTCCGGCACCTTATATGCGAAGACCTGACGCATGCCGCAATAGACATTACATTAACTCACCATCGTCACCATTCGCAGGATATCATCTCACGAGACATCAACCATAACGAGGGGAGACATCAAACACCCGGGAGAGTTGCCAGGGCCGGTAGACCTATCAACCTGGGGCATAAGAGCATCCGAAGCAGCCCCAACTATGTAGATATCAACGATATAGACGTCTAGCGGACGCCACCCTATGTGTATACCCAAGATCTTAAATAAGTGAGAATGCGTGCTGAAGTTAGTACAATTTAATAAATACATATGTGGTGTATATAAATGTCGTTTTTGTTGCTTATTATGTGTTGTTGTGACCAGTTCAGAATAATAACTACAATAAGGCATTTGCGTATAGTAATGAGAAAACAAAACCTAATTGATTTGCCGTTTTAATTCACCCAGATGGTAATTCAGCTAGTTTCGCCGTACCGATACGTTTAGTTTCATATTCCAATCAAGGCTATCGTGCCTTCACTTATTATTGAAGCACGTTCCCACCATGTCCCGAGGCATTGGGCTATTGACTCTGATAATAATATGATAGTTAATATGTTTTTAACGGTTCTGACAAAATAATTTTGTCATTAGTTCGAAGTGGATGAGAGATTTGTGAAATGAGCATTTTGTCTGCAATAATAAATATTAACCTAATTGCTGTTGTCATCAAATATATTATAATATTACTTAGTATTTTACGTCAAATTTTGAGGGGGATTTAGGTTTTTTCAGAAAATGCTCATGAAATAGTATTTTTCCTTTTGTATGCAAACGGGAGGCAAATTTTCGACCACGAGTGTAGGTACCAAAATTGTTTTGGAACACTCGTGGCCGAAAATTTGCCACACCACACAACTGCCATCCTGATGTGAGCCCAATACACGCCATTCCCGAAGGAATTGGGTGCCATGCCGGGACCTTACCTGTATGAGCACGGGTACACTGAACTGAAAATGAATCCCCCGAAGTTATTTATAATTCATCACCTTTTATTTAATCATTATTTGTGATACCTTCACCAACGGATCCTGCACTTTTTCGGAAAGGAGCATTAGAGGGTGGAGAACTCACCAAGTCACCTGCACAGGGAAACCTGGGTGGAGTCAATTCTGAGACCCAGCGTACCCTGAAAACGCACTGAACACCCAGGGAGACAAAATCGCCCCTTGGGTCCTGGAGGGTCAAATATCTCGGGGAGGTCCACATCGTTTTCGAGAAGATCAGAATAGTATTTGATAAAGCTTAAAAGATTAATAAGGTTCGCTACGATTTTAGGAGACGTCCTTATAACTTCAGGTTGGCTAAACTTTTTAGAAGAAGATGTTCACCCGCAGCGACACGGCAAAACATTACACTGCTAAGTGAGCATCCCATGGGCAAAAAAAATCTTGCGAATAAAATTGTCACAATTTACGAATTGCGGACAAAAAAGGCAAAAACTTCGGCCTTTGGTGTGTTTAGGACTCTTATGTATGATGAATAAACAATAAACAATTATTTACAGGTCATCATGCTGATAGGTGATTCGTATGTATAAAATAGCCTCACGGTGCTAGTGAGGCTATTTGAGTTTCAAGTCAAAATCAAATCAAAATCAAAATCAAAATATATTTATTCTTTACCAAAAAAAGCTTAGCCTTATATTACATAATTCATATTTTTTATTTCTTTTAATAATAACTAGGCTGTTATATACAGTAGTAACTCTGCTTCTCATGCTAGGATTCCCTGTGTTATGAGAAGCAGGGTCTTTCATCGAGCTGTCGGGTTGAAGTAGACGTGTAAATTAAAAACAATTGCACTTAACATAGAAATTAGTACAGAATATACAATCTTAATAAACGCAAACAGAAGCATCGATACGTGGATTAATACAAGAGCAAAGAACTACATATAAGTTAATGCTACACAATATTTAATATTAATTTAAAATAAGTAAATAACAACTAATTATATTTCAAGAAAAGGAGGGGAAAACGCAACAAACGCAAAAACAAAGAAAGACATAAAAAGATGAAAACAATATTTTTGAACTAATTTTAAGTTTATTTCGATACAGCTAATAGGCATTAAGTTTCATTGCTCGATTTCGATGTAAGCCATCCGTGCACAGCATTTTTACATTTGTGTTTGGTAAGATATAAGATGGTTAGTTGGTTATTTGTTTCGGTGTAGATGTCGCAGGCAATTTGTATGAATCCGCATTTTACATATGGCGTCGTCCGTTTACAAACGCTCGCTGTTTTGTAATATGCCGAAGGCAAAATGTAAACTGCCTTGTCAATATGTAATTTGCCACAACAATTGACGGACTCTTTTAACGCCATTTACAAAATGCCGCGGCAAATTGAAGTATTTAGTTCCATTTCTTACCACGCGCGGCGCTGCTGACCAAAACAAGAAAAATGGCGTCGAATAGTGGTCGTGCGACACAAACAAATATTGAAAACAGTGGAAATACGACGAGTGCACGGGACTTTTCACAAGAAATCAGTGATTTCAAAGACATATATTATAGTGAATTAAGAAAATTTTACGATTCACAAACAGGAACAGTGAAAAAGCCATGGACAAATCAAAAAATTTTTGAGGTTATCCGGCACGTAAAAAACGCTAGGGTGTCCATGCAATCTGGCACTCGGAAGACACCTGCGGAATATTATTGGTCCAAAAAGTATGACGTAATGAGTATTGGTGACGAGGACTATCTTATTCTGAAAAAGGACAACCCTGAAAGTCCAACAGTCCGTGTCATACCAACTGAAGAATATTACGACGTACTGTCAGACATTCATAAAGCCTGTGGACATGGTGGTCGAGATAAAATTCAATACCAACTGAAAAATAGATTTGTCATAGTGAGAAAAGCAATCGACTTATTTGTATCATTATGTCCTGTCTGTGAATCCAAACGTAACGTACCAAAGAAAGGGATCGTCACTAAACCAATTATATCGCGAGATTTTAACGAGCGGGGTCAGGTTGATCTGATTGACCTACAGTCAGCTCCAGATGGTGAGTTTAAATGGCTGCTCAACTATCAGGACCACGGCACTAAGTTTATTCATCTGAGACCACTTTCTTCAAAAAAAGCAAGTGAGGTCGCCACTGAGCTGCTCAAAATTTTTTTAGAATTTGGAGCACCATATATACTACAGAGCGATAACGGCAGAGAATTGACCGCTAACATCATTGAAGAAATGGTAAAAATGTGGCCTGCTTGCAAAATAATACACGGTACACCGCGACACCCACAGACCCAGGGCAATGTTGAGCGTAGCAATCAAGACGTTGAAAACATGCTTCGTGCTTGGATGCGGGATAATAATTCTACCAAATGGGCGATGGGCTGCTTTTTCGTGCAGTATAGCAAGAATACATCTTTCCATAGAATTATAGGAAGATCGCCATTTCGTGCTCTTTTCGGCTGCGAACCAAAATCCGGTCTGCAAAGTTCTTGCATTCCCCATGCATTCTCCATCACAACTGAAGAACAATTACAAAATGTTTGTGATGGAAGGCATGTCGATGTTCAAGGACCGAATTTTGATGTTGGTGAAATTATTCAAGCACACAAGTCTTCAGAAGAACAATTACAGGTGGATGTTCAAGCATTATCTGTTGTTGGTGAAAATATTCAAACACAGGAGTCTTCAGAAGAACAATTTCATGATGCTTGTGGCGGAAGACCAGTGACATGTCAAGGATTATTCGATGTCAGTGAAATGATTCAGATACACGAGCCTTCACAAAACCAGACTCCAAATTCTGAAAATGAGACATTGGTTAATTTAAAAGATGATTCCACAAAAGTCGCAACCAGTTCTGTTACCATATTATCTAACGTATTAATTACGTCGCCTGTGCAACTTGATGCTCACATTTCAAATGATGCAAATACCTCAACGTTCATTCAACCTACATACGCCTTTAATGATTCAACTCTGCAAAAATCTATCGTGATGCAAGATTCAAGTGACATTTCTACCTTCACACTATTTGCGGAGAATCAAATGGTGAAGGTTACGGAGCAAAAGTTCTATGTTTTCTGTGCAAACGAGAACAAGACATACAATCAGAACGGAGTAAATCACATCAAGGCGTAAAACGAGCTGCAGAAAAAATGATGGATGATACAGCTAAGAAACTCCCAGCACTAACCATAGGAGATAGTGTTTTTGTGAGTGTTCCAAAAATCGACAGAGGGCCCATAGATGCTAAAAATGTAATGGGAAAAATATTGGATACGAGACACGGCGTTTACCAAATTGGCACATCTAACGGAGTCATCAAAAATTCGTTTTCTCGACAGGAACTACAAAGTTCGTCAAACAAATACCTCAAAGAAATTCCACAGAATATTATATCATTAAGAGAAGCTGTTTCCAAGGAATCTTTATTTGGTGGACAGGGTTTTAGCAAATGTTTGTGCAAGCCGGCTAAAACGCAGTGCCAAAATAACCGATGCGCATGTTTCAAAAAGAAAGTTCTTTGTGGGTCGAAATGTCATTCAAGTTTGACATGCGCCAATAAATAAGTTTTGGTTTTTCTATAGATACTTTATAACGTTTTGACTTTTTAAGATTTATTTTTATTTTGTTAAAGATTTTTGAATTTTTTATAATTTGTTTTTCTTTCAGAGTACCTGTCACTTAAATTATCACTCCGCCTATAAATGTGACATACAAAATACCATATTGTGGTATTTTGAATATTTTTCTTTAATGGGTAATTTTGTGTTGCGTCTTTCCTATTACACCTACCTATAGGTTTTCTAAATGGTGTTTTCATGTGAAATGCCATATTGTTGATAATATTTTAAATGTTGATTTTGTTACCTACTTGAATTAATAAGCTTACCTACCTACTCATATTTTAAGTTTTCATAGGTTCTAAAATAAAGTCTGATTTGTCCAACACGTGTATTATTTTATGTTTAATGATATGATGGTCACCCTACTATTTAAATCAATGTCTAAATTATAACAATTGAACGAATTGCCATTTTGCCTTCGGCATATTGCAAAACAGCGAGCGTTTGTGAACGGACGACGCCGTTTGTAAAATGCGGATTCATACAAAATGCCTGCGACATAGATATGGGGACCTAAAAAGGTAATGAATTTTTGAGCAAAGGAAGTGCGGGTTTTCGGTACAGGCCAGCGACTTTGGCGCGCACTTTGGAACTTCTGGTTCTACACTCATCGTGTTGGCAATCAAATGAAATATCTGATCGAGATCTCCTTCCTATGATGTTCAAGTTGTATTTTGTCATATCTCTGGAACTTCTTCTCTAAGAACCATCATTCCAATCAAATCGATTAAATGTATGATGTTATTACTCAAATCAAGGGTATGCCTTCTATTCCTGGCATTTTCAAATCCCATCATGTTAGCGGTACTCAAATTAGAGTAGCGTCACTTTCCTTTATCCCAGTAACTGGATGCTGTAAAAGTGGGTTGTAAACAGTCTTTTTTTGCTGGATTCCGTTGGTAAAGACATGCGCGAGACCACACAGATTGTGGATCGTCAAAATGTTATTTTAAGCGAGATGTAAGCAAATACGAGCAATACCCTTGTCAGAATTGTGATTTGTCACAGTAAAATCTATGGAATGTCTATGGATATACTGATTTTATATTTAAACGTTTACTTAAGGTGGGCCATCCCGCTCAACTCCCCGTACAAACGGGGAAAGAGATCACGCCCATATTTCTTGTCAGAGATCCCAAATTTTGCTCAAAATTGCTTTATTTGATCGAACTGGATGTCTGATGACCCAAATTGTAAAATTGTGTTTGGTTTCTAAGTGAAAAGGTCCGAAAGTTCGAATTTTTCGCGGTGGAGGTACGCAATGATAAAGTAAGAACATCTTAAGAAGATTAGTTATCAGGCATAGCTTATTTTAAAGATTTATAATCTATTTGGTTTTTGTTACATGTTTGATTACAGCGGTCGTGGTTTACTTTTAGCAAGTCGTTTTGTAGTTAAAATTTTCGTAAATCTTACCTTATCATATATCAATGCACATTGTCTTTTTGTGCCGGTTTTGTACCGTGCCCGCGAAAGAGTTAGTCCCGCCGGGTTGGGCCACCTTAAGTAAAAGTTTTAGCATTAAAATTATTATAACATGTTCTATCTGTAACATAAAAACGTTTTGAAATGACTAACGAAATGCTATGAAATGGCAGTACGACTAGAATCACATTGATCAACGGGTGACATTGTGCTGCTTAGCGAATTTTTACTTAATTAAAATGGATTACGATCGAAATTACTTCGGAGATACTAAAATTGCCGATGTCATGTTACTAAAGCAATTTAAGCTATTGTAAAGTACAAATTCATGAAGTACTTAAACTGATGTAAATATACCACAATAATATTTACAGCCCTAATGTAATCCAGACAGCTAGATTTACTGGAGATAAAATATAGGTAAAATACAAAATAATGACTTGACTACAAACACAAAAAAAATGTTTTTTGTACGTCTTAATTCAATCACATTGTATACAGAAGAAAACACAAAAAAAGCTTTTTTTATGACCGGACTCAGATTCCAGGGTTTTATTGTTAACATATTACATACATCGTAATAGTGGTGAGAGTTCCGATTATGTGTCGGCTTATCTCAAAACTATAGGATGATTAGAGCATGTCTTGAGCGGCTCGTCGCCTAGTGGCGCGGGGATGGCCTAGCGTACCAGAGGCCTGGGTTCAATTCCGACTTGCACCACTGTCTTTCTTTTTCCGAGTTCGATACGTGCATTTCGTCACGAATGCGAGCTGCTCCATGGTTCGGAACCCATGTAAAACTGTAGGTCCCCTTCCCCTACTAGGTGGTAGGGTTTAAGCCCGCCCAGGTTGGTACCATCGCATTTGGATGAAAAGATGGTCGAAGCGGCAATGAAAAATTGTCCATGTTTTCCATCTAGTTCAATGTAGCCGTGCTCATAAAGGGAAGGTCCTGGCATGGCACCTAATTCCTTCGGGAATGTGGTGTATTGGGCTAATATCATAACGGTAGTTGTGTGGTATTAGCCATCCATGTCAGGCCGCATAAAAAAAAATGTCTGAAAGTATTTTTTCCCAGTATCGATATCCTGTTAGATATTGGTCTGTTTCAACATTTCACCATTTACAATTTGTTGCATCGCGCAGAAGTTTTCAGTTGCGTTAAAATCATTGTTGTCTCTTTCAAGATGCACGCTACTTGTCCAATTTTTATAAGCTAAATTACTGCGACAAATGATATCGAGTAACGAATAGATTAATGAATTTTACATGTGCCACTCCACAACATTCCCTGTTCTACAATCACAAATCTTGAGAAGAGCCACTCTGTCTTGTAATAACATAAAACAATAATACTTGCCTTAGTCTCAATACTTCTCATATCCGGGCACTTAGCTAACAAACTTAGGTACTCAATATAATCAGTTATCTTCGCGAAAATAAATAATCTCTGGCATTCTAGAGCGCTTTTGATTTGAAATTTTGAAATTGCCTCGAAACTGTTCTCCCGGAAAGTGGTTGCTTTAGGTTTTTTCATTGAGATTGAAATAGTAGATTATGTACGTAGATTACATTAGATCAATAAACAAAAAAGCCTTCAGCCCTAGAAACGATTTCGATCACGCTTTTTTTTTAAATTCAGTCTTGTGGTTGCAATGGAACATTTTAGCATCGGAAATGAGCAGATGTACTATGTAAGGTTACGTTTGCTTTGGATTTCAAGCTATTTTAAGCCTTATTTAAATAAATAAGGCCTAAAATAAATACATACAAAAAAATAAATATTTTCGTATGTATGTTTTTTTTTAAGTAAAGCATGGTTTTTTATTTTTGGTAATTATGCAATTTGAGGGCTTTTGCGAAAAACGATGGGAATTTTTTTTCTTCGAAAACTTGTTGCTCTGATTGCAACAAGTGATATTCCATTGGGGAAGGAAAAAAATAACGAATATGTATATTATAATACCTACTAAAGGCTTTTCGTGATCTATAAAAAAAATAAACAAGGTTCATTTAGAGAAGATACGTCACCCGACACCTAACCTAACAAACCTAACCTAACCTAACCTAACCTAACCTTACCTAACCTAACCTAACCTAACCTCTTTCACCCCCTTCGAGTCTAATTTTCGCAACAAAAGGTAAAGTCCAGCATATCTCTATACTTACTGAAATTAATCAAAATTGAATCAGTGGTTTAGGCATGGAAGCGCAACATACAGAGTGACTTTCGCATTTATAATATACTAGCTGAGGTACCCGGCTCCGCTCGGATCAATGTAGTTTTTGACTGATTTCGGGCTGGTCAAGTTCAGCCTGCGTTTGCAATGTAACGCAAATGCCTATAACTACGATCACTCGGAAATGTGTCGGTAATTACGATCAGTATACTTAAGCCTCCGAAAAAATATTAAAACAATGAGTTATTCATATGGTTTTTTTACCTAGGCAACGCAATGAAATTATCTTTCATTCCAAGTAAACAGTTATTATATCGCATATGTAGGTTTGGGCCAGGGTGCTGCCAAAGTTCAAGCGGGGCAGGCGCGTCCGCCGCCCATACTATGTCTTAGTGAAAGGAGTAAGAAAATCGAAATTATTCAAATCAGTGTTTCCAGTTAATAAGGGAAAGTAATCCTAAAGTAACTTTCTTTACAGTTTGCTTGTATGTTTAGAGATCTTATATGTTTATTTGTATGCTCGTCATTAGCTTAGTTTCGTCAGGAAGTAAAGAAAACAATCGATCGTAGTTAGGGAAGTCAGTGCAAGCTTCGTCCCGATTTACGACCAAGTGATCGTAAATGGGATTAAGCATCGATCATTTAAATACCGTTTTTAACACAAATCCAAATGTTTTTACAAGTATTTTTTTAACATTTAATTAAATTCACCTTTTGATTACGTTAGGATCAAATTACGATCGACTTAATACTAAGATTTTGAATGAATAATTGCGAGAAAGATGGGACTGAATTCAATTAATTAGTATCTAAAGTATTATTAGGACCAATAATTTCATCATTCGTATATCTGACGTTTATAAGAATTAAAAACACGAGTCATCGACTCAAGTATTGTTTATATATTAACAATATTTAAAATGTTCTCAATTTTGATGAAGACATGTCGCTTTCGTCGTAATTTAAATAAAACCTGTGATCGGAAATAGGGACATAAGAAATACTGTATTCTCTTAATTGCGATCTCAATGATGTTTGCGAGTGTATTTACAACATGGGATCTTGATCCTGAGTCTTAAGTTGTTTAGAAATAAAAGTTATAAGCATGATAAACAGTTCTAAGGGTTCTTCTTTACTGAGTTAATCGAATCCGCGGTTCAGTTTTTGACGTAACTTAGTGTAGGTAGTTTAACTACCAGAAGTTGAAATATATGAAATTATTTCAATAATAATTCATATAGAAAATAAATAAAAAATTACTTTTGCATGCAAAAAAAAAACGGAATAAAAAAAACCTTGGATACTCAATAATCATTTTAAACGGCCTTATCCACTCGGGTGTGGAGCGGCCTCAGGAGGCCTCTCAATAAAAAGCTATACCGGGTGTTAACGAGGCTATGGTCCAAACGTTAACCAGTTATTCCTTGGTATATTTAGAGCAAAAAAGGTTAGTAACATTTTGTTAAAAAAAATCGTCCGCCCCATACATTTTTGTAAATACTTGCATGCAAAATCTAAATTTAAATTAATTTAAATTTAACAACAATTTTATAATATAATTACATGAGATTACATTAATACCTACCTACCGATAATTGAAAAACTTGTTCAAAATCCACTTATGTCATACATACAAAAATTATCGACTAACGACCCGTCACAGTCACAAAATTTTGCTTTAGGTTTCGACGTCATTTCAGATTTTGTAGGTATCTGGCGTCGACAACCACGTTCGCTGACATGGCCGAGTAGCAGCCCAACTGACACACATAACGCCGGCGTGTTTGGCTCGAAAGCAGCATTTCGATTCAGCCTGGCGGAGTGAGCCCCCCTGGTTAAATGGAATCTCTCTAAACATCTGTCAGGATCAAGATTGGGCGTTCTCACTTCTAGAGTTAAATATGCTAGTATTATCTATAATGATTTCTCTATAAAATGTATATGCCGTTTTTAAAGATTTGACGAAAATGAAAGGGATTGGAAAAAACATTTGTAAATAATATTAAATCATCAAACCAATAATTATAGCATTTAGGTACCCTGTATGTACTAATGGTGCAGAATAAGTCATTTGAAGAAATCTGTGGCTAAAGGATGTTTTAAGGGATTCCTGCTCATTTTTATCATACAAAAACGTTTAAAAACTTTTTTAAATGTTTAATATATTAAAATTTCGATCAGTTAAAACTTTGGTCGCAATTAGTTATGATGGCGATCGTAATTGGGGACATCATTAAAAATCGATCGTAATTATGAGCAAACCATTTTCGCCGGCTAATCGCAATGAATGGCCCATATCTTTTGTTTTAACAATCATCAACAAGATTATTTAAATACAAACAATAAATTTAAGGAATATTCTTACTATCTACATACACAAAATATGTGGACTTGTAGCTTAAGGCTTGTTTTAGTAATGTAAACATGGAGGGTCCTTAAGACTCGAAATTTGATCGTAGTTATAGGCATTTGCGTTAACCGGAAAAAATGTAATTATTTACGACATCACATTACAAACCTCAAAAATTGCAGTATTTCTCCACGATTTAATGGACGTTATTATACATATAAACCTTCCTCTTCAATCACTCTATCTATTAAAAAAAAATGCTTCACAATCCGTTGCGTAGTTTTAAAGATTTAAGCATACATAGGGATATAGGGACAGATAAAGCGACTTTGTTTTATACTATGTAGTGATAGTATGGATTACATATGGATATGCGCATCGGCAATTTTTTGTTTAATCTGAAAATTTTTGAAAATATTTATCAACTACTTATGACATTTTGATTACTTTGGAGGAAATACCTGCGCATTCCATAGATTCCCAACAGTTGGTTCTAATTTGAGGAATTTTGACAGTAAATGGGTGCATACCTGTGCAAAGGATTTCCAGTGATCCTGGAAATCCTTTACTTATTTGACCCGTAAAACCGTTTTCCCCGAAGTTTAAACATATGAAGAAGCACTGGTATGTCGTAGTCCCCGAGACAGTTCGAAAGCCCATGGGCGTCATCGACCACATCTGATGGCTTACCGTGAGACACGATTGGGAATGTTGACTGATGGGCTTGTGTCGTAGGAGTGTTGTAAGTGACATGTGTTGAACGATTTAAAAAAAAAACTGTATCACTGTCAGATTTTTCAATCAAATCAGGTAAGTAATAAAAAAATACCTACCGATAATAATCCCCGAGTTATAGATAAGTAGATGAAATAAAATAAATATTTTTTCAGTTTTATTTGTTTTTATTAACTTTTGGTCTTCTTACCATAATAATACAGATTGTGTTGCAAATATGCATTACTTTTCACTAAAAAAAATAATATTTAAGTAAATAAAGGTTGGTTAAGGTGGCCCAACCCGGCGGACCTAACTCATTCGCGGGCACGGTACAAAACCGTGCTGTCGCGCTCTGGGACCTTCTCTGTTTCGAAGAATAAGACAGGCTCCGTGATGAGGAAGATGCAACATGTCCACAAAAAAGACAATGTGCATAGTGTATGATTTGGTAAGATTTACGAAAATTTTAATTTCAAAACGACTTGTAGCTAAAAGTAAACCACGACCGCTGTAGTCAAAAATCTAATCTTTTTAAGATGTTTTTACTTTATCATTGCGTAATTCACCTCCAAAGTTATTGTATAAAACGCGCAAAAAATTCGAACTTTCGGACCTTATAACTTAGAAACCAAACACAATTTTACAATGCCATTGGTCGTCAGACATCTAGTTCGATCAAATAAAGCTATTTCGACCAAAATGTTGGATCTCTGACAAGAAATATGGGCGTGATCTTCTTTCCCGTTTTGTATGGAGAGATGAGCGGGATGGGCCACCTTAAAGTGATTCTGTGCATACATTCTGCAAAATTTTGGATACATACACAAAATTTTCTGCAGGTAATTTTTAACATTATTTTTAAATTATAATAAGTTTATATAAGTATCATCGACAAAAAAACAATTCAGCTCGACAAACCGTCATTGTCACAGGTCAATTGTCAAATTGGAAAGGTGATTTTTTTTAAGCAATAATTATCGGCAGTAGTGGGGGGAAGGGGGCAAAAAGGGTATAATGTTAGTACATTGTCCAATGATCTCACCCGAAAGATTTTATTTGCACGAAATTCTTGATGTTACACACCTGTTAAACTGAAAAATGGATATTTCTAATGGAGGATTTTTTATTCAAAAAGTATCAACAACCAACCTAAGAGTAAAGATTTTTTCAAATCAGAATAAGGAAGATAAAGTATGATTCCAATAAGTAGATATTACAATTTTGGCCAGTTATTTTTTCAAGTTGATGAATCAGTTCCAAACAGAAAAATCCTTCTCAATGCAGTTCATATACTAGTAGAATGAACAACTGACAATAGGGCCGAAACTTTTTTCGATAAATTTACAAAGTTGTCATATTTAACAGAAAAAATAGAACATAAGTAAGAAAATATATTTGTGACTCCAAAAAGCATAACCTATTAATATAGACTAATAATTACTTACTATGCTATTAAATTATGTACTTGTATTTACCTAGTTAACTAAATATTCTTGATAGATATTTACCTATTCATTTATATAATATAATGAATCATTCAATTAGAAATATTTGTAATGCCTTGAGGGAAGAAAAACCAGCCAAGAGCGAGTCGGACTCGTACACGAAGGGTTCCGTATCATCGTACGAGATTTAACACAAAAAAATCACGTTTTTTGTATGGAGGCATTAATTTTTACTATTTTTTTATTTTACCTATTTGTTTTTATAGCGGCAAAATAAATACACACACTGTGAAAATTTCAGCTGCTATTGCGGTTCATGAGATACAGGCCTTTGACAGACGGAAGGATGGACGGACAGCGGAGGCTTAGTAATAGGGTTCCGTTTTCACCCTTTCGGTACGAAACCCTAAAAAAGAAAATATTTCTTACCTCAAGGTCACCACAAATAAGGCGAAAGAATATTTAAAAGCGTGGGTTGTGACAAATATAAATTTCAAAATTACTTTGTGTTTTCTTTAAAAAAACCATCAAAAATTGTATTAAATCAACTGGAATATTTATTCTATTAATACTAATTGTCCTTCATTATTATATTTTTTTCCTGGACGGATATAGATAAATGAGTTATTCTCATAACTTTAGTGCAGGTAGAAACATTAACAAAAAATAAATTAAGAATATTATATGTTTTTATTTAACTGGATTATTTTTTTGTAAAGATAACTATTAAAAATATAAAGTGATTTAGAATATTTCAACTGCAGCACATATACATTGTTAAATGAAAATGCAATAAAAAATAACATTATCACATGGTATAATAATATGAAAATATTTTTATTAGCTCGCATTAAACGATATTTTTAATTACAAAAAAAATAAGGCATCAAATTATGTGATATAAAGTCATAAATATATGGAGTATTTAAAATGCAAAAAAAAAAAAACATACAAAAATCAATAAACAAAGCAAAATATACAGAAAATTCAGTTTCATTGCAAATAGGTTTTGCAAAAACCACATGAAGCATCGTTAATTTCAAAATAATTTCATAGACCACAAAATGTGATGACAACTTGACAATCTTAAACATATAAGTAACCATTACCTTCTTCTATTTAGACTTATGTACTACAAAGCCTGAAAATACCTTATGAAAATCTCTTCCATTACTTTTTGTACCATGTGAGGACACTTATGCACTAAGTCGGCATGAAAATTAAATTAATTAAGTAAGAATTTTAATAAAGATTTTAGTCCAAATTATCGGGACCACTTCTTTCATTCGTTATTTTTCTGAGAGGACAGACCCCAATACGAACCTACATATACTTAATATAACTTTAATTTGAATCAATTACAGAGTGATTTAAAAGCGTGATTTTTTTTCACGAAATATATATTTATTGAGGTTACCAATGACATCTACATAGAAGCTTTCAAATCACAGAAGAAATCACATTTTGAAAATAACCAGAAAAATTCAAGGGAAGCATCGTGTTGATTCGAATATAATCTAGAAATTCATTGGCTGACGTAATCGTCGGGATAGCTCAGTGGTAGAGCAGTGGACATGTAATCCAAAGGTCGCAGGTTCGAATCCCGCTTACGACGAATGTCACGACTAAAAACCTTTTTTGATTATTTTTTGAATCTGATTACAATGCTTCAATGAAGATGTCGGATAATCTCAAATTAATGATAACAGTAATGTTGTATTCATTAAATACATAAAACAATCATATTACTTCCATAGTACAGATTTAACAAGATTTAAACTCTCATTTTGGATTAGATTTCCATTAGTTGGTTTGGGAAATGCTTATTCCATGAAACATTTTTTGAAATCTGTACAAATTTCAATGACTTAGAATCTAATGTTCCTATTTTTTCTGCTCCTCAGAAACCTATTTTTTTATCGCACTTAACGATTTCACAGCGACAAATGCACATTTGAGGTAAACATTAAACTATGAGCGTGTAAGGCGATTTGGCGCCTAACATAGAAACAATTTGGCTTACTTATGAGCAAGGCATTAAAGTACCACTGCATGTGAGGAAGATAAAAAAATTTTTTTTTAATAAATTTAAATAAGGTCGAATTCACAGGCTTGGTTATCACACATGCTTTTATGGAGACGAAAGAAAATTAGCCACTCCTCACATAAAAAACACACACAGTGGACCCTTAAAATAGCTTTTTTTATCTAGATTAGCAAATGCTTAATCTTAATGTATTTTTTGTATATTAATACACAGCTATGTATTTTCAATTACTGCAAAATATGTCTATGTAATTGACAACTGTCAGCTGTCAAAATTAACATCTATTTCCGAAAAAAATGTCTTGACATGATAGTTTTAAGTATTATGTTCTTCATTTTATTTCTAACAGGCTTTAGGATCATCCCTCCATGACTGCGTTCAAACTACGGACGAAAGGATTTGAAGAAATTATTATTTGATTATTTATCTCTCGATGCATAAAAAATGCTTCAAATAAATTTTGTTCACAATTTGAACGTGGCCCAGTCTGTATCGGGAAGTGTTGAGTTCCAGTGGGTCGCGGTCACCTCGTAGAGGGTGTCCCGTCAGCGGCCTTACCGTCGGCTCACCCTGCACTCTGTGGCTACGCTCCGACCTTGTTGCGACGCTTGTTCAGTAGTGAGTTGTTGCTCTGGATAAGAGGTTTTATCTGCACCTGAAGTGAAAATCATATCGATAATTTAATTGAAACATTCATATTTTGAAGAAGTTACAGGAGAACGGATGAAACTAAAAAGTTTTGACACTACAATTGTGCAGCGGGAGGCGTGACAGCCAGATTCGGCTCTCGGTGAATACATCATTACGAATGAAGAATGATGTAACAACCATCTGGTTTATTGAAAACTAGTTCTTATATTAATAAGTTTACCTACCAATTTGGTAGTCTTAAAATTGTTTTTTCTCCGTTATCATCACTATGTTACAAATGTGTACGGCTATATAATGTTGTAAGTCGCGTGGCGTCTTTTTTTGCACGCTCGTTGTATGGAAGTTATTTCTCCATGCATTCTTCACCTCCTTGGTCAGAAGGGAATTGCAAATTATTTTAATGGCCCTATATCCCATAGCGTATCCCCACACGGCGGAATATAGCCAGTGCCATCACGTAAGCGGGAGGGTACGCACGCGTGTCCGTCCCCGCTCAGCAAGCTACGACTAGTCTGATTTTGTAAAATTACTGTATTTAGAAGATTTTTTTAACAGCAAGGGGGATGTGTACCTCGCTAGGGCTGAAAGGTATAAGATTTTTTCTATTTAATTATTCTAAGTAGAAAGATAACAGAGAAAATGGCTTTGAAAGGTAAAAAAGGTCCTTTTAGAAATATGGGATGGGACCTTCGCAAAGGTACGTTCTATAAGCTCAGTATTTTTTCAATATTTAACAACTAAAGCCTTCACTGTAATCGACTTCAGAAAAACGTTCATTTTTAGGTATATATGCCCTTAAGCCAAAGCCAGAGATCTAAAGCTATCTTTGGCCAAAGCAATAAATCCTTACTAATATTATAAATGCGAAAGTAACTCTGTCTGTCTGTTACGTTTTCACACCTAAACCGCTGAACCAATTATGATGAACAGGTACAGACATAGTCTGGACTATGGAGAAGGACATAGGCTACCTTTTGTGGCAAACTTGGAGGGGGTAAAATAGAGGATGAAAGTTTGGGGAACTCATACAATATCCAGAAAATAATTCAGCCCAAAATCAACCCAAAACGACATTGACTTGAGCGGAGCCGGGTGCCTCAGTTAGTATTGTATGCAAGGTGAACAGAAAACCTGTTGAACACCGGAAGGCAGGAAGTACAGTTTCAGATGCTGAATCGGATGGAATAAATCATTTTTTTATTCTTAAAAAACAAAATTCTTTTTTAGGGTTCAGTACCTAAAGAGTACCAACGGAACCCTATTACTAAGCCTCCGCTGTCCAACCGTCCGTCCGTCCGTCCGTCCGTCCGTCTGTCACAGGGCTGTATCTCATGAACCGTAAAAGGTAGGAAGCTGAAATTTTCACAGTGTGTATTTATTTTACCGCTATAACAAAAAATAGGTAAAAAAAAACATTAAAAATAAAGGGAAGCCCCATGCAAAACAAAATGTTTTTTTTTGTGTTACATCTTGTACTATGGTGCGGAACCCTTCGTGTGCGAGTCCGACTCGCACTTGGCCGCTTTTTGTTTTATCTAATAACTACAATGCTGTTTCAAATTAATCGTACCTATATGTACCTATCTGAAGGTATTAGTATGTACCCATTCGTATCGTGCAGTCGTTGTGGCTTTGTGGCCTGTGTGGAATTTTGTCTGAATTTTGAAAAGCAATCTAGCAACTGTACTTCCTGCCTTCGGGTGTTCGAAAGGTTTCCTGATCACCACGTACATGTATAAGCATACGTATAGTGTCGGACGGCTCAGCTGTGAGTGTACTCAGGCGCGCGTGTACCTGTTCGTAGTCGACGCGCATGCTCGCGAGCGAGCGCGTCATCTCGTCCTGCACCTCGGGCCAGGCCTCCTCGCTCTCGCGCAGCAGCCGGCCCGTGTGCAGCGGCGTCTGCGGCACCTGCGTGTACTGCCGCACCCACGGGCTGTTCATCACCTGCCGACGCAAACACGGGCGGGTTTATACGGGCGCGGCTGGGCGAGTTGTGGCGGGAGAGACCAGTACTTGTGGCGCCATCTACTGATGCACAAGTGAAACCACAGCAAGGCCAATATAAACAGCCTCCCAGATTTATATGGGTAAAATTGTGCCCGTAATGTAGCTGGAGGAAAATGCTGGTGTATCCATCTGTCAGTGTACAGGCGAGGCCACAACAAGCCCAACACAGCAGCCTCGGAATTTTGTGCAGGCAAAGTTGTGTTCGTGATTGCGCAAAGTGGGAAATACTCGTGGCGCCATCGAAATAAATAAATACCAGCGTGGGTAAAGTGAGCGAAAGAGGGAAACACATTTTTTTTATGCGACCTGACATGGATAGCTAATACCACACAACTACGTAATGATATTAGCCCAATACACCACATTCCCGAAGGAATTAGGTACCATGCCAGGACCTTCCCTTTATGATCACTGCTACATTGAACTGGATAAAAAGCACGGATAATTTTTAATTGCCGCTTCGACCATCTTTTCATCCAATGCGATGGTACCAACCCGGGTGGGCTTAAACCCTACCACCTAGTAGGGGAAGGGAACCTACAGTTTTACATGGATTCCGAACCATGGAGCAGCTCGCATTCGTGACTAAATGCACGTATCAAACTCGGAAAGAGAAAGACAGTGGTGCAGGTCGGAATTGAACCCGGGCCTCTGGTACGCTAGGCCAGTCCCCGCGTCACTAGGCTACGAGTGGCGACATCTGTCGATGCACAATTGAGGTGACAGTAAGCAAGCACAGAAATAAAAAGGTTGAATTGTGTGCGTGACTGAGCAAAAATAATTTAGCAGCAGTGTGCTTAAGTATTTCTAAATAATTATGTATTCTACATAAATCTAGAAAATAATGATTAATGTTTGCCACTATTACTATAAAGCAGACCGAATCAGACTTGGATACCTGCTGTATTGTGAGTCGTTTTGCAGGGTCCACGGAGAGCATGCCACGGATGAGGTTCTTGGCCTCGGTGGACACACTTGACCACTCCGGGTCGGGGAACTCGTACTGCCCCAGTCGGATACGCTGCAACACCATAAGCAATCAATGAAGCGACCTGAGAGAAGAAACTATGATAAAACTTAAGAAAGTTTACATTTAACAGATTCCCTGGTATAGTTTGTAAAAGTAGTCACTTCTTTCGTCATCAAAATATTAGAAGTGTTACGATAAAAAAAAGTTTTATCATAAATTTAAAATTGAACTTATGAGAGGATCCTAATGGGTTTGTGGCCCGACCATGTCACCATTGAACCACCCAGCTATAAAACACTAACCAGAAAGCTACAAAGCTGGACGTGTATCACTCAGCCAAGGGACCGGATATCCCACAACTTGTTGTAGCGCTCTGGAGGGTAAGTAACCGGCGAAAAGTGTGAGAAAATATGTGAGGGCATTACATCAATTCTGCACCCATCAGAAGCGTTTATGTCATACCTTCTGCGCTCTTACTGGGAAGACTAGTTGGCATTCACTTCTGATTGGCGCAGAATGCTGATTTGATGAATGATTGAATGATGCTGGTGCTGATTTTTAACCGACTTCAAAAAAAGGAGGAGGTTATCAATTCGTCTGTATGTTTTTTTTTGTTTTTTTTTTATGTTTGTTACCTCATAACTTTTGCCTGGGTGAACCGATTTTGATGATTATTTTTTTAAATGATAGCTAGTGCTTCCCAAGTGGTCCCATTTTAATTTGGTTAAGTTCTGACAATGATATCCATGAGAAAATCATAAAAGTCTTAAATTTGTATTAAGATGTGCGCGACAAATAGACAAATAACTCAATATAACGCCAACCGATTTCGGTGATTCTTTTTTTATTGGAAAGGACGTGTACAAATTAGTTAGTGTACTTCAGAATCACTAAAAATAAACAAATAAAAAAAATTTAACAAAAAAAATAACCAACTTCAAAGAAAAAGCACTAAAGAGTAAAAAATAATTTCCATTTTTGTAGTTACGATTTCTGTTATTTTTTGAGTCGGTGTCAGCTAAGGTTAGGTTAGGTTAGGTTAGGTTAGGTTCAATTGATTGGCGCAGCGCATGCCCGGCTGACGCCGACTCAAAAAATAACAGAAATCGTAACTACAAAAATGGAAATTATTTTTTACTTTTTAGTGCTTTTTCTTTGAAGTCGGTTATTTATTTTGTAAATTTTTTTTTATCAAATTCGCTCACATTTTACGCCGGTTCAGCCCCTTGGCTATCCACATGATAGCAACAGCAAACGCTCACCACTCTGGAGTAGAGCGGCGGGAAGCCACACAGAAAGATGTACGTACAACACTACGCCGAGCGACCAGACGTTGCATGACTTGCAGAGGTTAGGGACCAACACATGACAACAGAAAACACTCACCTTCTTCATACCGGGCGAGATGGCGAGACCGTGGTTTGAGTAGAACGGCGGGAAGCCACACAGTAGGATGTACATCACTACACCAAGCGACCAGATGTCGCACGACTTGTCATAGCGGTCTGGGCCCAATACCTAAAAATAACAATTTTATTTATTACGATTTTTGGAAATTATTATTCGTTTCACCCAATCTTTAGTGCAGATTGTTTTGGAAAATATAAATGTATTATTCCATTTCCGCACAAATAATGCACAGGCTTCTAATTATGCTGTCAGGTCTTGCAGTGCCTCTCCCTTCTAAATGGTTAGGACAACAACAGACATAGTTTAAGCCAGAATATAGAAACTTTTTCAGCATAAAAATTCGTATCCAAATTGATTGGGCTTTTTTATGTAAACTTCGCTGCATATGGCGTTTGCCAGGAGCCCGAGGACATCCATGGGTTAAAGAGGTTTCAAGGAGGCTGTGGTAAGCATGCGAGCCCGTCTGGATCACAGGTTTTGAGTAAAGGCCTCGGCAGAGAAGGCATTCCATTTTAACGACCCTATCGATCTTAATTTAATGCATCATAGTTGAATGTTTACGTTATTGTTACGTAATTCTATGCGATTTAGAGATGTCCGAATGGTTCGGTCTGTACATATGCCACAGTCAGTTTTTGACATTAAGAGTAGAGCTGTTTTTTTATATGTCCTATTACGGAACAATCGCGACAAATTGTGCCACATGTTAGCTTCTCACCATGGAAATGCCGGCCGTGTAGGCGCTACGCGTGTAGTATCAGCGATTGGGCGAGCACCAGGGTGCGCCGCCAGCAGCACCCGCCGACTTAAGATCCCCGAGTACTAAGGAACCCATGGTACTGGAGTTACCGAATTATTTAGTTTTAGAATTAGGTGAGAACTCGGCACCTAAATTGGCATTTATGGATACGTTAAAACGTCAAACCACTTGCAAGTATTTACTGCTTATTAAATGGTTTTACTTCTTCAAGCTGTCAAAATCAAACTCGGACTTCCGATTTGTATGAAAACGCAGTGTCGGCGTAAACGGCAAAGTCAAGTTATTCACGGTGACTGTGAGTACGCTGTCAAATCAAACTCGGACTCGCAAATGTTAGTTTGCATTAATTTAGTTGATAATTGGCTTAAATACGTTAGGGTTTCCCTCCGACGCTTCGGTGTCACATCGGCCAGGTGCGTCTGGCCTACTAAAACTCCACTTACCTCGGGCGCGACGTAGTAGGGCGTGTAGCAGGGCGTCTGCAGCGTGTCGGCCGCGGTGACGCACTCCTTCGCGAAGCCGAAGTCGGTCAGCTTGAGCAGCGCGTCCGGCGCGCTCGACGCGTACAGCAGGTTCTCCGGCTTGATGTCGCGGTGCGCGACGTCGGCGTCGTGCAGGTGCCGCACCGCCACGCAGATCGAGTGCATTATCTGACGGCAATATAGATCACATTATAAAAAAAAACCGGCCAAGTGTGAGTCTGGCTCGCACACTTAGGGTTCCGTACCAGTGTACAAGATTTAACACAAAAAAATCAAGACGGCAAAATAAATACACACTTTGCAAAAATTTTAACTTCCTACCTATTATGGTTCCTGAGATACGGCCCTGTGACTGACGGACGGAAGGACAGCGTAGCCTTAGTAATAGGGTTCCGTACCCAAAGGGTGCCAAACGGAACCCTATTACTAAGCCTACTGAACTAAACTGAACTAGTTTTGGACTGGCCGTTCTCCAGGCGGTACCTAGAAGCTGAAGACGCAGCCTCGAGCTAGGGGCTGCTAGGGAGTGTCAGGAAGTGGCACAACAGCAGCTCCAGTTCCTTGTGCCAGCAGGGAGCCTCCAGGTCAGAAAGGTTCCTACGCTCCGTGGAGGAGTTCGGTTGACTAACGTAGCTGCAGAGCTACAGGTTAAAGAGACCTTGCGTTTAAGGGAAATGATCCTCTCAGCAGGGCATCACTTTGGATAGCGTCTGGGCACTGGACCTGAAGAACTTGTCGCTGTCAGATGTCATAAAATGTATAAAGTCATTCTTAGTATCGAGATTCATAATTATGCATCTTCTAATGCGGCCTGTAGTTTGGGGGTAATATCCATCCAAGTTTCTTTATTCTATAACTAGCAGCCCGTCCCGGCTTTGCACGGGCATAACGTCATTTAAAAAAATATTATTTGACACAATGATACACAAATAAACCATTTTTACGTAGAGTTCCTACATTGAGATATTTGAAATAAAAAAAACTTATATATTATTATTACATGATTATTAGATATTAGAGAAATAATAAATTCAAAGTGCTATAGGGAGAAACGCGGCCTCCGAGGCACGCTCCCGCCGCCCCGGCCGGCCGGTACCGCCGCAAGCACTACATCCCATCGTAAACAATTTGCAAAACTAGCTGAAGTATATAACAATATATGAAACAGTCAGATTTATTAAATTAGGCACTTACTGACCTTTCATGTATTTTGTAAATGTAAATTTGTGTATGTGTATTATTGTTACCACTTAAAATAATCATACTTTTTGTTGTTTGTTCACATCCCTAAGAATTGGATTCCTTGTCTGTATATAGGGTGTTTTGAAAATAAATAAATAAATAAATAAATCCCGCAATTTTTAAATCTATAATATCTTCGAAAATATTCATTTAAATCATATGCTGTAAAGGGCCGTATAGATCTATATTAAATCAACAATGTATTTAAGGTATTTAATTGGATAAGGATTAATGCTGTATTGGTTAAAATCGCTTCAAAAATTAGCCATTATTTGTCGTAAAAAGTAAATAAGAAAAAAATGTTATTGTGGGATATCCATAAGAGATAGATAAATACCATTGCGGAGTTTTCTGTAGACCTTTTCAATGTGTACAATACTTAGTACATAATTTTGATAAATCTCGTAGGGTTCAGCCTGCGTTTGCAATGTAAGTGGAAAAAAATAATTTTTTTACGACATCACGTTGGAAGCCTCAAAAATAACAGTATTTCTCAAATATGTAATGGATATTATTCTACATATAAACCTTCCTCTTGAATCACTCTATCTATTAAAAAAAAAACCGCATCAAAATCCGTTGCGTAGTTTTAAATATTTAAGTGTACATAGGGATATAGTGATATAGGGACAGAGAAAGCGACTTTGTTTTATACTATGTAGTGATAATTATTGAATATGGATATTCAATAGGTGAATGTGCTAGTTCTTGTGTGGGTGATCATAGCAGTGAGGTCTGATATTATTCTCTTAATTCCTCGTACGTATACCAAAAATTAATGACTCCAAAAGTAACATTTCTTCGACTGAGCTTCTAGAATGATATAGAATGAGCATTTGTCAGTGTATCTGACTCCCAAGACCATTTCCACATCAAATCTATGGCTCAATGTCTAAAGAGGAGTAATGAAAAAGGAAATCTCTTAATTATGTGATGATGTCCAGTTAGATACAAGGAGAGTTTCCGAGATCGGCCACCGTCCGTACCTCTGCGGCCTGGCGCTCCGTGAAGGCGCCGTCTCGGTTGTCCTGAATGCGCTGGAACAGCTCGCCGCCGTCCATGCACTCCATCACCACGAGCAGGCAGCGCTTGCCCGCGTACGTGTTGTCATATACGTCCACTATCTGAAATGTGAAAAGTATCCTAAAGTCAGCCTCGGTGGCCCAGTGGCGCGACACTTCGGCGATCGCTCTCCGAAGTTAAGCAACGCTGGGTACGGTCTGGTCTTGGATGGGTGACCATTCGACCGTTGAGAGAGGCTGGCCGTGGTTCGGATTCCACGTTAAGCTGTAGGTCCCCTTCCTTACTTACTAGGTGGTAGGGTTTATCCCGCCCGGGTTGGTACCATCGCATTGGATGAACGATGGTCGAAGCGGCAATGAAAATTGTCCGTGTTTTCCATCCAGTTCAGTGTAGCCGTGCAATATAAGGAAGGTCCTGGCATGGCACCTGGTTCCCATGTGGTGTGTTGGGCTAATACCATGACAGCACTTGTGGTGTTAGCCATCCATGTCCAGTCACATAAAAAAAAAACTTGATAAAGCTTTATGCTATGTCCGTATGTTTAGATTTGTTTGTAAATATCTGTACTTTTTTGTAAAAAAAAAATCGAAAATGTACGTAAAAAAAGACAACCCTTTTTCAAATGTTTATAAGCCAATATTTTCCAATCTTAAAGGTATATTGAAAAAATTAAAACATACAGACATAGATTTCTATAAAATATTTAAGAATCCAAATAAAAAAAAACCTAGTATTAAGTATTATTAAGTATTAAGTATATAGTATTAAGAGCATGGAAACAGTTATCGCCCGTAGTATGGGGAATTGATAGGGTGGTAACGACTCTGTTATCTGAGGGTTCTAGTAAATGATACTCACTGCAACAATATGCCGGCAGCCGCTGGACCGCCAGTGTATGTCGACCTCGCGGCGCGCCTTCACGCTGTCGTGCAGCACCTTCAGCGCTCGCTTCGTGCCGCGCCTGCGGTCCACGCACTGCACCACCTGCGGCCAGCGCGAGATGTTGAGCTAAAGCCTTTGAGCGGCTCGTAGCCTAGAGGCACGGGGACCGGCCTAGCGTACCGAGCTCTGGGTTCAATTCCTCGCCCCGACATGCACCACTTTCATTCTCTTTCCGAGTTCGATAAGTGCATTTCGTCACGAATGCGAGCGGCTCCATGGTTCGGAATCCATGTAAAATTGTAAGTCACCTTCCCCTACTAGGTGATAGGGTTTAAGCCGGCCCGGGTCGGTACCATCGCATTGGATGAAAAGATGGTCGAAGCGGCAATAAAAAATTGTCCATGTTTTCCTCCATCCAGTTCAATGTGCTCATAAAGGAAAGGTCCTGGCATGGAAACTAATTCCTTCGGGAGTGTGGTGTATTGGGCTAATATCATAACGGTAGTTGTGTGGTATTAGCAATTTATGCCAGGTCGCATAAAAAAAAAGCCGAGAACGAAAGAGCACTTGTCTATGGGGACTGGCCTGCTCCAATGGGAAGGACGGCTGCCAAACTTTACCACCAGATGGCGCCACATAAGACCATGCCACGGTTTCATTTCAAGGTTATAGGTTGTTGACCAATTAAACTGAGTTGATATGAATAGCTTCGTGAACTAAATGTAAGACATAGACAATGTGATTACCTGAGATTCGCGAGTAAACATAACCTCTAGGTGATAGCTTGGCATTGTTTTATGTGGCGCCATCTGGTGGTAAAGCGAGATGCCATTAAGGAAAAACGGCGAAGAAAGTTAAAGTCTGCCTTGCTGATTAACCAATGACAATGCGCCGAATGAAATGTCGCAAAAATTTAATTTGTTTTTGTTTTCTCCTTTCGCTATCTGCAATAAGTCTAATATATATTACTTTATTTATTTATTTTGTGATAATTCATCAGAAAAAAAAATAAAGTTTACAGACAAGTAGAAAATAAACATTAGAAAGTTTTGCAACGAGAATTATAGAGACGAAAAATATAATACACACACACACCCACACAAAACAGCCAATTTTGGTATCAATAAAGAACACAAAATTATCTAATAATTTGACTTCCACACAACTCCAACCGATAATACCGGTTGAAATATGGGAAAAATGTAAAAAAAAAACATTAAACATGTATTTTTTTCTGCGTAAATATTTTCTTAACTGCATGGATATGTGAGTTGTATATGTGGTTGTGATGAGTTTGTAGTCCCAGAAGTAAATTTCTGTTGGATGTGTTGAAGTTTCTCACATGTTAGCTGATGAGCCAGTAGATTCGGGTGCTGACGAAGCATTTTTTTGTACTTGGTGCTGATCGTTTAGAGTTCCGTCCTGAATGTTCGAATTTTAAGACTCTGTTATGAAGCCGGTGCATTTTAAACGCTTTGAGTGTGAAATTTTACTTGCCTGCCCGTTTAATTTATATATTTAGGTTAATAATGGGCTATTAATATTTTTTCTCAACTTTATAAGACTTTGCATGAACACTGTCATGTCAAAAATGTGTACGCACAGAACTATGGTTAAACTCTTCAGGAATGACATTTGAAAACCAAGGAACATTCAAGAGACCATTATCATCTCGTAAATATTACAGAGACAATTTTAAATCACGCATCCTATCGTCACTAAGAGTTGTGCCAAGAAAATTATTACATAGCAGGAATGTGACCAAGAAATTAACGAATAATTGGGTCGATGGTAGTTTCGCAGACACAAATAGTTAAGTTAGTTTAAAAATTAAAAGGGAGGATTTAGTAATAAAATTAAAGGTCATGAGATCAAATTATTGGATAAGTAGGTATGCTACAAATGATGTATATATAATGATATGATATGTACAAATGCGGGTCTGACTCGTGAACCGAGGGTTTTGTACAAATTTGAAGTAAGATAGTTCACCCATCATGGATTATGATGGGTGATTTATATAAATATAAATTAAAGATTTTAGAATCTTTTCCTTTACTTGTGCGGAAGCATAAGTCCGTTAATAGCTAACTCCACTTTCGAAGGTTAGCATTGTGATATAACCCCGGAATCTCACAAAATTGTGTCAAATTTTGTGTTATCCCATAACGCTAACGCTCGAAAGTGGAGTTATCTATTAGCGGACTCAGGCCTTCCTACTAGTCAAATTCATGATTCTAGGTCAACGAGAGGTACCCTATAGGTTTTGATTTTGTCCAAAAATGTAGCATAAAAATAGGCATATTTTAATCGCATTGACTTAGTGAGTTTGATTTTCTTCTTAATTTCAAGTTAGAAACTGCACTCGTTCCGGAGAAAAAGGTTCTTGACAGACAGACAGGGAGACAACGAACAGATCCTTTTTTCCTTTTGAGGAACAGGACCCAAAACCATAGGTAAAAAAATAATTTACAACCCATATTTGGCACATCTGATAAAGGCTCCAAATTAAAGCTGATTGCAGAGAAATAAGACTCACCCAAAAAAATATATGTATAATATATATTTGGCACTTTAAAAACTCAATTATCACAAACTTAACTCTATTTACTTTCATCATCTAAACAATTAGTTGTAATTTTATGTATTTAATGGATACGACAATACCGTTATCTCATTAATTTGAGTTTCAGCGACATCTATATTTGAAGCATTGTAACCAGATTTTGAAGATAATCTGAATCGCCGGTTCAAGTCCTGCTTCCGACGAATGTCACGACCAATACTTTTTCAGATTATTTTCAAAATCTTATTACAATGCTTCAAATATAGATGTGGCTGAAACTCAAATTAATGAGATAACGGTAATGTCGTATCCATTAAATACATAATATTACAATGCAGATGTCGCTGAAACTCAAATAAATTAATTGTAGTTCTTGAGTTAAGTCGTAAAGGACGTAGACAAACACACCAACTTTCACATTATAGTACTAAAATTTTGTAAACATTTGTTTAGGTTGATGAGTAGATAATTTTGAAGGGTTGATAAGATAATGATAAAATATATCTATTAGCATACAAAGTCGTTTTCTTCATAGCGGTTGAATTCAGTATACGCAGTTCCCTAATTACGTATTTGACCAGCCCGGGTTGGTACCATCGCATTGGATGAACGATGGTCGAAGCGGCAATGAAAATTGTCCGTGTTTTCCATCCAGTTCAATGTAGCCGTGCAATATAAGGAAGGTCCTGGCATTGCACCTAGTTCCCATGTGGTGTGTTGGGCTAATACCAAGAACTTGTGGTATTAGCCATCCATGTCCAGTCACATAAAAAAAAAAAAAAGTATGTGGCCTTTTTTAAACGTTCAATCAGCCGTGAAGTGTTTCTTGAATACCTTGCTTCACGGTTCATTCTATACAAAAATTTGGTTAGTTTACATGCATGAAGGCAATAAATCCATTAGGGCATGATTCCGTCTCATGCTTTTCTATATTATGTTGCCTGATGAACCAGAAACATGACTGAACGTGGGGAACATAACGTGATAAGCCAGAAACGTGACAGAGGGTGGGGAATCATCACATAAAGACTATTTATTCCGGGAGGTCACGATAAGGTAAATGGCTGAATCTGAGCTCACATGTTAGATACCAACCCTCTGATGCTAAATATGTCGGTCTGCCTGTGCCAAGTGGTTGCGTTATCTAGATTGGCTTCATAAAATATATGTTTGTATGTACCTGCTGATGAATATACTGATTGTCTAGAAACATTGATACCTATTAATTATACCACAATAACCAGTCGGTTTTTTAATGTAATACTTAAATATACCTACCTACCTAAAGTTATATCTGTAACCTAGATCGCCTATAACTACGAAATGCAACCAAAGCATTGTTTAGTTTTGGTATTGCTAAGCAAGTATCTAATAAATCTAATAAATAATATAAAGGGGAAAGTTTGTAATAATGGATGGATGGATGGATGGATGGATGGATGTTTGTTACTCTTTCACGTAAAAACTACTGAATGGATTCTAATGAAACTTTACAATAATATAGCTTATACATCAGAATAACACATAGGCTACAATTTATGTGCCCATGGGCTTTCGAACTTTCACGGGGCTGCGAAAACGATGCCGGTAGCGATACTTCACACTAGGGGGAGAGGAGCCGGGGGCGGTGGCGGGGAGCGGCGGCGGGGGGAGGGCAGACGTCGTGACTGTTTGGTGTCCGTTTGGCGAATTTTCAAGGCACTAGCGATTTGTAAAACTTAGTACATGTACATTTAACTACCCGGGAATTAGGATTGGCTAAATAGAATTCAGTTCCGCTTACGCTAAGATGGGGCTGTCATACAAACTGCAATGCTATGCACGGCTCGGCTTTGCGGCGGCAGCGCTTACTTTTACTGAAGTACGGCTTGGTATTTCCTGCAACTTTAGGACTACTTGGCATCACGCTAAATCGCCGGAGGAGCGACCAACAGAATAAAATCCTTGAGAACCAATTACTCGATTTAGATGTGCATTGTATCTACGTCTAGCCTGATTCTACTAAAAACTTATAGATTACATAATATAACGCTTCATTACCAGAAGGGTAAGTAGTGGGTCTTAAAGTCTTATAACATGGGAACCACTTACCTGATTTATATGCGTATTTTATCAATGTATAGCATCTCTGGGAGCAGTCAGGTTCGAGATAGGTTACTGTTTTCGATGTTGAGGCTGGCTGTGGGTTGGAGTCGACGCAAAACTTACCTACGTTACACGTTACTTACTAGGTAAGCAATGTAGCAGTGAAAGTGCAGAAAGGTTCTCGCGGCAAATGTTTTTTTTTTAAATAGCTACCAAACGTCAACGAAGCTCTAAATGGGAATTATTGGATGTTTCTCATTAAATCATGCTATTTCGGCTCGAACGATCTTGATTAAATTTGGTACATGGATACATTGTCCTGAACCAGTTTGACCCTATTTTGGACCAGTCATGTGGGCTACTTTTTATCCATGAGATAATTTAGCCGACACTAACCCGAGCGGAGCCGGGTACCGCAGCTAGTACACTGATACTTTCATGCTTCGTTATTTGGAGCCATTTACCTTACCATGTATATGTTTTGTCACCATAACTACTTTTTCAGGCGCCTCATCTAGGAAACGCAACCACTTGGCACAGGCAGACTGACACATTTAGCTTCAGAGGGTTGGTCTTTATCCTGTGAACCCAGTTTCAGCCATTTACGTTATCGTTACCATTTTTGTCGCCACCTCCTAGTCTAATTCTATGAAATCCCCTAGCAAGACAGTTCCATAGGATAGGATACACCTAAAGATCACGACTTGTAAGTTAATTCAAAAAGGGTTCAACACCAAATTATTTGTTGTTGAAATCGGAGCAAGACGACTATCAGCAAAGACGTTCTACAGTTTCTTTAAGAAGGTAGGCCTGCCAAGAACGACGCTTAGCTCGTATATGGAGAGAGCTGCAAAAACATGTCAGGTTCCATAAAAAAAAGACATCCTACAGAGTATGGATAGGTAGACCAAGGAAGATATTTTTTTAAGAAACTGGTCATGCATGGCTAATCCCACACACAGTCATGATATTAGCCAACATACCGCATTATTGAAGGAACTAGGTGCCACGCCAGGACCTTCCCTTTATGAGCATGACTGTATTGACCTGAATAGAAAACACGGACGATTTTCATTGCCGTTTCAACCATCTTTTCATCCGAAGCGATGGGGGCATAAACCTACCGCCCAGTAGGCGAATGGAAACCTAAAGTATTACATGGATTCCGACCCATGGAACAGCTTGCATTAAAGATGTGCACTTATCTAACTCAGAAGGAGAAATATAGTGGTGCATGAACGGGGCGGGGATTCATAAAGGGAAGGTCCTGGCATGGCACCTAATTCCTTCGGCAATGTGGTGTATCGGGCTAATATCATAACGGTAGTTGTATGGTATTAGTCATCCATGTCGGGTTGCATTAAAAACATTATTTAAAACCTTTGATCCTCTGGCATACAAGGTCTAAACCAGAGGACCACCATAATCCCGAGCTAGATTGAAAAAGCCTCTACTACCGATATGTTGGTTTTCTAAAACTCTTTCTGATTTCTAACCTTCACTGTTCCCCATCTTTTCATTTATTACTAGTGCTACTATTACAGGTACTACGTACCTGATCTTCAAGTAGGTGCACCATCAATTTGGTCATGGTGTGTTCTCCCAAAGTTCCTAATTCTAAATAAAAGTTTATCTAATTTAGCATTCTAGATTTCGACACTACACTGCAAATGGCCAGCATGACAAATAATGATAAACGGTACAAAGGCATCGATCCTAGTTATAAACATCTTGTTACAAGTACGATATCCGTATAGTAGAGGCACGGACATATCAATACACACCGAATGAACTATGAATGCGATGGTATGTTGAGGAAAATACTAATGTTACATCTTATTACCTTAGGTCTCTGACCTCATGGACATAAAATAGTGTGCATAATATTGGTAGGTTACCTGTTCTTGTGTAATTATTTTAACTTTTATATTACAATTGAAAAACAAATATTTGCAGTCAAAGTACTTCGGAATGGGAATGAATTACTACATTATAGGTTAGGTTAGGTTAGGTTAAATTTCGACGTAGTACTCAGCAGTCATCAAAATAGTTTAATATTATGAAAAAGAAGAAGTCCAGAAATATAATGCAATGATAATAAGTAAAAAGTATCCTATCAAGTCACAACCCATCTGTTGGTACCGTCACAATTTGACTGTGTTTTTCATTCTGTTAGATGTAGAAGTTCCTGGCATGGCACATCGCTGCCATGTGTTGTGGGCTAATATTCTAAGAGTAGTCATCCGTCCCCAGTTTCATAAAAAAGGTTTAGTTTTGGTTAGGTTAGATTAGCTACCGATTCGGCAACTTAAATATAAGACCACTTGCTCTAAATTATGCTTTTGCTTGGTAAAGTTAATCCTAATCTCTATTGAAAGTCGAATTAAGTTGTTTGGTTATTGTATGTTTTCCCGCGAAATCCATTTGTATACAACATCGTTTACCTTGGCACAAAAGGCAAACGGTTTCCAAAGAAAATCCATTTCTAGTGAAACCATGTCAATGGTCTATTTTTGGATGCAGAAATCAAGCAAGAATTGCGGTTTAAATGTCCGCTGACTCACCGTTGATTCATTCCAACACAAACTGCATTTCGAAAGCGAGTTTACAATGTCGACTGCTTGATGCCTTTACGACTTGATCTACAATCTAATAAAACTGTCAATCCCTATCACGTAATAAGCAGCATGCAATTAATCTGGAAAAGGGTGCACCTTGTTACCATGTGGTGTGTTAGGCTAATATCATGACGGTCGGATTAATATTAGCTAGGTATCTATGCTAAAATTTAAGCGTATCTAAAGTTAAAGCTAGTTTTAAGAAATTTGTTAATTACATTGTAAGCTTTTTAAATATGCACTATTTGGCATAGTTATGCATGTTAAAATAAATTGCTGCTTTGCTTCTCGGATAATTCCATGCAAGTGTAGTGCTTTTTTCAGTTTTTTTCATATATTTTTTAAGAACTATTTTGTGATCTTTTGTTCTAATCTCTCGTTGTTTTTTACTGTTTTTTAATATTTTTGCTTTTTGTGTTTTAATTTTGATTGCTTGTATTTGTCTTTAATAATCCTCATTTGGGACGCAGGGAACACTTGGAATCGTCAAACATTTAAAATAAAAATTAAATACAATTAAAATTACAGCATAAAAAGTTCATTATTTGCCGTTATCATGGCAAGAGGCTCACTTAAGTCTATATTTTCAAATAAACTATAACGACACTTACATTTTACAAAATCTGCAATGCTTTTATTAATCAAAAATTAATTGTCAAACAAAATTGAAAATTAAAGAAAATATAGTAATAATTTAAATACAATAATAAATATTAAATTCATAGCATCAAATATAAAATTCTTGATTTTAAATGTACTTTTATGTTTCCGTAAATCATAAAAATGCTTGTAATCGCTCGCCTGTGTGCTCGTGTAATGCTGTCACACGCAGATAAGCAATAGCTTCGCTTAGGAATGTGACATGTATGTATGTATAATCGACCGTGAAGCAAGGACACATTAATTGAAGAAAGAGCCCAGTAAAAAGAACTACTTTACGAATATACTGCAAGGCTGGACCCGAACCAGCAAAACATACCATTCGCGGGTATTGCGTCTACCAATTTCGCCACCTGCTGTATACCCATAATTTGGAATTCTCTTACAGTCCCTCTTCCCGCAATGAATGCCTCCTACTAACACAGTGTTTAAGATTATACCTACATACATTGATTTAACGCTTGTACAGGTGCAGTAATTTTTGTTCAGATTTGTGTTTATTAAATAAGCGCCACGATAGTGGCACTGAAACTGATGTCCAGTTACATAAAAAAAATTATGGCTACCAACAAAAATATCCAACCTGTTTCAAAGACAAGAGTAATCAAAATGTGCAATGAATAAAAAATATATATACTTACAAAACTCGCAAAAATGCACACACACATCAGGATGCCTTGAATGTCGAGTATTAATCATCTTTTTTTTTTTTTATTTAACTATGTCTACAAGTTTCAAGAATTGGTTTACAATGTCCAGTTCGAATTATTCAGTTTTTTAACAACAATGGAATGATATTGTAAAATCAATCAATTCTGATACGTCTCATAACTTAGCACAGTGCACCGTGCTAATGTGTTCAATGCGGATCTCATACATACATCAGCGATAACTTCCATTTGATGTGAGATCAGAGATAAAAACGGTCTAACTGCTTACTTGCTAAATACTATGAACTTGAGGTAGGTTAGTTTAGTAGTAATAAATGCATTAAAATTTAAATGCAGTAAAATAGTAGTTACTTTTATTATTGCTTTCATTTGATAGACTTTGAGATCAAAGATAAAAACGTCTTATCATACAGATAATGTAAGAGATCTAATGCGGACAGTTTTATTGAATACTAGCTGCGGTACCCGGCTCCGCTCGGGTTAGTGTCGGCTAAATTATTTCATGGAAAAAAAGTAGCCCACACGGCTGGTCCAAAATAGGGTCAAACTGGTCCAGCGACCTTATTGCCGAACAGCGACAGTCGCTGCCAGCGTCGGTCTCGCTGCTAACGAGTCATCGCATACACAATTTTGCGGCTACAGTTACTGCGGATAGGCAACCGCATTTAATTTTTATCCGTAGCCGCCATCGACTAGTCTATGTCGTCGGTATCGGAAATATATGGTAAGTCGATGGTAGTCGCAAAATGTTGTATGCGATGACTCGTTAGCAGCGACACTGACGCTGGCAGCGACACTCGCTGTTCGGCAATAAGGCCGCAGGACTATGTATCCATCTACCAAATTTAATCAAGATCGTTTGAGCCGAAATAGCATGATTTAATGAAAAACATTCAATACTTCCCATTTAGAGCTTCGTTGACATTTGGTAAGTTTTTTTTTTTTTTTATGTGACTGGACATGGATGGCTAATACCACAAGTTCTGTCATGGTATTAGCCCAACACACCACATAGCGTGTAACAAGTAACGTGTAACTAGGTAAGTTTTGCGTGGACTCCAACCCACAGCCAGCCCCAACATCGAAAACGGTAACCCATCCCGAACCTGACTGCTCCCAGAGATGCTATACGATGATAAAATACGAATATAAATCGGGTAAGTGATTCGCAAGTTATAAGAATTTAAAACTCACTACTCACCCCTCTGGTAATAAAGCGTTATATTATGTAGCCTATAAGTTTTGAGTAGAATCAGGCTAGACGTAGATACAATCCGTATCTAAATCGAGTAATTGGTTCTCAAGTAATAAGTATTTTATTTCATTGGTCGCACCTCTGGCGACTTAACGTGATGCCAGGTAGTCCTAAAGTTGCGGGAAATACCAAGTGGTATTTCGGTACAATTAGTAAAAGTAAGCGCCGCCCCCCCCCCCTTCAGCCACCACCCTCCCGCCGAGCCGTACTGAGCATTGCAGTTTGTATGACAGCCACATCTTAGCGTAAGCGGAACTGAATTCTAATTAGCCTATCTTAATTCTCGGGTAGTTAAATGTACGTGTACTAAGTTTCATCTAATTTGGATAATCGCTTTAAGAGTTATGGAGGAACATACATACATACATACATACATACATAGATACATACAGAACTGATTTCTAAACATCATCAATTTAGTTTTAGTACGAAGTATCTTAGAAAACAAAGCAACTTACTCTATGAACACCCCTTACAGATTTATTATGAGTATAGATTATGTATTTTTGTCCGACTTAACTCCTAACAATTAAAGGATGCTTATATTAAATTAAATAGCTGAAAATTGATTAACACTTTAATTGAATGATATTGTGATGGCTAGGTAGGATTACCATGAGATACTAAACGCCACGATTAACGAAATTCGAGTTTTTACAATATAAAAAACCTTGGAACCATTATAGTTAAAAAATACACACTCTGGGAACTTTTTTTCAATGTTTATGAGCCAATATTTTCCTATCTAAAAGGTATAATAAAAAAATACAGACGTATATTTCAACAATATATTTTAGAATCCAAAATTTCGAAACCTAGTAAAATTTGTAAGCAGTTATCACCCGTAGTATGGTAAATTGATAGAGTAACGACAGCAGAGTTGGGGAATTCCTGTACGTGAATAAGATTACAGAAATGACTGTCAGATAATTACATGGGTGTGCAGTACATAGGTGTTCACGGATAGGTAGATAATTCCAGATAAAAATAATCAGCATTGAACCTGTCCAGTCAATGGTCTCATGAGTCATCATCAATATTATGGTCATATTATATGCCGCTATTTCAAGATTCAGTTGGTTGGTCTCTTAATAATATTTTGTTCGATGATGAATATTATCATACAATACACATCCAAGAAAATGCACTTACCTAACATCATAGACACAGCATATTTTTATTTTCTTTTGTAGTATTGAGGAATGTCTACATTCAACATCTACATAGCTTCTTGTGTCTTTCCGTTTACCTATAATCTGAGAACAATTTTTTGAACCTATTTTGATATGGTTTATGTCTACTTTTAGCTTGATTATTCGCATCAATAATAACTATAGGCTGTATGCCATCATGATTACCGAGGGGTGAGCAGTTATATGGGAGCAATAACTGCTGTCCTACAATGCGCAAAATAGGTCCCGAGTGAAGTACTGTTTGCATCTGTGGGATGAATCAGCTAGCGTAGTTCAAGGAGATGAAGGGACTATCTCCATGTTTTATAGTATTTACATTTCTACAGTCTACACATTAATACCACAAAATAAAACCCGGCTAAGAGAACATCTATACCTCCTAAAATGATATTATGGGGATTTTAGTACCTTCTAACAAAATACATTTTAAAATTGAGTATTGGCTTTAGACACATTAGCCCAAGTAAGCCCCAGAAAACAAAGTTAGGTAGTACCTAAATTCAAATAATAAACTATGTTTTCAAACCCAAGGAGGCATTACATTATATTACGTTATTTCACCATATTTCATAACAATGGTGTAATCGTTTAAGGCAGCATATAATATTCAAGCAAAAGCATTATTCAGGTTTTCCTGACTTACCTAATGAAAGGCAACATATTTTGTTAGTACGGTAAATAAACCTCATATAAGTATTTGCTTGTTATTATTCACACTTTAGGTTTTAGGGTTCCGTACCCGAAGGGTGCCAACGGAACCCTATTACTAAGTCTCCGCTGTCCGTCCGTCCGTCCGTCCGTCCGTCCGTCCGTCCGTCTGTCTGTCTGGCTGTATGTCAGTAACCGTAACAGATAGACAGCTGAATTTTTCACAGAGTGTGTATTTATTTTGCCGCTATGACAACAAATAGGTAAAATTGAAAAATTATCAAAATTAAAGGGGCCATTTAATATAAAAAAAATCGCAGCAGTTACTGAAATATGTAGTATGCCACAAGATGCAGAATGAACAAAAAACGTGATTTTTTGTGTTCAATCTCTTACGATGGTACGGAACGCTTCGTGTGCGACTCCGACTCGCACTTGGCCGGTTTTTTATGATATGACACTTACGCTGACTATTTTAGATATTTTGTAAGCTTGTGTAGATAGTGTAGGGGCTAGAGGACTTCGGTCTGGGTTTGAATCCTCAGCCCGGTCATGCACCACATTCTTTCTCTTTCTGAGTTGGATGAGTGAATTTCGTTACGAATACAAGCTGTAACATGGTTCGGAACCCATGTAAAACTGTAGGTCCCCTTCCCTCTACTAGGTGGTATGGTTAAGCTCGCCCAGGTCGGTACCACCGCATTGAATGAGACTATGGTTGAAGTGGCAATGATAAATTGTCCATGTTTTCTATGCAGTTCAATGTAGCCGAAATAATTAAGGGAAGGTCCTGGCAAGGCACCTGATTCCTTCGGGAATGTGGTGTATTGGGCTAATATCACAACGGCAGTTGTGTGGTATTAGCCATCCATATCAGTTTGCATACAAAAAAGGCCGGAAAATCCATGCCGTCCTACCTCTTCACATTGCCTTCAAGTGACTTTTACTCAAGAAACCAAGATTTAAGTATTTATACTTTGTTCCCCAAAATCAGTCAAGACATTAGACTATGAGAGTAAAAACATATTTTTAACGCCCTGTCTGCTAACGGTACTGCCAATAGCACCACGAAAATAATTTTTTCAACTCGCTACCGTAATCATAATGTAAAACATTTTACTAATATTCTGTTTCAACTCTGCGATTTTGTATACATAATACCTAGTAAGTAATAAATCAAACAGTCTGGTCTTGGGAGACTGGGGCATCTTGGAATGGAAGGTTTTCTAAAGGCAGCCCCGATATACACCTACCTATTTCTTTTGTGAGTGGGTCACGTGCGAGTTTAATCACTTGGCCCAAGTAACAAGGCCCAATACAATATTGTTTCGACCTACGCCTGTGAGACATGGACGATCACAGTTGGTTCTGCACACAAGCTGAGGTAGCCCAAAGGGCAATGGAAAGATCCATGCTGGGTATCTCAAAGGAAATATGTGCCATGCCAGGAACATCTTTAATTTTACGGCTTTTACACATTTAAGTAGGTAACTGAATGGAAAACATGAATTTTAAGTGGTGCACGAACCGAATGTGCAATGTGGTTGAACAAACCCGGGCAGACTTAACCGTACCGTCTAGTAAGTAGGTAGTACTTTTACATGGGTTCTCAATGAAATTGCACATTGTCCATCTGTTGCGAAGTCAAATAGCGACAGAATATAAACCAATGCAGTGAAAGGTAATAATTCAGCTGCATTGGCCGTGGTTGTCTTAATACACAATATAAAATGCTGCAGAGGATTCCTTGGGTAAATAAATGTCCAATGCTATCAGTGCTATCACAAAATTTCGCAAGACGACGCAATATCTTGACATGTGTTGCGACCATAGACTTAGAAAGTAAAGACCTACAAAGTCGACGGACGGATGAGACCAATATTTTTCTTACAAAATGAACTGACATTTCTTTTTTGCTCCAAAAACATTCAAAAACACCATGTTAATTCAAAATAATCATCTGAAGTTTCAAGTTTTACTTTGAAACAATGAGAAATAGTAAAGAAATATGATCGACAAAAAATCAGGTCATTCACATATTGTCCGGGTTTTTAGGTCCATTCACCCCACAACCTACAAATGCACAGGTCTTTAAAGAAATCTACAGAAATCATAAAGATTTCAAAAAAAAACATTTCACAGAACATGAGCGTTAGCACTATGTACAGAGCGCATCACCCTCGGCAACACAGTAGGCATTTGCAGGGAAAATATATGTGGGTCAAGGTCCAATGTGTGGTGTCTAGGGTGATGCTGTTTGTACTGATAGCGATTTGAAAAGTTGTCTCATCGTTTAGGTATGTTCCGTCTCTCTCCAACATGGTAGTAATCCTTGAGTTGACGTCTCACTCCCACACTTGTTCGTCTTGTAAGCACAGTGTGCTCATGCTAGGTCCGTGGTTGCAACCATAGTTAGAATAACTCGGGACTCACAGGTGAAGGATGAGACCAACATTTTTTGATAGTAAATATAGGTAGGTAGGTACTGATAGTTCTTATTATTTGTCTTCTTTATCTAAAAAAAATTGCTATATCTGGATTATCATGCATTTCTACAACATAATTAATCACAGAACAAGACACCATAGTGACAAGAAATGCTAATCAATGAACACATACTTAAAAGCAAAATGGTTGCATTCACGAAGTAACCGTGGCCTTTTGGGTATTTCTCTAAAGGGAAATTCTCTTATCGCTGGATCTCTCCATATCTCTTTTCCTCTAACGCTGTGGCATTTGACCTTGAACTCCCACCTTTCTGGTGAAAACCATGTAACCTACATTTTATATAGCAAGAAAAAACCTACATTATTACATACTAATGTACCTATGTTGAATCATAAACAATCTAAGAAATGTACACTCTAATCATATAGCAAAAAGAGTCATTATTGGAAACCAATCTGTGGACTGACAAGGCAAGCTCCATGAAAATGTGTGTTTACATTGGGTGATAACACATTCCGAGAATAACCTGTGTGCATACGTCATTAAATCATGGCTGCGAGATTCATCTCAGGGAAGTTTGTAGTTTATTTAGTTTACGTACAGACCTCCATACATTCAAATAGTACCTCTATTTAGTTACAACATCAAAGTGGGAATTTATCTTAAAATAGGTAGCTATAACTCTGAAATTGGGTGCAGTCATATGCACTAAAACATTTTCTTAGCAATAGAAACGAAACTGTGAGATATTTGATAATTGTATGTATTTAATGGGTAAGGCCTTATCGTTATCTCATTTATTTGAGTTACAGCGACATCTACATTTGAAGCAATGTAATCAGATTTTGAAAATAATCTAAAAAACTATTAGTCGTGAAATTCGTAGGAAGCAGGATTCGAACCTGCGACCTTTGGATTACATGTCCACTGCTCTAACCAACTGAGCTATCCCGACAATTAAATCAGCCAACAAATTTTTCGATTATATTCGAGTCGATACCATGTAGGTAATCCAAAGGTCGCAGGTTCGAATCCTGCTTCCGATGAATGTCACGACCAATACTATTTCAGATTATTTTCAAAGTCTGATTATTGTCATCAAATGTAGAAGTCGCTGGCACTCAAATTATATCTCACATATTTGTTCTTAAATTTGTATGTGTACCCCAGATGAATCCAAACAAAAATGGCTTTTTAATCTGACCAATAGAACCTAGGAGACGGTGTCCACTGACAAGTTCCCCAAATTAGTTAAAGTTAGGTACCTACCTACTTACTTGGGCATACGTTTTCTGCACTAAGTCAAATTATGAGAACATTCACAGACGATATTCTGAAACCGGTACACCGAAAATATAGACAAATTTGAGATCACATTCTGTCGTATTGAAGTAAACCATAGATTAAAGGGGACTTAGGAATTATTTCTCTTTCCAGTGTTCACGTTTGATCATTAACGTCCGTACGTAAAAGAGCTATGTGAGCCATTCCAGCTCGTCCCAGAAGTTTAAGAGATTCTGTGTTTTACCACAGACTTCTGAGAGGGATCCTGGTGAATCAAGGATCTGTGGCTGTCGGTTGGCCACGCGCCTGCAAAACAATGCCCATGTAGGACGGGGGTTTCTGCTGCGTCTATGAAGCCACGACACAGAGGGTTGTCAGTTATTCTTAGATTAGAGAGGTGTCAATGTTGAATTATTTCTTCAGCTGTTAATTTCAACATGTTTTGATAGAACTGTAAATGTGGAATTCCCTCAGAGAAACCGCTCACCTTGCCATTGATGCCGAGTCCCAAAACTGTATCTGAGATGTCGTAATCTTCTGTGACTGGCGTCGTTTTAGGAACACGACTGGGCTCCATGGTGTCGGGCTTCGAAAAAAAACTCTTATCTCTTGCACAACCTTTGAACATGAATGCACTCACGGACACATCCAAATGCGTTATGCGGAACTAGAGTTTATTCCATGGGTGAAAGACGAGGTAAATAAACTGTTTAGAATATTTTTTGCTGGACGAAAATCTAAATTTACGAGGATGACACACGCGCAACTGATTTTTTTTTTTTTGTTGTTTCTTTATCCAATGGACAGGCAAAAGCTTTCGCTATACAGCCTTCTCTTTATTGTATCTTATGGATTGTAGTCAATTCTGGAGTGTCATGTAGTTAAATACTTTCTATTGTCTCATGTATATATAGAAATATGGGTTCAAAGTTGGTCGGTTGACTTAATATCTTTTTCAGGTCGAGCGGGATTTTTTCTCTTTCTTTGTATGTAATTTCTAAGCATTTATATAGTTTTTCTCTTTGCTCATCAAAAGCACAGCAATGAAAGAAGAGGTGGTCCAGGGATTGATCAGCTAAGTTGCAGTGTGGGCATACGGCGGTGTCGATAAGGTTTAATCTGTAAAGATGGGATTGAAAAAGACAATGTCCGAAACGTAGACGACAAATTGTTGTATAATATTTTCTTCTTTTTGGTAAGGTTTTATTGAACCAAGGTGTTTTCCCAACTAAATCGTTTATTTCGGCGTACCAACGACCCGTATTGGACATTTTCCATTGTTCGGTCCATTCGTGGATAATTTCCTGTTTTATTTTCGCTACAAATTCCGATTGCGGTAGGGCAACATTCTTAATATGGCAAATATTCAGGTTGCTGTCAGCTATCGTTCTAGCTAGATAATCTGCTGAGTCGTGTGGCTTCAAATTTATGTGGCCGCGAATCCAGAAAAAACATATTTCGTAGCCTTGCTGTATCAAGGAAAAGTGTTTATCCCGTATTTGGTGTATGACATAGTGAGTATTGGCATCTAGTTTCGTATTCTGTAGGGCTCTATGAACGCTCATGCAGTCGCTTATTATTATCCACGTATAGTGTTGTTGAACTTCGATGAACTCGAGTGCGATTTGAATTGCCAAAGCTTCAGAAGTGTATATTGATGCAGAACTAGGAATCTTAATGCCATAACCTCTCTTGGTTGTCTCGTCATAGATCGCGCAGCCGACCCCACGAACTGTTTTCGAACCATCGGTATATATTCTTCTGTAACCTCTGTAACTTGAAATTTGTTCTAAAAATTCTTCTTTGCACTCCAAGTTTTCGTCTATTTGAATTGGAATTCCGTAGAATTTGCTGTCATATTTTCCCAAATAGCAAGGAAAGTTGAAATTGGCTTGTATTTCATATTCATTTTTGTAATGTAATATATTTGAAAAGTCTCTCAGGATGTAAGGATGATGACTAGGATCGGATGGGATGGAAAGGAGATGTTGAATTTTGGTAAACAGAGGATGATTTGATATGGATAGAAGCTTTAACAAAAATTTTAATTTCAGATATTTGAAGCGGATTCTCAGTGGAGGAATGTTACATTCTACTTGCATGGATACTATGGGAGTTGACATCATCGCTCCAGTTATTAAACGTAAGCTTTTATTTTGTATTTTTTCCAGTTTCTCTATAAGTTTCCAATGATGAGAAAAACATAGAAAACCATATTCAAAATGGCTACGTATCAAAGATTTAAAAAGCATTATTAGGATTTTCGGATCCGCGCCCCAATAGGTGCCCGCTAAGGACCTCAAAATGTTGTATGATCTTAACGCTTTGTCTGCTATGCCATCGACATAAGAGTTCCAAGATAAGTTACTGTTAAATATTATTCCTAAAAACTTAACGGTTTCAACTACCGGAAGAAGAGTGTTATTGTAGAAGACTTCGGCTTTTAATTTGTATTTATTTTTACTAAATATAACAACTTTGCTTTTCTCTGGGCTTATATCTAAATTTAACTCAGTAAAATATTTATACAAATTCTCCATGGCTTTATTTATACAAGTCAATGTAGTCGCTCTATCACCAATGGAACAATAAATAACCAAATCATCTGCAAATTGGAGGTTATTTACATCAAATCCTAGTTTTGAGTTTAATTTGTGAATATAAATTATAAATAAGAGGGGACTTAATATCCCACCTTGAGACGTTCCCCTATAGGAAAATCTGGGACCAAAAAGAGAGTTGCTGTCTTTCACATATACTTCCCTGCCATTTAAAAAATTATATATCCAATTTATTAATTTTGCTGGAATGCCCAAAGAGTTCAAGATCGATGCAAGTGTAAAGTGATCGATGTTGTTAAATGCGCCGACGACATCTAAAAAAACACACACGGTATCGTGATTTAATGAGAAAGCTTTTGAAATATCCAGATGTAGATGGCTGAAACTTTCTCTAGCGGATCGACCCCTCCTAAAACCAAATTGATTGCTAGGTAAAATGTTGTTTCTTTCTATAAAAAATTCTAAACGTTGCTTAATTAACTGTTCAAAAATTTTTCCAATGCACGAAGTCAATGCCACAGGTCGATAAGAATTTGCATCGTCTTTACTTTTGTTTGGTTTAAGTATTGGGATGAGACAATCTATTTTCCATTCCCATGGAATTATGGAAGTACACCACAGCTTATTAAGCGTGTTTAAAAATATTACCAGACTGTTGTGGTTTAAGTGACGTAGCATTTTATATGGAATCATATCTAATCCACATGCAGTATCTCGTCTAGAATTTAAGGCAGATTTCAGTTCTTGTAAAGTAAAATATTTTGTAAGGTACTCATTTTCATTATTGTTAGGAACAGAACTATTGATTGAATGTAGTTGATTTTCAACATAATCGGGTGTATACTTTTGCAAAAAATCATTAATCCAGTCATGATTTGTGTTGTGACTATTACTTTGGTAGGTATTATTAAATTTTTTAATAGTGTTCCAAATTTTAGAAACGGGTGTATATCTGTTAAATGATTCACATAACCTTTGCCAGCTTTCGCTTCTTTCTCTTTTTAAAATGAGTTTTTTAAGTGCTTGCAATCGTTTGAATTCTATGTAATTTTCGTCATTACAATTTAGTTTAAATGTTGCATATGCTTTCCTGGAATTTTCTACAGCTGAGCTGCATTTTTCATTCCACCAGGGAACAGAAAGTTTGGGTTTTGAATGCCGAAAAGTGGAGTTAGGTGTGGATGAATGCTTCCGTTTGGGTATAGACTTCTCAATAGCTGCATTTAAAATATTACAAAAAGAATCATAAGATTCTATTGGGTTAAGATTATCAAAGTTAAAATGTTCGAGCTCTCTCGAAACTAAATCTGAGTATATTTTCCAATTTACGAGTCTAAAGTTTGGATGCTTTGGAAAATTGTTTGCAGTCTCTTGATTGTTGTATGTGTTGTTGGCTAATAATATTTTTGTTATTGTTGGCAGGTGATAACTTCCGAGAGGGTCATCATGGACCGTCCAGTTACAAGACAATGCTAAAGAAGAAGATACCATTGTGAGATCGAGTGCATTTGGCCGCCATCTACTGGAACCAACTGTTGTCACTTCACCGTTATTCAAAAGAACAAGATTGTTGTCATCAATTATTTCCAAAATGTCCCTTCCACGTGAATCAGTGTTATTGCATCCCCAAAAAGTGTGATGAGCATTAAAATCGCCCGCAATAATCGTTGGCTCAGAGATATTTTTTACTAATCTATCGAACTTACTTTTTGTGAAAGGTGGAGTACAATTCGGGGGACTGTATAAACTAACTATAGTTACAAATTTGTTGTTGTAAGATAATTTGATAGCTATATTTTGTATCGAGTTGTCACTTGTGGTGATAATTTTTGTGTAGCTTAGACTATTATGAATTAATATTGCTACTCCATTGTGTGAATTTCCAGAATCAGATCTTTCCAATTGATATCCTCTAAATTTACAACGTTGTTGTGGTTTTAACCAAGTTTCAGAAATTATTGCAATATGTATATCATTTTCATATAAAAATTGAGTGAGAATATGTCGATGACATAGCAAACTTTGCGCGTTCCATTGTACAACATTCAAAGTAGACATTATATAACAGGTTTATTTTTTCTAATAGAGTCGTGAATAACGCTTTTTATGTTTTGCGCAGAGATAGGAGCCTCGCCAGTTTTGCTCATTGTTATAACTTTTACAATCATTTCGAGAAGTATGTTCATTGCTTTTTCAGAGTTTAACAAATTATTCAGGATAGAGTCGACTGAATTTTCTTTATTCGTGTGTAATATTTGGTTATATTTTAGTTGCGTATTATAATTTTTTTCTGTTTGATCTGTGTTAGTGGTAGGTAAGGAAGGGAATGACTTTTCATTAAATAATTCATTGTATTGAACTTTTCTGGTTTTATTTTTGTTTTCTTCAATTTTCTTCTTTTTTATAGGGCATAACCCTGATATAGCGACATGATTACCTTGACAATTATAACAGGTAGCATTGGCATGCTCCGTAGAGCAATTTCTATAATTGTGCCCTTCGCAACTGCATATTGAGCACCTCTCTCCGTTTTTACAATATTTTGATATGTGCCCAAAGCGCAAGCATCGGAAGCACTGTTTTAAACGGGGTATGTATTGAGCCACTCTAAATCTCCATAAGTTCATGTCAATATAGTCCGGTAGAGTATTTGATGCAAATGTAATGGAAATAGTAGGAGTGGGTTCTAGTTGGAAACCATTTTCATTCTTTACTTTACGCATGAATCTTCTTACTGATATAATTTTTTTTGTGCTTGTTATGTTGGTAAAAATTTTATGATTGGATAAGTTGGTAGGGACCGAGGTGATGACACCAGTGGTTTCAGTTGCAGATGCAGGTATGGAAGCCTTAAGCTTGAATTGATCCAAAAAAGTTTTGTTACCGAGAGCTGCATTGGCTAGCTCTGGTTTTTCAAATATTGCGCCTATTTTGTATCGATTTATCCTCTTGAACTGTTTGATGCCCTTAATGTATCTTTTGAAAGAGTTTGATAAGCTCATAATATCTCTGTCTCCAATCGGCTTGTTAGGTTCTGTGCTTTCTATGAATACGATAAAATCCAGTGCTCCCGAATCCTCAGGGTATGCACGGTTGTAGTCTTTAATGAAGAATGGTTGGTACTTATCGAGTGAATTCAATTTTGATGTAGTAGCTGTGGTGTTGATGTTGAGCTCAGTAGTTCCCGCCTGTTCCACAAGATCATCTTTTCCCGCCAAATTTTCACAGTCCGATAAATCGGACGAAAGTGACTCCTCTGGAGACCTCTTGTCTTCCTTTTTCCGTTTCCTCTTCGCCTTCATCTTCTCGACCGGTTTTCCGCGAAGAAAGACCACAAACAAACGAATTGGCAAATAAAAACTCGATAGCAAAAAAATCTCGACTTGTTCGGATTCCCGCCAAAACCGAACTCCCGCGCAACTGACGTAAACTAGCGCCACAGAAAACGAACGAAAGGAAGATAGACACACCGCTGAGCGGTGTTGCCGCAATTATGACAGCGAATTTCTTGCCTCGCTTCTTAGCCGAAGGGTGTAGAGTTTCTCTCCGTGTTTCTATCATCTGAACTATGGAGAATGCTAGGTAGAACTGCACCGATTCACTGTAGACAGTACCAAAATTAGAACCAACCAATTTATCTACAGTCGTATTCGGAGAGGACCTGTCAAAACTTGGTACGAGATTAGCATTGGACTAACCGTACAAAAATAATCGCGTATTAATGAACTTTGAACGCCCACTCTGTTTAGAGCTGCTAGTTCTTAACTTTGGACGGTCGTATTCAGATTGGGCGGACTAACTTTAATGCAATGATTAACGCCGAACCAAATAGCATTTCGTGTGGTTAGTCCCGTGCTAGTCCGCGTACTAAATTTTGACAGTTCACTCTGAATACGACCGTTAGCTATTTGACCAAATAGAAATTAACAAAGAGTTTTTGTATTTATAAATAAAACTCGCATACAAATTGTTTGAATATAACAGTAATTCTATTTGTAAACAAATAACATCAAATTAATTATCAATTATTATTTATTTTAAATAAAAAACAAATAAAAAAATTGTACATACATTGAAATATTATTTTATTTTATTTTTATAACCAAAGGGTCAGTAAATATCGAATCCGAGATATTATGACTAAAACTGCTAAAAACTTAAAAAATGTGAAGAAGCACCGGCATGTTTTTTGCTCTTCAGACAATACATTTCTTATGTGATGGCCTGGCTAAAAATCATCTCAGTCATTCTAATATAGTATTTTACTAGCTGTGGTACCCGGCTCCGTTTGGGTCAATATCGTTTTGGACTAAAGTCGAGCTAAACTATTTTCTGTACCTATACAGTAGCCCAAAGGGAATTTTTACGTTAGATACAGACTACAATACAGTTTTAGATGGGTGCAAACTGCATCAAAATCTTTTCAATGGTTCTAGAATACCGGACCGCAACTCCGGGGGCGTTCGAGTGACGCAGTGGTGCGTTGAGGCGACGCGGTGCTTTGACATTCCTAACTGAACATAACAAATGGACAGACAACCCGACAAACCAATAAACAGACAAAATAAAAAAAAAATACTCTCTATTCCTTATTCCTTCCATCTCCCAGTTATTTTTTTGTAACAATCTGTAATGTAAATGTGACTCGCCAAGTCTACGATTTTATTATATGTACAGAAAAGATAAGACATTAAATATTTGATAGTGATCATTGCGTTGACGAAGTCGTCAACTATTGAAGTAGACGTTTTAAAACTATAATCTTTTTTTGGATTTTTTTTCCGGCGAACAGAAGGACCTTAGTTAAAACCTTTTTTTAAGATACTTTGCATTAAATAATTTTGTCAAAATCATATTTTAGCATTATATTCTTAAGCTGGCAGCACAGTCCATAGAAAACTGCTTATCGGTCTACCGCACTGAACGACCTGCATCTCGTCGGCCGTTATTTTAAACCAACTAACATCATCGTTCAAATTGGGCATATTGTAAACGTATCGGGATAAATCTGGTTATGTAAATGTTTTATTTGTTTGTAGATAAGTATCGTCAGCCCGGCAGCCCAGTGACGCGACGCCTTGGCGTTCGTTATTAGAGTCTAATGAACTCTGGGCGCGGTTGGGTTCTGGATTCTGGTTACCATTTACGAAAAATGAAAGGTCGGCTTGATGAAATATGGTCGAAACGGCAATGAAAGTTGTCGGTATTTTCCATCCAGTTCAATGTAGCCATGCAATAAGCAAGGCATGTAACCTTATTCCTCTGTGTGGTGTGTTTGAGCTAACCATGACAGTAGATGTGGCATTAGGTACTAGCCATCCATTAAATATACAGGTGTTGCGACAATATCGTCGCCGATATTATCGTCTTCCTTAAGCTTCCTCAGTGGCTGAAGTATAGGGTTCCACATTGCAGAAAGTCTTCTAGATTGAAGTTGCTATGCTTATCTCGGGGGAACGGCAAAACGTCTAATATGCAGATCGTATTGTATTGTATTGTTTTATTGCATTCATAGGTAGGTAACCTACACTTAAACATGTCAAGAATCGTTATGCTAGGTCTATGTCAAAGATATAAATGTCGCATACTTCCATGCACATAAGAACTGGCAAACATATTTTGCCAGTCACAAAATAAGTTTAAAACTTAAGTAGTTGATTAATTAATGCCACCGCTCGCAAACATAAGGAGAAACGTAAAAAATAAATTTAAAAAAACAAAAGATAAAAAAAAAACACTGATTATGATTCTGAATTATGAATATTGAGCTTAACCTAAATCTGGTGTATAGTGCCATCGTCAATGTAATACTAGTCAAAATTATTTTACGAACTTAATCTAAATCTGGTGTATAGTGCCATCGTCAATGTACCTAAATCTAGTCTAAATTTAATACACACAAACAAAAATCCACTACTAAATGTAGGATAGAATGTCATTAGTCATAATACAAAATTGTCACAAAAAATACAAATTTACAGTTGTCATACTCTAAAAATAAAAATTATTGTCTGTTAAGGCATCCTTAATATTGTAATAACTCTTTTCAATCAGCATACTTTTGATTTTCCGTTTGAAATTCTTATCGTCTAGTTTCCTAATATCTAAGGGTAGTTTATTGTATAATCTGACACTATTACATATGAAGCTCTTTGATGTTTTCGCTGCCCTGTGTCTAGGAAGTTGCAAATTATTTTTACATCTTGTGTCATAGCTATGATTGTCGGAATTAAGGGGCGATTCATGCATGTATTTCCTGGCATAGCATATGTTTTGATATACATATGCGCTTGGCATCGTCATGATTCCTAATCCCTCAAACGATGTCCTGCAACTATCTCTAGTTTTGATGCTTAAGATATATCTCAAGGCTCTTTTTTGTAACACAAATATTCTATTAGAATCTGCTGAATTACCCCAAAACATAAGCCCATAAAACATGATGCTCTCGAAATATGCATGGTAAACTGTTTTAGCAGCATGGGTTCCACATAATTCTTTAATTTTTTTTATTGCGTAACAGGCTGAGCTTAACTTGCTAGCTAATGAATCTATGTGTGGTCGCCAAGTAATACTCGCATCAAATATTACCCCTAAAAAAGTTAGTTCCTTAGCAAGATTGAGTGTCAAGTCATGGCCGGTAGGTAAAAGTTCATCATTAATGTTGCGTCTTTGGGTCCCTAGAGCAAAGTGCATGATATTGGTTTTGCTAACATTTAGCAACAGATTATTGCATTCAAACCATGTCTTAAGTGATCCTAGTACCAATGAAAAGGCTTCTCTCAGTTTATTAATATCTCCGTTTTTTAGTACTACCGAGATGTCATCTGCAAACATTACCATTTCCATGTCTTCTGATATACAACTTGAGATGTCATTAACATAAATCAGAAATAGCAGTGGTCCCAGTATGGACCCCTGCGGAACACCCATAGTAATAGGTTCTATTTCTGATTTTGTACCATTAACACTACAGATTTGAGCTCTATTTTTCAAATAGGATTGAAATATTTGCAACTCTTTGTGTCGTACACCGTAATGTTCTAACTTTATGATCAAAATATCGTGATCCACGCAATCAAAAGCTTTAGTTAAGTCACAAAAGATCCCATAAGTATGTAGCGACCCATCTAGAGATGTTAATATTGTCTTGAGCATAGAAGCTATTGCATCACCAGTTGACATGCCTTTACGAAACCCGAATTGCTTACAATTTAGAAGTTGATTCTCCGAAAAAAAATTTACTAATCGCTTTTCCAAAATTTTTTCCAACACTTTACTAAAGACAGGCAATATAGAAACAGGTCGATAGTTCTCAACATTGTAGTGGCATCCTTTTTTAAACAATGGTATTACTTTGGCCACTTTTAATAGGTCTGGGAATGTTCCACTTTCTAGGCAGTCATTAAAAATATCTGTTAAGGGAATTGTGACACTATTTAACATTTTAAGTAATACAGGAGACACATTCCATAAGTCCTGTGAATGTTTGGACTTAAGGTGCTTAACTACTTCTGTAACTTCCAAACATGTTACAGGTGCAAAAGAGGCTATTTTAGAATTTCGTGGAATAAATGTTTTAAGATAAGTATTTGATATATTTATGTTAGACTTTAGGCTTTGAGTTGTGCTATGAGCTATTGTGGAAAAGAATTTATTTATATGATTTGCTAACGTTGTGCTGTCAACTATAATTTCTGAATCAATTTTTAATTCTAACTTGGTGTTGCAGCCTTTAGTTTTACCCGTTTCTTCTTTAATTATGTTCCAGGCCATTTTAATTTTACTGTCGGAATTCATAATTTTATTTTTCAGATACAATTGTTTAGCTTTAATAGTGACTTGTTTGAAAATTTTGCTGTATTGTGACACATAAGCTCTAAGGTCTGGGTGATTGACAAATTAAATAATTTTTCCTTTGAAATAAAAATAGATGGAGTAGCCCAATCGGCAAATGTTTTCTTATTACGTAAAGATGCCCGCTTAAGTGGCAAGTGTTTATCTAAATATCTTACAAATATATTAAAAAACTCTTTAAAATTATTAGTTTTTGTGCCCTGGAATTCTAGTTTTAAATCTAAATTCAACGCATATATACTAGTCTGATTTAATATTCTCTTGTCAAATGTGGTCGTCTTCTTAATTGTTAAGTAATTTATGGCTATAAGTTGTGCGTAATGATCTGATAAAATTCCCGAAAATACTTTTGTTTCTAATACTTCACAGTCAGTAAAAATATTATCAATGCAAGATGAACATGAATCGGTCACTCTAGTATACTTAAAGATTGTTTGTTTAAGCAGAAAACAATCCATCAAATCTGATAGGTCATGTTGCCCTCCTTCATCTGTGGGAAATTTAATGTTAAAGTCCCCACAGACGATTATCGATTTATTATTATTTGAATTCAACTTCGACAAACATTCTTCCAATTTCTTTTTGAATAATGGCAGATCCCCACATGGCGATCTGTAAACTGAAACAATGTATATTGAGTCCAACTCTATGCAACTTATTTCAAAGTTTTTTTCTTCCGAAATATTAACAATATCTTTTCTCTCCTTAGCTCTATGACAATTTTTCACAAGAATTAATGTGCCTCCTCGAATGAAATTTTTTCTATGGAAGCTGCTGATAATGGAATAGTTTTTAATAGAGTGTGTACTTAATTCGTTATAACATATCCATGATTCAGTTATACAAAATACATCTGCATTAATATTTTTCATCACTAATTCTAATAAAAGATTCTTGCCACGCAAACCTTGCACATTTTGATGGCATACAATAAGGTTATTTATGCATCTATCCTCCTTCATAGTTTTCTTTTTTATGGAATTTATAGTAGGCAATTTCATTTCACTAAGAGGATAGTTTAACATAAAAAAGAGTTTGTGTTTTTATCGCTTTGAAAGCTTACATTTGGTGGTGCATCACTTACTAACTCTACAAAGTGTAGATTAGAAATCTTCAGGCTTAAATTACAATTTTGAATAGTAAATGTCACTATCTCCTGGCCTACACTATTTATATAGCCATTCCAGGAGTAACATGATTTATCAAGTGTATTCAAGTCTATATATGCTGTGTTTGCAACATTCCGGGTCAACGCATACACTAGTTGATTGCTACGGTGAGCGGTGGCATTGATCATGTGCGAACCATGCAGTCGAGATGGCACATATAGTAGCGAGCTAATAAAGAGCGTTAATTTCGCTGAGTTACAGATATCAACTGCATACTTCACACAATTGTAGTAAGCTACTGTGTCTTTGTTAGTTTCCGCCGCGCCAACCAATAATATGACAATGTCTTTTTCCTTCAGCTGGCTCACTTGGCTTGAGAGGTCCTTGATAATTTCAGCGATACAAGCCGCCGGCTTACAAATGGTCGTTACGAAATCCGATGAATTTCGCGAGTCATAGTAGGTGCGACCGAAGTTGCGCGCGTGCTCGTCACCGAGTATAAGCACCCTTCTAGCGGGTTTCACGTAGCTAGAGGGAACTGAAGTTGACGGGGTGATAGGCGCGGCATCAGCGCCGGGTGCAGGGCGCGCCTCAGTTGTCGATACCTCGGTCTTCTCAGTCTGGGCACGGACAACTGGCTGCTTCCCTTGCCTGCCCTTTTCTTTCCTAGGGACATTAACCGAGCGGGCCTTTTTAGCAGCTGCTGTCTTCTTTTTTCCCATTCCTTTTTTCTTCTTGGAAGATTTCCCACTAGTGGTCGCAGTGGTGTCCACGCTGTGTGCTTTTCCCATTTTGGGCGGGAAGGCAACATCACATTTAGTACTTGCCGATGCGGGTGACTGACCGGATTTCGTGGTACTGAAGGGGGTGGGGGTACCAAAGGGGTTGGCAAGACAAAGAGGCTCTATGGAAGGGAGAGTATTCCGCGAGCATCCTGGTGAAGATGGAGGCTGCTGATGTATCGGGGTATCAAGAATAACGATACAGTCGACGGCTGAACTGGGGGAGGGGGGGCGAGTAAGCCGAGGTGTCGTGGCGCGTGCAGATGCGCTGCCGCATGCGGCCTCTTCAAACTCTAGTAGCTTAAGCATTTGCTCGCGAATGACCGAGTTTTTCATGGCGATGTCTTTTCTCAGCACCACGTTCTCCTTCCTCTCACTCATAAGCTGGTCCCTCAGTACTTGTAGCTCTTCCGCTGTCCCGTCGAAGGAGTACGTAGAGCTACTGTCTTTGTTAAGCCGCAGTTCCAGTAATTCCTTGTGAAGTGCATTGTTGGAGTCCAAGACTTTCTCAAACTCTTTCTGATTATTTTCATATTCGTAGATAATGTCCATGTACCTCTCCTCGCTCTCCTGAAGCTCCACAAGGCTCCTTTCCTTTTTTGCTAGCAGTACCTTGAGCTGAGCGTGGTCCGCTAACATTTTATCAAATGCAGCCGAGTTCTCTTCTTGCTCGGCAAGTAGACGTCCGTTCAGCTCACGCAGCTCCTCTATATGTTGAGGCAGTTCGTTACTATGGGCCATTGCAGCTTGGGTTTTGCTCCGTGTGCGCATTAAAAAACAGATTAAGTATTCAAGTCAATTAAATACAATACCAATTAATTTACACTGTCAACGATTTTCGTGTGGCTACAATTTTCGTAGGAAATTCGTGTGTCAGCGGAGTATTGGCGGTGTGCGCCCTCTTTTGTCGAGTAGAACTCGCCAATTCTTGATTGGCTAGTGAGCGCCCTCTGTTGTCGAGTAGAAATATAGTCGGTTCTCGATCGGCAAGTAGATAGTTGATCCACCAAGCTTGTCAATGAAGAAGTTTGGCTACTCGGTGAGAGATGGCGCTCTGCGCATTTGTTTGCGAGTAATGTAGGTAAGAAATGAAAGTGTTTTTTTTTAAAAAACTAACTTTTCATCCCCAAATGATATCATAAATGTTATTTGTGAAACTAAAACACTTCATTGAACTGAATATATTGCAAACTGAAAACCATATATTGATCTCTAATAAGTACGGAATTTGTGATTGAATGTCATAACATTATATTTTCAATTTTAGCATTATTTACGACACTTTACATTTAAATAACACTTTCACTATTAACTGGTACAATACTTTACACGAATTGACTGTTTTCACACTTCTTTCGAGAATGTTTACAATTAAAACTTTAAATTTAATCACAGCTTGTCTGAAGCATTGTTTACTTGGCCAGCGCCATCTTGCGATAATGTCATATTTTAACAAAATTTTAAAACCATGCACAACGTATAATCGGCAGATCGTATAATTTTATACGTAGTGCATAAAGAAGTTTAAAAAATTAAATTACTTATTTCTCCATGCATAACGTATAATAGTCATAACGTATAATATTATGATCTTTATTTAACAAAAAAAGAAAACCATGCATATCATATAATCCAAAAACTTTTCATACGATAAGCGCCCTTATTCATATACTATTAAAGCGTATACTCGCACGTGACGTTTCTACCGTCTCAATTAGCGTAAGGTGGCCTTTCGAAATGGTAGCAAATATCGATTCGTAGCAATTTCAGCCTTAAATGTATCGTTATTAGGGCGCTTTATGCAGTGCTTCTTGGCATATTATACGTTCTGCATGGTTTTCTTTTTTGTGAATTCATGTTAGGAATATTATACGTTGTGACTATTATACGTTCTGCATGATGCAAAGAGTTGATTTTATTTTTAAACTTTATTCATGCACAACGTATAACATTATACGTTGTGAATATTATACGATATGCATGGTTTTCATTTTTTGGAAAAAAATACTATTATACGTTGTGAATATTATACGTAGTGAATACGACTCCTTATCTCGATGGCTTCTCGGACTATTCCTGGTATAATACGTTTTTGACGGCGATTATACCAACCTGATCGAAACGTATCCAGTGATTTGGTCCTAATACGCTATGGTCACATGAAACACATTTCCTACTTCTTTACTGTTCTAATGTGTTTCGTAACCCGTGGCGCACGCTTCGCTTTGTTTGACCAATATAATATTTCGCACAGGAACATGGAACTTTGTACACGCCTGGAGACTACAAGAGGAACTGTTCTTTCACTGAGCGTAAAATTTGTAAGACCTTTTTTATAGGTGTTCTGAAGTTTTTCAGTTTCCGTCCGCTACAACGTCCGCTGTCCGTTCGTTCATCCGTCCGTCCTTCCGTCCGACACAGGGCTGTATCTCATGAACCGTAATAGGTAGGCAGCTGCAATTTTCGCAGAGTGTGTATTTATTTGGCCGCTATAACAACAAATAGGTAAAATTAAAAAAATGTTTAAAATTAAAGGGGGGGCTTCATACAAAAAACTAGATTTTTTTGTGTTAAATCTTTTACGTTGATACGTAATCCCTTCGTGTGCGAGTCCGACCGCACTTGGTCGGTTTTTTTATGTAACTGGACATTGATGGCTACACCACAACTACCGCATTCCCATAATGAATTAGGTACCATGCCAGGACCTTCCCTTTATGAGCACGAATACACTGAACTGGATAGAATACAGGACAATTTTTCATTGCCGTTTCGACCATGTTTTCCTCCAATCAGATGTTGTGTAGTGCTATCACATAGTAGTTACATGTATTCCGGACCATGGAGATGTTCGCATTCTTGATTATCCAACTCAAAAAGAAAAATAAAGTGTTGCATGAACGGCCAGGGATTTGAATCCATGAACTCTGGCATAGAAAGCAAGTCCCTGCGCCGCTGTGCTACGAGCATCTCATGTGACTCTGATATCTATTTTAGTGAGGGCAGGTCATCGTTTAGGGTGAATGGCCGTAGGTAATTACTTTACCGCCTACTATGACGCCATCATAAGAGCCTCAAATACGTACGATAATAATAATAGATTCGATTATGATGTAAGATGATGAAGTGAAGGAGTTTTTTTTTATGCAACCTGACATGGATGGCTAATGCCACACAATCACCGCTATGATATAAGCCCAATTCACCACATTCCCGAAGGAATTAGGTGCCATGCCAGGACCTTCCCATTATGAGCACTGCTAAATTGAACTGGATGGAAAACCCGGACAATTTTTAATTGCCGCTTCGACCATCTTTTCATCCGATGCGATGGTACCAGTCCGGGCGGGCTTAAACCCTACCACCCAGTAGGGGAAGGGGACCTACAGTTTTACATGGATTCCGAACCATGGAACAGCTCGAATTCGTGACGAAATGCACTTATCGAACTCATCTCATCTCTCATCTGGTACACTAGGCCAGTCCCCGCGTCACTAGGCTACGAGCCTCTTTTTATAGCTATAAATCATTTGCCTGGATGAATTAAGGAATTATGGTTTAATACCACGTAGGGAAAACAAACTAATTAAACAATTCTGAAGCATCAAGAGCAAGAAACGAGATTTTAGTTTTTAATAAACTCTGAAAATTCGTAACTTTCTACCACTAGAGATACCTACATGCGTATCACTCAAGAAAATATGACGCAGTCTACACATTATAATTTTAAATTAATAATTAAAGTTTAAAAGTTTATAGTACCGTTATCGCCAATGACTATATTTTACTTAACCAACACTTTGACGTGTTTCCAACATCTCACCAATCACAGATAGTAATCTGTGTAGGGCCATCATGGAGGAACGATTAGTTCTGACCACAGAGGATAGAGGTAGAGAGGAGATGTTTTTAACTCATATTACTAAGGATCGCAGCGTGACACTGTGAGGGGAAGCGGGGGGAAAATCGCTTCATGGTGGGGTCATGCACCGCCCATTTTTGCAAAATCCATCTACCGGAAGAATCGATATTCTGGTAGCAGCTATTCCGAGAGCTATTCTTAGTGGTTACAAGACTATAACTAGATGGCGCCTTTTAAATTTTACTATGTGCGTTTTTTTTATTAAAAAAAACCTTCGAAATTTAAATCCATGCCTTCGCGCGGATTCAAATAATTTTAATTTAAAAATGTAATAAAAATTTGCATCATGAGATCAACATTTCTTACCGTAAAAATAAAATGATAGCGCGCCATCTATCGGCACATAGCGAGAGCGATACATCGATCCAATGCTCGAATATTGACTCCAATTATAAAAAATTAGGTGTTTTACTGACAAATAAAGCGTAATTCCACCTACAGTCTTTAAATATTTTTCTCTTGTGTAATGTTTGCAACATTTTACACAAAATCTCATCGTGTAATCGACTGTTCGCCGAAAATTGCGCCGCAGATCATAATATTGGCCCACAACCTAACACCGCCAGCGCCATGTCGCGAATGTCGTCGCTAAGCCACGCCTTCTTATCACGTGGGCTGTGACGTAGGGACCCACTTGGTGGACACAGACCCAGTTTGCTTAGACCATCTCCTCTCTACCTCTATCCTCCGTGGTTCTGACGCTCAGTGTGCTCAGCGGACGACGGTGCTGCTGCCGCAGAATTTCACCTGCATCGCCTACGCAGGGCAAATAAAATTAAATAAAATTATTAAATTAAGACGTTTCGTTTTTTAATTTTTTTTTGCTTAAAAATATATTCTTCTATTTGGAAACGTAAACTGGTACAAACATGATTTAGACACAAAAGACAATCAGCTATAAATGAAAATATTCCTCCATTGGGGCATTGCGTTCATCCGCTGAATTGCCAGGCTGATGTTCTGCCTAATAAAGAAAGGTTTACATTGGTAGCCAGTCGCCGCAATGAGCAGTTTTCCTAGGTTTTTTGTAAACATTTTCGCGTCTGAGCTCTAAAACCCTTGTCCACGGCAATTGTGATAAATTCATAATTATCCTAAACGACTCTGAACTTATTATGTTTAAGATGATCATTATTTGCTGCGGAATATCCGGCTACCCAAGAAGAGTCTTTCTTATTTCTTAATTTACCAATTAGTTATCCTGTTGACAATTCTCTTGATGCTAGCTATATTTTTACTGATCCTTTAATTAAGTAACTCTGATGATCTCTAAGATGCTCTGTATTTCATATTTTATGTTGTATTCTGACAATAATATTGAAGCTCTGTATTTTAACTCTAATCTAATCTAATTGATTTGGACGACTCCAAGTGTTCCTTATGTGTTCGAAAGGCTGAATCATGTACAAATACAAATACAAATCTTCCACATGGCTGGGGGTAAGGTGTCTTCACACGTGGCGTCCCAGATCAAAGGCCTCCCTTGCTTCCAGGGTAGTCTTGCCATCGTCGCGGAATACACGAAGTGGTTCAAGGCTACTCGGTATATTGGTGGAAGCGAGGTAACCCTTATGATCATGTTTATATCGTTATGGCGAGAAAACCTGCCGGCAATCTTGGGACGACATTAATCGTGGTGGCCTAGCTCTTCCATCGCCGAATCGCAGATTAATTATGTTTTAGTTTTATTAAAATACAACGGAACGGAATCAAAAAGTCCTCCATTTAGCATTCACTTGTCTGGATCACCAGGTGATATGATTAACCATGGTATAAGGCCAGGTCTGCAGAAAACCGGGCCGTATCTTGGCCTTCATCGATGCGATTGGCTGACTACGGTAGTAAGAATTGAAGGGGCGTTGTACAGACCAAGGGCAGGCAGTTACCGCCCCCAACAACAACCACTATGATTATAATAAAGAATCACAAGCTGTCCCCAGTTCCTAGTAACAATCAAACCATTTTTTTTGTATGCTTGAATAAGGTTTTCGGAAATAAATACAGTTTAAATTTTTCGTACAAAGCATTTTTAATTTGTGTTAAAATGTTATTTAACCTAAGTGTAGAATTTACCGTAAAGCAATTTCAATCTATTGGAATTATAATATTTAAATTCTGACACCAAAGACTGATTTAGGGCGTTTATTACTAAAGTGCTGATTATCTTGTATCAGGTATTGATTGAAAGATCGTTACCTCTACTATATCGGTAAATAACACGACGTTCTTTCCATAAGGTAACGAACTTAATGCAAAACAAATCATACACGTATTGACTTGTATAATAATCTTAAACTAATCAGCACATGGTGAAAGAGACCCTAAAGACGAACTACTTTGTGATATGCAAGGCGGGAATCAAACCATCAAACAGGCAACTAGCTAATTATTTTCTAAAAAATATGCCGCAATGTCTTTGCCCTTTGTCGATATTCGTGAAGCAAGTTAAACGTAACTTTTTTATACACCACACCTTTTTATGGATGGCTAATCAAATACCACATCTACTATCATACTATTAGCCTAATACACAACACGGAAACTTTCTATTGTGATTTTATAGTAACTAATGTTTATAACGATAGAAAATTTGGATTTCATTTCTTGTGCAACTCGCCTATTTCGAGGAAATAGTCGTCTTCGTGGTATTCGGTTATGAGATTAAACCCGTTACACGTGCGTTGAGAAGATATTTCAAAGTAAATAAAAAAACAGCTTTGAAATGGTTTTGTATTTTTTATTGAACAATTTTCCACACTTTTGTATCACAATGAAAAATCTGTCACAAATACACAGGACTCCAATAACAATAATTACATAATAGTATCAAAATAAATATAACGTTAAAATTGTATCTGCTTTGCTATAAAAAATATTATATTTACAAATAATGCGAGCACGCTTTCCTCCAAACTTGAGCAAGTTCGTACATTCTGATGTCAATAAAAATGTATATTTGCAAAGTCAGACTAAAATAATGAAATCAACGGAAGAGCCTATTTCCGTTCCAAATTTGAATATGAATAGACCGGATATGTAATGTTCGAAACTGGAACGAACCTTTGTTCTACCATTGTTAGACTATCATAGGTCAGTGTTCGTTTTATCATTGACCATAGTCGACCACAGTCATGATTTAGGGAACACGATATCCTAAAAGCCTCACTAGAAATCTTTGAATAGGTATCTTAGAATTTTGGTATATATTTTGAGACCATCGTCAACCCCACAAATATTAAAGATATGTAACGTCGAAAACGCCCTCTACCCTAAACCCAAAGCGCAGACCTAGTCTACGCTTTGGGTTTCTCCTCAGCGGCTGGTTTGTCTTCAGGGGGTGGTGTAGGGAGTTCAGGATACTCCAGCTTGACTCCGTCTTCGCATGCGAACTTGGGGCAGCACGCCGGAAATGGAGCAGTCTTGTTGGTCTTCTCTGGAATGGGAGAATACACACGTTTAGTGTCTGGAAACTCGGACCCTACCACACTTGGTGTACAGCTACCAGTACATAGAACCAGAAGATGGGGCCGTACACGGAACTGAATTAATCTTTTTCCAGGATTTTCACATGGACGGCCGCATGCACAAAAATGTTTAGCGAGGATACATTATTTCAGGAAATTTAGATATAATAATATGTAGCCGTATGTCACGGGACAAGACCTATCTAAGGTCTATACACTTTTGCTTGCAAGTAAACTATGCCGATCTTCTTAAGTCAAGTGCCTGCTCCGTTTTAAGAAGTGGCGTAAATTCTTGTTTGGTTGCAAGCTTCCAAAAGTTCTACGGTCGAACTGATTAACTCTGCACTACGAACCGATGTCCAACTCAGACTTAGGGTTGACGAGCGTCATTGGGCCGCAGTCTTCGACCAGCTCCAGCAGACGCGGCGGCGTGTCCTCGCTCACGACGCACGTGGAGCGCCTGCAGAAGGGACTCAGCTCCCAAGGGTGGCCTGGCTCTAGGGTTGAGATGACGGAACCTGCGCTACGTACCGGTGTCCAGCTTGCACTTGGGGTTGGCGAGCGGCAGTGGGCCGCAGTCCTCGACCAGCTCCAGCAGACGCGGCGGCGTGTCCTCGCTCACGACGCACGTGGAGCGCCCGCAGAACGGACTCAGCTCCCAGGAGTTGCCTGGCTCCACGGTCGCGCAGCGGGTCGATGCAAAGCACATTCCGGGGAAGTCTGAAAATTGATGAAATATCACTGCAGCGTTTTAAATGTTGTACACTCAGGCCACGACGAGCTCATAGAAAGTAACTATTATAAATCTGAAGTCGATCTCCCAAACTGTATAAAAAATGTCGTATAGTGACTATTCCAAATGATTTTCTTGGGATTGAATGCGGCGATGAGTTATTTTATGACATTAGAAGTCACAACGTAAAACGACAGCGATGACGTAATCAAAAAGCGAAATGCAAGTGATTAACATTCGGCGGTCCATCTGAATTCCAATAGAATAGGGTGTTTATGAATGCTATGTTAGCATATCACTCATCAGGTGATGAACACAGTCTTATTACAAAATCACAAAAGACAAAAGTAACGGGTAAATATCTATATTTTGTCTAAGCGACTGATGTCATTAATACTTCCCTTCTACCACGACCAATTAGATATTCCTACCAAACAAGTTAACCCACTGCAAGAGATCAACAATCGCTTGCATTAGCATTCATCTAACCATCGACCACAGCGGCATTATCATAACTTTGCATAAATCTACATCTATAGTAGATTCTTAATTACAAAGAAACTGTTTGTGCCATAGACACTACATCATTGTATAACTTTCACTAGATTCCAATTTAAAAGTGCTCAAGATCGGTGCCTTGTGGTACACCTTGCGTGACTGTATTCTTCCGTGTTACGATATGTTACGCCATTTGCCTAACTGATGTTATATTAAAAGTAATTATCGGATAGTGTAATAAAGAAAAGTCGTAAATATCAGCAAATTGAGTGATGTATTGATAATAGAAGCTGTCACAAATTCATAAAGTCAGAAAGTGCTAATTAGGCAATTCATATTTTAGTTTGAAGAAGTACCTACCTATATAAATTGTTTATAAATTTAATATCCTCAATACAATATCAACGGAATTTCACAATTCAAGATTAGCTTCTAGTATAAAAAAATAGAGTGAAGCCTACTAGCAGATCCATTTTGATCTAAGTATGGTTAAATTTTGTCATCCGGTGAAATGATTAAAAATACGAGCAAAGACTTGGTGCTTTTTTCTATAGATTGTAGGAGTTGCAGGATAAAACTTTAAAAGATAATTTAAAATACACAGATAAAACTGAGTGTCATTATCAAAACAATCATGGAGATCGAAATCAAAATACAAGGAGGCCAAATGTATTTCTTCTGGGGTACTTCGTAAGAGGTGACTAAGGTATCTCCATCGTGGTTTGGATTCCACGATAACTTGCAGGTACTTTCTACTATACAATTACTAAATATTTATTTAATCCCCGATCAAAGATAACATTACCAAGTTTCTTAAAATCAGATTCTGTGCTACAAAACACGTCCAAATCATTTGATATAGGTATCGCATTTACGTATATTGAGGAAACATTGTTTTCGATGAGTGCGACGGCTTCTGATTTTAATTCTAATCATATTTACGAGGTCCGGACTGACCAGATGGCTGTTAATTATGTTATACAGCAACATTAAAAGGAAGGTCCTAATATTAAGATCCCATGTGATGTGTTGGGCTATTATCATGACGGTAGATTCGGTATTAGCTATCCATGTCCAGTTATATAAAAAAACAGGTATAAGTCCATTTTCAACATCCGCTAGGCCTTGGCCCCTATCCTCATTGAGAAACGACCGATAGAGAAACAAGGATGGCAGCGATTACGCGTGGGGCAACTTTCACAACCCGCAACGGAAGTATGGGCCAATCCCTCTGTGCTCGCGGCAATTAACTTGATGCGAACACGGGCTTGATTGCAGGAAGGACACACGCAAGCGGATGAGCCAAGATGTCATTCCAAGCGTGCGTCGGTTGATTTGTTTGCCGATCCTTAAGCGCTTGTGCAAACGAGCGGATTGAAGTATATACTTTTAAAATTGCTTCACTTTTAGTAATTCTTTTAAAACCTTCTTCCACAAATCGTAATTTAATTAATTTATAGGCGTCTTCACGTGGTTTATAGCAATCTTCATCAATAGGTGCAACTCATACTCGGAGCTCGTGCTTCCCCCGTTGTTGGAACTCATTCGAGATGTATTAGATTTAAATTAACACTTTCATCGATTAAAATTCAATATTGTTTAACTTGCTAACAACAGTCTTCTTATTTAGATTTATTTTACATGTTCAAATGTATTCTTTCAATTTAATATGATATTCGCGAATAGAGAGAGGGGTGTACATTTTTTGCATTTGTAAAAGTAATTTATGTTTATGTGAATTGACATATAGGTACATTATTAGATTTTTAAACAATTTTCTCTCCAATGCCAAGGACCTGAGCAATAGGTCCTAGGCATAAGATAATATAAAATAGAGATATTCAGTGGTCGCAAGTCAGAAATAGTACTTTTCATTATTATTTCATGCTCCTGCCGTTCATTGCTAAACCTGGCCTTGAAAGCCAGCCTCCAGAGCCAGCCCATTGCCATTGATGTTAATTTTGGTATATTTTTATTTTTCTAATATGAGATTACGATTATTCATACAGCAAGTCAAATTAGCAGTGCTATAACTCAAACGACTCCAAAATCCTTAGCAGTCCATTCCTACATTTATAGTACGTGGTTGATGAATGTGCATAAATATTGATTTATCACAGACGACTGGCTTCCAACCTAAGAGACTCGTCAGACTGGTTTCAACTTCGGTAGTTTGACAACTTAACCTTCCAAAATGCATTAACTCCTACAGAGAAGTCCTGCATCGTGCTTTGAGTATATTTCACTATGATCATTGGGGTATTTACGTGTTTTGAGCGGGTCATGCCTCCATCCATCTTATTCAAAAAGGTCTTGGGTTTATTCCCAACTCGTGCAATTCAACACTGTATTTGTCTTTCTGTATTGAGAAGGTTAGGTTAGGTTAGTTTAGCTTAGGTAGATAAGGATAACCTGATTTATTTAGTAAATTAATCATGGATGAATGATTCCACATCTACTGTCGTGATTTAAGCTTAATAAATTACTAAAGGATTCATGTAGATGTCATGTCAGGGCCTGCCGTTTATTTTTTGCATGGCGACATTGAATGGATGGAAAGCACAGACAAGCGACATTGTCTTCTTCTTTTCTTTCATTCAATTTAACTAACCATACTATCTTGTATGTAGGGAAGGTTTTACAAGGATTTCAAACTGTAGACCGCAATGTCAGCGAAAATACACATTTAATCTCTGATAGGAAACATATATAGGCATAGTCTGTGATGAACCCACGGTGTCCGAAAGAAGGGACCAATGGTGTTTACCGCTTTATATCACATAAATACCAGTACCATTATATAAATAAATATTAACATTATGTATGAAGAAGTGTGTCTATTAAAATATTTGTAACCCTCTGGTTTTTCAAAAAGATTACCTTTTTCTAAAGGGCGAAGGAACATCAACATAGACAAAGATTTTGGAGCGAAAATCACCTTAAGGGCTTAAGCAGACTCAATGATGATCGACATCAAGAATAAGTTATATGGTTCGGCAAAACCAGTCTTCATCTTTAACGACGAATACATCACGATTGCAGTTTCTCAGAGCCTTGACGGTGACGAAACTTCACATTTGAGGTTCGAGGATTTACGACTGGCCCACTAATCCGTGCGACCTACCCACGACGACAGCTTTCTCCTATACACCTGGAGCAGCTTTCGATAAGGACTTACGTCAACTGAAGGTTTGAGTGGTTAGCCAATTAATGTTTGTCTGGCTTGCAGGTCTAGTTAAACTCGTAACTTTCCTAAATGAAATTAAAACTTGAAATAAGATATAATTAATGTAATCCTAGGTAAAGTAACATCTAGAGGAAACCCATAACTTCAGTGGTGTAAGGGTTTCTAGCTAGATGATACAGTCTTGGCCTCATTAGTCATTAACTGTGAATCATCATGAAACCTTATAGCTGTACTCGGAAGTCAGAAACAGCAAACGCTTCATAACATTTTTGTAGATTTTAAATTAGATATAGTAACAATAAAAACCGAAAATAAAATAAAGCTAATATATAATTATTGTATTATTGAATTTGACAAAGAAATGAAAATCGTTAAATATCGAATTGTGCTCCAATTAGAAATAAATATGAGATGTGCAATGTAGCAACAAATGCTGATATTCTGTAAATATATTATAATTTCCCAATAAATATGTGACTTTGAACGAAGCCTTAAAATAAAAGTTATACAAAATTTACTATTAAAACAACCATGAGAATCTCACACATTTTAAATGAATTATCACAGAAAACAACTCGGACATAAGCTATGTGCGAAACTACTTAAGGCTTCGCCCCCACTTGTGCTACTGCCTTTTTAAACATACACCAGAGCAAAATGTGCTAAAATTCGGTCAGAAGCCCTCGATACAGTTTCATCGCAATCAAATTAATGGTTTAGGAACCTGTACAGGAAAATTAGTAATAATTCATGTTTCTACATACAAAGTTTGCCCGTTTGCGTTTTTGTAAGCAGTGGCAAACAAAATTGACCACGCTTGCTTGAATGATAAAATATGACAAATCCGAGTGTAGTGTGCTGCCTGTGGATGATGAATAAACAATAAATAATAAACAACAGTGCACTCCTAGCGTACTCAAGAAATATTTCCTATGGAGTATCAATCTCTAGGTCCATCAGTTTGGACGGTTGGTCACTATCACGGTACTGTTTCATAAGCATAGACGGGGTTGCCACCCTTATCGAGTTCTCTTCTCGAATTTCATCCTATAATTATTCCGTCTAGGTTAAGTATGGGTACAAGACAGCTCCTGACCTATACTCACACCAATATGGAGAGCTAGCCAGCTGCGCTTTATGTAACTGCATGACGAAATATGGCTGTCAACGTATGCAACTAGGACTCGGAGGAATTGCAAATGCACAGAATTGGCTTGTGTTGAAAGATTAAGTTATTTTTCCATGCAGTTTTTTCTTTAATTCTAACAATTTAGGTAAAAAGTTGTTTATGTTTCCTCTATGTGTATTTACCTCGATAGGAGAAGAAAATAAGAAAACGTCTGAATGCCTTTTATCAACGAAAATGACGTGGACTTCAAACTATAATTAAGCTCTAACATTATATTACTAAACGAATTCAAAAATATATAAAAATATTTGCCAATGAATTTTGTTGGTTTGCTTTGCTCTCTCTCAACTCCTTTGCTAACCAAACAATAAAAAAATGGACAGTAAATTGGAATGCACAAGCTATTGAATATTTTTTTTGTCTGCAACCATCAAACGATTCCTGAACCGCCAGATGGGCGACAACAAACACAACTGCACAGTCGTAGGTCTCAAGACACACACGACCGACTTTTTTATCTCTACAAACATTAAGACCATTTATTTATTGAAGGGGATACCGACTCTTAGGACATATTCTAATATCATAACAAAAAAAACAGAACATTTTCAACCAACCATTAATAGGAGAAAAAAAAATGCGTGTGACCGAAAGAGACAAGAGCCAGATAAAAAGTTTCTCTTTTTTTTTGCGACGGAATCCTTAAAATGCATCTATGGTTCCTAAATATGGAACCTCTATTATTACATATAACCATGGATTATTACAACACACACCGACATTTAAATTAGCATGTGCAAAAAGATATGACTTACCGAAGTTAATGTCATGGCACGAAATCAGATAAATAAATAAAGATCTGAACTAACATTTAGTATTCGAATAAGAAACAGGTTTTGTGGGTCAAAATGACCATTCATTCGAAAAGCCAACGACCGCCGCCGTCTCTACGTTAAGTGGGCGAAGTATTATTGCGAAAAAGATTATCAACGCGTCCTGGAAATGAACAATTGCTGGCAACCGCTCTAACTCCTGTGAATCCTTGAATGGTTTCTGTGTGATGCTGTTATAAGTCAGTCAATGGATGGAGAGACTCAGGGATAAATACATTTATTTAAGCCATACAGAGAGACGCATGGAGAAAGACAAGTGTAAAGCCATATACAGGTAGGCTCAAGCAGAAAGACAAGTATTTTAGCCATACAGGGAGACTCAGGAAGAAAGATAATATTTAAGTCTGGGTTACTGTGTAGCCTTGATCTTGATAAATGCAAAACGCAAAATAGTAGTTGTGTAAGGTACGAAAAAAGGTATTGCTTGATTGCATCTTACCCCGCCGCTATCAGATAAATCTAACAAAAGTTTTTCTTTTTAATGCATGTTATTATATTTATTGTTAAAACACGAAATTAAATTACAATAAGCTAAAGCTATCTTAAATATTTATTACACAGTATAACAAACAAAATGAGCATTGTCAAAATATAAGCTCTTACACACCTCATGTAATTTTAAGTTATTTTTGGAATATTAAATCCATAGCGTCAAATTCGTGATGGCATGATGACACATTTTGATAATTCCTGAATCCGTATTCTCCGAGGAGCTTGGTGCCATGCCAGACCAATCCTTTTATATGAGATTCGATATATTGAACTAGATGGAACAACGGACTATTTACGGGACGAGCTTAACCACAGAGATTGAAATATACTAAATATAACCCTACTAACTAGCTTAACCCTACCATTTATTAGAAAGGGAACTCCTTCCATCTACCTCCAGGTTATATATTATCAACGAAAATCTAAATTTTAAACTCAATAAACTCAGATAACCATGATCTAAAGTACGTGCTTGTCAGATTAGTTTTAGTATAATAAGCTTGTGCAGGTTAAAATTTATATAACAAGCCGTATATGTACTCTTGTTATATGTAAAACGGTTAAAAAAAAGTCACGGAACCTTTTTCCCCCTATTTCTTCCTGAGACGGGTTTAAACACTGATCAAATCAATGGCCCAGTGGCGCGACACTTCGGCGATCGCTCTCCGAAGTTAAGCAACGCTGGGTCCGGTCTGGTCTTGGATAGGTGACCATTCGACCGTTGAGAGAGGCTGGCCGTGGTTCGGATTCCACGTTAAGCTGTAGATCCCCTTCCTTACTTACTAGGTGGTAGGGTTTATCCCGCCCGGGTTGGTACCATCGCATTGGATGAACGATGGTCGAAGCGGCAATGAAAATTGTCCGTGTTTTCCATCCAGTTCAATGTAGCCGTGCAATATAAGGAAGGTCCTGGCATGGCACCAAGTTCCCGTGTGGTGTGTTGGGCTAATACCATGACAGAAGGTGTGGTATTAGCCATCCATGTCCAGTCACATAAAAAAAAACAACACATTTTCAGGTGCAACATATACACGATGGTAACAGGAACGTGTATGTCATTACCAGTTCGACATTCATTTCCTATGTGCTTTGTGTGTGCAGTGACGCATAGCTTCTGTTAAATTGCTCTGCATTAATCTTAGTATAACTAGTGGACTAATTCACAACTTGTGTCAGTCGAGTGTCAGATTCGATATTGAATTTATTTATTAATGTTACAATTAAAATATTCAAAGATTTTTTAAATTCCATTTCATTGACATGATACAAGAATATATTTTGAATGACATTTTTGAAATATTTTTGATCAAATAAGGGTAATTGCAGTAAAAAGAAGGTACTGGCATGGCACCTAGTTCCATACCAGGACGTGGTCCTGGAGTGGTGGGTGTGGTATTAGCAATCGATTAAAAAACACAAAATAAAAAGGAAATTAAAGCTTAACTTATAGTCACTGGATTTGGAAATTTAATAATCACCTAGGTTTAGTTGGACGTCACGTGCAGGGATAAATTAATATTGATAGGAGTATATTTAATTAAATACTTAGCTATTATTTTGAACACATCCAAATATAATAAAAAAACCAAACCAGTGACTTTCGAGTCTCGCAACTAGGCATTAAACCCTTTTTAAAATTGATGATGGATTCTTAAAATGATACGATGGATTCTAGCAGTAAATGTACTGAGTGGCTCGTTGTACTTGACTGTAGCAGGTGAATGGTGTACGCTTCCTGCTATAACTTGTAGACGTTCCAAGGTCTAGCCTTTCATTTCAGTGTGTCCGCAGAGGGAAGCGAGACGATCCAAGTATTTAACATTTTAATTTGTTGGTTTTGACTGACTTTGCATAAACTAAAACTTTTTTCACGGGAAAACAGCAAAATGAGGTATACTTTAATTATAATTTCCCAAACCACAGTGACCGTTGTTACGCCCTGAATATATCATGGCTTATGTTGTCATAAATTTAATTACATAGTGAATATATTGTTTATCAAAAACATAACGGGCGCCATTTCTGGCTTCCGATAACCAATATTCAGCATCTTGCTACAAGCAAATGAGGTATAAGTGCTGTCGCCATTTTAGGCACATACAAAGCCGATTTCTGTAATGGGTAAGGATTACTGATGGAAAACATAATAAGGATCTTATATTTTCCTTCACAGTAAGCATTTGTGTTATGAACAAAAATGCACTTAAGATGATAAAAGAAAAACGGTGCACGAAAATGGGAATTGAACCAACATCACCCAGGGTAAGAGGCGCTGATTCAAACAGCTAGCCATGGACACTGTTCGCAAAAATATTGTTAAAGACGGACAACAGTTAGTTGTCAGTAATTGTTGTATAATTCTGCGTAACCTTTCCTACATTCGATCCGTACAAGCGAAGAGGTCAAGGTTACAAAAACAGCGAACTACTAAGTTTGTCACTTTTTTGCAAGGCTGGAAGTAACTTAATTGGTTTACTCGTTCGTTTCATTTCTGTCTTGAACGATATTGAAATGTTTTTAGGGTCCCGTCACAAAAAACTAAAATGGACATTTTCAGTCTGGCTCTGGTGTCCGTCGGTCACACGCATTTTGTCCCGAATAGTTCTTCTGTTAACATTTGTTTGAAAATAAAAAAATATATTTAATATTGTTACACTTATTTTGTTGTACACCAACAACTTCGTTAGCTAGTTAAAAACGTTTACAAACGTTTACAATCAATGTAAAACAATCAATCAGGCGAGGGCGAATTTCTTCGTGTCAGACGTGCCGGGAGGAGATATGAGAAAAGCGAAAGTCCACGTGTAGGTCTTGAGGTCCCACGTCCGTGTCCAGCCGTGACGGAACCCTCGGTACGTGAACACGTTCACGCTTGACTAGTTTTTTTATTAATGAATGAGTCCTTGCTTCACGGTCCACTAGCATTCTTATGTTAAACGCCGCATATGGCATACGCCAGGCTCTCACTTAAGAGGTCCCCGCCGATGCCCATGGCCTCTTTCGAACTTCCACGGGGGGCTGCGAAACCCATTCCGGCTAGCAGGTGCTCCTTCACACCACGTTTGAAGAACCCCAGTTTGTACTTTGGGGGTAGCAGCATCCTTAACGACCCTATGGATAAAGGATCTAGAGAATCGGATGGTTCTTATTTTGGCACCGTCAATGTGTTAATTCTCAGCCTTCTCCACCTGGAGTGATGGTAGAAAGAGGACAGAGTGATGGGATTACACAGCTCCTATGAGATCCATGGTAGTAAACGATATAATAGAGAGAGAGCCCTACACCTCTTAGGAGTTCAAAGGACTCTAAATTCTAGAATTAGCTGTACGTCCCACTGATGCGAACCGCTTTATACCGCATGCTACATTCAAAAACCTTGTACTATTTTCATCAGACCACTAAGTGCATCGCATGCTAAAAGATATCGTTTGTAAGAAGCCATTCATTAGAGAATAATGGATGGCAGACAGCTCGTTTTTGCAACACTGAGATGTGATCTGCACTCAATATCATGCACAATGTGTTGCGCAAATTGGAGAATCTGGCTAAGCCATGTTACTAGAAGATAATGCTGTATCGTTTTGTTAAAACAGTTTTGGTGGGTGTAATTGAAAATCCATCTTATTCAACACTAGCAGAGGTACATGGCTCCGGTCGGGTCAATGTCGTTTCCGACTGATGTCTGGTACATTACGTTTTATGTTATATGCGTTCCCCACACAAACTTTCATCCCCCTTGTAGTTTATATTTCGACACAAAGAGTGTGTGTTCTTTCTCAAGATCCAGACTATCTCTATACAAAATTTCATTAAAATTGGTTCAGTGGTTTAGGCGTGAAAACATAAGAGACAGTTACTTTTGCATTTATAATATTAGTGGGTATGGATTTGTGAAAATTAAGGTATACCTATTTAAAGAAACCGGGAATAAAAGAAAATTATAAAATTTCATGACAAATCAAAAAGAAAAAAAAACTGGTCAACTCGGTGCGGGAGGCAAACTTTAGAGGGTTTCTTACAAATTTGTATTTTTTTCCTAATTTTTGTTAATATTAATAAATATTTGTAATTATTATTGACTGACCATTTAATATTTTTTTTCTTTTATTTGAGTAAGACCTTAATTCATGCCAAAGTTAATGATAAGAAAGTACCCTATGGGCATAATAAACGCAAATCACCTTAGAATAGTTAAACTATGTTTTGTACTTTGCATTGACGAGCAGTTTCAAATTTCATAGAAAGAGACAAAATATGGTGTGACTATTCCGAGGATGTTTATTAGTAACAGAGTATGAGTTTAGATTAATTTGAAAATATCAAAATCCACGTCTAAATAGCAGTATATTTCTATTTCGTTGGCTTGAAAGACAGACCAATCGTTCGACAGAAGAAGACCATATATATACCTATAATTTGATATTAATTTCAACGTTAAATCTGCACGAGTTCCTGAGAAAGAGTCTTGCAGACGGACTGACAAACAGCTTTTGTATCCATCGGGTCGAATTGTTTTCTGGATACAGGAACCAAACTTTTACATAATAATATACAGGCCCTCTGCCCAAATAAAAAAATATCAAAAAACTTAATTATGTGAAATTTGAATAACTAGAAAGTGAAATGCTGAAGCGAGATGGCACTACGATAGCGCTATAGTAGACATGTGTAAATTGAACTCGAGTTTAGAGTGGATAACGAGGATTTCTCTATGCTTATCATACATAAGTAGCTACGGCAAATAACATTACCATGCAAGTAAGATTACGATTGGCTGTGACCATACAGTTTACTCTAGCCGCATAAGTGTTACAAGAGAAATGTATTAAAGTGAGAGTGCTAGCAATTTAAAGACAATATATTCAGTTATATCGTTTTTAAAAGGCTGGGTTGCAAGATTTTAGATTTTACTGAATATGCTGTAAGAACTCAACAAGTCATTCTGTTAGTTATAAATGAGATTGTTTATTGTGAAATTGCTTTTAATTCACTGAGGTTTAATCAATAAAATTGCCATGCCGAAAAAAATAACAACAATGTACATATGTAGTCGTTTTAATTCACAGCTTACTAAGGGCCGAGTGCACGAAAGTAAAATATAAAATCAACGTCAAAGTATATTTAAACACGTCACTTTGTGTTGCCAGTATGGAAGGAACTCTATGCGGTTCACTAAAAGTGACGTGTTTGAACATTGATTAACTCAAACGTCTCTTCGTGCAATCGGGGCTATGCGTTGAACTAGTATATTGTGTATTTTATTTATATCCAAGTATAAATCCCACTCATCAGACAGGGCATGGTTGCCAATACCAGACCTACTGTCATGAAATAAGTCCAACACACCACACGGGAACTGGGTGCCATGCCACGACTTTCCTTATTTTCCACGGTTTAATTGAACTGGATAAAAAACATGCATGTCATGCACCACTTTCTTCTCCTTCTGATTTCAATAAGTGCATTTCATTACGAATGCGAGCTGTTCCATGGTTCGGAAACCATATAAAACTGCTGGTCCCTTCACCCACTAGGTGGTATGGTTAAACCCGTCTGGGTTGGTACCACCGCATTGAATGAAACTACGGTTGCAGCGGCAATGAAAAATTTACCGTGTTTTCCATCCCGTTCAATGTAGCTGGGCTCATGAAGGGAAGGTCTTGGCATGGCACTTTATTCCTTCGGGAATGTGGGCTTATATCATAACGGTCGTTGTGTGGTATTAGCTATTTATGTCGGGTTCCATAAAAAAACCGACTAAATACGAGTCGGACTCGCAAACAAAGGGTGCTCCGTACCATAGTACGTTTTTTGTATCACCTTTAGTTTTAATTATTTTGTATATCACTTATTTATTGTTATAGCGGCAAAATAAATACACACTTTGTGAACAAATCAGCTGTTTACCTTTTACGGTTCATGAGATACAGCCCTGTGACAGACGGATGGACGGACGGGCGGAAAGACGGACGGACAGCGGAGGTTTAGTAATAGGGCTCCGTTGGCACCCTTTGGGTACGGAACCCTAAAAAGTTTAAAGCACAGAGGCTCCACCAACCTCTGAGGACATCGGCGGGAATGAGCCTCCTGTAGGTCTCCGGCCGCTTCTCCGCCTCCTCCGCGGCGAGCGCCGCCGCCACCACGACGAGGACTACCAGATACTTCATGTTCAACACCTTACGAGTGCCCACCGTGAAGCCGAGACTGTGGGGATGCGAGACTCCGGGTGACTAGTCGCGTGGTGAGCGGCGGCCGCGTTATATGCGCTCGCCCGGAGCGGGGAGAGAGAACGGCCGGCGGTGCGGGGCCGCTGGAGCGAAGGACGGAACCTTTACGTGCTCGCTTCGGTTCGCCATTATGTGGAGGCGTGTGGAGGGTTTTTTTAGGTGCTGGTTCCGGTATTAATCTTAAAATATTGCCTTTGGTCACCATTCTGTAGGAGGGCGTGAGGGATTTTTTTAGGAACTAAAAAGAATGCTCGTTTCGGTATTATTATGGAAATATTATCTTTGGTCGCGATTTTGAAGGGGCGTGTCGAGGGATATTTTTAGGAAAAAAAAGAGTGGTCGTTTCGATATTAATCTTAAAATATTGTCTTTGGTTGCCATTCTGTAGGAGCGCGTGAAGGGATTTTTTCGGGAACTAAAAAGGGTGCTCGTTTCGGTGTTATTTTTTGAAATATTATCTTTGGTCGCGATTCTAAAGGGGCGTGTCGAGGGATATTTTTAGGAAATAAAGAGTGGTCGTTTCGGTACAAATCTTAAAATATTGTCTTTGGTCGTCATTCTGTGGAAGCGTGAGAAGATTTTTTTTTTTCTTAGGAAGGAGTGCTGCTTTCGGTATTCAAATTGAAATATTATCATTATTCACGTTTCTGTGGGGGCGTGTGGAGGGTTTTTTTTCTAGGAAAGAGTGCTGGTACCGGTATTCATATTGCAATATCATCGGAGAGTGACGAGGGTGGAACTAAATTAACTCAGCGGTAGAGCGGCAGATATGTAATCCAAAGGTCGCAGGTTCGAATCTTGCTTGAGACGAATGGACCAACAACTTTTTCTGATTTCCTTAAATATTTGATAACAACGCTTCAATGTAAATGTTTTTTTATTAAACATCCATTGGAACTAATAGTTTTTCTATGTAACCGAAAAAAGATGGTTGACAACACCTACTAACGCCCAACACTCCTCATTTCCGAAGGGATTAGGTGCCATGCCAAGGATTTTACTTTATATCAGTTAGTCGGTCAGCATGTTTGCGTACAATGCTGAACATACGCCTCTCCAGTTTTCCTCCTGTTTAACTTTATAAGTATTTTAAATTTCATAAACCAATATAACAATTTTAAGTAATTCATAAAATGTTTTACATTTTTCCATAGCACTTGAGTTTTGTTGTGGCTCTGATATTGTATCTGATAATTAATACTAACATGCTATAAGATTAACATGACCATATATAGGACCACTGACAATAATTCGTATTAAACCTAAGTTATGTTAATGAATGAACTTAGCCCATAGACTATCCGAAACGGGCTAATGGTTTGTTTTATGTTTGATGTAAGTAAATATATCTTTGCTCTTACAATATACTGTGCCAATCGAGGTGCCAATGTAAACTGCAAACTGCAAATGTGACTCATATAGTCTCGACTTGATCAAGTTAACGATAAAGGATATTTAAAATGTCAGTTGTAAGGAAAAATACGGGAATCTTTATGCAGCAGTAATTGTATAATAGTATTTAACGAGTTGTACCTGTTAGTATAATTGTTTCAAATGTTCCTTCATGGCTAAATCAGAAAGTATAAGATATATTGGAAAACATTCAAAGGAGTAATGTCGCCGATTTCGATAAAAACTAAAATTTATAAAATCCAGGAATCGAGGCCGTTGATTTTGACACAATCGACGCAATCTGTATTATTGCATCAACCGATGGGGTCGCTCATAACTCACAAATAATGTGAAGTCATGTTAAACTGCAAACTAAAGGAAAGGTCTCATTTAACAATGTATTACTTAGCCTGGTTCTCACTAAGTGCTGATTTATTTTAATCGACACTTCAAGGGCATTTATTACTAAAGTGCTGATTATCTTGTCTTGGTATTGTTGCAAGTTGCTAAGAAATGCCCTTAATATGTGGCAATTAAGCAGTAGTTGAATAAGACCCTTAGGGGCTCTTCCACCTAGTACAGATTGGCTTAATCCTCACATTAAATGGCCTTTCTTATCATCTCGCAATCGATACCTGTACAAGATAATCGGCACTTCAGTAAGAAAGGCCCTTTAAGTGTTAATTAAAATAAATAAGCACTTGGTAAAAAACAGGCTTACTTAAGATAACTAATGTGAACAATAAAATACGGTTTATTTTTAAATGAACCTTTCCGTTATTTTGCAGTTCGACATTACTTCACAGAATTTAAAGAAACGACACTACGTATTGGCTGGTTTAATAATACTGGCTGTGTTATTTTTCTCGAAACCAACTTTTTTAAAATCTTATAATGCAGTTTTAGTTTGAGTTTACCCGAGAGTGGCAACTAGTAAGAGTCATGCAACTTTTTTCTGTCGGGTCACACATCCAAAAGGTTTCCGACGATACCCATAATATTTCGAAGCTTCATAAAGGCCGCGAAAACCACGCCAGCTGAACGGACAGCTTCATCACACCTGGGGGGGGACGCATCATAAAGTCCAAAAAGCACAAGGTCCAAAACCCATACCGTCCAAAACACTAATGAATACGGAACTTTTTCAATTAAGTTAGGTTAGGTTAGGTTAGATTATAATATTTGCATTTATAAATATATGCAAAAATACATACTTTAAGATGTTCTGGGTTTTGGATCTTATGCTTTTTGGACTTTATGAAGGCAACCCGTTTCTTCGAAGATATTTCTTAAAATACGATCGTAGTGCGATATGAAAAACGCACAGTATTTTCCCCAAACACAGCACTGACATTACGAGCCGTTTCTGTTGCGTTAGTTATACGTCGGAACTCGTATTCGAAAATAGCTGTGATTTTCGCTGCATCCATGTTCACTTTTAAGCGGCAAAACCAAATAAAGGTGGAACAATCGACCTTTTTCAGTTTCGAATTGTGTAGTTTTCTTGTGAAAATAGTTTCACTCTGATATCTGACACCGTGCAGGTTTATTTTTAATTCAAAAGGTCCAGCACGTTAAAACGGCAATTCAATATTTATACCCATATTATCATGATATATATTAGATATCCATGTCCAGTGACAAAACAATCTGCAAAACCTTTAGCTACGTTACAGATTAATTTATCTCACCCACGGATTCGATTTACCCAAGATTTATCATTATTATTTGTTAATGAACGAGCAGCCGAAGCTGGTACGTACATATCTTGGTTATTTCAGTTTAGATTTTAACAAATGGTGTTTTATTTAACAAGTTGCTAAGATTCAATATTCTCCAGTTTTGTTCAATTGTTGTTGTTTGTAATTTTTTTAAATGAGTTTTTTGATAGGGATTGTACAACATCTTCTGGTAGCTTGTTCCAAAGGTCCACCACTCTGTTCGATAGGAAGTGCTTTATGGGGTTTGTAGTTGTTTGTGTTTTGTTAATCTTAAGCCTATACCCTCGAAGGTGAGTATTGTTGTTTCTTGTATTTAATGGCCGGCTTATTGAGAACAGTCATAATGTCCTGATGTAATTTTGAAGGTTTCGACAATATTGCCTCGTTCTCGACGACTTTCGAGTAGTTAAATCGAGTGCTTCCAGCCTTTCCTTATAGGTTTGTCGTCGAAGTTCCTTAGGATTTTTTGTTGCTTTCCTTTGGACAATCTCCAGAAGGTCGGTCGCCAAGTAAGGATTCATATTTGATGATCATATTCTAGTAGCGGCATTACATAAGTTTTGTAGATTTTGAGAAATATTTTCCAAATGAAGAAGAAACGGATTAGATATTTCAGCGGTTTATAGATTTTTATTAAGTAATACTTAATATTACGAACAGTATACCTTCAATAGAGCCAGCAACCAAGCAGAAGTTAATAAAACATCAACAACCTTGTTTACACTTATTGAGGTCAAACATGGCTTCTTCACGTATAGTTTAAAATGACTCGTTCGAGCCGTGTCAGAGCCATTGCATCAATACGTTGTAAAACCAGCCACCCATATCACACAAAAAGTAGACCTTCCACAGTCTTGGTGTTTCCACTACTTAAATGTTTCAACGTGGCCTTCCTACCGCGAAGATTCAGACTCTAATAATTATGATCATTACGAAAAGTAACATGGTTTTGTTGAGCTTCTAATGCAATGTGGCCTTGAGGTGGTCACTACTTGTATGATTATGCTAAGTGCAGTTTTCGTCTACTTTTTCGCGTTTTTTTTTCGTATGTGACTGGACCTGGATTGCTAGTACCACAAGGTGTATCAATATTTCACGCGGACTAAAAATTGCTCCTTTTCTAATAGTACTACGTGCTTAGCTCTCTGGACTTTCTGGATAACCGTGGTATCCCTGGATTTAGAGACCTTCAAACTGCGATGGAATGTAGGGCCCCACATCCCCGTTCGTTTTCGACATTTCCGAAATAAAAACCAACTGATCCTCAACTTTGTAACAGGGTCGTTAAAATGTGGAACGGACTGAATAGGAAGAAATTTTCATCAAAATACAACCTGGTCTCCTTCAAACTTTGTGTGAAGAAGCACCTAGGCAGCTGGCATGGTTTTCGCAGCGCTCTAGAAAGTTTGGGCGTCGTGGCGTCGTCGGGTATCACGCTAAAATAATAATATCAAGATATTAGCTAAACACACCAAATTGGAATTAGGTGCCTTGTCAGGACCTTCTTTTTAATGCACGACTGCAACGAACTGGATGGGTAACTACTATTTCCGTTGCCACTTCGACCATCGTTCATTCAGTGCGATGTGTTTGAACGCAGTAGTAAAGCGTCAGATATTTACCCTTATCGGTTTCAAATATAGCCATAAATGCATATTTCACCTTTTTGAAATTCCAAAATTAGAATTAGTAATTCTTAAAAATAATAAAATATGGTTTCTCTTATGCCTTTATAGAACTGAATACTTCGTCATTTAACTATTAAGAAAAACCGATCAAGTGCGAGTTGGACTCGCACACAAAGGGTACAATATTTAAAAAAAAAAACACGTTTCGTTTTTATAATTTTTAAATTTTACTTGTTATAGCGGCAATATAAATACCTACTCGCTGCCTACCTAGGTTCATGAGATACAGCCCTGTGACAGACGGACGGACGGCAGGGGAGACTTAGCAATTGGATTCCGTTGGCACTTTTTGGTTACGGAACCCTAAAAAACAGAAATAGTCTAGTAACAATGAAACAGTACCCTATTCCCTAAATATTTCTGACTAAAACATCGATTTTGTTGATCGATATTATACTTTTTTATTAATCCCTGATAAATCAGAGATCTAAATAATTGTTTGTCATAAAGAGGTAGCCTATTTATCCTCGTTTCCAATTTATCAGTTGGTTTCTAAATTACTTACGGATTAATTAATCGATAATCGCAGTGCGCAAGGACACGGCTTTTCGGTGGTCGTAATAATATACTCACGTAAGTATTCAGTGCACTGATGAATGAACTATTAAAAAATAATAATTATAATGTATAGTGTGAAGTGGCGGTGTAGCGCGTCTGGCATGTTCGCCGAGAACAGGGTTGATGATTTCTATGCGATTATGAGGAAAACTAGAGCATCATTTTTGGAACGCCTGGCTCAGTGCAATAACGTGATCATGACTGCTGTATTCGAAATAATATTTTTTGCAGATTTGGCAATATATTAATAAATTTAAATTTAATAATTGAAAATGTTATTGTTCTTATCTTTAAAAAAAATGTTTCCTTAATCCTTTTTTTTAATGTTTTGATTTTATCTGATTTTATTTGATTTTATTTTGATTTTATTGATTTTATTTCAATATTGTATAACAACTGACGAAATTTATAAAATTGACAATATTGTACAGATATAGGTATAAATTTACCTGAAATAAAATTATATTATGATTATTATTATTGTTATAACAACATCTATAGAATGAAAATGAAACGTGAAATCTTATAAATGGTGTATTAAGTTAGTCCCGCCGGGAAGTGCGCTCTGAATGAAACATAAATGAGAATTCCCTTCGCCCGCTAATCTAGCTGCTAACAATACATTTGTTGTGTGTTTACCAGAGAAAGTGTTTTCACTATCCATCATTCACTGTACACTAACAATATATTGACACGCCATTTTTAAGCTGGTGTCAGTCAACAGTTAATTTTGCACGACAGTTTTGAGGATGGTACATTTCAAGATATAATAGATGCACTATATTATACAGTGGCTGTAAGATTAGTGGAAGCAATGGAATCGCTCGAAATGATTACTGGTAAGAGGGAGGCGAAGTTCAGGGAGGCGCCACTGCAGTAATTAATATAAAAACCGGCCAAGTGCGAGTCGGATTCGCACCTGAAAGGTTCCTTACCATCGTACAAGATTTAAAACAAAACAATCATGTTTTTTGTATTTGTTTTGGGGGCCCCCTTTATTTTTTATTGTTTTTTATATAACCCATTTGTTCTTATAGCGGCCCTAATAAATACTCACTCTGTATAAATTTTCGCTGCCTACCTATTACGGTTAATGAGATACAGCCCTGTGCCAAACGGTCCGACGGACGGACGGATGGAGAGCGGCGAGGATTAGTAATAGGGTTCCATTTTCACATTTTGGGTACGGAACCCTTAAAATAGGAATTGAAATTATGTGCTTAATTATACAAATTTGCATCTACGGAATATTCTTATTGATTTCTGAAATGTGTGACATAATGTAAATAATATAAGTAAATACCAGCATGAACTTTCTTATGCAGGCACATATTTACTGCTGATTTGTTTTGTATATTTTTAATTTGACATACCTAAATGGCAAAACCGTGCTTTTTTAGGGTTCCTTACCCAAAGGGTGAAAACAGAACCCTATTATTAAGCCTCCGCTGTCCGTCCGTCCGTCCGTCCGTCCGTCTGTCACAGGGCTGTATCTCAGTAACCGTAACAGATAGACAGCTGAAATTTTCACAGGGTGTGTATTTATTTTGCCGTTATAACAACAAATAGGTAAGATTAAAAAATAATTAAAATTAAAGGGGGCTCCCATACAACAAACGTGTTTGTTTCCCTTCGTGTGCGAGTCCGACTCGCACTTGGCCTGTTTTTATGCAATACTAGCATGGGAAGCAGGACTCCAGTAGCTCAAACCGTCTATTTTATCTTCGAGTGACTGGCATGTGTAGCTAATACCACAACCACTGCCCTGATATTAAATTGGATGGAAAACAGGGAAAATGTTTCATTGATACTTCGACCTTCTTTTAGCCAATGCGATGATTCCAACTCGCCAGTCTAACCCTACCACCTAGTAGATGAAAAGGACCTATAGTTTTATGGAATGTATGTAATGTTATAAGAAATATTAATTTCTTTGCTAAGGTAAATATTCTAAAATGAAAAATGTTTCGTCTTCTTACTTCTTAAAATAAGAATACCAAATCTACTGTCATAATATTAGCCCAGCACACCGCATTGGAGCCGAGATTGGAGCTGAGTGCCATGACACAAACTTCCTCTAATTGCACAGCAAAATTCTATCATTTGTAATAGAAACGTTCACGGGAGCAAGAAATGACATCCGTAATAGTCTAAAATTAGATTATTTATTAATACTATTATTAAAATAAACAATTAATAAGACGCTCCACGGTTTTTTGTTCTAATAAGTAGTTTATTAGACTATTTCGTTCTCTCTTTACCTCCGTCACGATGCACTGAACTTGCGACTAAATTGTAAAAAATATATTGCTGCAGTAAAAAGCAAAAGAGAAAATGAGAAAGAAGGGATAATGGCCTCCATCTGAGATGGACCGTAGAGGTGAAAAGACATCGGCACTGGTCTAGAATACAATCTTACGATAAATGTCATTCGAGTTTTTAGGGTTCCGTCGCAAAAAGCGAAAAAGGGAACCTCATGGTCTCTGGTGTCCCTTCGGACACACGAATTTTCTCCGGAATTGTTCTCCTATTAATTATTGTTCGATTATTCTGAAAAAAATATTTCTTAAAAACTAATCGGTATGACCACAGGGTATAGCAACAGCGCAGCCAAACGGCATCCACGGAAGCACCGGCCAGTTAGTTCGTGTAGTAGGTACGTTCGTTGCAATAAATGGTATCCTGTGCAGTTATTACGTGAAGTTGGAATGCGATAGCATCAGGAGTGAGCAAATTCGTAAGCCAGTTAGCTTTCTGACGCTGCCGTCAGTGTATGTATTATCCTTAATCTGTGATTACTAAAACGTGGTTACGCTTCAGGATGAGTTTTAGGCGCCACTCTCGTACTTTATTCGTCGATGATACCAGCTGCCCATACCGTTTTCCGAAGGAACCAGTATATTGTAAAATAATAATGAGGCCCTTTTTACCCGACTGAGCAAGAAGTATGCCTTCGATTTTGAGGATAAGCTGAAATTGAATTGTTACTTTTGAAGAATAATTTGAAATTTTGTAATAGGAAAAAATTTAAGAAACCATTTATTTTAATATTTTAATCGAGTAATTTAGCAACCACTCTGGGTTAGCAACGGATCTACCGTTGTCTACGCAAGAGAGGACAATTAAAGGTCATGAAGAGCTGAAACTAGAACTTACTAACCTTGTCTTGTTTGGGTGCTGGTTTGGTTCCAGCGCTGTACTCTTTTTACACATTTAAACTAGTAGCTCTTTGAGCTACAATTCCGTCGAGTTTACAAGAGGTTTAACTCTCATGACCTAAATTTTTGTAAACTTTAAATGGATTACCAGCAATCAGTTTTTCCCACCGTTTGCTAAATTTCAAATAACTATCAGAGTGCCAGGACGCACGTAATTCTCCAAACAGCTCCTGCAAGATCAAAGATCAAATCAAGAGCGATTAATGAATATGCTAAACGAGTAAAACAAAGAAGTAGAGTTTGATTTATTTAATAATAGACTAGTTACATTTAAAATGCTAGTTATAAGGCATCTTAAACGAATTAAAATAACCCGTAAGGTTTGCTAGTTCAGATCCTAATAAACAAATATATAAAATAATAAAAACCGGCCAAGAGCGAGTCGGACTCGCACACGAAGGGTTCCGTACCATCGGACAAAACTACCTACCTATTTGTTGTTATAGCAGCAAAATAAATACACACTCTGTGAAAATTTCAGCTGCCTACCTATTACGGTTCATGAGATACAGCCCTGTGACAGACGGACGGACGGACAGGCGGACGGACGGACGGACGGACGGACGGACAGCGGAGGCTTAGTAATAGGGTTCCGTTTTTACCCTTTGGGTACGGAACCCTAAAAATATATTTCTCATTTATTTTCAGTTTCATTCCTCCATTAGATGCAAATTACACAATCCATTTTATTCTATTTTTATCCGTATCGATTACCTCTGGAAAAGGCAAAATACTTGGTCGGGTTTGTCTTTTTTTTACCGACTACAAAAAAGATTCGATTCTATGTTTGTTATGCGATTACTCCGCCATTTATTTAATAATTACAAACTAGTTTACATTGGTTTAAAGATACGTTGAATGATTAGAAACTGCCAAGATACATGAATTTCCAATTTGTTATAACCTTTCTTGTAGGTTTTTTTAAATTGTTTACATGCATTCATAATAACCTTGGAAAACAGCAAAAACTTTATAGCGTATAGCATGGATACTGTAACTTTCGTGGACCCACTCACAAGCCCATTTGTACAAATTTCTGGTGTTACTATTCGACATTGTCATAATATTGCACACTGAATACTCAATGGTTCAATAGAAATATGCTTGTAAACGCACCGCTTTCCCACGGATTACTGAAGCTCACAAAATGTTCGGGAACATTTTTCACTTCTTATTCAATTGTAGAGTTTGCTTCTTATTATGGTAGGGTTCTGATAATTGTGTGAGAAACAGGTTCATAATGGACAATGCCTTGATCAATTTGAATGTTACGTTCCAATCATTTGAAGATATGTGGCAGTATAATTCCGGAATAGTATCTGTTCCGGTATTGTAAGTATTTCTGATATATTTAATGTTTTTTTAGGTTAAAACGACATTATCGTGATTCTTAAAAAGTTCCATGTTCCTTATTTATCCATGGGTAGCGGGTTTACTCAGGAAGCGAAAACAATATGTTCTTACGTGAGAATCTGTCAAATTGTATGTAGAAAAAGATATATTTTGCTTTAGATGGTAGAAAAAGATTATTTTTTTCCACAAAGAGTTTGGGCACTGGAGTTAGATTTATTCATACGAGCATTTTAACATATTATAATTGCTTTGAAAAAATACACTTTTTCCCGTGAATGTCGTAGAAGGAGTGGTTCGGATTCCAAGTAAAACTCTAGCAGGTGATTCAGAGTGGGCGGACTAACTTTAATCCTCCGGACTTAAACGGTTTTTGTATGGTTAGTCCGGTGCTAATCTTGAACTAAGTTTTGACAGTTGCTCTCTGAATACAACCGTATGTTTTATTCGCTAGGTAGAAGAGTTAGTTCCGCCAGGGTTGCTAGTTGAATGAACGAGGGTCGCTATGGCAATGAAACATCTCTAGTCTATCATTTTCAGCGAACACCTTATATTAATTTTACAGCCAGTTCAATACAAGGAAGGTCCTGATATGGCACGGGATTAAAAAAAAAATTTTTTTTCTATAATTGCTCGTTGTTGTCGTTCATTTTCTAAATCGAAATACTCATAAATAAAAAATACCAAAATTAGAAGTAATGTATACTGCCCGAGATTTAATGATGACCTACATATCTACCTATATCTTCAACCAAATCTAGATTGTATGAGAAGTAGAAACATAATTAATTATGCATGTATGCACTTTATTCATAGATGCCAAGTTATATATTTGTAATTCACATACACCATTATGCAAACGTACCACTTGTTTATCTTATCATGTTTGGCATCAACTGCCAAAACGTTGGATGCATGAAACGATGCTCGCATACTAATTGAAATGAAAGCAGTAATAGTCAAGTAACCGTTCAAAAGTGAAACACGATATGACGTTAAATTTTCACAATTATTCCATATAGGACACTTTACTAATATTTTATTTTGTTTCAAATATATTTTTTTACTAACCATACTTACAAAGGACAGCTAATGGTCAGGCTAGGCTTCGTAATCCTAAAGCATGGACATACGAATATGTTTCTCTGCATGAATACTTGAAAATTTAAACCAGTTTATGAAAAATCAAAACGTTCCTTCAATTTGCCATATAACATTACTTCACGGGATTTGTTCATTATAAGCGAAAAAATTGACTGATTCAATATTGCTTTATTTTTATCAAAATCAACGAGATCGATTCCTGGCTAGGATTTTTTTTTTTCCAAAAATCTAATAATGCAGTTTTTATCAAAATCGGCCTCATGACTCCTTTAAAGGTTTTTCGCTATTTCTTATAGTTTCGGATTATATAATGTTTGTTTGTAATCGTTATCGAATACCCGCCACTCGATGAATTTTTTCGTTATCGTTTAATACGATGTTAATCAGGTATCTTACCAAAGATATATTATAGTTGATCTCTGTTCGGCATTTTGATTAAAGTTTCATATAAATCGGTTAATTGGTTCCAGAGATATCTGCACCCGACGGAAATACTGTCCCTTAAAAAAATTACGAACTCCAAGAGTGTCTGTACACCAATAGAGGAAACTAAGTGAATAGAAAAATCGACGCCAAAGCTAATATTAGTTACATACAAAAAGGTTCCATTTGATTACTTGCAATTCTGGTTAAGGGACCTAAAAAACCACCAGATTCTTAACAAAAGAACCTCGTATAACTACTAAAATATGCATAACACAAACTGATAAATTAAGTAGAAAGACTAAAACTAGGGCTCCTGGTTTTTTCCAGCAACACGCCCAAGAGATGTCGAGACCACCTAGAGACCACTCAGTTGATCATTGGTTGTCAAGGCGACGGCATTTCGTAACGGTTTGTTGTGATGCTCCCCGCCCCGCCCCGCCGGTCAGTGGTGAAACTGCCTGGTGACGCATGTTACGCCTGTCCTCGTGCGAATTTCACGTTCTTATTATGATCAACAGGACGTTACGACTAGTCGATTATAAACAATCCTAATAACAATGTTCGTATACACTTTGCTTGGATACATTTTAGTATTTTTCTGGTAATTCCATATTTTCCGGTACCATCAAGCGGCTTCTCCGGAGTTTAAAGAGTGCCAGAGATTATTTTGGGCTCATTAGAAATTTAATTTCTGTATTTTTTTTTACTTTGCTGCATTTATTATGAAATCATTTTCAAATACGAGAGTTTCCCAATTGAGTTTAAATTTAACATGTTCCGCAGTATTTCCTAATTTCTAAGGTGCTTGTTTTAGCGTTTTTGAGCATGAGGGTAGAGAGCAATGTGATGACTTAATAAAATAGATCTCAAAAAATCAAAATCAATATATATTTATTCTTTACCAAAAAAGCTTAGCCTAATATTACATAATTCATATTTTTTATTTCTTTTAATAACTAGGCTGCTCTATACAGTAGTAACCCTGCTTCTCATGCTAGGATTCCCTGTGTTATGAGAAGCAGGGTCTTTCATCGAGCTGTCGGGTTGAAGTAGACGTGTAAATTAAAAACCGGCCAAGTGCGAGTCGGACTCGCACACGAAGGGTTCCGTACCATCGCATAAGATTTAAAAATAAAAAACACGTTTTTTGTATTTATTTTAAATATTATTGTTTTATAATGTTACCTATTTGTTGTTATAGCGGCAAAATAAATACATAATCTGTGAAAATTTCGGCTTCCTACTTGTTACGGTTCATGAGATACAGCCCTGTGACAGACGGACGGACGGACCGACGGACGGACAGCGGAGACTTAGTAATAGGGTTCCGTTTTCACCCTTTGGGTACGGAACCCTAAAAACAATTGCACTTAACATAGAAATTAGTACAAAATATACAATCTTCGATCTCGAATCTACGATCTATTATACTGGTTATATCATATACTTTTGGACTTGTCTTTGGACCTTGTGCTTTAGATAATCTACGATTACGGGTGCTATGTACCTAACCTTTAATAATTACCTCATAAATCTGGTCGTAGCGAGTACTCCTAGGCCGGGCACGACAATTCCACCCACTTCCGTTTTGTAAATATCACGTTGAAGTAAAAAAAATCTCAACATACTCTTCTCAAATTTCGTCACAATATAGATTTTTGTTTAATCTCGGATGCATTCTGCACATATTATTATGTTTACCTCTTCAGTAATACTGAAGTTTTAAAACCTGGCTTGAAATCAAATATCTCACATATGTATATGCGAAAATCATCTTCTCTTTTATGGTATCTTCTGTTCAACTTTCAATTAAATTTCCACAGTGAAATCCAGCATTACGGGTTTTATTTTTACTGCATCGTTTATTTTTTATTGTTATCATGGGTAATAACTTTCATTTGTGCCTACTTTTAGATTTCCAATAAGCACATCTAAGCACATACAAAATGATTATATAGCATGCTATTCAATACTGAAAAATTTAATAAAAACTTCAGAGGGTGATTCAGGATGATTCAGGATGAAAAAAATAACAACTTAGCCTCTCTCTTATATTATTCAATTATTATATATTTTTTATTGTTATGTTTATTTTATGCAACTGGATATGGATGTATAATACCAAACTGACTGTCAGATATTAGGCTAACACCACATGGGAACTAGGTGCCATGCCAGGACCTTCCTTATATCGGTCGGCTGCATTGAACTGGATGGAAAGCACGGACGCTTTTTCATTGCCGCTTCCACCATCGTTCATTCAATACGATGGTATCAACACGGGCGGGATTAACCCTTCCACCTCATAAGTAAGGAAGGGGTCCTACAGTTTTACATGAAACGGCCAGCCTCAAAGGTTGAAAATGGTCACCCATCCAGAACCTAATCGCGTCCAGAGGTGCTTTACCAAGGTTAGCGGATAGAAAAACAGAAAGACAATTTACAACGAGACTGAATAAGTTAGGGATTTGAATTAGGTGAATTCATGTTAATTTAGTGTTTTAATTTACAAACACTTTTGTAAATTTAGACTAAGTGGACGTTCCAAAAACCAACAGCGGAGTTTCTTTCCAGTTCTTCTTCTCTGTTTTTTGTTTTGCTGAACTGCCCAATGTTAAAATATGACAAATCCGAGTGCAGTGTACTGTCTATGGATGATGAATAAACAAAACAATATAATACAATAAGGTCGCCCGGGTCATTACCACCACATTGGCTGAAACTATGCCTGAAGCGGCTATGAAAAATTGAGCGTGCTTTCCATCCAGTTCAATGTAGACCTGCTCTTAAAGGGAAGGTCCTGGCTTGACAGCTAATTCCTTCGGGAATGTGGTGTATTAGATTAATATCATGATTGCAATTGTATAGTTTTAGCCATCCATGTAAACAATACATTTACAGCAAATACACAGCTCAGCATTACGAGTACCTACTTTTAAGGGTTCGGGATAGGGATGACATTTCCATTCATATCTAAAAACGGAGTCATCTGCGCCGTAACTACTGTATTCTATGGCCAAGCCTTATTAAAATGCATTCAAGATTTGAAAATACGGTCTTAAAATGCAACGAAATGTGTAGTGAAAGGCGAAAGCAATACGCCCACGCCAGACAGAGAGAGGGAGATGATTCCATTTTCAAACAAAGAGACCGGGCGGAGGCTCTAGATTTAGCGATGACTTTCAAATCCGGTCATTGTTTGTTAGGATTTAACATTTCAATGTCGATTGTCAGCCATGTTAAACATTTGATTCGGTTAATGAAAGCGGTCAACGGTCTCATATTACTGTTAGCGTCAATCGAGTGGAATTTAGGCACAGAAAAGATTATTAAATTAAAAGATTTAGGCCCTTTTTCACCTGCTGCTTATTAGCTTAATCGCCACATATTAAGGGCCTTTCTTAGCAGCTTGCAACCTGTACATGACAATCAGCACTTTACGTGTTGATGATACTGATACCGCTGAGGGCCGGGAGAGAAAAATTGGATAGGCTTATGTCCAGCAGAGGACGCAAACACGCTGACTGACTGACTGACTGACAAATATAAGGGAGGTCCCGGCATGGCACCTAGTTCCCATGTGGGGTGTTAGGCTAATACCATGCCTAGGTTTCATAAAGGAGTGGGTTGAAAGTTTTTGGTTTCAAAGATTCAACGTTTACGTTTATTCTATTTAGATTTTGATGTGCGCTTCATTTAATCTCATTTCATTTAATCGAAATGTCCATATCTTACTTGCCCTAGAATAGCTGGCATGCTTTAAAATTAATTGAACGCAAAGGTGTGCCGATGTATGCAGAGCTGTGACCCTGAAACGTGAGAAAAAACACTAATATACCGAAAAAAGTAATCATGGGCAACACACATCGTCCTAGGGTTCCGTATGTCTTGAGGAAGGTGCAAACCAAAGTGCAATCAAACCATGCCAAATTTGTTGTTCTCTTGTTTTGTTAATCCAATATCCGCCTGTTATAGCATCTAGGGTAGTATTTATTCATAATAGCGTTTTTTCTTTGTTCGCTGGGGTATATCTATAAGAACAGGATTTATGTAGAGATATGTTACAAAATTTACCATAGAATTTTTTCAAATGAGTTAGTATTAAATATATACAAAAATGAACTATTTTCTGGTGCTAAGATCAGCACCTTATTTTCTTGACTAGATCCTTTATCTGCTGAGCCGAAAACTGTGAAAACTGCGGTTTGAACAAGCATCTGAGCTGACTGGATTTGCAGGCCCTGTAAAAGTATGAACGGTTTCATTAGGTAGGTACCTCTTGGGTGAGCAGTATGTAAAACTTTACGTAAAAAAATTCGTAAAATCCTGGGCTTGAGCCTTTTTAGAGTGAAAACGGAACCCTATTACTAAGCCTCCGATGTCCGTCCGTCCATCCATCCGGCCATCCGTCCGGCCGTCCGTCTGTCACAGGGTTGTATCTCATGCATGAACCGTAATAGGTAGGTAGCTGAAATTTTCACAGAGTGTGTATTTATGTTGCCGCTATAACAATACATACAGGTGAAATTAAAAATATGTAATAAATAGAGGGGGACCCGATACAAAAAACGTGATTGTTTTGGGTTATGTCTTGTACGATGGTACGGAACCCTTCATGTGCTAGACCAACTCGTACTTGGCCGTTTTTTTATTTTAGCCCCACTAAGCTAGGAGCAACGAAACCCAAGCAAATGTGCTTGCAAACAGTAACAATGGGAAACGAACAAGCAAGCAACACTGCTTTGGCCATTCACTCCGTCTCGTCAAGTGGTATTGACCGAGGCTATCATGTTTGCCCATTTTATAGTCTCGTCCAACACAATTTCGGTCCAGCATTTTGAATTAATGTCCGCAATTTTTTTTTTATGTGACTGGACATGGATGGCTAATACCACAAGTTCTGTCATGGTATTAGCCCAACACACCACATGGGAACTAGATGCCATGCCAGGACCTTCCTTATATTGCACGGCTACATTGAACTGGATGGAAAACACGGACAATTTTCATTGTCGCTTCGACCATCGTTCATCCAATGCGATGGTACCAACCCGGGCGGGATAAACCCTACCACTTAGTAAGTAAGGAAGGGGACCTTCAGCTTAACGTGGAATCCGAACCACGGCCAGCCTCTCTCAACGGTCGAATGGTCACCCATCCAAGACCAGACTTCCAGACTTTCCAACTTCGGAGAGCGATCGCCGAAGTGTCGCGCCACTGGGCCACTGAGGCTGGCAATGAACGTGAAGCAATCTTAAACACTTTGTTAGTAGGAGGCATTAATTATGGGAGGAAGGACTGCAGCAGAATTCCATATAATGGGTATGGACGGGGTAGAAAAAGAGAAGTAGAAGAAGTCTGTATCTCATTATACGTAATTGGTAGACGTTTGAAATGTGATGCTATAACAACAAAACGTTTTTTGCTCGAATTTAATAATGGTAATAAGTAGATGCTTGAAATGTTGACGGAGTGTGTGTTTTTATTGCCTCTTTAACAAAACTTTATAAAAATAGCGTACAAGAAACATGATATTTTTAAGATGAAACCCTTCGTGTGCGCATCCGAGTCGAACTTGCACGGTTTTTTTTGTCTTTGTTTGTATTGCTGATCACTTATTGATATCATTAAGGCTTGAACGATTTTAATCGCATTGGCAACATTCAACAGTCTTTCAGTCTCTAAGTATTTTGCTCAGTAAGCGACCATTATAGTTTTGGCATAACACAAAATGTCGAATAATCCTGCATCCAAGCACCGATGACTCCACGGAATTACACAAGGCTGAGCACAAGGTTCGCAATCGTGTTCCTTTTGTTCATAATTTAAACAATTTTAATGACAGCGGGAAGCTCTTTGTATCATAATAACGCGTGTTTTTGAGCTTGGCGGTGCTTTGTTTCAAAATAAAGGCTGATGTTTTTCTGTGGAAATTTAACGTCACTCAATGTTTCGTACTTTGCATACTGCAACTTAGGATATTACAAATGGATGTAAAAAGCTAACCCGTTTTATAATGCAGGGGAATACAGATAGCTACCATGGTGGATAACTGGCTAAGTTAATAATAGGTGAACAGGAAGAACCGTAAAAAAACCTGACGTTTCGTTGCATTTCGTGCCAACTAGTTCAATGCAACTAAACAACAGATTTCACCTGCTATCCACCCGGCGAGTTATCCACCCCCCAGATCAAATATTGCACCATTTTATACAGATGCAAACATTTTATGTCAATTGATTGAGTTGAATGTTTTAGTGGTATAAGCTGAATGAATATTAAATACTAATACGTTTAATTCGTCATCTGCAATTAATTATTTATATCATAATTTCATGTCTTGCGTTTCGAATAACGTTGACAGATTATTTTCCAACAACCTGTAACTGTGTTGTACAGACAAACATTAATTTAATTAATGATTAAATGGCCTTTATTGTCCACGGTTGACGCCTCATCCGCTTTTGGCATGAATAATTGTATGCATTCATGTATACATTGACCCCTCGATCTAGGAATGTGTGGAATAAATATAAGCGGACAAAGAAACGATATCTCTGTGTTCTATGGTCTTTATTATGGAGAATAGGTACTCGCCGGAGCTGCATAACGATGTCCCTCAGTCCTTTTCTAGCATCGCTCTACATGAAACAGGCATGGGCCCAAAAATCAAACCACCATTTCTCGAATTGGAACCAATCGATTCTATAAATCTTACTAAATGTATAGGGTCGAACTTCAAAATAACCCAATATTGTAAGATGTATCGACGTGGTTTTTATAAGCTATGGGGTTTTATAAACCCCATAGCATAGTTAAAGAGGAATGCAAGTGGTTCATCTGGGTTCCGTTGGCTGGGTGACCGTCCCACCGCTGAAGCTGGCTGCGTCTGCTGAATTACACGTAAAGCTATATGTCCCTTTTAATATATATATTTTTTTAAGCTTACGCGGGACATAACTACAATATTTAGTTTGACGGCTTACCGTGCGTGTATTTGCACTTTGCGACAGACGTCGAGGAAAACACAGTCAGCGTGTTTTGCACTTCACTCGAAATTCGGACCGCAGCTAATCCTCAAGAAAATGTACGAGTGTTGCCATGTTGCGGCGGGTATCCAGTAACGTGCCTACCTTATTCTCCTGAAGATGGTGAGGCTCCGAAACGTCGAGCAGCACGTCCTGCTCCTCACACGTGCGGTAAGCCGTCAAACTAAATATTTAAAGTCCCTTGCTTACTTACTAGGTCGCATAAAAAAATTAAATCTCGCACGGGCTGGTACCATCGCATTGCGTGGTTGAAACGCGAAAGAAAATTGTCCCTGTTTTCCATCCAGTTCATGTAACCGTGCCACATTTTTTATTATGCGACCTGACATAAATGGCTAATGGGAGTTAAAATTTAAAATCATTTTAATATATCGATTAGAAATAGTAATACGTTGACCGATTTTAAGATTAAGTTGAAAGAATATTTATTGTGCCACCCATTTTCCCGATCCCGCTTCGACCATCTTTTCATCCAAAGCAATGGTACCAACCTGGGCGGGCTTAAGCCCTACCACCTAGTAGGGGAAAGGGACCTACAGTTTTACAAGGATTCCGAACCATGGAGCAGCTCGCATTCGTGGCGAAATGCACTTATCGAACTCGGAAAGAGAAAGACAGTGGTGCATTGCGGAATTGAACCCAGGCCTCTGGTACGCTAGGCCAGTCCCCGCGCCACTAGGCTACGAGCCGCTCAAGAATTCTGCCTACCACCATTTACGACACCTAGTTCTTTTAAGTGCTTTTAAGGTGGCCCAACCCGCTCATCTCCCCATACAAAAGGGGAAAGAAGATCACGCCCATATTTCTTGTCAGAGATCCAAAATTTTGCTCAAAATAGCTTTATTTGATCGAACTAGATGTCTTATGACCATTGGCATTGTAAAATTGTGCTTAGTTTCTAAGTTATAAGGTCCGAAAGTTCGATTTTTTTCGCGCGTTTTATACAATTACTTTGGAGGTTGATTACGCAATGATAAAGTAAGAACATCGTAAAAAGATTAGTCATCAGACATAGCTTATTTAATAAAGATTTATGATCTATTTGCTTTTTGTTAGATTTTTTACTACAGCGGTCGTGGTTCACTTTTAGGTATAAGTCGTTTTGAAATTAAAATTTTCGTAAATCTTACCAAATCATACACTATGCACATTGTCTTTTTTGTGGACCTGTTGCATCTTCCTCATCACGGAGCCTGTCTTATTCTTTGAAACAGAAAAGGTCCCAGAGCGCAACAGCACGGTTTTGTACCGTGCCCGCGAATGAGTTAGGCCCGCCGGGTTGGGCCACCTTAAAGTTTGCATCCATCGTCATAGTCTTTGGTCATATAGAGTAACAATGGTTGTAACCTAGACTACATAATATGCGCAGACATTAGCAACCATCTAGGTCAGCGTCTGATGTCATTGTGTTACGTACAATAGCGCGTGTCGTTCTACCATGGTGTACGCGCAATGGCATAAGCCACTGGGCGTGAACTAGTGAGGGACAATACTGAGGTGTCGATAGTAAAATAGAGTTGATATTTTGTAATTTTTTTTGAGATTACCTTTTTTTTTATGGTAATATTAATCTTAACCTAAACGAGGAGCTTCTGGACAAACTAGATCGCTTGCTTGGTACTCGCTATTTCTTTGGTTTAAGGAAATTTGATCCTATCCTATCGCGCCAAACTAAAATGGCTTAATATTCGCCAGAGACGTAATATGCTTGTATTCTTCCTTCTTTACTCAATCCTAAATGATCCCATTTCCCACTTTATCTTAAAGATCGCTTCAATTTTCTTTCTCCTCATGGTGTCCCACTCAGGTCTGCAGATAATCTCCTGATCCTTATTCCGTCACATTCTTCCTGCTTATTTGGGTTCTTTTACAGTTCATTCTGCACAATTGTAGAAACAATTGCCTCTTAACATTAGGGAAAGTGCTTCTTTGTCTTTTCTTAAGGTAAATTTACTAGGTACTTGACGTATTATAACAATTAAATTAATAAATTGTTTTCTGTTGGTTATATTTTGCTTTTGTGACTGATTTTATATTTTTATCTTTTTAAATTATTGTATTGTTGTCATTTTAATTTTTTCTGATTTATATGTAAAAAAATATTGACAATTTATGGACCTTGGGTCTGCCAATAAACAATATTATTATTATTATTATTATAGCCTTAAGTTCTTGAATGTTTTCTCAGTCTGATGAATCTTAGTTTTAATTGATTTAATGTTTCTTGCTAACTGTTATTATATTGTCTAATATTAAGGTTAGCTGTTAGAGATTGCTTTTGGAAGATGTAATGCTTCGTAAAGGTCGGGTACTTAGCAACCGAAATCGTAGAGCTTGTATGAAAAAAAAAATGTTAATAAAACTTTGGAAGTATTTGTGTTCGTATGTGTGTCATTTTATCTGCCTATCCTCCAAAGAATCATCATGATGATATCTATAATCCTGATACATAGGGCACACTACATGTTTCCGGAACTGGCTACATACCTGTAAAATATTTATTCTAATATCATCACAGTGTCTTATACTTACATATATGTCCAGATGTAATAATAATAATATTGAGATATCATAATAGTGTCACATCGATGAAAACAACTATTTAGTATCTTCCCTACATCAAGGTAAATGCAACGATGCTACTGGTCTGACTGAAATATAATCTCAAAACATTAAGGCTGCCCGACGATTACCGAAATGCCAGTTTTTTATTTAGATAAGCGCATTATTTTCATCATTAGGTATTTGTGTCAAATTGAACAATTATTTGGAGCTCTTAATGTTTATTATTGACTGACAGAATAAATACATTTGTATTTGTCGTCTGAGGTATTTATGAAAGATGCAACTAACCTGGCTACTAGCTGAAACTAAGCTAGCAACCAACTGCAACTAAATTACAACTGGCTGCAACTACTAGGGGTAGAATTAATTACGCCCGTATTAATATCATCGAATTTAAGAAACGATGGTCGATGCAGCAGCAAACATTGTACACAATTTCCGTTCAGCGCCAGTAGCACGACTTCTCACCGAAATTGGGGTCTACGCTAAACCTATTGACTAGCGTTGAAATATATATGGAGAATTGAAGAGCGCGCACAGTAAGCGTTAGCGAATTACCATTTGCGAGTCCGAGATTGATTTGACAGTTTACGTATTTACGTAACTTCGAAGATCCGTAAACGCGTAATTAAGGTGAGAACTCTGACTAACCTACTGCAACAAAAGAAAAAGTCTGTAAACACCAGTGACATAAAACACGTCGGGTGTTGTCGGGGGACGTCTGACACAAGCGAAGCTTCTACGCATTCTTTGATTAAAGTAATTTTCGCTGAAGGTATTGATTTCATTTTTAACCGACTTCACAAAAGGAGATGGTTCTATGTTCGACTTTGTGTATTTTTATGTCCGTCCACCGATTTCTCGGTCATTAAATAAAAGTTTTGTCAGTAATGTGAGTAATGTTTCTTTAAAAAAACCTTAGAAATTTAAATGTATGCCTTCGCGCGGATTCAAATAATTTTAATTTAAAAATGTCATAAAAATTTTCATCGTGAGATCAACATTTCTTACCGTACAAAGACAATTATTGCGCGCCATCTATCGGCATATAGCGAGAGATACATCGATACAATGCTCGAATATTGACTGATATAATAAAATATAAGGTGTTTTACTGACAAATAAAACTAAATTCCACCTACAAACTTTAGATTATTTTGTCCTGTGTAATGTTTGCAACATTTTACACAAAATTTCATCGTGTAATCGACTGTTCGCGGAAAATAGCGCCGCAGATCATAATATTGTCCCACAACCTAACACCGCCAGCGCCATGTCGCGAATGACGCTAAGCCACGCCTTTTTATCACGTGGGCTGTGACGTAGAGACCCTTTTGGTGGACACAAACCCAGTTTGCTTAGACCATCTCCTCTCTACCTCCACTCCTCCGTGGGCGCAACGATGGTAAACAATATTCTCGAAAAAGTAGCTAGCTGGGGCCAGGACGCAGGACGCAATGTTGTCATAACATGCAAAAAGAAATTCGTCCGTGTTTTGCAATATTATATTATCCGTGCAATATAATGATAGTGTGTAGCAATCGTAGCGCTCACTACATAAAGCTACTAGTTTATACATGCCAACAAACGAAACCAGCATAAGCTAGTCATCATATACTACAATAGATGACGCTGCACTTAAAGGTGAAACATGTCAAAAAACACAAGAATTTTAAATCGCATAATCGATATAATATATATAATTTCCTAGAGAAATAATGATAATGCCACATTCAAACGAAAACTAGAGGAGAGAAACTGCGCAGGCTGCACAGGTTCTGGCATGGGAGTTAGTTCACATGTGTTGATATTAGCCATACATTAATTTGAGGTTACATAACTACATCTTTGAAGCATTGCAAAGAGAGTTTGAAAATAATTTGAAAAAAAGTTTGTCTGGGCATTTGTCTGAAGGTGAAGTCCACTGCTCTGACCGCTAAGGTTTTATGAATAACTAGTTGCGGTACCCGGCTCCGCTCGGGTTAGTGTCGGCTAAATTATTTCATGGATAAAAAGTAGCCCACATGACTGATCCAAAATAGGGTCAAACTGGTCCAAGACATTGTATCCGTCTAACAAATTTCATAAAGATCGTTCGAGCCGAAATAGCATGATTTAATGAGAAACATCCAATAATTCCCATTTCGAGCTTCATTGACATTTGGTGGCTATTTAAAAAAAAATTATTTGCCGCCAGAACCTTTCTGCACCTAGTTAGTAAGTAAAGTTTAAAACGTAGGTAAGTTTTGCATGGACTTCAATCCACAGCCAGCCTCAACATCGAAAACAGTAACCCATCTCGAACCTGACTGCTCCAAGAGATGCTATACATTGATAAAATACGCACATAAATCGGGTAAGTGGTTCGCAAGTTATAAGAATTTAACACTCACTACTCACCCTTCTGGTAATGAAGCGTTATATTATGTAGCCTATAAGTTTTGAGTAGAATCAGGCTAGACGTAGATACAATCCGCATCTAAATCGAGTAACTGGTTCTCAAGGATTTTATTCTATTGGTCGCACCTCTGGCGATATAGCGTGATGCCAAGTAGGCCTAAAGTTGCGGCCGAGCCGTGCAGAGCATTGCATCTTAGAGTAAGCGGAACTGAATTATATTTATCCTATCCTAAGTTAAATGTTAAATTTATGTGTACTAAGTTTTATAAAATTCGGATAATCGATTTAAGAGTTATGGAGGAACATACATACATACATACAGAAATTATTTCTAAAAATCGTCAATTTAATTTTAGTATCATAAATAAAGTCTACAAACGTAATATCTTATAAAACAAAGCAACTTACTCCATGAACTTACTTACCTACCTAAAGCCTATAATAATTTAAATAAACACGAAGTAATTCTTAATAATTAACAGGTAAGTAACCTATCTATATAATTAAAATAAAAACGAAGTATCTTTTTGTATGTGTAACTCCTAACCAAAACAAAACCTGCCAATAACTAACCTTGGGCATATATTACTTAAAGTACAATGCGTTTTTAACAAATCGCTAGTGCCTTGAAAAGTCGCCAAACGGACACAACTGTCAAGGACGTCTGCCCTCACGCGCCTGCCCGTGTTCGGGTAGCGCACTCAGCGATGAGCGACTTCCTCCCCCCCTCACCCGCCCTGCTCCCGCCGCCGCCCCCGGCCCCACTCCCGGCTGTGTGAAGTAGCGCTACCGGCATCGTTTTCGCAGCCCCGTGAAAGTTCGGAAGCCCATGGGCACAATATCTTTATAAATTGTAGCCTATGTCCTATTCTGATGTATAAGCTATATTCTTGTAAAGTTTCATTAAAATCCATTCATTATTTTTTACGTGAAAGAGTAACAAACATCCATCCATCCATCCATCCATTATTACAAACTTTCCCCTTTATAATATTAGTAGGATATGTCAACCAATTTTCACGATTTGGTTCTTGATGCTGTAATTGAAACTGACACTAATTTAGCTTATTTTCTTATTATTACCCAACGACATCAACCTAATTGATTTCGCGGGGACTTGATTTCATCAATATAAATAACGGATATTATTTTATATTTTCCATGTAATAATGGATACAAAGTTACAGTTATGTCACGTTAGTTAGTTAGTTGTTACAGTTTGAGGTTATACAAGGGACACTTACATCGAATACATGCAATATATTTATATGCATGCAAGTAATCAATGCCACGAAGCATTGAAATCAGATTTGAATATTATCACAAAAAAATATGGTATGGACATTTTCAGAAGCAAGATTCGTTTAATAACCTCAAAATCATGTAACTATAGGGTCGTTAGGTATCTCTTATGTTTTTAGAAAAAAACACATACATACATACATACATGCCCAGTATATAACATTAACAATAACAAAAAAAAATATTCATCATTATTTTTGTTTTCTAGTAACAGAATATCGCAGAAATAAAACAAATATGTAACTCAATACTTTTATTGGGATAATGATGAACGTACATAGGTGTAGTAGATAATACAATTGTTAACATGTTTTTTTAATCTTATGCCCCGAACAAACAGCTTTGTGATCTCGCCTCTAAACGTCACAATCGTTGTGCCTACCAAATGTCCTAACACACTCGTTTGATATAAGTAATATATTTTAACAGTTACACGCTAAAATCAAAATTATATATAAAAGAAAACAACGGCCTTCTAAACATCGTGGTAACCTCTAAAGAGTAACACTCTATGGTATATCTAACACAGAATTTTACAATTTTCTTTTATGATATATATTTTTTAAGTTCACCTTTTAAAACTATCAAACATTTTACTGACTATTTTAAAATCACATTTCACCTAATGCTTAACACTCAATACTTATAATAAATATAAAGATTGATTAAATGAAAAGAAAAAAATATACATAAATACATATTATTTATAACTTATAAATTAATAACTTAAATATTAGGGATTTTAAGAGTGAACTCAATGTTTTTAAATTATGTTAAAATTAACTTAAAATATTGACTACTATTAAAAATATGAACAGCAGAACAACATTATTTCTTTATTTATTAAGAATAGTTATTCAGTGACGTGCACACGTAGTTTACACATCACAATATATATATATTTATATTTATAAAGAAAAGTTATTACGATTGGTTGTTTCCAGAAAAATATGTACTTACTATGTAAAGTGATTTCTCTGAAATATACTGTTCTCTTTTACATGGCGTAGGCCAAGGCAAAAAACTGGAACCAAACTGGAATTCGTGATATGTTTTATTATATGTACCTATGTACTTAGGTACATAACAATAAATATTATAAATATTTTATTTCATAAAATATTTGAACTTTAAAAGTAAATAGAATCTTCGGTTCGCTTTTAATTTAATTTAGATTTATTTAATTATTAGGAAGTAGCTCAACCAAAACGGCTTGGATTAAAAAGCATATAGATTTTATGTAAATATATTTTTGTGCAAAACGAGGTAGAATATTTGGAAGAAAACAAGCTTAAGACGACTTTAAAATAATAAAATCATACATAATTACTGCTGTATGATATGAATATGACAAAATTGGCACTTTAATAAATTCAAACGTATTCTGGATAAAATGAAATACCTACTATAATTATATTAAATTTTAATTACCTACTCAAAGTCATGCTTTGCTAAAGTTTATTTATAATACATTTTATGTATACCTATTTGCTCTCATGTTTGACCTTTCATTTCATTATATACTCCACTATGTGATTAGGGGAAAATCTAAATAAATGTTTGAAATGTTTAATAATTCACCTTGTACACATTCCCTAAAGAAGTTTTGGCTCTAGTAGACAGACGAGTAATGGAAAGTAATAGTGGTTGTTAGTAAAATTATTTATAATCTAGGATAGTACATATTTACGAAATGCTTAAATTTAAAAAACATTTAGCAAAAATAAACAAGCATGCGTACGAAGATGCTGTAGCATTAGATATTTCATATTATAATTTTAAAACATGACAAAAATATATTACTATTTATACAATTCATATATTAGTTTCGTTTGATACACTGTTAAGGTAACTGTTTTAAAGAAATTGATTATTAAAGTTATAAGTAACTAGTATTGCAAAACGTCTTTACCATTTGTTTCGTTTGTAAAAGTTGTATTCTATGTTAAGTGTTAAATCAAACAATTGATTTCCAACTAAATTATATGATCCAATCATATTTTTAATTTAGAATGATATTAGAGTTTAATTTTATAAAAATAATTCAATGCATAAACATTTACAAACTTCTTTTAAAATATTTTTTACTAACGTTTATTGAATTATGTTCACTCAAACAATTCAATCACACAGGTGGGTATTTGAATTAAACCCACAATTGAGCAGAGCCAAATATTTTCTGAACCCATTTGTGCGACAAGTAATATGTTGGTACCTACATATAATATGCGTTCGGCATATCGGGGGGTAGTATGAAATACGCAAGAATTACTTTGGCATATAAATTTAAGTAAAGTTTTACAATTGTTTTTAAAGAATAAAATATCATTATAACAGTAGTATAGTTTTTTGCCATATTTTCGACAAAAAATGTAAATGGCTTGTGTATTTAAGATTTATTAATGTTTTAAAGATTATTGCATATCCATTAAATAATAAATTAATAAATGACAAATCCTTTTTACGTTACTTTGCCAATACATGCATTTAGTAAACATTCTTCTAATCAAGGCCGCGCCAACGATGAAAATAAGTTTTTGCAAAAAAAAACTCACCCTCAATAATTGTATTCAAATATGAATACAAAATTCATAAAAAAATTCTTTACTTTACTGAGAACATAAAACTCTGGTTTTAAAAACTATTTGTTTTTATTAAATAATAATACCAACCATTTTGAAAAGTTCCCAGGAGCATGCCACGTGAAGGGTCTTCAAATTAGTAGTCAATATAAATATTATGTCATTTTAATTCTAGACGTAGAACTTATTTTCTGGTCAAATTAAATGTTAACTTTGAATTACATATGTGTAAAGCAATGGGAAATTGTTGCTCCTAGAGAAAAGTTGCAACAAAAAAAATAGAGACCTACCAACCAAAATCAAGTATAATGGTTACGTGAATATATTTCGAATCAATAAAATTAATCATCTTGAAAATATGTATTTTTAAAATAATAATCATGGTATAATTTATAAAAATATAAAATTATTGTTTTCACACGTGGGGATATATTCTCATTTTAAGACTTAACAACGTCTATGTTTAACTAGTTTCAAGTGTTATTTTATACGTCTAAGGTACCATCCTATAAAACATTACAAATGTTTGCAATCGTTGCAATAAATGGAATGCCTTTTCCCAATATTGCCACTTTTGAAATCTAAATTACAACTGTTCTATACAAATAAACACACAAGCCTTTCTAACATTTAAGAACAAGCTTGGTAACTCATCTCATTGAAAATCCTTATCGTAGGATACATATAAATAAAGCAACCCAAATTTTAATAATAAAACACTTTTTTCTCATTCAAAATTGACGATCTACACATATAATTTTCTTAATTGCCAAATTGTCTTATAAATTGTTACATTTTAATTTAGAATGTCCTGTTAACTGCTAACAAAACAAATGAATTCAATTCATCCTTCATCTGTCGGTAGGGATCAAAACGGAATAAATATTTACAAATACTAATTTATTTCAGAATACAAATTAAAATTACTTTAGCTCGATTAAAATATATCTATGCATAGAGAAAGATAATAATTATATTACTTTGTTTCTAACATCATTCTAAGACATCAAGAAAGCACACCAAGTTACATTCATCACGTAAAATTGTATTTAAAAAGTTGACACCTTTAAAACGCCATCTGTTGAAAAGTTCCATAATAATATACGTCAAATTGATTGTAAGAATAGAGAGGCTTCAAGGCAGCGCCATCTATGGTGATCAATCCATGTTTCCATTGCAGACATGCAGTCAGTTAACAAGCTAATTTCGCTTTTTAAGACCTTGGTAAAATAATAATTGACTTAAAATACAAAAATACACGATGTTGATGGTGAAACAAGATGACTCATGATCGGCAAAATAGGCTCAATGCACATACATCTTAGGTATACTAATCATAGAGCGGGAAAACGAGGACTTATTTGAAGAATTCCAAGTAAACTCTACCGACATTTTTTGAGGATGGAATTGTAATTTCTATGCACTGAATTTGAATACATATTACGAATAGAATCAACCCTGGTTTTAGAAGCGAAGCTTCTTGTCCTTAAGTGATGAGACATTTAAAATTGGGACCAAATGTCCAATTTGCAAACGAGAGTTGCACACGAAGGGTTTCGAACCATGACACAAGATTTAACCCAAAAAAATTAGGTTTTTTGTATGGGACCCCGCTTAATTTTTAAATTTTTTTTTTACCTATTTATTGTTATAGCGGCAAAATAAATACACACTCGGTGAATTTCAGCTGCCTACCTATTACGGTTCATGAGATACAGTCCTGTGACAGACAGACGGACAGACGGACGGACGGAAAGCGGAGGCTTAGTAATAGGGTTCCGTTTTCACCCTTTGGGTACGGAACCTTAATAAAGTGGAGTTGCCATGGCGACTGATCAAGCTCAATACGCATCGTTTCTAGTACAAAGTGGCGGTGGAGGTCGGCGGTGTGAATCTTCGTGAATTATGTAAGAATTTATTTTAGATTTTTTCCTTTTTGTAATATTTATTGAGATTATGGCTATTCATCCATATCTGGAATAACAAATACTGCCTTATTGCATTTTTTTAAAAATTGATAATAGATTTTAAGCACAGAATAGGATGATTCGTTTAAGTTTTTGTCCCCCTGGCTAACAGGGTGTGAAAATTTAGAAGTGAGTTCTTTATTGAGTGCATGGCAGTGTCTATTTTTTATTATGTTTGTATGTTATTTATATATGTATATTATAGAGTATGTATTGTTCCTATTTTTCAGTGCAAATTAAATTTTAAGGGATAACAGTCCAACGTCCTCGGAATCGATTCAAGGATGGACGAGTATGTATGCAAAGAAATTACCAACGAAACTCAACGAGATGAATTAGTAAACCCTGATTTATCTGGATCAATAAATATTCTATGCAGAATAACGTAAAAGGACATTAGGAGTTATAGTTCGAGTTATAAAGTTTTGCTTGATATTATGTATAAACTAATGAATAAGGAAGCGGAATTATTATGTGATAGTACCGTATGATGCTCTATCTACCCGTTTCGGAATCGGTGTCATGTTATGCATGTATGGATAGGATTGGATGTCAGTAACGGTAACACGTATTTACTATTTCCTGTAAATTCTTTACTCTGAAATATTGGTGAAATTAAGAGTTTAAAATGTTACAATTCTATTTCAAGGCATACTTTGTATGTATAGGAGTCGTATACCTGACTAGCCTCGTCGGCTCGCTTAGGTGCGGTCAGCGCCACCAAATATAATTCTGCGTTGTTCAAATGCTTTGAATTGTTTCTGAACAAGTTGGCGAAATAAAAAAAAATATAGATTCGAACTATGTATCAGATACTGCATCACATATGTTAAGTAAGAAAGGCGAACGTCTTAATCTTTATAAGCATTTCGATGCCTTGTAGTCATTGATTTTGTAGCCTAGATGTGCAAATCCATACAATAAATTTGAAGCATAAAAATGAGTCTTCAATAATTTCCTTGTTCCTAATTGCCTCCTTAATTGTCTTGAAATGTGTTAATCATGAACCTGTCCTAAGTGGAAAAAGCGTGAATACATAAAAAAAACTGTTCTGTTATGTTGAAAGCTAAAAATGATATAGTTTTAAGTTATTCATATTCTTTCAGTGTTTATATTTTTTTATCTTTGTCAAAATTACAGAAAATTTATAAAATTTTATCGGTCGCCACTGCTCCCCAAAATTTGGCGAAACGATTACTGCCAAAGTTAAGTGGTTCTATTTCCTGAAATTTAACGAGTCGGACCAAAAGAACTTAAAATTATTTTTTATAAGATGTGTAAGATTTTTTGCTTCAACGTTCTTGTATAGATTTGTATTTTTGTTAAGGCTATAAAATTAAGGCTATATTCGGCGTCTAGTCCAATATCTGTCTGGTCTTCAGGGTTGTATTTCATTTGTGTGTTTGTCATTTAAGTCAAGTGAATGAAGTCATAAAAATATTATTTAAGAATAAGTCGAAAACAATAATCAAAATGTGAGATAATAAACAAGATAAATAATTGAATCTCAAGAAGATTTGAAACATTGATTGTCACAATCTGATAGTAGGAGGCGATAGCTCAAGCAATTTTCATAAAATAAAAATTAACGGGCAAACATATAAATAAAATAAATACATATCATTAAAATATTTTTTAAAAAGCAGCGCCCTCTCGCCCCCTATTTAATTAAAATCCCAATCCGTTTTGTTAAAACCATTCAGTCTTATGACGTTTTGTATTATCTTTATAATAACAATTTTGTTTTATTCAAAACTGCTGCGCGCGAGTGTATCTCTCGGCGCTCACTCGGGCTTGAGACGGTGCCACTGCACTATGGTCTGGCGCGGCTTGGTGATCATGTCTTGCCAGTGCTTGGTCTCCGATGCACCGGATCCGTTCTTACCTGCAACCACAAAACCAAATTGATGTAGGAGAGTATACATTCTGATGACTGCCCTATGCGAGGCCCCGTATGGTTTTTTGCGTCGAAGACAACGGTTAGTTTATTATCTGGGTTTGAAAGGTGTATTATCATTTTGAATCAACCCGTTAATATTATCGCTGCAGGATTAAACTAAGAATGTTCTCACTAGGTAGAAGTATCGAATTAACAAAATTCTAAAATCCTCACGAACTAGAAATGTCAAAATGTCAAAAACTAAAAGTAACGACGGATAAACCGGGTAGACAACATCAAGAAAACCGAAGTGGTCATTTTTAAGCACGGCGGTGGCCCTGATCACGTGCTGCCGATAACTTTGCGCGCTTCTCAATTGATAACTGCCACAAAGTTAGGTCACATTTTGACGGACAGGCTCAGAGGTGACGAGGACATGGAGTACCAGCGCCGCGTGTTCACTATGAAGAGTCACATTCTGGCGTGCCGGTTCTCGTAGTGCTTCAGGCAGGTCAACCTGACGCTGTTTAGCACGTACTGACAGGCGCTATTCACCGCCCAGCTGTGGTGCAATCTAGGCCTGCCGTGGCGGTGTAGAACATCTGGCATGTTCGCAGAGAAAAGGCTCCATGACTTCTACATAATACTGAGAAAGAGAAAAGTCGCCTTTTTGGAGCGGGTGGCTCCTTATTTTGATTATTATTTAGGTTTTTTTTAATATCCTGATTTTATTTATAATTAACTTATTATCTTCGTTTATTAATAAATGTTTCATGCAAATTATGGAATTTTACACCAGAATAAAGAATAATATTTACTATAATAATGTAAATAAACATCTCTCCAGATATACATTTTGAAGTATCAAATAACAAAAGTTTTTACTAGTCAGAAATAATGAACGTATCAAGTACAAAATGTTCTAACCTTATAGAAGTTTGAAGTATCATATAAGTCCAAACAGCTAGATGTATCGATGCATAACGTGAACAAAGTTCTTACTATCTAGAAGTATTGACCAAGTAAGCAAAGTTCTAACCAAATCGATTTTTTGACATATCAAATAAGCAAAGTTTCCACCAGCTAGAAGTATCAATATATCGAGCATATAAAGTTCTAACTAGATATAATTTTGTAGTATAATTCAAACAAAGTTCCAATTAGCTTGAAGTACTTATCAACATATCCAATAATCAAAGTTTTCACCAGCTAGAAGTATCGATTTATCGAGTATATAACGTTCTAACTAGATATAATTTTGTAGTATAATTCAAGCAAAGTTCCAATTAGCTTCAAGTACTTATCAACATATTCAATAATCAAAGTTTTCACCAGCTAGAAGTATCGATTTATCGAGTATATAACGTTCTAACTAGATATAATTTTGTAGTACATTTCAAGCAAAGTTCCAATTAGCTTGAAGTACTTATCAACATATCGAGTCGTATTCACTACGTATAATATTCACAACGTATAATAGTATTTTTTTCCAAAAAAATAAAACCATGCATATCGTATAATATTCACAACGTATAATGTTATACGTTGTGCATGAGTTTAAAAATAAAATAAACTCTTTGCATCATGCAGAACGTATAATAGTCACAACGTATAATATTCCTAACATGAATTCACAAAAAAAGAAAACCATGCAGAACGTATAATATGCCAAGAAGCACTGCATAAAGCGCCCTAACAACGATACATTTAAGGCTGAAATTGCTAAGAATCGATATCTGTTGAAGAGTAACAATTTGCTACAACGCTAATTGAGACGGTCGAAAAGTCGCGTGCGAGTATAATCTTTAACCTTATATCGATAAGGGCGCTTATCGTATGAAATATTTTAGGATTATATGATATGCATGGTTTTCTTTTTTTGTTAAATAAAGATCATAACATTATACGTTGTGACTATTATACGTTATGCATGGAGAAATAAGTAATTTAATTTTTTGGACTTCTTCATGCATTACGTATAAGATTATACGATCTGCCGATTATACGTTGTGCATGGTTTTAAAATTTTGTTAAAATATGACATTATACGATCTGCATATTATACGTTATGCCGTTCCCCCAACATATCAAGCAAACAAAGTTTTCACCAGCTAGAAGTAGCAATTAATCGAGTATATAAAGTTCTAACTAGATATAATTTTGTAGTATAATTCAAGCAAAGTTCCAATCAGCTCGAAGTACTCATCAACATATCAGGTAATCAAAGTTCTCACCAGCTAGAAGTATCCTGCCGATGAGCTCATTGCGCCCGATGTTGTCAAAGTCCATGACCATGACATCGAGGGAGCATTCGCGGATCTTCTCCCACGGCACGTTGAAGGAGAAGGAGTCGTTAAAGACGGGGTTGAGGGTGCACTTGAAGATTGCCGTCTTGCGTTTCTCGATGCGCTTGTCACCGAACTGAAGCCATACTTTCACGTAAGGATCTGGAAAGAGAAAGTCAAGATTATTGATTGAGAGCGAGAGAAAATATTTATTTTGCAGAAAAAACTGGAACATAATAGTCAGCGTGAAAGGGTTTACGAGCACTTGCTATGACTAACCCAATTGAGCATTGGCATGGTTAGGAGATTATTGCTGAAATATTTTGCTTACAAACTTTCAGACCATGTACATAGCTTAGCTAAAGATCAGTTTACCCATCTACTCGCGAGAATAGCTATAGTAAAAGAATATGCGCTGTTCATTATAATTTAGCAATGGGACATGGTGTTTTCTTTGAACAACAGAGAACAACAAAGGACAGAGAAATTAGTTTCATTACAGAATTTGGCTTAGCGTATGTTTTAGCTGCATGTGCAAAAACAATATCCGGATTTCAGTATTTTTTTTAGGTAAACAGAAGAGGAAGGCCAACAAAACATGCACAAAATATGAGAATATCACATTGCATTGCCGAAGTAACTGGGAGCGATGCCATTCATTCGTAAGAAATTAGTTTGACCTCTCTCCTCCGTGCTTGCGCTCTTCTATATTTAACTTGACGAAAAATACATTGCCGCTGCAAAATGATAGGCGCCCACGGAGGTTTTTCGAGTCCATGGTCTCCCACAATAGAAGATTTTTTTAATGAAAGAACTGAGAGATACGCTGCCTGTTTTTTTTATAACTGAAGTTGTATCCATGACATCGCTGCGCGCGCATGCTAGTTCTATGCATGACATACACCTTTTTTAATTTGTTGACAAATGTTTAGAGGCGTATATCACGGATATTAGTTAATTTATCAAAAAGAAACTAAAATAAACTAATAGGTACAGGCGTAGCTCTCAGTTGATTTGTTTAATGGGCAAAATATTTGTAACATATTTCTTTATTTGACTGAGGAAACAGGCACCTACTAATGTATGGAACTCGATTATCTCATTATCTTCTTAAGAATCAAACAAAATAAATATAGTTTTCAAGAATTGTTATTTTGATAAGATTATTTTGACAAATTCTATATGAATCTACTTATTTATTAAGAGGCTATTACAGTTGTGCGTAATTCGAATATCTGTTGATATTACTAAAAGATAGCAAATAAACAAAATGTGGTCTTTTGTCCTATTATCGATATCACATATCCAGCTGTTTCCAAGAACTACTTGTGTTGGTGATATATTTAATGAAATTGAACGCAAATGGAAGCCCCAAGGCCTTGTTAACTCTCTATCCATGAGTAAAACATAAATAAACTGTACCCTTCCCCTGTATGCCAACGGAACTCTATTACTAAGCCTCCACTGTCCGTCCGCCCGTCCGTCCGACCGTCCGTCCGTCTGTCACAGGGCTGTATCTCATGAACCGTAAGAGGTAAGCAGCTGACATTTTCAAAGACTGTGTATTTACTTTGCCGCTATAACAACAAACAGGTTTTTTTCCATCTTAAACGCGCCATACGGAGCATGTCAGGCCCTCAAATCAGAGGTGGCCGACGATGCCCGTGGGCTTTCGAACTTTTACCGGGGTTGCAAAAACCATGCCGAATAAAGGCCCCAGGTTGTACTATGGGAGAAATACTTCGGCAGGGGTGCATTTCTCAATTGACTGACTTTAAGTAAGGATTTCCAATATGCATTATTGGAAGGTAAACAGCGACACATACATGAAACGTCGATTTCAAATATTTTGAAAAAATATATATATCCGGATATTTCCGGAACAGGATTCACACCTGCTTACTTCGGATTCATTTCAGATTTGAAATGAGTTCGGATTATTTCCCAGACTCGTTTTCTGATAACTTTTAAAAAAACAAAATATGATGCTTCAATGCAGATCTCGCAGATTAACTCAAAATAAAAATAACATGTGTGGCTCGTAGTTGATGGCGCGAGGCCTCGCCTCACATACGAGAGGCCGTGGTTTTTTTCCATTCCGTGGCGTCCGAGTTTAATAAGTGCATTTAATTACGAATGCGAGTTGCTCCATTAGCAAATTAATGAATAAATTCTGTAGTGTGCAATATAAAAAAATCAAAATTACAAGAATAACTCAAAATAGTTCTTAATCCATGTAAAACTGCAGAGATCCTTCCAGGATTCAACGGATTCAGGTTTTCACCATCGCATTGAATAAACGATTATGACATTATGAACATGTTCATATTTCATTGTATTCGTTCTCATAAAGGGAAAGTCCTGGCATGGCACCTAATTACTTCGGGAATGCGGTGTGTTGGGTAGGTGTTGTATTAGCACAGTTACATAAAAATGTCATCTAAAAAAACAGGCCCATTTCTGGGCCTCGCAATTAAAATCTTAATGGAATGGGCAATCGAATTTCATGCAGACAACATCATTTACATTTCCATCGAATTCCTTCGAAAAAACGATCTCGACCTTGCCTGGTCCAAATTTTGCTAACAACAATTCAGGTGACCCCATAAGTACAAAATATATAGATATAATCCTTGAAAATAGATCATAATATTATAATTAAGAGCGTGATTAAACATTTTTGCAATCATTTCCATAAAGGCGTAAGCGAAATCATATTTTATTATTTTTAAAAATAAATACTACTTATTTTGGAATTTAAAAATGGTGAAGATTGACGCCATGAACCTCTAAGGGATAAATGGACCCCACGTTAAGAAACGTGCAGTATCCATGACGTTACAAACGGATGGTCGGACAGCCATTACAAAATTAATGAGGGCCCTTCACCAACTCGGGACCCTAAAAAAAGGCCCACTAAAGCGCTGGAATTGATGGAAATAAATGACGATCGCAGAGCCAGCAGATTCGGCCAAGGATTCTCCGAGTGGCATTGTTGGCTTTTTACGATTCAATGGACTCATTGTTCACGGTGTCAACTTGTCGAATAAAGATGTGGGCAGCGGTTCTCGAACCTTCGACCATCTGGTGGATAAATGAAAACCACAATATTTATTACGTTCCAGAATTTTTGTGATGCGTCTGGAATTACATAATGAAATTTTGTCCGTACAAAATTCTAAGAGAAGGTATCTATTAGATAACAATTATGGAATTCGTTGATGCCGTCTGGTCTAGTGTGTTTTTTTTCTATGACAACTAAATGTTCTTAATTCGTATGATGGATGAATCCGAGAGTTAGGGTTTGTTTCACCATGTTCTGATTAGCTTAATCGGCACATAACCTCGGACTAAGGGGCTTTTCTTACGATCTTGTAATAAATACCACGATTAAAATATTAATATAAAAATATAAGATTTAAAATATTCAAAATCATAAGAATTTTAGTTATAAACGCCCAGTCTTTATTATCAGTCAATTAAGATATAAATAAATATCTAATAAATACAGGTTGTACGCTAAAAACACGGGCATTACTTCAAATCACGTGCTCTAGAAGTTGAATTTGAGTCTATTCGCCTCTTGTCGCTATCTATACTTATACGATACCTTGAGATATTGGTAGTAGGTATAAAACTTTGTGGAATGCAGCCCTCACCTGCTTGGTGGAAAGTTTTTTAATAAACACACGAATACTTGTTGCTCTTCGTGTTCATCCAAAGAAAGGGAAACGAAAAGTTTTCCAAAGGCCCTAGCCTGATTAACCGCATGCGTTTCGATATTAAATTCTGAGAAGGAAAACATTCTTTTTGAAAATATTTCCGTTTTCTCCACATCCAGGTTGTCCCGAATTAAAGGTCTAACCAGTTTTAATTAGGATAATTTCAAGCAAAGGCAGAATACTTTTCACGATACTTAAATCATAAACACAAAACCTCCTGATGGCCACACTATCAATGTCATAATAATGCAGAATAACTGTATGTTTTTGTCAGTTCAAATTACTACGGTTTTGGGCATGAAAACTGAATTATGTATAACCGCATTAACACTGATACCCGACTGCCCCACGCAAAGGAGGAGCAGGGTAAGACACGGAAACCATTATTGGAAAGATTTGGTCTAAATTTATAATGTGACCCGACTGTTAAAATCACCATGTTCCGCATTAGTCTGTATTATGTATTATGCACGAGTCTAGCAAGCGCGCGCAGCTCGCTTTTATGTGTGCATGCATCGATCATGATACTATTTTAATACTCGACTGGTATTTTTTCTTTTCAATTTTTATTTCAACTTCATTGGGCGCAATCGGGGTTTTTAGATAAAAGATATTGATTTTATGCAAATAACAACCATTATTCTATGAGGAATACAAAAATGCAGTTGTGTTTTAAATTCTTAGAAAATACATTGTTTTAATGATATTACCTCTTTTTTTTTCACAATGTACAATGCATTCATTCACACTTAATAAAGTAATATAAAATTCCTAAAAAATATATAATCCTTATAAAGTATTCAAAACCTAAAATCACGCCAAAGGGGTATTTCAAGGCTGATGCCAACTGTATGTTCCTCGTACACCTAGTTGGTGTAAAGTTCCTGAAAGATAAATGTCTTCGTAAATCGTCTCCCAAGGGTTTCGAAAGTGGCTCTGTAAGAGTATAATGTGTCTTATTAATGTTGACAGCGCCGTGGATATCGTAAACCCGGCGACATAGAAATTTTGTTTTCAGGGGCACATGGCTCGATTAAAGGTATATTAATTCTTTTTTAAGTTTGTTTTTAAATGACCGAACATGGATGGCTAATACCTCATCGCAACTCTTTTACTGCACTGTCACTGCCGCTTCGACCATCGCTCATTCAATGCGACGGTGCCAACTTTGGCCGCTTAATCCTACCACCTAGTAAATAAGGAAGGGGCCTACATTTTAACGTGAAATCCGAACCACGAACGACGAATCCCTCAGTCGGTTCTAACGACATGCACGGAATGAAATGCAATGGCCCTGATTGTGTTGTTTATGTGTAGGAACAGAACAGTGAATCCGGAGCTTTGTAGTTTATTTCTGAGCTCTTTTGTGCCAAAGACCGCGGGTTGCATGCCAGGATATACACCTCTTTCTTTCTTTTCCAACATTGAATTGAGCATTTTAGTTGAGAGTACAGGTCTCCAAATTGGAAGAAAGATGATCGTTGAAGCTGTAAAGAAAAATTGTCTGTGTTTTCAATATATATTTTGTACAAATGCGATGATGCCTATATACCCGGACGCAAATTACAGTTTGACGTAGGAGTTGAGAATTAAAAAAAAACGGTCAAGCGTGAACGTGCTCACATGCCGAGGGTCCTGTCACAGCAAGACATGGACGTGGAGCCTCAGGATTTTTCTCAAAATTTAAATGAATATTTTCGAAGATATTACAGATTAAAAAATTGTTTACTTTAATTTTTTGACCCGGCGGGAGCGTTCCTATAAATAGTGCGTCGGAGGCCGCAATTCTCTCTATAGCACTTTGAATTTAGCAGCGATCGGACGCGTTTATTATCGGAGCTCTCTAATAACTAATAATCATCTAATAATAATATCTAAGTTTTTTTTTATTTCAAATATTTCAGTGTGGGAACTCTACGTAAAAAGGGTTTATTTGTGCATCATTGTGTCAAAATAATATTTTTTTAAACGATATTATGCCCGCGCAAAGCCGGGACGGGCTGCTAGTTGTTGTGTAAATAATAGTTACGAAAATCAAAATGTCCATACAATCGGTATATTCATCAGCAGGTACATACCAACACATAATTTGTATTGCCAACCTAGCTAAAGCAACCACTTGGCGCAGGCAGACCGATATATTTAGCATCAGATTTGGCTTGAGCGATTAGTCTCTTACCTGTGAACCCAGATTCACCCATTTACCTTATCGTGACCTCCCAGATTATTAATAGGAGAACGATTTGGGACAAAATGTGCGTGACCGATAGACACTAGAGCTAGACCAGGGTCCTTTTATAAAAAAATTGTGACCGGACCCTAAAACAGTTATATAGACCGACTTGTAATAATTCAATGTATTGTATTTTCTTAATCAGAGTATATGCAAATATTTAAAACAAAAAGACCTTCCACGAAACATGAAATGAACCGCTGAAAGCACTTGTAATTATGTTAATGTGATTTATTTAATATTTATAAACCGCCGACCGATCTGAAAATATGTCAATAATCTCTCTGGCGTTAAATCATTATAAGAGTGAATAAACCGAAAGAGGAAATTCATTCCTTTCTTGAATTTTGTCGTGAAATAACGTCGGATAAAATGTCTTTGAATATTTTCTTTTATATGTTCGTGATCGCCTTTTGTTGGTGAGTACTCCTTCCATATCTAATTGTTGTTCAATGCGCTGTACGGAAATTGTAATTCGTATGCGATTGTATCATAAATTCGTACAAATCGTTTTACTAAATGTTAACCAATTTTTTTTGCCACGTAAACCTAGCAAGAAAGTACTGGCGTAATTAAAGAATTTACTAGATTATTAAGATTTATGAAGGCTGAAAGAAAATTTTAAGGCTGTCTGCAATATATGTAGGTGTTTAAATAGTAACATCAATGAGGACTTCTCGCTCTTGACGCTTCCGAAAGTATAGAAGTATAGTGTAATATATTTATGTAAGAATTATATATAAAGTGTTTTGAACAATTTTTATTGAAAAGGAGGTCCTTTCATTTTATTTAGTTAAACTTGTGGTGGTCAAACTTCACTAAGTTACGTCACAAATGGATAGATCCGCGGCTACGATCAATTCAGTAACTAAGAATCGACAAAGAAACTTAACCGGTTTTCAGTTCACCATATCGATAAATATTTACATACATACATACTAAGATCTTGAGGCTTCAGCCAAACTAAAACTTTAAGACAAAGAGCTGAAAATGAAACTGCAAAAGGATTAATAGTAAAAATAACTTAACTAAACAAAGTTGATAAAAATTATAAACATGTACTATTAGAAGTATTTTCTGGTGAATACCATGTCCGGTGCGTGCGTTATTCTAAACTTATATCTATCTATAGACATAAAAATCTATATGTGTATGCATGTAACCTATGGACTTCAAAAAGCGGCGTGACCAATTTTGATGAATTTTTTTTGCCATCTATGAAGTTTGGTAGCAATTGGATCAACAGGTTTTTTTTGGTTTTTTTTTTGTTGTTCGCGAGCAAATCACATTCAAACTACAGACATATATTTTTTCTATCCTCAAAAACTAATAATCCTTACTTGATCTTCGTTCCACAGTGCTCCGGGAAAGAGCTGCCCTGGCTACGAGTCAGCTCCTGATGAGACCACTTCAGCTAGCCGTACCGTTACGGGTACAAGGGAATCTACAGTGTCTGACCCTTCGTTCCACGTATGTTCTTGCTGTATTATAACACAGTTTTAAAAAGGGCAAAACCCAGACGTAATTAGAAAAATGTGGACCTGTCTAACGCTGTAAAAACGACCCTAGTACAATTAGCTTTGGCTCAATATGCTTAAAGAAAGAAGAAAATTTAGTTTAAATACACTGACAGTATAATATTTTTATCTCTAATTAGTTTTAACAAATGGATTGTTTTTAACTAATGTGTAATGGTGATCTAATCGTTATTAATTATTGGTTTCATCAAACAGCACCTGACTTGTTTCTTACCTTCAAGTGTTTTAAGCCGTAGTCGGGTTACAGTTTTTTTGAACATGTTTTTATATTTTCCCCGCCTTTGTTACCTGGGCCATAATAACGAATCGATTGACACATGATTCATAAAAATCGGATGAATAGTTTAAGCGCTACGGTACAACCACAGAACAATTAGGTATTCCGTGGGTACAACATACGTAAATACAAATAAACATGCATGGACTGCTAAAAATAACCCTTCCTTTTGGCTTCGCCGTTGTCGGGTAAAAAAATCGAATGTATGCAACACATTTTTGTTGTTTAATTATCATCCATCGGCGAAACACCGCACTCGGATTTATATTATTATTTTTTCATTTGCCAGTTAAACAAAACACAGTGAAGAAGAACTGGCAAGATACTTCACGGGAAATATTTTCAACGTCCACTTAGTCTTAGCCTGGTTTTCACCAAGTGCCGATGTAAAGGGCCTTTATTGCTAAAGTGCCGATTATCTTATACTGGTATTGATTTCAAGCTGCCAAGAAAGGCCCTTAATATGTGGCGATTAAACTAATCAGCAGTAGGTGAAAAAAACCGTTTACAAAAGAATGCCAAACATGCCGTATTCAACAGTTTATGACAGATGTATTTACAGGGACTATGACTGCCATATATAATGGAGGAAAATTAACGAATAAACGTTTTTTTACAGGTGAGTAGCGCTCAAAAGGAAACGCTAATACGTCGGATGCAGCAAATGAACCGTTATGTAAAGCGGTATAAAGAAGACGAGAGAGAACTTCACGACTTGGCGATCCAGCTGGCCCACTACGCACGCGCGCTGAACCTCTGGCGCCTGAAGTCGTCTCCTTATTATGAAAGCTCCTAAGTCAACGTTCACCTTAACCGTTCTGTGAAAATGTCAAGTAGTTGTAACAAAATGTCTAAGCGTTCTCATGGAAATAAATGGTATTGGTAATCAACAAGAAAATTAATCAATTATAATAAAATAATGAAAAATAAGTAAGCCATTGCCATAAAAATCTAAAAGATATGGAAAAGGAACTAATTAAAAACCTTATTTATGAAACCTTTTGAGAAATATCTGCATAACTTTAGTAACCCCGTTTAATTTTACTGTTATTATATATTTCTATAACAAAAAAAATACGTTCATTATTAAATTGGTATTGCCAGTCACTGCGTTTGTCCGTTTTTTTCTGTTGTACATTTTTTTGGGTGTGTAAATTGAAATGGGTTATTAATTTGAAAGTTTCTTGTGTAATTTACACTTGAAATACAATATTTCATTTTGTAATTACATTTTTCGTGGATAATTTTATGCATTTCTAGGATACGACATTACCGTTATCTCATTGAATTTATTTCAGCGACATATACATTTGAAGCACTGTAATCAGATTTTAAAAAGAATCTGAATAAGTTTTAATTCATTTGGTTAGAGCAGTGGGCATTTAAAAAAAGGTCGCAGTATCGAAACCTGCTTCTACGGTCACGACCAAAACTTTTTCGGATTACTTTCAAAATTTGATTACAATTCTTCAAATGTAGATGTCGCTGAAACGATTTTTTTTGTTTTATTATTTCACAATTTAATTATTACTTTAGAAAGTATTTCCTGTAATAATTTGTAATTTAGTGATCTTAATGTGTATTGTTTCTCTAAAATACACTTATTAAAATTTGTAATTTATTAATTGATAACTCATAACTAGTAAATACGTGAAATTATAAGCATCGATTGTGATTTTATTATTACAGTGATAAATCGTTAACATCACTTTTCTGTATGCTCTCAGTACTCGGGTGTCAAAAATGGCACCTGGCACTTATTTTATCCAAAATAAATTCGACATAAAATGTTTGTAACAATTAAATTTTCGTACAAGACGAAAACTTTCGCTTGCTATATACTTACTCAATAGAAATGAATAAAATAGAAATATTTTCAAACAAAACAAAACAACCTTGTAAAAACAGCTTTTTTATATCAAACAATATACCATTTTCATTGTGAAAATATGTTTGCTTTCGAAGTTAAAAGGTCCTAAAGTTACAATTTTTCGCGCACTTTATACAATAAGTTTGGACGTGGATTATTGAACGATAAAAGGACCGAGGAAAATAACTGTGGTAAGCTAATCTTAGACAATAGTTTAAACACCCACAGAACACTCAAATCAGATAAAACTTAACTTCTAATAAAGGTTAGTCATCAAATCTAGCTTGTTTCATAACGATTTAAAATCGATTTGTTTTTTATTGGATTTTTGACTAAGGCGTTTGCGATTTACCTGTAGCTAAGAGTCATTTTGTAATAAACTTTTAAAAAATCTCACCAAATCAAACACCATGCGCATCGTCTGCTTTGTCCTCCTCAACACGGAGCCTGTCTTTTTCTTTGAAATAGAGAAGGTCCCAGAGCGCAATAACACGATTTGTCCGTGCCCGTAAACGAGTTAGTTCCGTTGGGAAGGGCCATCTTAACTGAAATTCCTTTTTTTCCTAGGGGCGATCAATGATCGTCCCCTCTATTAGTCATAAGTTCATACCTTTAAAAAGCATTTAAAGTTAAGATTAGTTTATGAAAAAAAAAAAAGGTTTTATGGGATAACGTTACGATGCAATCATCTTATGACTACAGCTCAGTAAGTTGGAACAACATTTCTACGTGATAAATCAGTCTTGTTTTCAAATTAAACATTTTCAAAAGCGTGGAATAGCTTTTGATAAAAGTCTACCTTCTAAGATGTCATTATAATCCCGTGCCATAATCCATTTCAACAACAGTTTGCAAAGTATTTGACGTCGATTTATTACTTGGGCGCGAAATTAGTATAGGTAAGTATAAGAGCGAGTCATGCTTACGAAAGTGCTAGCCGATAATTTATAGCTGGACTGAGCGGCGCACACAAGAGGTAGTTATGACGAGCAAGGGCGGCACCACGGTAAATAAAATCTCCAAGTGAACTGTCATCGACGTGTTATTCGGCCAAATGAACTCAAATTTGCCAGTTAGCGTGGTACTAAATGCAATTATATTTCTGATTCAATCGGCGCATTCATTTACCATGCCAATCCTTCAGGATATATAAGTGGAAATGCCTTCCATGCCAGAGGTAATGTGCTTTGATCCCGGCCCCTTTTCTTAACCCCTGCATTTTCTCTCTCTGATTTGGATAAGTTAACTTCGTCACGAATGCGTGCTGTTACATAGTTGATTTTGAGAAAAAAAAACCTATGCTTTATTATTTCACCAGCTAATTCGCTATTAGGCACAAAATCTGCGAATTAAAGTATTTGACAAACAAAAAGGAAAAAGCTGATTTTTTTAATTTCATTCTATTATTTTGACATTACTTAACTTAAAAGTATCGATAAAACGAGTCTATTCCTTAGCTTGCCGTTTGAATTTCAGATATTTTTTCCTTGTAAGAGTGGTTATCGTGCTGTCTCTAGAACAAAAACCACAAACGTAAGAGACACTACTGGCTGGCGCAATTTGTGTTGTTTTCCTCAAAATAAACGTATTCGATTCCCGGCTAGATTTTTAAAAATAGGACGACACAATTCTGGATTCGGCCATAAAATTACTCATAAAAAATACATGTATAACTGCGAGGGACAGCCAAATCCAAGTAATCCCGATTCCACCGTCTGGCGATCTAAGTATCACCTCTTGCCTACGCGCCTAGAACTCAAGACGCACCTGATTTCCCGTTGATGTCCTTCGCCTTGAGGTTCCGCGCCTTGAGCAGCGCGAGCGTGAGCACGCTGTTGCTCGGGTGGTAGCACAGTGACGTCAGCAGCTCCCCGCACTTGTCCTTCGCCGGTGGCTTGAGGGCCTTCCAAAACGAAGGCTTCTCGCTGAGGTCCACCTGCCGAGTTGGGAGACACCACGTCATGACAGAGTCCGTCCTGGTTTTATACGATAAAACAATTGATGGTTATTGAGGAAATTTTAATTCGGAATTGATCGTCAATTGTTTTATATTAACTTCACTTGGGATAACGCCGATAGTACAGGTAAAATAGGATAAAGTGTGCACCGAAGTCGTGTAGTCGTGAAATCTTCTGGAAACGTTGGATGGGCACTACTGATAGGTTATCCCCGGTTTGCCCTTCTTCTTGTGTAAAGGAAAGTATTTGAAATATGAGGTATAAACTTGGATTGGCTTTAAATTATGATTAAAGAAAGAAGTACTTGGTCTAGGTTTACCACAAATAGATACTGACTTAATGCATTGATTGAAAAAAACTTTCGTTGTTATTAACAACAATGATCAGTTTTTTTTAGTTTCCTGCTCGGGGGAAAATAGGATATAATGGGCTAAATGCAGTACGTATTGCAAATCATCTGACAATCGGAATGAAACTTAAGTTTCTTCGGAGACTACCCTCGCCCACAGCTACATTCTTCGTCAACGGTGAAACAATTCAAACTGACAGGTCCCTGCTGACGGGTGCTCGCCTGATGATGAACCAAACGTTTCAACCGTAACGTCGCATGCTCCATCGAAGCAATGCAAGGAAATCGTTTTGCCAAAAACTGAAATGAATATTATGTATAGTTCCGATGCCAGTGGCACCAAGCACGTACCTGACACAGAGGTAGGAACACCTCGCCGATGGAGTCGTCGCGGGAGAAGCGATCGTAATCGAACACATGTAGATGTAGCACCTGCAAGACAACACATCAGACGTCAGTGTACAGAAAAAGACAAAATCCCCGCATTTGGCCAACGATTGTAAAATAACTGACGTATGAAGAAATATTATTGTTACATTGACTAAATTTTTCCCAGAGTTTAGCTCACAGATTTGATATTTTATTTCCGAAAAACTTGTAAATAAATAAAAAAAATATAAATGAGCTCTGAAATGATAAATTTCATCTCCCTTTTACTGGACTTAATAAAGAAGAAATGTGTAGCATTATTTATCATAAACAAAAAAGGAAATTTGGTAGTTTCTGGCAGGTAACTATTGCAATCTATTATTTTCAAAATTTCTTTTAAATTTTTTATCCAAACATAATGCCCGGGAAATAGGCACTCACAGCCGACAATAGTATATTATGTTCTGCAGTCCCAGAGAGAATTTTTGACAGAGTCGTTACCATATAAATTCCCCATACTAAAAGTGATATCTGTTTCCATGCTCTTAATGACTTACTAGTTTTTGACATTTTTGATTCTAAAATAAAATATTGTTCAAATCTACGTCTGTATGTTTTAATTTTTTTAATATCATTTTTGGATCGGAAAATATTGTCCAAAAAATATTGGAAAAAGGGTGTCTTTTTACGTTCATTTTAGTTTTTTTTTACCGAAAAATATAGATATTTACAGAAAAAGAAAACATACTGACAAAGAATGAAGCTTTCTACATGAAAAAAAAATCTTAAAACTTTTAGGGGTAGGGATACGTTAGGGCCTGGAAGACGATTTCACCAGTTTAATGGCAGTCTCCGTGCAAAATTGTGCCTTGCCAATGGACAAGCATTTCTAAAAAAAAATCTTGGATTTCCTGTGACTTCACGACAGCAATAATGATCATTGACATTTTTACGAAACTGGAAAGGATACCACAACTGTTGTTATGTTATAAGCGCAGACACATCACATATCCGGTGAATTAGATGCCATACCTGAACCTTTACTTTACTACGAGGTCACGACATATTTGGTCACGATAAGGTAAATGGCTGAATTTGTGTTCACATATTAGAGACCAACCCTCTGATGCTAAATATGTCGGTCTGCCTGCGCCAAGCGGTTGCGTTATCTTGATTGGCTATATAAAATAGATGTTGCTATGTGCCTGCTGGTTAATGTACTGATTGTCTAGAAACATTGATACCTATTAATTATGGAACAATAACCGGTCGATTTTTTAATTAAATACTTAAATATACCTAAAGTTATATCTGTAACCTAAATCGCTTATAACTACGAAATGCAAGCAAAAATTTGTTCAGTTTTTCTATTGCTAACCAAGTATGTACTGACACTTTCATGCCTCGTCATTTGCATCCATTTACTTTATCATATATATTTTTTGTCACCATAACACATTTTTAAGGCGCCTTATATACGTAACGCTGGTTGCGTGCCTTGGTACAGGCAGACTGACACATTTAGCTTCATAGGGTTGGTCTTTATCCTGTGAACCCAGTTTCAGCCATTTACGTTATCGTTCCCGTTTTTGTCGCGACCTCCTAGTCTATACATGAAAAACACTGCCAATGAAAACCTTGCAAGCCGTAAGGGCGACAAAGGGATTCGTCGCTCTTGATTAGGATTCTACGTTCAACTGTAGAACTTACTGAGTTGTTAGTGCAGATAAGTAGAGGTGTAGATAAAAAGTAAGGAGGAAGACCATCTAAAGCGCTTACTATTAGACCCACTGTCTCCAAATCCAACTTATGTAAACATACATTATGCCACATACCAACTCCTTTCTCTTCAGTGGGACGCCCGGGTTGTACTATATAGCACGGAATGAACGACAGTCGAAGGAGCATTTAAAATTGTTCATGTTTTCCATCGAGTTAAATGTAGGCGTGCAATATAAGGACGGTTCTAGCATGGCACCTAGTTCCCATGAGGTGTGTCGGGCTAATTTCATGACAGTTGGTGTGGTATTATGTATTTATATACACTTCCATTAGAAAATTGTTTTATTTAATCTTTGGCCTTTATAAGGAATTCGTTCCTAAAAAAAGGAACACTTATAGTATTACTTCATTAGAAATCTATCTGTGTGTCTGTATATTTGTTTGTCAAGACCCTTTTTCTTAACCTTTTTCTAAATCGACCGAGTTCGGCCAAACCCTATCTTCCGTTCGGTCGATATCGACCTCTATGCTCGCCGCGCGCGGCCACGCTAGCATCGCGGGAATGATTTTTTAGTGGTTATTTTATTAATCGCATACTTATGAGTGAGAAAAAAGTAAAAACCTGGATAAATTGCCTTTCCAACGATACCAAACGTCTACAGTTCCAACTTTCTGATCTATGGCATTATTCTTTAGGGTTCCGTACCCAAAGGGTGAAAACGGAACCCTATTACTAAGCCTCCGCTGTGCGTCCGTCCGTCCGTCCGTCCGTCTGTCACAGGGCTGTATCTCAGTAACCGTAACAGATAGACAGCTGAGATTTTCACAGAGTGTGTATTTATTTTGCCGCTATAACAACAAATATGTAAAATAATTATATTTAAAGGGTAAAATAAAAAAAATAAAAGTACAAAAAACGAGATTTTTTTTGTGTTAAATATTTTACGATGGTACGGAACCCTTCGTGTGCGAGTCCGACTCGCACTTGGCCGGTTTTTTCATTTTTGCCTTTGTGTGGTCTGACGAAATATAGTGCATATCCTTCGAAATGTCTCGGTAAGTGATGTTATTTCTTATCACGCACAATGTAGGAAGCCATGAGAACCATAGTTTTGCTCCGAATTGTGATATTTATTGAACATTTTGTAGATTTCGTACGGCGTGACCGGCGGTTCTTAGAGAGCAAAATGCCGACTTCAATTTATCGCACGTAGCGGGATTTTCGCGACATTCTGCTGATCTCAAAACCTAAGTTTTCTCTTTTTCTTGATAATTCTATTCAGTTTTGGCCTCTCAAAACTCTAACAAGACCGAAATCTAGGTTGCAATGTTGATCAATATTTCCATATAAAAGAGGCGCGAAGGAGCTTGCGCCACCTGTTGGAAGCAACGAGCAACGGCTTTACCAGGTGCGACTAGTGTATTCCAAGTTTCGTTAAGAACGCGTGTTACCTACACATGTTAAAATTTATACAAAATTCTTAGGTCTATGGTCTCAGCTGTAAAACATGGTGGGTGTGGTATTACCCATATACATGTCCAGCTACATAAAAAATAAAAACTTTATTGCCATTTTATTTAGAAGATTTCCATTCTTTTCTTTGACCACAATGCAAGTATCTTTGTCAGGAAAATAATTTGAAAAGAGTCCAAGATGATTTTATTTAATGTCCAAGAAAATTTCACACGTCGCTGGCTGTGACTCCACCTCAAATATTTTTTATTCACTGTTAATAATAACTACAGAAACTTTCCTTTCATTGAACTAAATGGGAACAATTTAAAGTCCAAAATGTCCAAATTACATTTCAGGCAGTGCTCGGGGCGGGACCTAGGAATTATTAAATTTTACTACAATCATATCAAACAATTTAAAATATCTAGGGGATGAAGCGCTGAACCAAATAACCGTTCAACCTATATGCGTAGATTGTTTCTTTAATTAATCAAATGCGTAGATTATATTTCGAATTCGATAAAAGCCAAAATGTTATTAGCGAAAAACACTCAAAGGAGTAATTATTATTATTATTATGTTATTTATATCACTAGCAGCTAGAAGCTGATGCGTGAATTAAATTTTTCCCGGAGTGCACTTGTGTATTTTTTTAATTTTTAAATTGGTATTATTAATATTACTTATCATTCAAATTATGTATTTATATTGATTGTCATGTGGCCGATTTCATAATTGTTTCATCGATCTACCGAATCAGAATCTAGATCAGAATCAGTCCCATAATCTAGAGAGCCCATAATCGAAGAGCATGTATGATGAGGTTAATGTCAAACACGGTTGTCCGTTTAAAAGTTAGTCTTATTTCTTTTTTTTTGCTTAAAAATGTGAAAAAATGCACACAATTTAACATTTAAACAACGAAGCCATTTATGAAATAATCTGGATACTGCAACCGATTTCAGTCCAACTAGGCAACATCAAAATAGTTCTAGCGAAGGACGGTCCGTTTTAAGTCCCATATTTTTTATAAGTTATCAATATTAGTTGCGTGAGCCTACATCGTTCACTTGTGATATTAAATTGATTGCGTGAGAGAGACCCGTTTGGAAGCTTTGACGGGTGGACTGCAGACTCTTAATAAATATCGGTCCAAGAATATGTAAAAAGGTAACATTGAGTTAATAAAATTTTCCACGAAAATAAATAATGGTTGATAACAGCAGTGTTGGGAACATATTTAGGATTTTCCTCGTAATTTTGTTTTATGTTTATCGAACCAGATTAAGGCGCTAGGAATAGCCAACTACTCGCGCCATACAAATACACCTTTTAACAAATGTGATAATATGTAGTGAAACGCTTCAGCAAATCCAAATAGAACTCCAGACTGATAATGGATTGTTAATATTTTTTGATTCCATCATTTATTTAAATAATAATAAATAATAAAAAAGTTCATTTTTCTCATTAGAAATCTGAAAGTAATTCGATTTCTTGATATAAGCAAAAACAGCATATATGCATAAACAAAAAAATCCATTTGCTTTTAGATTTCTACATTTAGTCAAAAAAGTTCGGAAATGGACACAGTTTCCGCAATTAATTTTGTACAGAAAAAGGAAATATACATTACCGAAAATAGGTTGATTCCTAGACAAGGAATCATATATTGTAAGAATGATACTTCTAATCGTCAGACTTAGTTAGTTAACTTGGGGTGCCTCGTCTAACTTTGCGATTTGGCTAGTACCAGGGCCTTAAAGATGAAAATTATCGAGATTTTAATGCGTAAACATTGGAAATAATTTTCTCATTAGAGATTTAAGAGAATTTAATAAGAATTTCAAGAATTTTAATATTTATTTAGTAACATGATAAACGATGGAGCAATAAAAAAATATAAAAAAGCAATATAATGGACTCCCCCGTGCTCTTAGACCAAATTAAATTTAAATTCCCTCCCAGACGTTCTGGATTAAGATAATTATTCTTTGTCGCAGCATGCAAGAGTAATTATGCTCGTAATACATTTGTTCTGCGTAGTTGGACAACTAATGATAATGGGCTCTCAGAAATAGATTTTTTACGTAACAAATTAGGCAATTTCAAAACTAAAGATAAGAACATACTCTTTGACTAATTGTAATTGAATTGTATCCCTCTATTGTATTTTTGAAGTGAAAACTTCTTTAGCGGCGCTGAGCACTTTTTGTTGGATGGGTAAAAACTTCCAAACTCGCGTCAGGGTCACGTGATGCTGATCGAAAAAGCGTAAGATTGAAGTGAAAACTTCTTTAGCGGCGCTGAGCACTTTTTGTTGGATGGGTAAAAACTTCCAAACTCGCGTCAGGGTCACGTGATGCTGATCGAAAAAGCGTAAGATCGAGGGGAAGGGAGAGGAACTAGTAGATTCGAATCAAAACTGTTTGTTTCTTACTTCAGCTATCATAAACTGATTGTATCAGTTTTAGAAATTTGCGATGATGATTCTGGTAATAACGATGGTGAAAAAGTCGTCGAAATTATGGATGAAAGTTGATTTTTCTAAGAGATAAAAAATAATGTAATATATAAATAAATAACGATATAATATTATGAATAATAACAAGTAAATTGTCATATTTGTGTACGATAGCGCAATAAATAAACATTGTATTCTACCTCATAAATGATAGTATTTTTGTACTTATAATTAAACACAACGTTAATACTAAAGTTTTCACTTCTGCCGGCACTCCCGGAGTGCTACCGGTGTTTTTTTTTTGTTTATTCATATTTATTATGATAATATTTGCGGTATTTTCACATTATACGGTTTCTTTAAAATAAAACTTTAACTCTAATATAGTATACATATTTTATAGCTATTTTTGGAAACTATACATAGGTCCTTCTTTTTTTTTAATGTTGTTATATTCCGAAAATGTTTTTGTATGCATGTATGACTATTTGTTTCATAGTTAATATAATAAAAAAATATTAACAAAATTACGAAGCGGCCCGTAGATCAGGGGCGTTTTGGAACTAGGTGCCATGCCAGGACCTTCCTTATATTGCACGGCTACATTGAACTGGATGGAAAACACGGACAATTTTCATTGCCGCTTCGACCATCGTTCATCCAATGCGATGGTACCAACCCGGGCGGGATAAACCCTACCACCTAGTAAGTAAGGAAGGGGCCCTACAGCTTAACGTGGAATCCGAACCACGGCCAGCCTCTCTCAACGGTCGAATGGTCACCCATCGAGACCAGACCGGACCCAGCGTTGCTTAACTTCGGATAGCGATCGCCGAAGTGTCGCGCCACTGGGCCACTGAGGCTGACTGACCACGGGCGTGTGGACTTGTTTTCCATGCCAGAGGTCATGGGTTCATTGCCCGTTCATGCGCCACTATCTTTAATTAGATAAGTACATTTTGGTTATAGGCTCAATGCAATCCCGTGTGGGTACCATCGAATTAAATGAAAGGATGATGGAAACGGCAATAAAAACTGTCCGTTATTCATTAAGTCTACTGTAGCCATGCTCATACAGGAAATGTCCTGGCATGACTCGTAATTATTTCGGAAATGCGATATGTTGGGCTACAAAAATGACGGTTGGTGCAGTATTAGCCATCCATGTACAATTGAACAAAAAAAAAACACCGGTAGCACTCCGGGAGTGCCGGCAGAAGTGAAAACTTTAGTATTAACGTTGTGTTTAATTATAAGTACAAAAATACTATCATTTATGAGGTAGAATACAATGTTTATTTATTGCGCTATCGTACACAAATATGACAATTTACTTGTTATTATTCATAATATTATATCGTTATTTATTTATATATTACATTATTTTTTATCTCTTAGAAAAATCAACTTTCATCCATAATTTCGACGACTTTTTCACCATCGTTATTACCAGAATCATCATCGCAAATTTCTAAAACTGATACAATCAGTTTATGATAGCTGAAGTAAGAAACAAACAGTTTTGATTCGAATCTACTAGTTCCTCTCCCTTCCCCTCGATCTTACGCTTTTTCGATCAGCATCACGTGACCCTGACGCGAGTTTGGAAGTTTTTACCCATCCAACAAAAAGTGCTCAGCGCCGCTAAAGAAGTTTTCACTTCAATCTTACGCTTTTTCGATCAGCATCACGTGACCCTGACGCGAGTTTGGAAGTTTTTACCCATCCAACAAAAAGTGCTCAGCGCCGCTAAAGAAGTTTTCACTTCAATCTTACGCTTTTTCGATCAGCATCACGTGACCCTGACGCGAGTTTGGAAGTTTTTACCCATCCAACAAAAAGTGCTCAGCGCCGCTAAAGAAGTTTTCACTTCAATCTTACGCTTTTTCGATCAGCATCACGTGACCCTGACGCGAGTTTGGAAGTTTTTACCCATCCAACAAAAAGTGCTCAGCGCCGCTAAAGAAGTTTTCACTTCAAAAATTGCAAAAAAAAAACAACACCAGACAATCTAATATCTAATAAATATTATAAAGGGGAAAGTTTGTAATAATGGATGGATGGATGGATGTTTGTTACTCTTTCACGTAAAAACTACTGAATGGATTTTAATGAAACTTTAGAATAATATAGCTTTTACATCAGAATAACACATAGGCTACAATTTATAAAGATATTGTGCCCATGGGCTTTAGAACTTTCACGGGGCTGCGAAAACGATGCCGGTAGCGCTACTTCACACCAAGGGGAGCGGGGCCGGGGGCGGCGGCGGAAGCGGCGGCGGGGGCGGGTACGGCTTGGTATTTCCCGCAACTTTAGGACTACTTGGCAAAATCCTTGAGAACCAATTACTCGATTTAGATGCGGATTGTATCTACGTCTAGCCTGATTCTACTCAAAACTTATAGACTACATAATATAACGCTTCATTACCTGAAGGGTGAGTAGAGAGTGTTAAATTCTTATAACTTGCGAACCACTAAGTCGATTTATGTGCGTATTTTATCAATGTATAGGATCTCTGGGAGCAGTCAGGTTCGAGATGGGTTACTGTTTTCGATGTTGAGGCTAGCTGTGGGTTGGAGTCCACGCAAAACTTACCTACATTACACGTTACTTAATTACTAGGTAAACAATGTTGCAGTGCAAGTGCAGAAAGGTTCTGGCGGCAAATGCTTTTTTTTTAAATTGCCACCAAATGTCAACGAAGCTCTAAATGGGAATGATTGGATATTTCTCAATAAATCATGCTATTTCATCTCGAACGATCTTGATTAAATTTGGTAGATGGATACATTGTCCTGGACCAGTTGTACCCTATTTTGGATCAGCCATGTCGGATACTTTTTATCCATGAAATAATTTAGCCGACGCTAACCCGAGCGGAGCCGGGTACCGCAGCTAGTACTTAATAAAGTTACAGTCAACATAACTATCGTAGCGTTTTTAAGTAAAGAATGTTTCGTTTTAATTTGATGCTGTTAAAAAAGTTAATGCCGAAGTGTATGTTTTAACTCCTATCTAATCACTATCACTACATAGTATAAAACAAAGTCGCTTTCTCTGTCCCTATATCCCCATGTACGCTTAAATCTTTAAAACTACGCAACGGATTTTGATGCGGTTTTTTTTAATAGATAGAGTGATTCAAGAGGAAGGTTTATATGTATAATAATATCCATTAAATATTTGAGAAATACTGTTATTTTTGAGGTTTCCAATGTGATGTCGTAAAAAAATATTTTTTTTCCGCTTACATTGCAAACGCAGGCTGAACCCTACGAGATTTATCAAAATAATGTACTAAGTATTGTATACATTGAAAAGGTCTACAGAAAACTCCGCAATGGTATTTATTTATCTCTTATGGATATCCCACAATACCCTTTTTTTTTCTTATTTACTTTTTACGACAAATAATGGCTAATTTTTGAAGCGATTTTAACCAATACAGCATTAATCCTTATCCAATAAAATACCTTAAATACATTGTTGATTTAATATAGATCTATACGGCCCTTTACAGCATATGATTTAAATGAATATTTTCGAAGATATTATAGATTTAAAAATTGCGGGATGTAGTGCTTGCGGCGGTACCGGCCGGCCGGGGCGGCGGGAGCGTGCCTCGGAGGCCGCGGTTCTCCCTATAGCACTTTGAATTTATTATTTCTCTAATATCTAATAATCATGTAATAATAATATATAAGTTTTTTTTATTTCAAATATCTCAATGTAGGAACTCTACGTAAAAATGGTTTATTTGTGTATCATTGTGTCAAAATAATATTTTTTTAAATGACGTTATACACGTGCAAAGCCGGGACGGGCTGCTAGTAAATATTATAAAGGGGAAAGTTTGTAATGATGGATGGATGGATGTTTGTTACTCTTTCACGTAAAAACTACTGAATGGATTTTAATGAAACTTTACAATAATATAGCTTATACATCAGAATAGGACATAGGCTACAATTTATAAAGATATTGTGCCCATGGGCTTTAGAACTTTCACGGGGCTGCGAAAACGATGCCGGTAGCGCTACTTCACACGGGGGGAGCGGGGCCGGGGGCGGCGGCGGGAGCGGCGGCGGGGGCGGGGCGGGCGGTCCGCCGGGGGCGGGTGCGGGGAGGGGGGGGCGGGTACAGCTTGGTATTTCCCGCAACTTTAGGACTACTTGGCAAAATCCTTGAGAACCAATTCCTCGATTTAGATGCGGATTGTATCTACGTCTAGCCTGATTCTACTCAAAACTTATAGGCTACATAATATAACGCTTCATTACCTGAAGGGTGAGTAGAGAGTGTTAAATTCTTATAACTTGCGAACCACTAACACGATTTATGTGCGTATTTTATCAATGTATAGGATCTCTGGGAGCTGTCAGGTTCGAGATGGGTAACTGTTTTCGATGTTGAGGCTGGCTGTGGGTTGGAGTCCACGCAAAACTTACCTACATTACACGTTACTTACTTACTAGGTAAACAATGTTGCAGTGCAAGTGCAGAAAGGTTCTGGCGGCAAATGCTTTTTTTTTAAATAGCCACCAAATGTCAACGAAGCTCTAAATGGGAATTATTGGATGTTTCTCATTAAATCATGCTATTTAATCTCGAACGATCTTGATTAAATTTGGTAGATGGATACATTGTCCTGGACCAGTTTGACCCTATTTTGGATCAGCCATATCGGATACTTTTTATCCATGAAATAATTTAGCCGACGCTAACCCGAGCGGAGCCGGGTATCGCAGCTAGTAGCTATATATGCTTGGATATGCATAGGTGATGTGGGTGGATAGACAGTCGCCCAAAGAGTATGATAACATAGAAAAAACATTCAGTATTACAGTGAATGCAAATGCAGATGTAAGTGATCTAAAATAGAATTTCAGTAAATAGATATCAAATTAACATTTTATGTAATTAATATGGTCGGCGTTTCATAAATTGTAGATAGTATTTAAAAGTTTTAGATGTACTGAAATAAATGGAGTAATTTATATTCAGTTTCGCATAGTTTGTTTTACAAAAAAATGGACTAATTGTTTTTGAAAATAAATGTAATAAAATATTCTTTATTGCTTGCTATATACAAAACGCGAGCTTATTGTGAAAGCCAATCTTTAACAACTAACTTAAATATTGGAAAATGATATAAACAGTTGTAATTATAAAAACATACACGTATAAAAGTATAGTCTCTCGACAACCATCAAAGCGCCTTGACACACGGATTTTATTTTAAGTGGCACAGGAATGTTCCTAAGATAGTCAAGCTGATACTATTATGAAAAAGTCTTTTGAATTATAAGTCAACAACTAGAACCATTTAAAATTTTTACAATGTGCTAAATTATGGTGATTTTGAAAACTTTATTGAAGATAATTTCCTATTTCAAACTGGGCGCGAATGGCAGCGAGCAAAACTTTCAGCGCCAACTGGATGCGATGGTCTTTTTATTCGTTTTGCCGCTGTAATGAGTAATTTACGATTTGTTTTTGTTTACCCGCTGCAGGACGAGTATCCGAACGGAAATGTTCTCTCTGACGGGACTGAGTAACTTTTGCTTAAAATGTTTGGATTAATATAAATTTAGTGCTTAAGGAGAACTGAGACAGTTTAAATAATTGGTGTCGAATACAGTCCAAGGGCACAATTTTAATTTTATTTTGAGTTTGAATAGAGATTGAAAAATTAAGGAATCCTACATTAGGATACATTATATTGGTCCCAAGTTTTTGGTGTTTCCACCACTACTATGGCTCCAATGTTTTGTCCATGGCTCAATCCATAGTTTTTATTGAGTCAGCACCCCCAAATCTTCCTTAAAATCACTAACCATCGTTGTAACTTCTTTAAAAATACGTTTTTTAAATATGTTTTCGGTCTAGCATGGTGTAGAGTGTGCGTCATTAGATCTTGATCTAGGTTTTTTCGTCACCATTAATTAAATAAAATAACTTAAATGTTACGGCCTAAATTGTTTGCTAGCAAAGTAACTGTTAAATCAAAGAACAAATAATAAAAAACAAAAGAACCAGCAACCCTCAATTCAAAAGTATTAACTAATAAGTAATAAGTAAAATTACTTCAGTAAACAAAGTTGGTAATGTAATAATAAACAAACTATTACAAAGTATTTTCTGGTATTTAATCTGGGGAATCTTGCTACTCACTCAGCTTTGAAGCTTCTGTATGGGGAACCGGTCGAAGTAGAAGGTTTCGTTCCAGCGCGGGTTGAGCGTGCGCCGCTTGATCTTGGTCTCGAGCCGGTGCTTCTTGTCCGGCAGCAGAGTGACGCGCACGTACGGGTCCGAGGTGCCGCTCAGGTCCTTGGCGGGGAGCTCCTTCCTAGTGTAGGTGCGTGCTACTCACCCGGCTTTGCAGCTTCTGTATGGGGAACCCTTCGAAGTAGAAGGTTTCGTTCCAGCGCGGGTTGAGCGTGCGCCGCTTGATCTTGGTCTCGAGCCGGTGCTTCTTGTCCGGCAGCAGAGTGACGCGCACGTACGGGTCCGAGGTGCCGCTCAGGTCCTTGGCGGGGAGCTCCTTCCTAGTGTAGGTGCGTGCTACTCACCCGGCTTTGCAGCTTCTGTATGGGGAACCCTTCGAAGTAGAAGGTTTCGTTCCAGCGCGGGTTGAGCGTGCGCCGCTTGATCTTGGTCTCGAGCCGGTGCTTCTTGTCCGGCAGCAGAGTGACGCGCACGTACGGGTCCGAGGTGCCGCTCAGGTCCTTGGCGGGGAGCTCCTTCCTAGTGTAGGTGCGTGCTACTCACCCGGCTTTGCAGCTTCTGTATGGGGAACCCTTCGAAGTAGAAGGTTTCGTTCCAGCGCGGGTTGAGCGTGCGCCGCTTGATCTTGGTCTCGAGCCGGTGCTTCTTGTCCGGCAGCAGAGTGACGCGCACGTACGGGTCCGAGGTGCCGCTCAGGTCCTTGGCGGGGAGCTCCTTCCTAGTGTAGGTGCGTGCTACTCACCCGGCTTTGCAGCTTCTGTATGGGGAACCCTTCGAAGTAGAAGGTTTCGTTCCAGCGCGGGTTGAGCGTGTGCCGCTTGATCTTGGTCTCGAGCCGGTGCTTCTTGTCCGGCAGCAGAGTGACGTGCACGTACGGGTCCGAGGTGCCGCTCAGGTCCTTGGCGGGGAGCTCCTTCCTAGTGTAGGTGCGTGCTACTCACCCGGCTTTGCAGCTTCTGTATGGGGAACCCTTCGAAGTAGAAGGTTTCGTTCCAGCGCGGGTTGAGCGTGCGCCGCTTGATCTTGGTCTCGAGCCGGTGCTTCTTGTCCGGCAGCAGAGTGATGCGCACGTACGGGTCCGAGGTGCCGCTAGGGTCCTTGGCGGGGAGCTCCTTCCTAGTGTAGGTGCGTGCTACTCACCCGGCTTTGCAGCTTCTGTATGGGGAACCCTTCGAAGTAGAAGGTTTCGTTCCAGCGCGGGTTGAGCGTGTGCCGCTTGATCTTGGTCTCGAGCCGGTGCTTCTTGTCCGGCAGCAGAGTGACGTGCACGTACGGGTCCGAGGTGCCGCTCAGGTCCTTGGCGGGGAGCTCCTTCCTAGTGTAGGTGCGTGCTACTCACCCGGCTTTGCAGCTTCTGTATGGGGAACCCTTCGAAGTAGAAGGTTTCGTTCCAGCGCGGGTTGAGCGTGTGCCGCTTGATCTTGGTCTCGAGCCGGTGCTTCTTGTCCGGCAGCAGAGTGACGTGCACGTACGGGTCCGAGGTGCCGCTCAGGTCCTTGGCGGGGAGCTCCTTCCTAGTGTAGGTGCGTGCTACTCACCCGGCTTTGCAGCTTCTGTATGGGGAACCCTTCGAAGTAGAAGGTTTCGTTCCAGCGCGGGTTGAGCGTGCGCCGCTTGATCTTGGTCTCGAGCCGGTGCTTCTTGTCCGGCAGCAGAGTGATGCGCACGTACGGGTCCGAGGTGCCGCTAGGGTCCTTGGCGGGGAGCTCCTTCCTAGTGTAGGTGCGTGCTACTCACCCGGCTTTGCAGCTTCTGTATGGGGAACCCTTCGAAGTAGAAGGTTTCGTTCCAGCGCGGGTTGAGCGTGTGCCGCTTGATCTTGGTCTCGAGCCGGTGCTTCTTGTCCGGCAGCAGAGTGACGTGCACGTACGGGTCCGAGGTGCCGCTCAGGTCCTTGGCGGGGAGCTCCTTCCTAGTGTAGGTGCGTGCTACTCACCCGGCTTTGCAGCTTCTGTATGGGGAACCCTTCGAAGTAGAAGGTTTCGTTCCAGCGCGGGTTGAGCGTGCGCCGCTTGATCTTGGTCTCGAGCCGGTGCTTCTTGTCCGGCAGCAGAGTGATGCGCACGTACGGGTCCGAGGTGCCGCTAGGGTCCTTGGCGGGGAGCTCCTTCCTAGTGTAGGTGCGTGCTACTCACCCGGCTTTGCAGCTTCTGTATGGGGAACCCTTCGAAGTAGAAGGTTTCGTTCCAGCGCGGGTTGAGCGTGTGCCGCTTGATCTTGGTCTCGAGCCGGTGCTTCTTGTCCGGCAGCAGAGTGACGTGCACGTACGGGTCCGAGGTGCCGCTCAGGTCCTTGGCGGGGAGCTCCTTCCTAGTGTAGGTGCGTGCTACTCACCCGGCTTTGCAGCTTCTGTATGGGGAACCCTTCGAAGTAGAAGGTTTCGTTCCAGCGCGGGTTGAGCGTGTGCCGCTTGATCTTGGTCTCGAGCCGGTGCTTCTTGTCCGGCAGCAGAGTGACGTGCACGTACGGGTCCGAGGTGCCGCTCAGGTCCTTGGCGGGGAGCTCCTTCCTAGTGTAGGTGCGTGCTACTCACCCGGCTTTGCAGCTTCTGTATGGGGAACCCTTCGAAGTAGAAGGTTTCGTTCCAGCGCGGGTTGAGCGTGCGCCGCTTGATCTTGGTCTCGAGCCGGTGCTTCTTGTCCGGCAGCAGAGTGACGCGCACGTACGGGTCCGAGGTGCCGCTAAGGTCCTTGGCAGGAAGCTCCTTCCCCTGAAGACAATGGAGCAAGGCGTATATGTACTGAATATACCCCAAACTAATACATTTCTGTACATGCTGCCAGTTTCCTTTAACCTACCATGAAATTATCGCAAACTGACAAAGTTTTGTACGAATTGCTGTTAGTTTGCTGTGCTTTACTAAAAATAATTTCTTATGTTGAAAGCAATTTGGATTTCACAAAGTTAAGTCAACTGGAGATACCACTGCATCTATGATGAAACTGAATTCAGATTTTTGGATGATTCTCAGCATAAGTAAGGCATCTATCAAGGCATGGTATCAAATCGGATGTTAACCCAATTACAATAGGAGCACGGCAAGGCTCTATCCTAGGGCCATTGTTCTTTCTGATTTATGATAATGACATTTCCGGTTCAATTGGGTGGGTCATAGAACTAGTCATGTTTGTAGGTGACATCGCAGTAGTTTTGAAAAACAAAAATATTATTGCACTATGGGAGGTTTTCTTGTCAGTAATTAAGTTGCTCACATCATCGTTTGAACATAATAATCTATTATTACATACCAATGAAACGAATGTCATGTATTTTGTTCTTAGGGACATATAGGTGGAAAAAGGATATATTAAAAAGAATATGATGATGTTTTAAGTTTCTAGGACTAATATTTGACAATAGACTATGCTGCAAACCCCCACATAGACGCCCATACTGGTAAACTGAGCTCAGCTTATTAGGCTACAAAAAAAAAAACAGGGAACTCTGTAGGACTGCAATAACTGTCTACTTTGATAGTTTTATACTGCGTGGACTAATTTTTTGGGAAAATACAGCAGAAGCAAACATAATATTTATCTTGCAAAAAAAGAACTTTGCGTTGCGTTCTTAATATGAAAACAATAGATTCTTGTAGGAGTGTCTTCAGCGAAATAAGAATTATGACCCTTTCTCGCCCAAATAATCGAAGTTTTCGTATTTATTATATTTGTATTAAATTAAATTGTAAATATATTTTATAATCGCTTATGTTGACACCAAATCATGCCAATTAATGCCAATTAAAAAATATTGTAATGTATGCATACCATGGGCAATATACGCATGAATAAAATAATTCTGCATCCGAGCCAATGTTAAAAAGTTTATCTTGTTTGCAAACTAGGGCTGAGATAAATAGTCGTATCAGAAACTAAGACCAACGGAAAGTAGTACTTTGTGACGTCACTTTGACACATTTTGTATGGAGGAATCAGTAGGTCACAAAGTAGTACTTTTCGTTAGTCTTAGTTTCTGTTACGACTATTTATCTCAGCCTAAGAGTCAAATAATCAGCTCTTTCTTTTACTTCGCTTTACAATTCGGCAGAAATGGCTGCCACATTTCATGTCAGATTCGTTATTAAGTTTATTGAAGCTCTTTCATCGGCACTGCGATTGTTGTCCCGTCAATCGTCTGGAGACGATAGAATTTTCATTTAGGCGTGAAGTTCGGGCGAACCCGGACAGATTTTTCCATTACAAATAAATTCACGACATTTTCGCTCAGTACGTATTACATAAGAAAAGTGGTTTCATAAAAAATCCATGTTACTAAAACGGTAAGGATCAAAACATTTTGATGATGCATTTGCAATGATGTTTTAATAATAGTTTAGGCGGCCAAAAATAAAACAGAATTAATAGTCATGAATTAAGGATTTTACTAATGATTAGATAGTAGAGAAGCTTCAACTAAGCCCCGGTTGCACGAAGAAACGGCTGAGTTAATCAATGGTCAAACACGTCACTTTTAGTGAACCGCATAGAGTTTCTTCCATACTGTCCACACAAAGTAACGTGTTTAATCATACTTTGACGTTGATTTTGATTTTTTGTTCTTTAGTGCACTCGGCCCTAAGTAAGCATTCCATAAATTGCTCAATGATTCATATGTTTGCTTACACCATACCAGATATAATCCTTCCTAGGATTTATTAAGTTTTTTTATTTACTTAAAATTCAATAAAATACAAAGCAGCAATGGAATAAAGTGACTTGTTTATCAAATTAATCAAAAATATTCTCTAAGCCATGTCCGATCAAGATTTTCACATGATTGCTAAAGTCAACAGTGATGTGACGACGTGAGACGCAAGGAATAATGTACCGGACTATATAACTTGCTGAGTCAATAGCTGGGTTCGTGAATGCAGAGTTATCGTGTAGATAAAGATTTACGTTTGTAATGTACACACATTAAATCCACATCGAGCAAAAGTATTTTATTTTCCACATAATGTTTTATATAATACCACATATATAGTATATATAAGTATAAGCATGATGCCATGTAGATGGCGCCCCCGTCGTTCTTGACGATTATTAACTTTCTAAAAATAAGAAGTTACAAACTATAACGATACTTGCGATGACACTAAGCAGTTGTGTTATTATATCATGAAATAATTTAAAAAAAAAGCTAGTTTTCAATTAATTTATGTGGCATAGCCCAACGAGTTGGTACATAAATGTAAATGGCCACTTTTTCCACAGTCACACAAAAATTATCTAATAAATTCCAGCTTATTTTTGTAATACATCGCGAATATAGTTAAAGAATGTTTAAGAGGTTATAGCATTCGAACAAAAGTGGCGCCAACACACACCCTTAAGACTGTCGTGAAGTCAACGGAGCTCTGTGATTTAAAAAAAATATGTGTCCGTATGTTTTTAATTTTATGTAAACATCTGTATTTTCTAATAAAATAAATCTTAAAGCCAACTGTTTTCCAATGTTTATTTGCCAATATTGTGTAACTGAAACGTAAACGAAAACAATCAAAACATGCAGACATACTTTTTGACAAAATATTTTCTAATCCAAAATAATAAAAAAAAAACCTGTAAAACCTTCACATGCTGTGAACAGTTATCACCCGTAGTAGTAGGGGAGCCCAATAGGGGATTTCGGGATTTACTCGAGCGCGTCAGATTAATATGTGGGGGGATACCTTGCACCCTGTTGAGTACCCCCACCCCATATTAGACCTCGACGCAGAGCCGCGCGTCAAGGGCAGCTCATCAAATTAGTAAAAAAAATGATCACTAGAAATACTCGAGCGTGTCAAATTAAGGTATGGTGGGTTCTTTATGTACTGAAATGTGTACATTTCAATAATCTGACGTTTTAAGCGTGACGAAAAGGAGTGGGAGGGTTACAAACTTGCAAAACAAAAACGTCACTTGAACATTCTCGAGCGCGGTTGATTATTTTTTTAATTTGAAGGAAATTATTCCAGGATATCGGGAATAACATAATCTGCCGTTTTACACAAGCCGAAGGAACGAAAATCGTTAATAACGTTGAGTGGGTGCAGACTGAGCAGACGCGGTAGAGTATGTATCCCCCAATCCGCGCCTGTCTTGCCCTTTCGCTCTTACCCTATCTCTCACTCTCTCGCTGTTTGCATGCTATTTTTCGTACGTTTTAGGTAACAAAATGCAGAAATTACAAAAAAAAATCATTTATATATAATTTTTTTTCAAGTCGTCACATTAAGAAAACCCCTCTAGATGAACGTCAGATTATTGGTCATCAGATCTGGAACATCAAGATGAACCGTCCTGATGAATCTGACGCGCTCGAGAAAATCAAATTGGCGATTTTTTTTGCATTTTTGAAAAGCTCCCGTAAGCTTGCGTCACCTCCAAATCGTCAGATTTTTGAATGTGAGCATCTTGAGGGGTCACTGAACATCCCCTCTAAAAATCTGACGCGCTCGAGTAAATTTTTTATTTTTTTATTTTGTACCCCCCCGTACGGCCACCCCCACTATGCAAACCGGCAGATTATTATACCTCCATTATCAGAGATACGTGGGGCATACGCCCAATCATTATCTGACGCGCTCGGATATGTCTATGTGACTGTTTTTTTTTTACATCTTTGACCCCCCGTAGATGCTCCCCCCACCGGTGAACGGGTAAACATCACATGACTTTTTTAATTTTTGATTACGTGATCTTTCAAATTGAATAGGTCTCCACGACGCTCGAGTAAATCCCCATTTAGCATCGTGGGCTCCCCTACTATAGGGGAATTGATAGGGTAACGACTGTCTTAAATACATGACACCAAATAATGTTTCTGAAAATATTTTTAAATAAAAAAAGGACCGCCTTCAAAAAAACCGGAACTAAAAAGCAAAAAATAATTGGTTACTTTTAATTAATGTACGAAAAGCTATTTTAATTCTAACTAATTATGTACAATTTCTTAATTTTTAATCATCTTTTGAAGTCGGTGCCTTGGGTAGGGTTCGCTTCGCACGCTGCTGACGAACAGACACTATTTCAGCCGAACACACCCGAAGTCTACGAGAGCGTAAACAACCTGAGTCAGCAATGATTGGTCCACAGACATCGTCATTCCACAGAGCATTTTAAGCAACCGTTCGTCTAACTGGAGATGCCCTTAGTGTTGGTTTACGTGCAAGCTGATATCGATACAGGGCAGCGTACTGAAATTGGGTTTCAACGATTATTAGTACTTTCGGCTTTATAAAGGCGCGCACTGGTGAAGGAGTATGTTAATTCGCTGCTCTCTGTTGATAGTACTTCCCTGCAACATCGTTGTCTGAACGAGATGATTTCTGCCGAAATTGGTGAGATATGTACTAACCGCACACTCGTTTTGACACGTAGTTGAGAGCAGACACCACAAAGTCGCTACCTATTGTTTTCTGTTCTTTTTTATATTTGTATTTTTTTGTTTTGTGTTATGTAGGTATTTAGGTAGAATAAAAAGTACAAGCTACACCTACCTAAATATTTATCATATAAGTGGTCGTTGTTTTTATATTCGTTTGTTCGTAGGGTTTTCTTGTAAATATTTTGTTTTTACTGTGTTAGGTATTTAGTTTAAGTATAAGGCATATTTATAGGGTGAGGTCGCTGCTGTGCACCTGTCAACATCTATTCCCGCGAGCTGGCAAATAGAAGTGTTAAAAAATTGTAAAGTGCAAGCAATATCATTTGAAAAGTGAATAATATCGTAAAACTATCAACGCTCTTTATGCAAATATATAATACAGTGCAAGTAAAGGAAAGCGAAGAGAACAATTTGGAACTTACAATATCAACAACATCCATTGATATTTGAACTACTTACAAGAATTAAACCAGATTTAAGACCCTAATATTAAAAACAGAATATAAATTAAGCGTGAAACTATAAAACAGTGCTAAAAAAATGTGTATTTCATGAACTAATTAGTAACATAACCTACAAATTTGCATACTTAATCAATTCGTTGCCAACTATCCTAATTAGCGACATCTACCTTGGCTTATTAAAACTAGATGAGATACTACATAGCTGCACCTTGCAAGGACGCGTGCGACATCTATCACCAACTAGCCAAACCATGTTGCGCACTGTCTGTCGACATATTGACCAACTATCTGCACATCTCTTATAGTTCAGCTCTTCGATAAAAGAGGGCATGCGTTCTTTATGTTGAAATAAAATTACGCTACAAGCCATACAAAATAAGAAAACACGAACCATGAAGGTAATTACGACTATTTTAAGAACCATTCAAGATGAAATGAAACAGCAAAAACAAGATATACAAGATATTAAGGAAGAAATCACCAAATCAATCAACAACAACATAAACGAAAAATTCAAGAATATTGAGTCCCGTAACATCCTTCTGGAAGAAAAAATTGAAAAACAAAAACGCACCATTGCTAATTTTGATAGACAGCTACGACGGAAAAACCTTATATTTTTTGGGGTCGCGGAGGAAGAAAAAAGCTATCAAGACTTGGAAAAAAATATAATTGGATTTTTAAACGCCGATATGAACATACATTGCGGAAAATCAAGCCTTGAATCGGTATACAGGTTGGGTAAGAAAAGCGAAAAGATCAGACCTATTGTTGTCACTTTCTCAACAATGGGGAAAAAAATTGAAATCCTTAAAAGTAAAAGCTTGCTGGAAGGAAAAACGTACTATATCAAAGAAGACTTCCCACCAGAAGTACTCAATACGCGGAAGGAGCTCCAAGGGCAACTAAAAGAAGAAAGAAAAAAGGGAAACAAAGCTATTTTAAAATACGACAAAATAATTATACTGCAAGGCAAATTGGAAAAAGCAACAATATCGAAAGTCAACATTCGATTAACAAGAAAAGAAACCTATCAGAGTCCCCAGAAATAGCTGCACCAACAAAGTTAAGAATAAACAATGAAGAAAACAAAAAACAACCATCCAAGAAAAATAAAATTGATATCAAGACTTATCTCACGCAACATTATATACCAGCCAAAGACATAGAATACTCTGAGACAACCAATAATATAGAATAGCAGCCAGCAACGACCCCCTCCCTGTTTCCCACCACGGCCGGTCACCGCGGGAGATAACGACCTCAACCCTCCAAGCCACCAAACGAATATATATTTACACATACAACGCTCCGCTCTCACTGTAAAGAATCACATTATGAAACAAAATTTATTATGAGACAAAGAGACTTTAGGAGATATAAATTACGATACAATATATATACGGAAATAACATATTATACGACAAAAACAGCATATACCATGCGTCGTCGAATTCCTAATACCGAAATAAAAAAAAAATATATACAAAGCTACATAGGTTTATCAGATAGAGTGTGAATTCTTAAAAAAAAAATATATTAGTTAAGAGATACATACAAAAAAGATACAAAAAAAAGATAAAAATAACTTAAAAATTGCTACTAATCTCTACAGAATCCGAACAACAACAAATTCGTCCTGAAGAAAGATGGGTCGACGAATAAAATAAAAATAAAAAGGGGGACGAAACATGAAGCGAAAGAGAAAGGAGAATGAAAATCAATGCAGGAGGCCTTTACCCGAAGAGGGGTCCTTAATTTTTAGTTCAGTTTTTTCTAGTTTTAATTTTCAAACATGTATTTACACAAATTAAGGAATAAAATGGCTTTATTATTATTATTATTATTATAAGGCATATTTAAATTACAAAGTACTTGCCTAAATACCTACTTACATACGTTTTTCCGACCTGTTTGTTTATTTAATTTTTGTTTTTGTGTTTTGTTCAAGTAGGTAAATGTAAGTAGCTACATACTTATATTTCTTTCTTAGCCATAGGTGATATTAATCTAACTACTTGCAGCCCTTAAAGAACGTCTACCCAAGGCACCGACTTCAAAAGATGATTAAAAATTAAGAAATTGTACATAATTAGTTAGAATTAAAATAGCTTTTCGTACATTATTTAAAAGTAACCAATTATTTTTTGCTTTTTAGTTCCGGTTTTTTTGAAGGCGGTCCTTTTTTTATTTAAAAATATTTTATTTTTTGCTTTTTAGTGGTGGCGCAACTTTTGACTCAAGGTGGGCGAGCCCTCCTGCTCAACTTCACATACAAAGTGGAAAGAAGATATACATACATATACAATACAATACAATGAACGAGCATTAGCAGAAATGAAACCATTGAGAAATCTCATTTCTGACGAAAGGTAGACCGGTAACTATCTGGATTCATGAGTTCACGGTTGATACGTACGATAATTGATACGATGAGATCACGTGAGATAGAGTGCTGTGACAGACGGACGGACGGACGGACAGCGGAAGCTTAGTAATAAGGTTCCGTTGGTGTCCTTTGGGAACGGAACCCTAAAAAGACAAAACAACGAATGAGCGGAACCGCTTAGCTTCTGAATTTCTCATCCTTACATCGTTCCGGATAGTCTGTTTCTTGCGTAAGTTTAAGTTGTATGAAAATGTGTACATATCGGCCTCGTTTATCCCCCCTTAACAGTTGAATTTTGTAAAATCCGTTGTGAGCGAGCCTTTTCGTCTTATCAAGAAGTCACTGAAAATTTTAAGTTTCGAGGATAATTGGTTTCAGAGATCTCAACATGAGTGGTTTTCGCCTAAATGTGTTCATTTTGACCTGTTTTACCCCCCTAATAGTATAATTTCCAAAAATATTTTCTTCTTAAGCATTCCAATCTAAAACAAAACATACTCTGACATTTCTGGGTTCAGCGGCTCTAGAGATAGAAATGTGTACAATTTGCCCTCTTTTACCCCCCTTGAATACCCCCAACAGTTGAAGTAAAAAAAAACCTCTCATACTGAGCAATCTCACCCGAAAAGAAAGCTACTGTAACTAAAAAAAATCACATTTCTGGGTTCGCGGGGTTAAGAAATTCGATGTTGGTATAGTTAAGTACCAAACTACTGAACCGATTTTGATTAAAAAAAAATGGGACCAACTAGAAAGTATACCCTTTCGAACAAAAAAAGTATTTTTCAAATCGGTCCAGGGGTCTTCGAGTAATCGGTGAACATACATAAAAAAAAAAAAAAAAAGATTCCGACGAATTGATAACCTCCTCCTTTTTTGAAGTCGGTTAAAAATAGATAATATTACCCCACGGTCATATATTAAAGTGACCAATTTTTCACAAAGGCATTTAAATTATAAATTACGATATCTTATAATTAATGATTCCAAGTTAAAAAGTTGTTGAAAAAAACCAGCAAATTTCATGCCTGAAATAGCGTGAGATTTGTGAGAAAACTTTTGTGAAAACACAATTTCCTTCTACCTCAAAGTTGGCTGGTGAGAGTCAGTGGTCACCTAAATTTATTAAAGTGATGAGAGAGCAAAAAATGTGATGAGGTGAGATAAAGTCGTTGTTACTTCAATTTAGCAGGAAGCTATCGGTTACACTACATTCTTTTTGTTTTAAACATATTTTAGACGCAATTTTTTGTTAAGGTGTCCCTTCCCGCTCAACTCCCCATACAAACGTGGAAAGAAGATCACGCGCATATTTCTTGTCAGAGATCCAAAATTATACTCAAAACAGCTTTACTTGATCGAAGTAGATGTCTGATGACCATTGGTATTGTAAAATAGTAATTAGTTTTTTTTTTTAATTTATGCGACCTGACATGGATGCTAATACCACACAACTACCGTTATGATATTAGCCCAATACACCACATTCCCGAAGGAATTAGGTGCTATGCCAGGACCTTCCCTTTATGAGCACGGCTACATTGAACTGGATGGAAAACACGGACAATTTTTCATTGCCGCTTCGACCATCTTTTCATCCAATGCGATGGTACCAACCCGGGCGGGCTTAAACACTACCACCTAGTAGGGGAAGACGACCTATAGTTTTACATGGAATCCGAACCATGGAGCAGCTCGCATTCGTGACGAAATGCACTTATCGAACTCTGAAAGAGAAAGACAGTGGTTTTAAGGTCTGAAAGTTCGAATTTTTCGCCCGTTTTATGCAATAATGCAATATTGCGTGACGAAATGCACTTATCGAACTCTGAAAGAGAAAGACAGTGGTTTTAAGGTCTGAAAGTTCGAATTTTTCGCCCGTTTTATGCAATAATGTAAGATTGCGTGACGAAATGCACTTATCGAACTCTGAAAGAGAAAGACAGTGGTTTTAAGGTCTGAAAGTTCGAATTTTTCGCCCGTTTTATGCAATAATGCAATATTGCGTGACGAAATGCACTTATCGAACTCTGAAAGAGAAAGACAGTGGTTTTAAGGTCTGAAAGTTCGAATTTTTCGCCCGTTTTATGCAATAATGCAATATTGCGTGACGAAATGCACTTATCGAACTCTGAAAGAGAAAGACAGTGGTTTTAAGGTCTGAAAGTTCGAATTTTTCGCCCGTTTTATGCAATAATGCAATATTGCGTGACGAAATGCACTTATCGAACTCTGAAAGAGAAAGACAGTGGTTTTAAGGTCTGAAAGTTCGAATTTTTCGCCCGTTTTATGCAATAATCTTAGGACGTGGATTACTCAACGATATAATAAAAACATCCTATAAATGTTAGTCACCAAACCTAGCTTGTTTCATGAATATTTAAATTCAGTTTGGTTTTTGTTTGCGTTTTGACTACAGCTCAAGCAGCATGCTCAGCAGTCATGATATACTTTTAGCTATGCGTCGTTTTGTAATTAAAATGTTCGTAAATCTTACCATTTCAAACACTATGCGCATTGTCAGGACATGTTGCCATGTTGCATCCTCCTCATAGTGGAGCCTGTCTTTTTCTTTGAAACAAAGAAAGTCCCAGAGCTCAATATAACGGTTTTGCACCGAGCCCGCGAATGAGTTAGTCCCTTCGGGAAGGGCCACCTTAAGCGCGTCGTACTCGCATATCGTACGCCAGAACCTCATCTTATTTTATTTATTTATTTAACTTCTGGTAGTCTACTACACTAACGCCTGTATCTACCACCTCCAGCTACTAAAATCCCAAAGTTACCTTTCGGTTACTCCATTTAAATATGCAATGTAACCGAAAGTTACTCATCAGATTTCAGGTAACTGGAGGTGGTGAAAACAGGGGTAAGTCATGTCCACCGAACAATTAGGAGGTAAGAATTGTGAAGTGGGCGGAACTCGCGCGCCGGTCTTTAGCGGGGACCCGCGCACTTCATACGCGCATGATTCACTCCTCTGCGGCGTTCCTGTGCATTAACTAATCCGTGATACAATCTAAAATTTAAAAGGAGTAATGCCGTACTGTGCCATTATAACGTGTAAACGCGACAGCCGGGTGCACAACCTTCATAATGGCGGAGTTTCATATCACCGGTTAGTTTCATTTACATGTATAGCGATACAACTTACAACAAAAACACTACGAAACAATATGGCGTCGCGGCGTCGCTTTGCTTGCCGGGTCATGTCTCGCTACTCTGTTAGTGAATGCGTGCGTGTGAGGCGCTCGGCCGTGTTCGAAAGTGACGTAACATTTGATTGCAAGCAGTATTGGAATTCCAACATAGATCCATTACGTTAAGGTTCATATTAACTGAACAATTGTGGATTTGTTGTTTGGTTATTAATTAAGAAGGGATAGCCAATTGCGACGGTTATACATCCGCGAAGCAAAAAGGTCTTAAGTAAAACGGTAACAGCGGTCCTGGAACAAATTTACAAGCGTTTCACTTCCTGCCTCTTCAATATTCCGTGGTCATGTCACAATTTGATTCACCCGCGAATTCGATCAACTCAGTGAAGAGATACCTGCAAAGAAACTTCACTGATCTATAAGTTATGGTTCTCTTTAGTGTTTTTTTTTCTCTTTTTCCTCACATAACAGGGGCTCGACGACACCCATGAACTTTCACGGGGGCTGCGAAAACCATGCTGGCCGGGCATGATTGAAGGATCCCAGGTTGTACTTTGCTAAATATAAAATATCTCAAAATAAAGGATCTAGAGGTTCGGTTTGTTCTTAATTTTCTAAAGTCGACTGTAAATAGGTGCATTTATTGCCTGATTTATGAAATCTAGTGTTTTATGACAACGAAACGATCTCAATCGAGTAGTTATAATCTGTATAATCGGACATTTTATTGTTAACTTAATTGGTAAAAGATGATTTGATTTAAATGACGAAGACATAATCTTTCACCAGGGCTGTCAGCTCAGAAATACGGTGCCTTTCTTGTAAACGGTGGGGGTGGTTTCAGATATCCTTGTCCTTGAAAAAAAGTGTATTACGCTTGGACAGGAATATGAAAAACCTCACCAAGTACGTAAAATAGAAAAAAATATTTTCACAGTCACAAAATGTTTAACAAACTTTTAATTTTTTTTTTTGGTCGTAAATTACACTAAGTTAATTCTTAAATAAACTATGTATCCATAAATATAGATACGCGGATTTGATTAACTCAGTACAAAAGAACCCGCCAAGAAACTTAACTGGTTTGTAGAATTTTTCTGTCCACAATTATGAAATAAATAACTACCTACTTATCTAAATGCTAATGTTAAAAACATTTTGGTACAGTAGTTCAAGGCAAATAACAAAGAACCAAAGTGACCGTTATTCTCAGTGCAAATGGATTGAAAGTAGACTCGCACAGTTAGATCTAAAGCTTAAAAATGTCAAACTCTCACCTGTATGATCCTCAGTATGAGGGTTGTGTTCTGAAAGTCGTACTCGAGCGAGAAGTGGATTTGTCCGACATTCTCCGAAGGCTCCGAATTGTCGATATACATGTCCACGAGCGATATCGACCGATTCTGGAGAAACGCCATCTGTGGAGCAAGCGAGGTATTTAGTGCGAGTTCCTGGTTCGAGTCGGCGGAGATCGTGCTTTCCGAATTCGAATCTAGCGCCGATTTTGTTATGCCATATTCAGGGCGGTGTGCCAAAATATTGTCTGCATTTTTTTGCGGAAACTTAATCAACGGCATTTGATTAATAAAATATTTTTAATATTTAAAGTGTAATAGAAAAAATCACCTATGGAGCAGAAAGAGCGAAGGGAATATATAAAGCATGCAAGAATTTTTTTTTTGTAACTATAAATGGTTATATATTTTCGGGGAAAAAGTTTTTTCGATTTTTTTTTATAAAAAAATCAAGATTTTGTACTTTTAACTATACATAGTATACGGGATTCAATCTAGTCTAGGTGGTTTGAGCTTCGCTTTGATAAGTGAAGGTACGGGTAATGTATGAATACTCGAAAATGTTTATCAGTTTATTAAAAATCACCATTTTCCTTTAGTTTATCGTATATAAATACTTCACAGGATTTTTTCCACATAAGTGACACTATTGACTGGTGCAGTTTTACAGGCTGCGTATTTATTTAGAGATTTTTTCTGAACCGAGCTTTTTTCAAATGGGTCAAAATTGTTTTGTGATCAATTTCCAGTTCTTCAGCTACGTCGTAACTACTGGAGCTCTACTACGAACGCTATCGTGTAGGCGCTACCGAGAAGGCGATATCGCCTGTTAAAAAATATTGTATGCGTTTGACAGATGGTTTCGAAATTGCTTTCCACACCAACTGTCAAACGCATAAAATATTTTTACAGGCGATGTCGCCTTCTCGATAGTGGTTACTCGATAGCGTTCGTAGTACGTGGCCTGATATGCCGATATTGCGCCACCTTTTAAAAAATGGCGTCCATTTAATCCGTAGCAGGGCGACCAGAGCGAGATGCATCGTCGACATCAAAATTCCTGGATTGAAAACGCCTAAACCAACTTTGTACTACTCTTACTAAAACTGCATTAGATCCAAAAACGTGACATTTTTTTTGGGGCATGCGGGGCAAAGTAAAACAAATGAAAAATCGCGGGAAATAACTTTTTGATAAATGGTTTCTTTTTTTAAATGTTACCTTTTTAATGTCATCAAAACTAGTCAGATACAAATAGCACATCCAAAGAAATTTTATTACAAGTTTATATATACTATTTGCGAAAATACTTTTTCCCCGACCTATTACGTATCTAGATAGTTACATGCAAAAATTAAACACCATTACGTATTGTGAGCTAAGTCCTAAGAAATATGCTAAATATAAAAAGAAGAATTATACGTTTATTTTTTATTTATTGCAATTAATTTGAAGTCACTACTAAATAATTTTCATCGGTGCCTAGACGTGAGCACAATAAATACAATGCAATGCATACAAATGCATAGTCCAGTTTATTTTTGTCTAGCATCGCACACGTCTAGACACGGCTATTAAAAGCGAAACAAACTCGAAAAATTAAAAACTAAACATAACATTGATATAAAGCGAAGAGAGCAAAGAAGATACAATAAATTCCGATGATACACTGAGACTGAGAATATTGTTTACTTTTTCAATGCTATACAGCCGAAATATGTATTATTTTCTTCATCAATGTTATGATTTATCGTGATACAATTATAAGAGGTGATACTTATTGTTAATGTATTTTCTTACTATTTAGGTACTGTGTTATGTGAGTGAATTTCTATGTTATCAATGCCATTGCTTTTATGCTTTATGTTCTGCTTTATTGGTTCAACTAAGCAAGCTATAACTCTTAAGCTCTGCTCATAAAAGCGTAGACATTTCACTAGGTTTCTATTGAATATTTCACAATGTCTGTTACCTACCATTTTTGTTGGTGATAGCATGGAAAGAGTAGAATCCATAGTTACACAAGACAGAACAACACACAGATGGAAGAAAATACTTTTGTCTGCGGCAATCTAACACATACTAGAATATTCTACACATATTTTGTATTATATTCACATTGATCTCACGAAACCTGTGAAAGAAGAAATTAACTAAACATTTTCAAATGAAGATATTCAATTCGGTAACAAATACAGTTTTTTTTACACTTTAAAATAATCGTTAACTTTAAACCTAAGGCAACCTAGGAGTCTGCAGTATGTTGTAGCAGACAGTGGAATGAAGAAATGTTCTTGGCCTAAGGCCGTTCAATGTTCGTCGCATTTGCATGATTGTACAATTAATTAGCACTTTTCAGTCAATATGTTCCACGGGCGTACACTCCAACGAAAAAGTTAACTCTTCGTCGAATGTATATTTATGTTTTATGTTACGTAAACTAGATTTTGATAATCTTGGCGTCTAGTAGTCCTCTCACTATACAATCTTATTTTTACCCCGACAATAAATAACAATTTTATTGTATCATATATTCTTATTAAAAAACTTGGCGTCGACATAACTACCAATCTCAAATAATATATTGGAGAAAATGTCAAAAAAATTTATAATATTTAAGAATAGAATACCACAATGCATCAATCAAGTATTAATTAATAATACGATAAATAGACTGAGTTCAGTGACTCAGGTCGGGCGAACGTATGGGTCTAGCGTGTATGGTTTATATATATTTTTTTAATAAAAAGGAGCATACTTTTGCCTTTACTGAATACAGTAAACACGCTTTTATATGTATAAACTGTACGAGTATTGAAATAAAACTGCAGGGGTTTACTTAACCATAGTCTTAAATACCTCTGCGTAGATACGTTGTGCCTAACGAATGTGAAATAGACCGTGAATCAAGGATTAAACTCACGATCTCTGGCATGGCAAGAAACATAATTTAAAATCTCTAACTAAAGGGATATTGGCTTCCTTTGTCGGCTGGTTTTTGCAGTCGTCAAAATAGTTCGAAAGTTCATGAGTGTAGTAGGGTGCCTTTTAGTTAGGTGTACGTGTACTCGTACGTCGCACTTTATAGCTATAATAATATATGATGACAATATGTATGATGTATGTATTATATATATGTATTTATATGCAATATTATATATGTAGGTTTATTGTTATAATATGTTTAAGTAAGTTTATTACATAATTAATGTATGTATGTATGTACCAAATGATTACTTAGTTATAGGTTAATACTCACACTAACAAACCAAACCTACCGCCACTACCTACGAATATATACCTATTGAACTTCTCAAACACCCAAAGGTCGGCTGGAAGAAATCTCTTCGAGGGATAAGCCCGCCTTTGCGCCCCACTTATGTTGTTATTGCACTATACTTTCTTTTGTAAACTGTTTTTTTTTTTGTGGCGTTATAAAGAATTTTCAATCGATCAATCAATATAATATATAAATAAATAGTTTATTTGTTTGTTTGTTTGAATGCGTTAATCTTTGGAAGTACATAGATACAAGTCTTTTTTTTGCATTTGGTATCCCTATTATTGAAAAATGTTATAGGCTAACATCAAGCAACGACCCTTAGTAGGCGAACAAAAGGAAAAATCTGAAAGAACGCCAATTAAAAACGAAGATATAGCGCGGGCGGGCGATGCGACGCGATGGGCGCGGTTAGTCGGGGTCCGAGGGCGCATTTTACAAAATGAAATTGACCCGAGCGGAGTTAGGACCTCAGCTAATGATAGTAAACATTCAGCGAAGTTACCAGAAGCTGTATTCCAAAAAAATGTGTGCAATAATGATAATCATGTACACGTGTTAGTAATACAATTTAGGCCCTTTAAGGCGCTAGGACTAGCCAACTACTCGCGCCATACAAATGCACTTTTTAACAAATGTAATAATATGTAGTGAAACGCTTCAGCAAATCCAAATAGAACTCCAGACTGATAATGGATTGTTAATATTTTTTGATTCCATCATTTATTTAAATAATAATAAAAATAAAAAAGTTAATTTTTCTCATTAGAAATCTGAAAGTAATTCGATTTATAGATATAAGCAAAAACAGCATATATGCATAAACAAAAATTCCATTTGCTTTTAGATTTCTACATTTAGTCAAAAAATTTTGGAAATGGACACCGTTTCCGCAATGTATTTTGTATAGAAAAAGGAAACATACATTAACGAAAATAGGTTGATTCCTAGAATCATATATTGTAAGAATGACACTTATAATCGTCAGACTTAGTTAGTTAACTTGGGGTGCCTGGTCTAACTTTGCGATTTGGCTAGTACCAGGGCCTTAACGAAATATGTTTAGAAAAGCCCAAATTTACTCAGGAAAGAAAGAATACAGCCCACAAAAGCATATTAAAATGATGTTCAATTAAAATCTAAATTACCGGACCCTCAAAACAAATAGGGTAATTTCGGGGAACAGGGAGCGCCAGGGGTCCATAAAAGGACAATAGCACTCAGCAAACTTTGTTCACTTATCAGTTTGCTTCAATATCCGTATAGTTATAATCTATAGGCCAGGGATTACGAAACGAGCAAAGCCCGCATTAACCTTTAATTTGTGAAATCTATTGCCTATTTGTATTTAAGCTATTTATCTACCTGGTTTTTAAAAAAGCTGAGAACTTAGCTGATTTTGAAAAACAACCCAATTATAACAGCGAAAAATGTTTATTATTTAACCTTTGTAAAAGCATTCATTAATCCAAAAAATCGCATAGGAACAAGGTGACATGCCAGGACCTTCTTTTTGTTGCAAAGCTTACTCAGGATCACATACTGTGTCTTAAACCGCAGCATTGTATAATTTGGTAATTATATTTTTTGATAAATATGTATTAATTTTTTAATAGAAATAATGATTCATTAACACTTTTAATTGGTATTTAATGTCGGTTCTTGATCGTTTGCGATCGTTGAGCGGCTCGTAGCCTAGTGGCGCGGGGACTGGCCTAGCTTACCAGAGGCCCGGGTTCAATTCCGACATGCACCACTGTCTTTCTCTTTCCGAGTTCGATAAGTGCATTTCGTCACGAATCGGAGCTGCTCCATGGTTCGGAATAAAAAAAGTTCATAATTGTTTGAGTGCATGAATAAAATCTGTTTTTATTCACGCACCAAAGTGTATGTACCCAAATACATACCTTTTTTTATTCCCAAAATAATACAGAAAGACAAACAAACAACACCAATTCACTGGACGTCCTGCTCGATAATGAATGAGGTCTCTGGAGAGTCTCTGGCCGTTTTAGTTGGCGAGCCGTCATAAATACATAAGGGCCTACACACACTGGGACACTCGTATGAATGCCAAGTCACGCACACAATGGTAGCGAAGGGATAGTCAAGTAGCGTCATAAATAATTTATTTCTCTACCCGAGATGGGGTCGATTACGTTACTGCTACTATTTAACATGCATGCACACAAACTATCACAACGCTTCTCTGGAGGGTTAGGTAGAGATAATAGAGCACCATACAGAACGATTATCTTTTGGTTCCTGCAGGAATATCTATTTTTCCTTTATAATAATCTCCATCTTTTTATATGATAACGGGTGCTATGAACCTGACCTTTACGAAGTATTACGTCGATATCTGATATCTTTGAAAATTATGTTCATCAGAATGTATCGAAATTTTATTGCCATATTCTTAAAGGGACAGTTTAAGCATGGGGTACATTTCAAATAGAAATAATTATATTTACAATTCGTATATTTAAACCCAAATTACGGTATTTGAGGGGCTGAAAAAAGCGTTGGTTTAATACGCCTTTTAAAACTAAAAGTTTCAACTCTGCCAGATGCAAAGTTCCTTATTAAAAGTTATTAACTCGTCTTTGCAACCAACGGCCGGCGGCACCAGACCAAATGTAGACATAGGCGACATTATAGCTTCGCGATATGTACTCGTAATATGTGAATAAACCACTCTGTTTTGAATAAAAGCTTTTGCATTCCAAGAACACCGATGTAAGACCGAAAAAAGTTTAGTAGCCTAGGTTTATACCAACCGGAAGTCAATGCCTGAATGGACAACATTAATTATGCATCAGTTTTACATATCTGATAAAGGCACTAGGTATATTCTTAGCATTAATGTGTTTATTTAAATTTTTTGAAACTTTATTACTTTTTTTAAATATTACTGTGGCGTTTTACACTTAATTCATTTTGAATAGATGAATGAAGAACTACCTGAGGTTCTCAGCTTCGCTTTGCTCAACCTAGAACTCGATCGCAATGCGTTATATTCACAAAAAATTACATCCAAATCGGTCCAGCCGTTTAGTAGGAGTTCAGTGACATACACATGAATAAAAATAAGTACGCTAACAAAAAAATGCTCGTTACCTACATATGTCCATTTAATGTTCTTTGTATGCAGTAGTGATCTATCATCTATACAAATTCGTAATCTTAAAAAAAATAAGGGAAAGACAAGTTATATTCTCAAACATGTCTAGTTGAACTACTAGCCACAAGGTATATTATCAAACAAGTTGAACTAATAGCAAACATTGCAACTAGTTTGCCGATTCCGATCACATCGCAATCGATGATTTCATGCAATATTTAATTTAATATATAGGAGGAAAAGTTAAGTACTCTGCTTAAACATATCAAGTTCAATGACTCGCAAAGTCGGTCGCAAAATGTTCAACTAGATTTGCGACCACGATTTGCCACATCGTAATCGCGCCCGGACCGCCCCTCGTTCTGCCGCGCCGCGATGCGCGAACCCGTCACTTGACGTTCACACTCGGGAACGCTACGGATTGAAGCGAGCTGACCACAGGAGGTCAATTATCGTGTTTATTAGTTATACACCCTCCTGAATCCTGACTGAATTTAGTACATAACTTCTGAGCTCTTACGATGCATTTACGGATCGCTTATGGAAATGCTAACGTAATTTTTCGTTGGTGCCGAATTCAGAAACATAAGGAATGATTCATTTCGTGCCACGAAAATAAATTATTACAAATCCTATGTAGTGTAGTGTACTGTCTTTACTAATATACTCCTATATATAGTATAAATAGGAGTATATATAGTATATATATAGTATGTAATAATCTACTAATACTTTAATACTAATTCCGGGTGGTGTTGCGAGAGATTGCCGAAGTACAAAAGTAATTTTAAAGTGAATTCCTCTCCTGATTCATCAACTGAGCATTCCCAGAATTGGCCTACTGAACATGTGGAGCGGACCACAAACAATTTATCTGGCGTTCCTTCTCGCCGTTCCGCTTGGTGAAATTCTATAGAATAGCGCTCTAGGGTCGGGCCTTGGAAGTAAAATCCTGTCCGGATAACTTACTGACAAGGTGCGCTATAGTTGGGCAAAAAAGGATTGTGAACAAAGTCCCTCCTCGATTTTCATCACTTCATCCACGACGACGAGCATGTCTGTCGCTTTTTCAAAAGCGAGATAAAATCTCTGAAACTTTTAGGCACTTTTTGACGTGACAACGTCTTATAATTCGATGGAGCCGGCTGCACGCACGAAAAAACATGACTCATGCGGCGTTACCTCGCTCTGAGGCGTTCCATTTAAGGCTTGAAGTGCAAGCGAGAGCGCGGAACGAGCGATAAAGAGGCACAATCGGCCTCCGCGTTCGGCAGCGTTCGACGTCTGTCTCTCTCCTACTTGAGTGAGCGATGCGTCCGCGTGGACAGCTGCTATACAATAATACATTTACATGTTTTCGTCATGTATGAAGTGCAGTAAAAAGTGAATGTGGTGTCAATTGTTTATAGCAACGATAATTGCGGCGATAAAGGTAATGATTCTTCCGATATTAAATATATATTATGTTCAGTGATATATTGTTGAGTGATATATAACCATTCCATCAGTATTTTCCTATGACGTTGTCACGTTCAACTATCGTCAGTAAACCGACTTTAAAGACAACCGATTTTTTTATGAAAAACCGGTATGGGAAACCACGCGCAGCGAGGCGCCATGCCAGCGGATTTGCGGACTATGGCTGAGCTATCGAGCTTATTCAAATTACGCTTGGAGACTCCCAGGTTACAGGTATGAGGAAAGGCAACCGCCGGTAGACAGTTCCATATCTGAAATGAGTTTAAGAAACGGTTCGTTCTCAAAAGCCTAATGTCAACCACAAGGGGGTGCTCTGATTCCCTGCGGCGGGTGCTCCGGATATAGGTATATCCGCTGCTCTAACATAACTGCCTACGGCATGTGTATTTTTTATTTTTTTGTGCTACTAGACATGGATAGCAAAACCAACGCGACCGTTTTGATATTAGCATTGTAGCACGTGAAAACGAGTTTAATGCTACGATAGCGGCACAGAGTCGAAGTGCACGCTCGACGCAGCGTTCGGACCGGCACATTGTTGCCATTCGCGCTTAACGCAGCGTTCGGACCGTAGCGCGTGCTGAGTTAGTTCTCCTAACGCCGACGAACAAACGTCAGACTAATTTACGGTTAGGAGGTAAATTAAGTGCGGGCTTAAAAAAGGTCGATCGGACCGCTAACTTCGGAAGACGACTCGGGAGCGGAGCCGGAAGCGTCAATCACTATTGCACTGGCGTTCGTCGGGACAGGGAGTGGCGCCGACGTGAAGGGGAACCGCAGGAGCCATCTTCGCCCGCCATTGCAATAGGCCGTGCCGAAGTGGAGCCGACTCGACACGAAGTGCTCTTCTCGTTCGGAGTTGCTGGTCAGTATCGGCAGGGCTGGGGACTGTATTCCGTGCCCGTGCTTGTGCGGACCAGCGACTGACGTCCATCGATTTTGCAGATCGGAAGCGTGCGCGGTGTTGCGGGATGCGGTGACGGCGTGGGAGCGTCGTTGACCGGTCCGCCAGCGCCGCGGACTCGCTCCGGGAGCTGCGCTGTGCATCGGCCCGAACGAGAAGGTACGTGCGCGTTATTTAACGTAGGCGAGGTAGGGCGCCCACGTGGCCGTAGTAAAAAGCGATTTTACTGACGGAGTGTGACCTCCGCAGGGCAACTAAGGAGCAACTAAGGATCAGGCTGGGGATCAGCCGTGGCGGTGGACGACCACGCGCTGGGAAAGGATTTCAAGGGCCGGGACGACCCGCGCCAGACTAGGAGGGAGCCGCCTAAGAGTTAGACCGGGTTTGCGCGGCGAGGCAGGCGACGCCGGCGTCAGCACCGCCGTGACGCGCCGTGCTGCCACGTGGCGCGCAACCTGGGGACACGGAACGTGGCCGTCGCTGGGTTCGCGCTGAGCGACCGACGGGGACGGGTTACCGTAGGGAAGTGGAAGTTCAGTGAACAAGCTTTCGGAAAGGCTCCAGGTAACATTTAGGGCGTTACTACTTAAGTGTGTGAATAAGGACCACCGGAAAGACGCTAGCAAGTGATCCGCTGGGGACAAACGTAACCTAAAGTGTGCTAGGTAGGAGCAGAGGACAGAGGAGGACTAACCTCACATTGTGTTAAGGACTATTGTATTAAGAAATAAGCCCTTCAGGCCAGGATAAAGAGGAGGACTAACCTCACATTGTGTTAAGGACTATTGTATTAAGAAATAAGCCCTTCAGGCCAGGATAATCTTATAAATAAGGCTTTATTGAATATAATCAACGTTTATAAAATAATAATCAAAATTTCAATTGTGTTCTCCCCTCACATCCCACATCTCACATAGAGGACCGGACGGTTTGGTGGTTTCTCCTAAAAACTACCTGGCGCTCAACAGATCAGCGAGAGGCACGCAAGCCGGACCCCATCACAGCCGAACGACCCTAAGTGCCGTGCCGCTGAGCGGGAAACGGGGAGTAGCTGCGCGCAGGGCGGGCGACAACAAAAATCTGTTGACCCTGGCGCGTAGGGTACAGCATAACACATCGCATGGGAACTAGGTGCCATGCCAGGAACTTCCTTACATTGCTCGGCTACATTGAACTGGATGGAAAACACGAAAAATGTTCATTGCCGCTTGGACCAACGTTTATTCAATGCGATGGTACCAACCCGGACGGGATTAGCCCTACCACCTACTAAGTAACTAAGGGGACCTACAGTTTTACGTGGAATCGGAACTAAGGCCAAGCCTCAAGGGTTGAACACGGTCACCGAACTAGAACTCAACCGCGCTCAGAGTTGCTATACCCAGCTAATCGAATCGCAAGGCGTCGCGCTACTGGGCTATTGGGGCTAAGCCACATATTGCACCTTTGGATTTTTTACACATAAATATTTATAACTATGTTGGAGGAATGGCCTTAAGGATTCCTTCGCTAAATGTTTCAATATTTTTTTTTAAATTTAATTACATAATTATTTTTAACTAACAATTCATACTTACTGTCCTTTATCTAATAAATATTATAAAGGGGAAAGTTTGTAATAATGGATGGATGGATGGATGGATGGATGGATGTTTGTTACTCTTTCACGTAAAAACTACTGAATGGATTTTAATGAAACTTTACAATAATATAGCTTATACATCAGAATAACACATAGGCTACAATTTATAAAGATATTGTGCCCATGGGCTTTAGAACTTTCATGGGGCTGCGAAAACGATGCCGGTAGCGCTACTTCACACCAGGGGGAGCGGGGCCGGGGGCGGGGCGGCGGTCCGCCGGGGGCGGGTGCGGGGAGGGGGGGGCGGGTACGGCTTGGTATTTCCCGCGACTTTAGGACTACTTGGCAAAATCCTTGAGAACCAATTACTCGATTTAGATGCGTATTGTATCTACGTCTAGCCTGATTCTACTCAAAACTTATAGGCTATATAATATAACGCTTCATTACCTGAAGGGTGAGTAGAGAGTGTTAAATTCTTATAACTTGCGGACCACTAACCCGATTTATGTGCGTATTTTATCAATGTATAGGATCTCTGGGAGCAGTCAGGTTCGAGATGGGTTACTGTTTTCGATGTTGAGGCTAGCTGTGGATTGGAGTCCACGCAAAACTTACCTACATTACACGTTACTTACTTACTAGGTAAACAATGTTGCAGTGCAAGTGCAGAAAGGTTCTGTCGGCAAATGCTTTTTTTTAAATAGCCACCAAATGTCAAAGAAGCTCTAAATGGGAATTATTGGATGTTACTCACTAAATCATGCTATTTCGGCTCGAACGATCTTGATTATATTTGGTAGATGGATACATTGTCCTGGACCAGTTTGACCCTATTTTGGACCAGTCATGTGGGCTATTTTTTATCCATGAAATAATTTAGCCGACACTAACCCGAGCGGAGCCGGGTACCGCAGCTAGTTAACTATAAAAATTTATTCGTGTACCCTTTTTGATTCCAAATAATGTAAGTGGCTGTTAAAGAAAGATGTGAGGGATTAAGTTCCATCTACTGTGCAATGTAATAGTGCGAGAAATAATAGTTTTTAGTAATATTTTTATTTTTAAGGTTAGTTCAAGGTTCAGGTTTAGTATAGTTGGTAATAGTCTAACTAACTATTTGTATATCACGGAGAAGCTAACTCAAAGAGCTCCCAGACACTACCAGGGAATTCTGATCTTCAGTTTGATTATAAGGCAAAACTTTTATTTACTTCAAGAATTATTTCCCAAATTTCGGCAGAGCTATTATGACAATCTCTTAATGTACAATTGATTCTGAAGAAAATAATATTACCCATCGAATGATAATTTCTCAACGTTAGCTTATTTCACCAAATTTTAGAACGACGTTTCCCTTTATTTGATTTCGGTCATCAATGATCGGTATTTCCACAAAGGCTTAAGAGGCGGCCAAGACACTCCTTGCCTTCATAGTGCCTTCGTCGAACATTTACGGGCCATCCACTGTACCGTATGTGTGTGGGTGTGACGCTGCCACACATCGGATTTACAGTAAAACAGGATGTCGCAACAAAAGCAACCAACGAGCCCTTTGGAGGATGAGACAAACAGAGCCTCAGTACCATACGATCCCACTCAGTATTAGTTTGGAAATATTTGTTAAATTATGTTGCTCAAAATTTGTTTCAATAATGTTTAGATATTCATAATGGTTGACTGAATAATTTGTCTTTTTCTGTAGTTATGGGCTAATCATTTGTGGATTTCGTGGCACCTCATATTTTCGGAGAATTTACCTAATAACAGTAGTAAAGAACCAGAGGGTACGAGAATCAATGTTATTAAATATAGCTTTATATTATATTTTAGTAAAAGTAAATATTATTGAGAAGGTCCTCCCGTCGACCCATAATAATTTACGTCCGAAACGATAAAACCGCTACCTGTCTCTTTCTTTGCTTGTATTTTTCTTCGTGAAAAAGTAGACAGGCATTAGTCTCAACCTTCCGGCCGCAGTGCAACGATCGAAATGAAAATGAAGCGTTCTGCAGCAGTGCGGTGCAATGATTTCCGTCCGACTTTGGAGTGTTTCTTCAGGTAATAGATTATATCATAGTGAAAGGATCTACGTTCCTACCGGGTGGCCCAGGACACCTATCTTAATTTTTTTCCATACTTTTTAATCACGTGACTTCGACGAATTTTATGGGAGCTACAGGCCCCGCCAGGCATCAAGGCATTGATCGAGGCTAACCTTCAAATACTAACTGGCTGAAGGAAACAGTGGTTAGTGCTAAGTGGGTGCGATTCCTACATTTTATTTATTTATTTATTTTTTATGCGACCTGAAATGGATGGCTAATACCACACAACTACAGTTATGATATTAGCCCAATACACCACATTCCCGAAGGAATTTGGTGCCATGCCAGGACCTTTCCTATATGAGCACGGGTACATTGAACAGGATGGAATACACGGACAATTTTTCATTGCCGCTTCAACCATCTTTTCATCCAATGCGATGGTACCGACCCGGACGGGCTTAAACCCTACCACCTAGTAGGGGAAAGGAACCTACAGTTTTACATGGATTCCGAACCATGGAGCAGCTCGCATTCGTGACGAAATGCACTTATCGAACTCGGAAAGAGAAAGACAGTGGTGCATGTCGGTATTGAACCCAGGGCTCTGGTACGCTAGGCCTGTCCCCGCGCCACTAGGCTACGAGCCACACAACCAGTTGGATCTCGTACGCTTATGGAATTTTACCAAACACTTTCCTGAGCCCTTGAGGGGCTACAAACAGTAAAATCAAAAGGGAGCTGCGATTTTTTTTTTGAGATTTCGGATTTTTTCAAAATGTTAAGCTGCCTTTTTTCCCTGTTTATTATATGTATTAAAACCGTGAAATAAGTGAAAAATCGAGGTAATCCCCTGCGCCATATGGTTATTGCACTTAGGCTGAGATAAATAGTCACAACTGGAACCAAGACTAGCCGAATATAAGTAACTAGTATCAAAAGTGACATTTCGTCAATATGATATGTGTCAAAGTGACGCAAGAAGGTACTACTTTTCGTTAGTTTCAGTTTCAGTTGAGTCTATTCATCTCAGGCTTGCATTCTTAAATTATATATTTCTTAATGTAAAATTATCAGACAGAACGTCTGCAATGGTATGATCGTGAAATTGTAAATTACATTCTCCAGAATTACGTTAGTAATTCAGATTAGGTTCACACCTGAGGGTCTCAAAGTTGCCGCTAATCTCTTAAATAAAGTGTTCTTCTCGCCCTCGGGTCGGCGAAATTTCATCGAATTTCCAGCGGGATTTTACCTTTATTTATATTACCACCGACACCAACACATTACAGTGCACTTAATAGGCAAACTCACTTACCTTTAATTATTTCATCCGAAAAAGGGTTAGTAGGTTTTTTCATAACAACCTAGTATTGGTGGGTGTGCCGAGCAACCGACGCTGATCGAAGCACCATACCAGCTGAAGAGCGGACAAAATGTGAGATCTATCTAGCTTTTTTTTTGTATTTTGTATACTCTCGGGAAAAGCAATCGCCGGCAAACAGTTCCATGCTTTGGCGTTAAGGCAGAGAAACCAGTTTTTAAAAACGGTGGGCTCTCAAAAACCTGACGCCGATCACTATTGGTGTGAGTAAGCGGCTCCGGGGAGGAGTCAAGATGCATTTTCCACAGAGCGGCGCATTTTGTGATTCTGTAAAACCGACTAAATGTCTCTTCCACCAAGTACTGACTTGCTTAATCCTCACATAAAAGTTTTTCTTACCATCTCGAAATCGATACTGTTTCGGGATATTCAGCACTTTAGTAATAAAAGACCTTTAAGTGCCAATCAAAATAAATCAGCAGTTGGTGAAAACCAGGCTTAGTCTGTAATTCAGAGACCCCAGGACAATTTCGGGTCTCCAACAAGCGGATGGCTCGGCGCTGTGTTGAGTCTTAAAACGCCAAGGTACTTGGAACTGCCTTCCCAGATCTGTCTATTGTACCACCAGAGACCATATCTATGATTTGTACAGATCAAGTAGTTGCCCCGGTAAGAAGAACCTTCTGCAGTGGTATAGGATTCCAGTTTTTACGAAACGAGTTAGTTTTTGACTAAACAATATTCGGAAAATCGAAGTATTTGTAAATGTTGAAGTCCATTGTGTCGATTTGCTCCGTGACAGGTGCGCCATTGCTAAAGATCTACTTGGCACAAATAACATATTTATCATTTATAGTAGTTACTCAAATTACACTAAATTCACAATGTGATTGATCCGAAGATTCGATTTAGAAAAAAAGAGCGTTGCGTCTTGCGAACTTTAAAGGCGACAGGCCTTACGTGGCTACTTTTCGAGAACATTATCTATCTCATCCACTACATATCGTTACGCCTTGCGCGGATGTCCATCTGGACTCTTCCGATCCCTGACATTACATCGTCCGTGTAGCTATGAATCATACAGTAAATCCATACTTAAGGTGGCCCAACCCGGCGGGACTAACTCATTCGCAGTCACTGTACAAAACCGTGCTATTGCGCTCTGGGACCTTCTCTGTTTCAAAGAATAAGACGGGCTCCGTGATGAGGAAGATGCAACATGTCCACAAAAAGATATTGTGCATAGTGTATGATTTGGTAAGATTTACGAAAATTTTGTTTTCAAAACGACTTATAGCTAAAAGTAAACCACGACCGCTATAGTCAAAAATCTAACAAAAACCAAATATATTAGAAATCATGATTAAATAAGCTACGTCTGATGACTAATCTTTTTAAGATTTTCTTACTTTATCATTGCGTAATAAACCACCAAAGTTATTGTATAAAACGCGCGAAAAATTCGAACTTTCTGACCTTATAACTTAGAAACCAAACACAATTGTACAATGTCAACGGTCAGCAGACATCTAGTTCGATCAAATAAAGCTCTTATGAGAAAAATTTGGGATCTCTGATAATAAATATGGGCGTGAGCTTCTTTCCCCGTTTGTATGGGGAGTTGAGCGGGTTGGGCCACCTTAATGTTATAAATGCGAAAGTAATTCTGTCTGTTGCATTTTCACGCTCAAGCTGAACGATTTTAATTAATGTCGGCATATACTTAGATAGTGTGCACCTTGGAGATGGCAATAGGTTATCTCTTGTGGCGAAAATTAAACTCGAAAGGTGTGTAATTGGAGATGAAAGTTTCTACGGAGAACTGTTATGATTTCCAGGAAATAATTCAGCCCGATATCAGTACAAAACGACATTGACATAAGCGGAGCCGGGTACCTCAGCTAGTAGATAATAAAAAAATAAAAATAACGTTGGTGACACCAGCTTCTACCGGAAGGTCGTGCTGTAGGTAGGTAGGTATACAATTACTTGAACTCCTTGGTTTTATTTATGTCGTGAGTATTTTGTTTTCGATTTAAGTAGGAACCAGCTTATATGGACCCAACACCAATGCAATGAGATCTACGATGCATATTCTAGTACCATGAGAGCGGAACACACATATAACCACACACATATACTTTCAACTAAAGCGTCCATAACTTTAATAATTGAGTGAACTCTCCGGGAGGGGCTCGCTTCCTTTGAATGTTCATGGAAAGCAGCCTCCAAATCGTAAATCACGCCCGCCATTTTTCCAATGGTAATTTCCCTTGAAGGGGTCGCGGGAAAATATGCAGACCCTATGAAGGGAGAGCGAGAACGAACATGCGCGTGTAGAGTGACTCAGAGATTTGCGGAACCAGTGGATAGAAAATTATGTTTTTTGAATAATGGATAATTATCGTACTTGTAAAGAAACATGGCGTAGTATTTCATTCAGTAGTTTTTAGGGTTCCGTACCAAAAGGGTGAAAACGGAACCCTATTACTAAGCCTCCGCTGTCCGTCCGTCCGTCCGTCCGTCTGTCACAGGGCTGTATCTCGTGAACCGTAATAGGTAGGCAGCTGACATTTTCACAGAGTGTGTATTTATTTTGCCGCTATAACAACAAATAGGTAAAATAAAATAATAATAATAAAAAATTAAGGGGGGCCCCATACAAAAAAACCTGATTTTTTGGTGTTGATGGTACGGAACCCTTCGTGCGCGAGTCCGACTCGCACTTGGCCGGTTTTTATATTCTAGATACCACCAATATCCGCTTGATATCAATAAATGGAGCCCTAATTTACAAAATAAATGTACAAAGCTGGAATATTTTTCAGAAGTGATGATGTGTCTCCAACGGAAAATCTTAAGTTTCATGAATTTTGCGGGAAGTGCAAAAAAGTACTGCAAAAGTACCAAACAACATTTTAAATAATTAACCTTAATATAATTGATACTGATGTCATCTTTGACGTCAAAAAACTGTTTGAATTAGTACTGTACAGTAGTTGTGATGCATGAAAGTTGTAAAACCTTAAATATAAAATTTTGTCAGACGTCATTTATGTTTAAATGTTTCCTGATAGATTTTAGGTAACTCATAAGTCGCCTTACCTTTGTCAGGATACTTGTAAGGCAAGATATTTTTAAACATTAAAAGATCCGTACCCGAAGGTATCCCGAACGGAAACCTATTACTAAGCCTCCGCTGTCCATCCGTCCGTCCGTCCGTCTTTCCGTCCGTCCGTCCGTCCGTCTGTCTGTCCGTCCGTCCGTTCGTCCGTCTGTCACAGGGTTATATCTCATGAACCGTTATAGGGAGGCAGCTGAAATTTTCACAGAGTGTGTATCTATTTAGGTAAATTAAAAATATTTTTTTTTGTGTTAAGTCTTGTACGATGGTACGGAACCTCTCGTGTGCGATTCCGACTCGCACTTGGCCGGTTTTTTTATTTAAGAAATTAAGTGACTCTTAATTTAAGAAATTAAGTACCCGATTGAAGTTCCATTCGTTTGTCTTATGAGAATGGCGAGCACCGGGTGGCTCGACAAGTGTGTACATGCTCGCTAAATAAAAATCGTTAAGGTGGCCCAACCCGGCCGGACTAAGGGCCGAGTACACGAAATAACAAAAAATCATAATCAACGTCAACGTATGATTAAACAGGTCACTTTCTATGGACACTATGGAATGAAGTCCATGCGGATCACTAAAAGTGACGTGTTTGAACATTGATTAACTCGGCCGTCTCTTCGTGCAACCGGGGCTAAGTCATTCGCGGGCACGGTACAAAACCGTACTGTTGCGCTCTGGGACCTTCTGTGTTTCAAAGAAAAAGACAGGCTCCGTGATGAGGAAGATGCAACATGTCCACAAAAAAGATAATGTGCATAGTGTACGATTTGGTAAGATTTACGAAAATTTTGATTTCCAAACCACTTATAGCTAAAAGTAAACCACGACCGCTGTAGTCAAAAATCTAACAAAAACCAAATGATTATAAATCTTGATTAAATAAGCTATGTCTGATGACTAATCTTTTTAAGATTTTCTTACTTTATCATTGCTTAATAAACCACCAAAGTTATTGTATAAAACGCGCGAAAAATTCGAACTTTCTGACCTTATAACTTAGAAACCAAACACAATTGTACAATGTCAACGGTCATCAGACATCTAGTACGATCAAATAAAGCTCTTTTGAGCAAAATTTGAGATCACTGATAAGATATATGGGCGTGATCTTCTTTTCTCGTTTGTATGGGGAGTTGAGCGGGTTGGGCCACCTTAAGGCTAATTAACAACATTCACCGAAGTAAATAGTAGTTCCTATACGATTCTTGTTTAAGGGCCTGGTACTAGCCAAATCGCAAAGTTAGACGAGGCACCCCAAGTTAACTAACTAAGTATGACGATTATAAGTGTCATTCTTACAATATATGATTCCTTGTCTAGGAATTGAATTATTTTCGTTAATGTATGTTTCCTTTTTCTATACAAAATACATTGCGGAAACGGTGTCCATTTCCGAACTTTTTTGACTAAATGTAGAAATCTAAAAGCAAATGGAATTTTTTGTTTATGCATATATGCTGTTTTTGCTTATATCTAGAAATCGAATTACTTTCAGATTTCTAATGAGAAAAATCAACTTTTTTATTTTTATTATTATTTAAATAAATGATGGAATAAAAAAATATTAACAATCCATTATCAGTCTGGAGTTCTATTTGGATTTGCTGAAGCGTTTCACTACATATTATTACATTTGTTATAAAGTGCATTTGTATGGCGCGAGTAGTTGGCTAGTCCTAGCGCCTTAACATGATTACAATATTTTATTTCCATAGATAAATAAATCATAATATTTTGACCCTATGCACGCTCTGATATTTTTTCAATGGAGGTCATTTTTGCATTATTTACCCCATTTTCATAAGCAAGGCGATGAAAGAGATTGATGATAGTACGGAAGTATAAAAGATCCGAGACATTGCGGGACACACCGAGCGGAAGATTGTGAATAAAACATCAAAACGTTATTGACGTGCTTACAATTTTGTTTTTTATTAGTTTTTTTTTCTCCATAAATAAATTTCAACAATCTGAATTAACGTTTAATATGAGAAATAGGTTTTGTAAACCGAAATCTTCTTAAATAAGCAATTGTAGAGTAAATGGTATAGTCTATAGCATGCACAATATTTATTGTTCAAGAAGTATGCGCAAGAGATTTGAGACGCTTGCAAACGTTCAAATACTACTAGAAATAGTAATAGAAAGAAACAGTCAAAATCGATGTCATGTCATCGATTTTGACTTCAAAATCGATGCCGCCATCAGCCGCCATGCATTGAGCTAAGTTTTCTGGTTATAAATAATATGTTTCTATTATATGTTGATGCATGTTCCTAAGATGTTAAATTAAACTAAAATCTAAAAGACTTATTGACTCTTGAAGAAACATGTTGTAATTCAAGGTAACTGGGATAAACTGGCATCAAGAAATGAAATAGGAATGAACGTGAGATATTCATAGTTCACCATCACTAAAAACGCCGTATATGTTACTTCTTGCAACCATCTGACGTATCTGAGTGTACGTAATGTACCTATAGGAGAATAAAAATGAAATTAAAAAGATACATTATTCAGTAATGTGATAATGAAATAGGAATGAACGTGAGATATTCATAGTTCACCATCACTTAAAGCGCCTTGTATGTTACTTCTTGCAATCATCTGACGTATCTGAGTGTACGTAATGTACCTATAGGAGAATAAAAATGAAATAAAATGAAATTAAAAAGATACATTATTCAGTAATGTGATAATGAAATAGGAATGAACGTGAGATATTCATAGTTCACCATCACTTAAAGCGCCTTGTATGTTACTTCTTGCAACCATCTGACGTATCTGAGTGTACGTAATGTACCTATAGGAGAATAAAAATGAAATGAAATGAAATTAAATAGAAACATTTTTATAGGTGAAACAACAAATACGAGTAAAAATTACGCCATTTTCATGTTTCTAGCTACTGGAACTTTTAAAAATATTTATTATCATTCAACATCGCTTAACAAGAACTAAGGGGCACTACGGGAAAATAATTAATTAACGCCAAAAATAAAGAACTCAGTACAAATGTTTCAGGCAAATTATGACGCTGTAAGGGATTGATTCATTCTTGAATTGTTTTTATTGCAAACGTAAACAGCCTTATTAGTTGCTTGTGAATCTACATAGGAAGTAATATTGGTATTTTAACCCAAAATAAGAATAGTCGTAATACTTTTCACACTTTCCGCACGCAACCCTAAAAGGGTTTCAAATAATCAATCAATGCATGTCAAGCGAAACGAATTATGGGACATTCCGGCTTTTTTATTGCACGTCCGGAAAGATGAACGTGGATACATCCATTATGCATTTTTTTGTGACCGTCATCGAATATAATACAACCGGGACATACTTGCTTTCATGCTCTCTAAAACCAAGAACCAATAGAGTATTAAATCTAAACAATTCTGCTTTTAAGTTTATTTTCTTTTGAAATATTCTTGATATTCTAGAAATACCTCAAGATTTAAAAATGTATTTGTATGATTAAATTTATGTAAGTGTCATGCCAGGCCATGCACAGGAAAATAAAATAATATAAAATTTTGAAAATGACAGTTCCGTGTTCCACAAGGATCTTTCAGGGAATTCTTTCAAGAGGTTACTGATTCAAATTGTTTTTAACTATTGAGATAATGGTGCCATCCAACCCCTTTGATAGAACTAGCGAGCGTTTTGAATCACCTCTGATAGTCTTATTTTTACATAAATTAATTGCTTTTACAACGAAACCAATGAACCTTAAATAATTATGCCATGACATATTGGATAAATTTAAAACATTTCAAAAAAATGTGCCTCAAAGTCCATTACCTATTGAGGTAATATATAAAATATATTATAATATAATAGTTAATTATTCTTTAATTTAAAAATTCTTTAATACGCCACAAAAAACAATTTACAAAATAAAGCACGGTGCAATAACAACATAAGTGGGGCGCAAAGGCGGATTTACCCCTTATGATAAAGTTTTATGGCCATCGTTTTTTGAGTATATTTAAATCCACAATTTCAACGCTCTATTATAGTGGAAAATTCATAACTCCTGTATTTGTTGAAAGCTTAAGATACATAACGCACTGATTGAATAGTGTAATATTATCCATATATTTCTCACGTCAAGAAAAGGACGGACGAACTCCGTAGAATAACTTCGTTTTCCATTTGGTTATTTCATTGTTACGTAAGAGCTTGTGAAAATTCGATTACAACATTACGTGCCTGGAGCCCCGTATTGTGATGTAAATTGTGTGTTGGTGCGTGGGCGGGATTACGGCTATAATTGGGTGTTTTTTTGGAAACACACATCATGTCTTTGTTTTCGTTTGTTCTCTTGTATTGGCTCAATGGTGAAAGAGGATTAAAATAATGTGTCTAAACCACTGAAGAGGGAGGAATGAGAAGTAACATGCGGTCGAAGTGACCATATAATTCATTCTACTCAGACCAAAATTTAAGTTGAACCATTACATTTTATCTAAAAACTTGAAAAAAAAAAGGTTCTCTCTCATGATGATATCTTACCCCTGAGACACATTTATCTCTGTCAATTTGTGTATATATTATTGTATGTAGTATATATATATGTTAGGTGTATCTAGTTTATCTATATTATAGTATTCTTATGTATGTAACTATTTATATGTATGTTTATACGTTAGATAAAAAATATTTATATTTTTAATAACAGTGATATATGTTTTATCTTTAAAATTCTTTCTGTCTGCCGCCATGTACCTCTCTCTACATCCCAAAGGTTGGTAGGTAGGGAATGCCATAAGCCCGCCTATTGTAAAAATTGTTAAAAGGTGTACAATAAAGAATTGTATCATTATTATTATTAATTGTATGGGAATTCGGCGGAGCGTCGTATGCCACACAGTCGAAACAACGCCACCGCGCGCAAATGTGCTCTAAAAATGCGTCGCCAAGTCAGTTCACACAACGCGCATAATCCCTCCAATACGTCTGCGACTATGTTTGCATGTGACATGTAAATTTAAGTTGAGTTGGTGGATTAAGAAAATTAGAGACCGCGGGTCTCATAGTAGGTGTGCTAGATGGCATATCGCCTTCCTTTTTATCTATGGACTAAACACATTAAATATAGAGAAAACAACAAAAAAATATTTCTCCATACAATTTCGAAAGAGCTTAGAAAACTTATGGCGATAGGAAAAAAGGTTTGTTAGTTTTCGCAAAACTTGTAGAAATTAAGCGTATATAATACGTAAGTACTTAGAGCATAATGAGGTGATCGAATTTCATAAAATGGTTCGTGCCTGCTTCTTCAGTCAAATTAAGAAATATTTTTCTGAAAATTTGGACATATATATGTCCAAGCCTAACGTCAAGAGCTACGTCCGTACATTTTGATCTTTTTCGATAACATATCTTGTATCCATGATATGAGCCTCTAAATATTTATTATTGATCAAAATGTTGAAGGGCGTATAAAAGTGATATGAGTAAAGTTATAAAAAAAAATAAAACAAACAGACGATGCTCGCAATTGGTTTATTGAAACTGCGAAATTTCAGAAAAAAATGTCTAAATTTGTTTATGTAACTTGATCACCTTATTATCATCTAACGCCGCGTTGTCAAAGCTCTGCATGTATCATAATTGGGATTAACCATTGAATTCATGTCATTCAATAATTTGTCGGCACCACTTAGAAAAATGGACACAGTCCTTGGTCCACGTAGACCAGGTGTAAAACACCTCGGCAATGATTTAGACCGCATTTATGAAAGGGCAGAAATAAATCCTGAAACGCTCAGAATAACATCCACTGCCTGGAGTAATCCTTGCAATTTATTTACGTCGGTCGGAATAAATAATGTCTAATTTTATCATTTTAACATTTCTATCCCGAGGAGGGTCCGACTCCGATTCCGGAACCTTTTTACCTGAGTCTGGATATTTATACTGTCCACGTCACGGACTGCTAGATCTAAAGCCTCGTTCCCATTAGGCCAGTCGAGTCGGTCAGTAGACTAGTATGTCGTTGCTATCCTTGTTGGAATACTCTGTTATATGATGGCGAGCCAGCAAAACGCAGCGAGTCGAGTCAATGGGACTTCGTCAATTATTTGACCCACAGCGCCTACATCAGGCTTATTCTTGTAATTCCATAATCAGTAATCACGAATCCCGAGCCTCGAAAAACGAGTTTATAGCAGTCTTCAAAGCGATTTTTTTTCGACGGAAAACCTAGATTAATTGAAATAATGTGCTCCGGAATCTTTTCGTCAATAAAATCGCTTTTAAAACCACTATAAAAGCGGATGCTCAGGATTCATCATTCCTGAATACGGAATTCCAGGAATAGGCCTGCATGTCACTGGCGGCGCAACGAAAAAGTTCGTTGGAATAAAAAAAAATCTAAGTTTTTAAGATCACAAACGCAACGTTACGGCTGTATCGATTGACTGCGAGCGGAAACGAGAAAGATAGAATTTTGTCGATCGATATAGCCGTATCTTACGTTTATGCTTCCGCTGCTGATCCACGTACTAACTTCTGCCCGCATGATCTGTGCGCGAGCGAATGAGACAACTATATTTCGCTTCGTAGCGTTTCGATCTTTCCCTTGAATCGAACCGGTTCCGTTACCCCATGGACTAAGTAATACATGGATACGCACAATCCCGCATAATTCATTTAACTAATTGCAAATGAAAAATATTTTTGCAAAAACAGCTTTTTATGTGTATTTGTAGGTCTAACGCCGACCAACTATGGGCGCGGTGGGGTTGCCACATTGTATCACGTGCATTCTTTAGTCCGTTGCAAACATATACACGATGTAGCGTGGATAGATGTGTGCGTGATCTCAACTTAAATCATTCGAGCTACAGCTGTAGCCCCGCCTATTCGACAGCCCTGCGTACTATTCCCGTGTGTCCTAGACTTAAGGCTCACCGGTCTGAGCCCGAGATTGATGGCCACATTAGGGGGACTTATCCGCATTCATTGGCTAAGTGACGCTGGGGGACAAAGGACAAAGAATGTACGTTTGTTTGAAGACTTAGAATGTACAAACACTTAGTCAACTGACTGATGGGGCAATTTTTTTTAACACAAAATGTACTGAAATTTCTTAATAGCATTGAAAATTTGCTCCTACTAGGTGGTAGGGTTTAAGCCCGCCCGGGTTGGTACCATCGTATTGGATGAAAAGATGGTCGAAGCGGCAATGAACAATTGTCTGTGTATTCCATCCAGTTTAATGTAGCCGTGCTCATAAAGGGAAGGTCCTGGCATGGCACCTAACTCCTTCGGAAATGTGATGTATTGGGCTAATATCATAACGATATAGTTGTGTGGTATTAGCCATCCATGTCAGGTTGCATAAAAAAAACTCTCGTTCCTTCGGAGCACAGACCAAACAATCTTGCTTGTCTGCTCTGTGGTTCGGAGCATAACGTACATGTGTCAGGGTGGGTGCGTATGTTTCGGGTGGGCAAAAAGCTAAATGAATATAGCCCGCGGCGTTTGGAGAGACGTGAGTGGTGTTATCGTTTAGTTCCGACAAGTTTCAGAAGCTTTCAGAAAATCATTCTGAAAATACGCACTCTTGCCCGCCCACGCAACCCGCAAACTCGTATGAACACATTATACAATTTATTTATTTTTATGTGGGATGATAATTTTAAAAACACCCTCCGTACTATTGTACTCTTTGTTTGGAATCGCAAACGCTCGTAAAATGTTTATCTAAACATCCAGCGCACACGAAAACATAGGTGCACACGTATTGGAAGGAAAGAAGGACAAAAAATCTAGATCAACGTTTACGTATGATTCAATACGTCACTTTGTATAGACAGTATGGAAGGAGCTCCATGCGGTTCACTAAGGGCCGAGTGCACGAAAGCACAAAAAATCAAAATCAACGTCAAAGTATGATCAAACACGTCACTTTGCGTAGACAGTATGGAAGGAACTCTAAGCGGAACACTAAAAGTGACGTGTTTGAACATTGATTAACTCGGCCGTATCTTCGTGCAACCGGGGCTAAAAGTGACGTGTTTAAACATTGATTAACTCAGCCGTCTGTTCGCACAATCAAGGCTTAGTGGTTGCAGATGATATCGTGTTTATATTACATTTCTTAGTTTAATTTCATGAACAATCTGGAAACTCCCGTATATATTTTTTATTTTTAATAAGTCGCGAACGTCTCGTTACAATGCAAATAGAGTAACAAGAACGAAGAGACAGAAAAAATAGAGCGAAGACGTGCAACCGTATGGAAAGAAAATATAACAGTTCATTGTCGTTTTACGGTTTCAGCCTTGCGAACATCAACATATTTTTGATTCGCTGAGAAATATCATCTTAATCACTACATAGTATAAAACAAAGTCGCTTTCTTGGTCCCTATATCCCTATGTCCCTATATCCCTATGTATGCTTAAATCTTTAAAACTACGCAACGGATTTTGATGCGGTTTCTTTAATAGATAGAATGATTGAAGAGAAAGGTTTATATGTATAATAACATCCATTAAATAGCGGAGAAATACTGTTATTTTTGAGGTTTCCAATGTGATGTCGTAAAAAAATATTTTTTTTCCGCTTACATTGCAAACGCAGGCTGAACCCTACGAGATTTATCAAAATAATGTACTAAGTATTGTATACATTGAAAAAGTCTACAGAAAACTCCGTGATGGTATATGTCTATCTCTTATGGATATCCCACAATAACATTTTTTGTCATTTACTTTTTACGACAAATAATGGCTAATTTTCGAAGCGATTTTAACTAATACTGCATTAATCCTTATCCAATTAAATACCTTAAATACATTGTTGATTTAATATAGATCTATATGGGCGTTTACAGCATATGATTTAAATGAATATTTTCGAAGATATTACAGATTTAAAAATTGCGGGACGTAGCGTTTGCGGCGGTACCGGCCGGCCGGGGCGGAGGGAGCGTGCGTCGGAGGCCGCGGTTCTCCCTATAGCACTTTAAATTTATTATTTCTCTAATATCTAATAATCATGTAATAATAATATCTAAGTTTTTTTTTATTTCAAATAATTCAATGTAGGAACTCCACAATATAGGAGTTCAATGTAAGAACAATGTAGGAGGTTTATTTGTGTATCATTGTGTCAAAATAATATTTTTTTAAATGATATTATGCCCGTGCAAAACCGGGACGGGCTGCTAGTTGGTTATAAATTATGATTGATATCATAAAATTATCATAGTCATATTTTCAGAGTAATCATAAGAAGGCATAAGAAGGCCTCAGTGGCCCAGTGGCGCGACACTTCGGCGATCGCTCTCCGAAGTTAAGCAACGCTGGGTCCGGTCTGGTCTTGGATGGGTGACCATTAGACCGTTGAGAGAGGCTGGCCGTGGTTCGGATTCCACTTTAAACTGTAGGTCCCCTTCCTTACTTACTAGGTGGTAGGGTTAATCCCGCCCGGGTTGGTACCATCGCATTGAATGAACGATGGTCGAAGCGGCAATGAAAATTGTCCGTGGTTTCCATCCAGTTCAATGTAGCCGAGCAATATAAGGAAGGTCCTGGCATGGCACCTAGTTCCCATGTGGTGTGTTGGGCTAATACCATGACAGAAGGTGTGGTATTAGCCATCATGTCCAGTCACATAAAAAAAAAAGAGGATTCGGTATTTTCACGAAAATAAAATAAAAGGATGTTTATGTTAAATGACAAAAACAAATGTCATGTGATCAACGTTTTTAATATACCGGAATAATTCTATGAAAAGAAAACTTACATTAACCGGAATACTGCATTGTGTATGAGGGGCAACAGTATTTAATTTGTTTAAAGCTGGACTCAGTTGGAGCCTTAAGGTGGCCCGTCCCGCTCATCTCCCCATACAAAAGGGGAAAGAAGATCACGCCCAGATTCCTTGTCAGAGATCCAAAATTTTGCTCAAAATAGCTTTATTTGATCGAACTAGATGTCTGATGACCATTGGCATTGTAAAATTGTGTTTGGTTTCTAAGTTATAAGGTCCGAAAGTTCGAATTTTTCGCGCGTTTTATACAATAACTTTGGAGGTGGATTACGCAATGATAAAGTAAGAACATCGTAAATAGATTAGTCATCAGACATAGCTTATTTAATCAAAATTTATTATCTATTTGGTTTTTGTTAGATTTTTGACTACAGCGGTCGTGGTTTACTTTTAGCTATAAGTCGTTTTGAAATCAAAATTTTCGTAAATCTTAGCAAATCATACACTATGCACATTATCTTTTTTGTGGACATGTTGCATCTTCCTCATCACGGAGCCTGTCTTATTCTTTGAAACAGAGAGGGTCCCAGAGCGCAACAGCACGGTTTTGTACCGTGCCCGCGAATGAGTTGGGCCCGCCGGGTTGGGCCACCTTAAGAAGAATAAGTCGAGAGATCCTGGCATCTGGCTCATGAAGAGTTGCACAGCAAGAAAAGGACAATTTTATGTATTTCGTTTTGTTTGTTACTTCAATTTCTCGTTATGTCATTACACTTTTATTTATTTCATCTTGTAGCACAGGTCCGAAAACAGGGAAGGTCATCGATACAATCTTCGGTGACGACCTGAGCCCATCACGTTAGCCATCACGTCACGACTAAGTTACTTTATTTTGACTAATTTCTATGCAAGGCCCTCATTTAGAAAAGGAATCACGCTCCCCTCCGGCACTGCGACTAGATGAGCATTCTTTTTTGTTCATCCGAATTTTGCAGTGGTCTTGGACAATCGAGCCACGGAACCCCGGGGAAAGGCGCCCTCAGCTCCCGAGTCACCGATCCGCATCGCTCACCCGAGCTATTATTTCGATTTTCGTTATCGTTCTTTCTGATTGTTTTTTTTAATAAAAAAAGCCTATAACCTACCCCACGAATTGTCTATGAGTTTCGATTCGTTCCAGAGATAGCGCGTTCAAACAAAATAAAAACAAGCAATCTCTTCACCTCTGTTAGTACAGATAAAAGGAGCGATGTTTTGTTACTGTTTGTAGCTTAAAAGAATCAAAGGTATTTTCAGAGAGGATCATAACGAAAATTAATTAAAGTTAAAATTAAAACACAAAACAATGATTATGTCGCCTTTATAACATAGTTTTTTTTACTCAAGGTTTTAATTAATTTTCTTCCTTTATATCATTTGTCTGTTTATAGTATTGATAATATCAGCTGAATAGTTAAATATCAGTTATGAACTAGATTACATTTTTTTGGATGGTTCCGTTTGAGATATTAATTTAAAAACATTACTTCAGCCTTTTTTTTAACAATTTCGGTAATATTCTATGTAATTTTCGGCATCCAACTGATTTTTTTTTAAAGAATGTGCATATTGTGTAAAATGGATCGTGAATCACCTTCATATTATTATGTGTAGATGTTCAAAATTTGTAGACAATGTTCACAAAGGAGGTAAAGCGTTAAATCGATTTTCACGCAACCTCAAACATTGTGTCAGTAGGAGCCATTGATTTCGGGAAGAGGGATTGTGGAGATTTCCACGTTATTGTTACAGAGCCCGTGGCGAATTGGTAGGAGCAATTGCCAATAATGTTATTTTTGCTGGTTGAAGTCAAGACATTAGCTTTATTGATAAAGTAGTTCATTTTACAGTTTTATTTCTTTAATTCAATGTGTCCTTGCTTCACGGAAGATTCTACGCGCATACAACATTCGTTAAAAGGAGCAATGTGCTTGCTTGGTTATATAATATACTGCAAGGCTGGACCCGAACCAGCAAAATATACCATTCAGTTCATGCAGGTGGCGAAATTGGTTAGACGCAACACCCGCGAATGGTATGTTTTGCTGGTTCGGGTCCAGCCTTGCAGTATATTTGTAAAGTAGTTATTTTTACTGGGATCTTTGTAGATTTAATGTGTCCTTGCTTCACGGTCGATTATACATACATACATGTCGCATTCCTTAAAAACAACTGGTTATTGTTGTACTATTTATAGGTATTCATCAGCAGGTACGTACGTACAGCCGTAAATTTTGCATAGCTTATCTAGCTAACGAAATCACTTGGCGAAGGCAGATCGACATATTTAGCATAAGAGGGATGGTCTCGAGCCTGTGAACCCAGATTAACTAGTCATTTACCTTATAGTGAACAAAATGTTTCGTGACTTCCCGGAATATAGGGCTCTAATCCTTGTAATCGCTCGCTCGTTTGCTAGTATAACGCTATCACACGCAGATAACCAATAACTTCGCGTGTACAGGTGCAGAATGTGTTTGTTTAGATCGCTGGTTTGCTAGTGTAACGCTGTCACACGCAGATAAATAATGACTTCGCGTGTACAGGAGCAGTATGTTTTTGTTTAGATCGCTGGTTTGCTAGTGTAACGCTGTTACACGCAGATAAACAATAGCTTCGCGTATACAGTTGCAGTATGTTTTTGTTTAGATCGCTCGTTTGCTAGTGTACCGCTGTCACACGCAGATAAGCAATAGCTTCGCGTGTACAGGTTCAGTATGTTTTTGTTTAGATCGCTGGTTTGCTAGTGTAACGCTGACACACGCAGATAAATAATGACTTCGCGTGTACAGGAGCAGTATGTTTTTGTTTAGATCGCTGGTTTGCTAGTGTAACGCTGTTACACGCAGATAAACAATAGCTTCGCGTATACAGTTGCAGTATGTTTTTGTTTAGATCGCTCGTTTGCTAGTGTACCGCTGTCACACGCAGATAAGCAATAGCTTCGCGTGTACAGGTTCAGTATGTTTTTGTTTAGATCGCTGGTTTCCTAGTGTAACGCTGTTACACGCAGATAAACAATAGCTTCGCTTATACAGGTGCAGTATGTTTTTGTTAAGATAGCTCGTTTGCTAGTATAACACTGTCACACGCAGATAAACAATAGCTTCGCGTGTACAGGTGCAGTATGTTTTTGTTTAGATCGCTCGTTTGCTAGTGTAACGCTGTCACACGCAGATAAACAATAGTTTCGCGTATACAGATGCAGTATGTTTTAACAAACAGCACGATGGTGGCACTGAAACTGAAACTGAAACTGAGGGCATATGGCGGAGAAGAGAGTAGTAGCGGGTGGTTCTACAGTAGAGAGAGACTCACCGATGGGTGCGGCTCCTGGCCCTTGACATTCTGGAGCTGCTTGTTGGTTGCGGTGGGCGTGCGGTCCCCTCCAGCCGCGCCCGCCGCGCCCGTCCCCCCTGCCGCCGCGCCCCCAGCCGCTCCCCCCGCCGCGCCCGCGCCCGCTCCGCCGCTGCTGCCCGCCGGCGACTTGGCCTGCGGCGAGCCGGATGTCGTCCTGCGAACGGCACGTACGCTCAAGACCCACTGCAAGAAACGCTCAAGACCCACTGCAAGAACGCGGTCAACCAGACCCGAGTCGCGCGGGCGCGACTCCGTCCAGTGCTCTCTTCGAAGCTTCCTCTGCTTACCAAGCTGGGGATTTATAAGACCTACCTGAGGTCCCGCCTCACGTACGCAGCGCCGGCGTGGTACGCGCTGGTTCCGGAGACGCGACGCAAGAACGTCCGCGCCCAACAGAACCTGGCGCTCCGTACCATCACGGGCGCTCCCCGCTACGTGAGGAACGCAACGATTGCGAGGGACCTCAAGGCGAAGATAGAGCCACTGGACGACTTCATCGGCCGCCTGGCGACGTCGATGTTCAAGCGTGTCGACGCGTCACAGTTCCCGCACATACGGGAACTGACACCGCTCCACGCCCGACCGCCAGACGGCAGAAAGAAGTACCCGCGCGACCTCGTCGTGGTAGACGAACTATCGGAGTAGACCTGCAGTGGGGAAGACCAGCAGCGAAAAGGAAGACCAGAAAAGTGGCCTGAAGAAGGCCCCCCAGAGACCTGCCTGCAGTAGCAGGCAGCGTATCATACCACGGCCAAGAGGCAAACCGCCAAAAGCCGTTTACCCCGCCCGCTCACGCGGGCGGAAGAAAACAACGAGAGAGGAACGGCACGCCGATTTGGTATATCCGATCAGAGGACGCAGATAAAGAGAGCAATCCCTTTCGCACAATATCGAAGCAAATCAAGAAAAACTTAAAATAAAAATAAAAAAACTGATTTTTAAACTCTTAAGGTCGGCCCGTAAGCACCTGAAAATTTCACCTCCCATACAAACGTAGTTTACTAATGATTTGAAAACCACTGTTCCAACTTACTTGATATTTGGTATCTAATATAAGGCTACAAATATCTGTGTCTGCATGCCTTTGTTTTTTCGGTAAGTGTATTCTGGGTCAAACCACAGAGAAAACAAAATTCGTATGAAGATTTTCTTTTTAAATTCATTTCATTCGGTTTGGATTTTTCAAAAAAACAAAAGCATGCAGACACACATATTTGTTACCTGATATTAGGTATTAAATATCAATTTAATTGGAATAGCGGGTTCCAAATGATTAGTAAACTACGTTTGTATGGCGAGCATAGCTTACGGGCCGTTCTTAAGACTCCAATGAAGTCAACTGAACTCTGAGATTTGAAAATTTAAAGAAATGCTCTATTTGTCAATTGACCGAGAGACAATTTTGCACGCCAACTGCAAGATAAATAAAACAAGCGAAATCGTCTGCCGGGCCATCTATCTGTATATTTCATTAAAACAAATCTACAATGAGGGTAAATAAGACAAAGTTTCCAACGTTTATTAGCCGGTATTTTTCAATCCAAAAGGTAAACAAAAAATAAAAATATCGGCAGACGTACGTTTTGACAATATATTTTAGAATCTAAAATAAAAAAAACCTAGTAAAACATTTTGAGCATTACAGGTATCGCGCCGGGAATTGATAGGGTAACGACTGTTGTCGTTGTGTTGACGAAGATGTAAAACCTATCCACCTTACCAATATCCAGATTAGGGTCAATGGACTTACAAGTTCCCAAAATCTGACTAACCCAAGTGTGGTAAGGCCAAGTGTGAGTCGGACTCGCACACGAGGTTCCTTACCATCGTACAAGATTAAAAAAAACACGTTTTTTGTATGGGCTCCCCCTTTAAGTTTTATTATTTTAGAATGTTACCTATTTGTTGTTATAGCGGCAAAATAAATACATAATCTTTGAAAATTTCAGCTTCCTACCTGTTACGGCTTATGAGATACAGCCCTGTGACAGACGGATGGACGGACGGACGGACAACAGAGGCTTAGTAATAGGGTTGCGTTTTCACCCTTTGGGTACGGAACCCTAAAAAAGTAATTTCAAATTATACGATTATCAAAGAACAATCAAGAAATTGCTACTTTCGCTCAACGCGCAACGCAAAAGCAAATATTCACGGTCGACATTCCAAGAATAAGAACCCACCGATTATCTAGATGTTTCATTTATAGGGTCGGAAAACAGTGGAATGAACTCGCTTCCGAGGTATTTCTCCCAAAGTACAACGGTAACACGGCCGGGATGGTTCTAATATTTTTTTTAGGCATTCAACAGTAATAAAAAAAATTGCTGACAAATGTTAAGTTATTGGTAAAAATTGAATGGTTATCATGAAAAAATAATATTTTACCCACTGACAAATTTGTAGGAAGTGAGAATAAAGAAAGGTTAAATGTTTTTATTGTTGTCATTTGATTAAGAAAATAAAACATGTATTTTCAGGGTTCCGTAAGTAAAGAGATGAGTTACGAAGTTACGACGTTTTGCGAGGTTTTGAGGTTTCTCTGTCCGGCTGCCAAAGCACCTAATCTTGTGAAAATAAAGTTTTTTAATTTAATATTACAATTTATGTTATGATTAATCACTGATAATGATGATGATGATCACTGGAACTTATAAATGGTTAAAGCTACTTGTTAACTCTCCCTTGTCTTAATAAAACCTTGTCTGTATATACAGAGCCCTATGTAAGCAAGTCCGATTGCCACTTACCCTTAGGTACTGTAATCACCTGCTTGAATTTCTCCAGTGCCATCCGATAAAAGACAAGGACGCAAGTACTTAGGTGTGGAAATATGCGAGTGTAAATGACCTTGAAAATCTCTCGCTCTTTGTCACATCCAACATTTCTGTGCCTTATTTGATGCGCCCCCTCCGACGACACTGACAGAAGAAGGTGCTGATATGTTGGGACGATCGTAATAACACGTATAGTCTATCTCATATGCTGAGACGCACCCTAGGCCTAAATATTAGCGAGCACTGAGTATTATTTAAAAATCGGCCAAGTGCGAGTCTGACTCGCACACAGGGTTCCGTACCAAAGTACAAGAATTAACACAAACAAATCACGTTTTTTAATGGGGCCCCCTTTATTTTTATTATTTTTAATGTTGCCTATTTATTGTTATAGCGGCAAAATAAATACATACTCTGTGAAAATTTCAGCTGCCCAATAGGCAGGTTCACAAGATGCAGCCCTGTGACAGACGCACGGATGGATGGTCGGACGGACGGACAGACGGACGGACGGGCGGACAGACAGACGGACGGACCGACAGCGGAAGCTTAGTAATGAGTTCCGTTGGCCCACCTTTGGGTACGGAACCCTAAAAAGGATGGGGTCTCGTTTACACCTGTAAAATTGTCTTGCCTGACTACAATTAGTTCATTTATGGCAACTATTTTACCTGAGGAATCAAACCGGCAATCTTCGGATTACATGACCTACTCTGTACCAATTAATCATTGCGGATTACTAAAAAAGGCCAAGAAGGTTTACTTATAAAAAGTGAATTCCGACTCTTGTATCTGATAGTGATACAGAAATTTCTTAATGATTTTAGTTAACAGTGGATGCTTAAACATTATCACATTTGTTTGTCACAGGCTACCACTTGTCCTTGTATTGATAATGGACGGTTCGAAACGTCGCGTCGGCCAACACTTTATATTAAACGATTACAATTATTAAATCATCCACTTTATGTCTGGTGTCGTGGTAAATTCAAGTCAGACGAAATCTGAATCGAGGGCAGCGTCTTAACAATGCGGACAAACTATACGTGAGTACACAAGCAGAGCCAAGTGTCGAGAGAACGAAATATGAATGTACTCACTCAAGTTGTGCTCTGCGCCAGTCGAAGATGGAACGTACATGAAAAGAGAGAAAATTACACATCGTTAGACATTTAGAATTGGAAAAATAAAATTGCAATTACATTTACACTAAGGAACACTAAACAAATTAAATTAAACTTAAACCATACTTATGAATAATGAATCGACTTTCTAACATACATATTGACAGTTACTTCATAAAACAAAACATTTTAAATTAACCTTTTAGAAGTAGTTCGCATGTTTATATTATTTTGTGGATAATCTTAATTTTAACTATTTTGGAATATACTGACCCATCGCAAAAATCGTTAAAAGGACCCTTATGGCCTGTCGGTTACACCCATTTTGTCACGAATTCGAAATTCTGAAAACAATTCCAATATAGGTGCACGACTTACTTTTGCTCAAAACGTCATTTTTTTGAGAAAACCTAGATTTCTGGAGCGTTAATTTTGTAAGGTGTAAGTAATGAGGTGTGGGCGAATTTAACCCATGCCCTTGTTCAGTAGTGACGGGACCCTCGTTCCTTTCGTCAAACGGGAACACGTTCACACTTGGCCGGTTTTTGTTTTCACCTGTTAACGCTGTTAAATAAGGGCTATGAGAGAAAAACCGTATCGTAACGGAAATTATGAAAATTGTTTAATGCTAAATAATAAGTTAACGGCATTTAAGTAAATGGAATGAACATATGAACGAATAGTCAAAAACATTACGTTAAATGTTACTGTAAGGTTCTCTATGATTTCAGTTCACGGCACGATTGAATTCTATGTATTTCGTGCAGCAGAAAAGTTTCAAAATATTTTCTGAAACGGGGAAATCTCAAGCGCAGTGAACAGTTCCTTGTCAGAAACTGCATTCAATTGCTCCAAATTCAAACGAAAAGCTTCAACTGATATTTAACCTAGAATGTATAATATATTTTTATAGAACTGGAAATGGTTGGCTAATAACACACCTGCATATAAAGTCATGATAACTCATGATCGTCATGGAAACTCCACCTTCCTACAGCACGGCTACATTGAACTGAATAAAAAACACGGACAATTCTTTAGTGCCGTTACTTTTTTTTTTTTCAGTGCGATGGTACCAGCCTGGTCGGGATTAACCCACCATCTACATAGAAAGGAAGCGAGGGAAATCTACAGTTTAAGGTTTCTGGCGCATACATCGAGTATTATGATAAAACGTTATCATTATGATTTCGAAAATATGTACGCATTGAGATTGAGTATGTTTTCGAAGTCATCGTGATTATCTTTTCTGCATCTCTCATAATCACCTCTGTAATAGATATTTAATATATAAAGATCATAACTTCAACTATCTGTTTATAGCCTAACGTGAAGAAAGGACACATTAATTAAAGAAAAACACCTGAAAAAAGAACTACTTTATGAATATACTGCAAAGCTGGACCCGACCCAGCAAAACATACCATTTGCAGGTATTGCGTCTACCAGTATCGCCACCTGCTGTATACCCCCAATTGGGAATTCTCTTAAAGTCCCTCCTCCCGAAATCAATGTCTCCTACTAATGCATTGTTTAAGATTAAACCTACATACATTCATTTAACGCTTTACCTGCCTGCGGAAATTGATGATCGATTATACACACATACATATCACATTCCTTCGAAATGGCGACTTACTTGCTTGGTACGAAATATATAAATACTCGCATTACAATTTAACCAGTAGTTAACAACACTAACGAAGTTATTCTTTCTTTCTGGACAGTCCCTAAAAGCCTTTCCTTTCTAGCAGGCGACGCATTCTCTGCTGATTGATGACGTCAGCGACTGCAAAAGTTTGACACGACTTCCGGTGAGACCGGAAGCTGCATTTCCGGCAATTAAATGCCACATCCATTATCACTTCTTGTGCCTTCGCCTGTTTCCAAATGGTCGAGGAATAAAAGCGACTCACAGCTTAGTGGCGCGGGGTCTTGATTTTGGCTTAAGCCGCTGCTCCCCGCGGACCGCCATCATCCGCCGCTTGAGATATTGTTATCCCTCGCGGCTGAAACAAGTATACCTAAACAACACAAATTGAGATATAACTTTGGGGAGGCCGATTATGATTCCATCAATCAGTAGCTGGTCATAGTTGATTGGAAATCATTATTACTTCTGGGCTCGGTTGATGACTCCGTTGCAACTTTTTATTCTATAGTCCGCGGGGCTATTTCCAAATTTATAAGGCCAAAGAAAGAAAATAACGACAGATATCCACCATGGTTCAAAAGATACCTTATAAATTTGGAAAGGCGTAAGAAGAGGGCCTGGAAAAAATGGAAAATATATCAAAATTCAACTGATTATTTACACTTTTCTAATTTAAGACATAAATTCAAAACGACATGCGTAGAACAATACCAGGCCTACATGAATCACGTGGAAACATGCTTGCAGGAAAATATTAAAAGCTTTTGGTCGTACTTAAACAGCCTTAAAAAATTGTCTGGTTATCCATCTTACATGATTTTGAAGAACGATCATCTAAACAATCCCACAGACATTTGCAATAATTTCAATAAATATTTCCAATCAACGTTTTAAGACTCTTCATTCAACATATTTGACTTCAATTTAACAAATTTAACAAACTGTTCTGATACTCCGAATCCCATTATTTCTGGTCTTACAATCGATAGGAGAGAGGTTGAAGTTGCATTAAGGAATCTTGACGTCAACAAAGGTGCAGGCCCAGATGGTATCGAACCTATTTTTTGGACCAAAACTATTCAGTCTCTTTCCGAACCTATTACCATAATTTTCAACATGTCATTAAGTATGGGAGATTTCCCTAATGAATGGAAATTAGCTAATATTACACCGGTTCACAAAAATGGTCCTACTAAAGATATCATGAATTACCGACCAATTTCAATATTGTCCTGTCTTTCAAAAGTATTTGAAAAAATTGTTCACGAGAAATTGTATAATTTTATGAAAGAGAGAATTTGTCCTGAACAACATGGCTTCGTTAAAAATAAGTCAACTGTGAGCAATTTAATGATTTACTCTAATTTCTTATTTGACGAAATGGATAACGGTAACCAGGTAGATGTCGTCTATACGGACTTCCAAAAGGCATTTGATAAGGTGGATCACTGTATCTTAGTTGAAAAATTATCTTTTAATGGCATCAAAGGTAATTTACTTCGATGGTTTATATCATACTTAAATAATCGGTTACAAAAAGTGACTATTAATGGATACCAGTCACATACAGTGAATGTAACATCGGGCGTCCCTCAAGGTTCAATTCTAGGTCCATTCATGTTTGTTATTTTTCTCAATGATATTAGCCAATGTTTTAAGTTCTGTAGATTTTTGCTTTACGCTGACGATTTAAAAATATTTTCTAAAATTAATACTCATAACGATTGCATCAACTTCCAAGAGGATTTGAATATATTTTACTCTTACTGTGTTTGGTACAAATTGCAATTGAACATCAAAAAATGCTGCAAAAATCACTATCACCAAAAATCGTAACATCATTGATTCCATATACACTCTTGGAGGCGAAGTTCTCGAATCCGTTGACGATATAAGAGACCTTGGCGTTATTTTTGACAAAAAGTTACACTTTGAAATGCATATAGAACACAGAACAAATAAAGCGTACAAAATGATGGGTTTTGTTCTCCGATATACAAAAGATTTCCGAAAAGCTAAAAGTTACATAACACTCTTCAATTCATTAGTCAGACCACACTTGGAATATGCATCGGAAATATGGAATCCTTTTTACTTATAAAATACATCAATTCTCTTGAAAAAACTCAAAAATACTTTGATCGTGTTCTTAACTTCAGACTTTTAAAAAACAATCCAGTTGTTGACATAAATCCAATGCCACTGGCTGATAGAAGATGCATCTTGGATGTAATGATTCTTCATAAGCTACTGCATAACAAAATGAACTGCAGCGAACTGCTCGCGCAGATAGACATTCGCGTCCCTCATAGTCGTGCCACCCGCAGTTTTGATCTCTTTCTTTTGCCGCGTACGCGTACGAACGCTGGTAAGAGAAAGCCTTTCTTACGGATATTCAAAAAATACAATGATAAATTTGGCGATATAGATATATTTAAATGCAGCCAATACAATTTCAAAATTAATTTAAAGAAAGTTTTATTTAAGGTGGCCCAACCCGGCGGGCCTAACTCATTCGCGGGCTCGGTACAAAACCGTGCTGTTGCGCTCTGGGACCTTCTCTGTTTCATAGAATAAGACAGGCTCCGTGATGAGGAAGATGCAACATGCCCACAAAAAAGACGATGTGCATAGTGTATGATTTGGTAAGATTTTCGAAAATTTTAATTTCAAAACAACTTATAGCTAAAAGTAAACCACGACCGCTGTAGTGAAAAATCTAACAAAAACCAAATAGACCATACATCTTGATTAAATAAGCTATGTCTGATGACTAATCTTTTTACGATGTTCTTACTTTATCATTGCGTAATCCACCTCCAAAGTTATTGTATAAAACGCGCGAAAAATTCAAACTTTCGGACCTTATAACTTAGAAATCAAACATAACTTTACAATGCCAATGGTCATCAGACATCTAGTTCGATCAAATAAAGCTATTTTGAGCAAAATTTTGGATCTCTGACAAGAAATATGGGCGTGATCTTCTTTCCCCTTTTGTATGGGGAGATGAGCAGGATGGGCCACCTTAATTTTGATTGAAAGCATTCACATTGTGTGGCCATAAATTATTGTTTTCTGTTCTCTACACACAGGTATAGTCAATAAATTTCTGGTGTTAACTATAATTTCTTAATTGTTCATTGATATACATATAATTTGAAATTACTTCCTTTATTTGATCTATGTATTTTTACGTTTCTGAGATGTTAAAACTTAAAACATATTTAAGTGTGCATATAACAATGTCATATCTCTTGCGTAATTTAAGTTGTAAGGTACTTACAGATTTTAGGCATAAGCTCTACTTTTTCTTACTCTGTGGCAACTGCTGTTGCATGTAGACATTGGTACTTTTATTATGTTGATATGTTTTGTTTCTTTATCTATATGTGTTTGGTTGTCCTCAAATAAATTTAAAAAAAAAGTATTTTGTCGTAGGCATTTTTTGTACCACATACATAGTTTATATATGATGGGAGGACTACAGGGGGATTACCATGGTGAATCAATTTGCCTGATGAATAGGCAAGTAAGTGATCAAATCTGACTCTCAGTTGAATCTCGTACCATGCTAACTAGTCAATTTCAGTTCACTTGGCCGAATAACAATGTCGTTTGACAGTTATCATGGTACGAAATGCAACTGTGTTTCAGATTTAATCACCGAAGCGGCTGTTCATCCGCCGAGTTATTTTACCATGGTCGTCCCGAAAGCATAAGTTCCGGGCGGCGGCCACTCCGGACGCTTCATGCGGAACAAAGACGCTCATGCTAGATTCAGGAAGTTTCTGAAATTGAAATCTCGCCACATAAATCGAAAATCCATCAGAATTCGCAAACATTTTTGTTTCAGTGAGCGGACACATCCACGCGGCGAAAGCATGGAGATACACGTACAAATTCGAACATGTATCTCAATGTGCAAAATATGTGGTGGTGACAAAAATAAACACTTCTTATTTCTTAAGCCAACTAATAAGAGTTACGTGATAAAGCTGCCACTATTGATTGATTGATTGATTGAAAATTCTTTATTACGCCACAAAAAAAAACCATTTACAAAAGAAAGTATAGTGCAATAACAACATAAGTGGGGCGCAAAGGCGGGCTTATCCCTCGAAGAGATTTCTTCCAGCCGACCTTTGGCTGTTTGAGTGTTGACTATTGCCATCTCTCAATGTTTTTTTTCTCAGTCATCTTGGGAGATTTTCTCAGTCATCTTCGCTTCGCCGATGACATTGTTCTTCTGTCAAATTCCCGAGTTCAGCTTCAGACCATGCTGGAAGACCTTTATGAAACATCGATAAAGGTAGGTCTGAAGATGAACCGGGACAAAACCAAGGTCATGGCGACCGAGGTTATGACGAGAGGACAAATCGTTATCGACGGAGAAGTGATCGAACAGGTTGAAGAGTACGTATATCTCGGTCAAATCCTGCGGCTTGGTAGATAAGGACTGTCTAGGGAGGTTGAGCGACGGATTCAACTGGGTTGGGCTGCCTTCGGAAAGCTTAAGTTCGCTCTGAGGTCTGACCTTCCGCAAAATTCAAAGACCCGAATATATGACCAGTGCGTCCTCCCGGTTATGACATACGGGTGTGAAACATGGACTCTGACGGTCGCCGTTGTCCAAAGGTTGAAAGTTGCCCAGCGAGCAATGGAGCGAGCCATGCTGGGAATATCGCTACGGGATATGGTGCGTAACGAGGCAATCCGCCGACGTACCAAAGTAGTCGATATTGGACACCGGGTGGCTAAGCTAAAATAGCAGTGGGCTGCTCACGTCAGCCGAAGAGACGACGACCGTTGGAGTAACCGTGTCCTGCACTGGCGGCCGTGGACAGGAAAACGGACTGACTGAATGTTTTTTTTTATGTAACCTGACATGGATGGCTAATACCACACAACTACCGTTATGAGATTAGCCTAATATACCACATTGCCGAAGGAATTAGGTGCCTGCCAGGACCTTTCCTTTATGAGCACGGCTACATTGAACTGGATGGAAAACAATTTTTTATTGCCGCTTTGACCATCTTTTCATCCAATACGATGGTACCAACCCGGGCGGGCTTAAACACTACCACCTAGTAGGCGAAGAAAACCTACAGTTTTACATGGATTCCGTACCATGGAGCAGCTCGCATTCGTGGTAAAATGCACTCATCTAACTCAGAATGAGAAAGAAAGTGGTGCTTGAACTTGGAGGATTTGAACCCAGAACTCTGGTATGCTAGTCTAATCCCCGCGTAGGCTACGAGCGATAATATAACGCCGGTATCGATAAAATCACGCTTCAATTAATTTATCTCACCACGTCCTTCCTCCAAATTAACCCGTACAACGGGTTAACCATAGCATTACACATGATAGGTTGACCTACTGACAGGAATTCGCCTTAGAAAAGGTTTGGCTTTAACTGGACATGGATGCATCATACCCAACCTGTCATGTTATCCCAACACACCGTTTAGGAACTTGGTGTCATACCAGGAGCTTCTCTTGCAATATTGAACTAGATAGAAAACACGTATGATTTTCAATGCTACTTCGGCAATCTTTCATCCGATGCGTTTGTACAAAGGGGTAGGCTAGTGCTTAGCCCTAGTAGTTTGTTGTTTATAGTTTGTTCATCAACCACAGGCAGCGCACTGCACTCGCATTTGTCATATTTTATCATTAGCCAGTTCAACATTCACAGCGAAAAAGAACTGGCAAGAAACTTCTCTGAATTTTACCAGCGTCCACTTTGTCTAGGTTTACAAATTTGTTTGTCACTACTTCCATACATACGGGTTATTGGTACCCGTTTGTAAGAATGCATTATTTTTTATTCCTTTCAGTCAGTCAGTCAGCATGTTTGCGTCCTCTGCTGGACATACGCCTCTCCAAAATTTTCTCCAGTCCTCGCGGCCCTCAGCGGTAATAGCAAATAGTTGATTCCTTAAATAGCAAGTATTTATCTTTGATGATAAAAGAAACACGGACGAAGACATTAGATTAATATTAATTCACAAAAATCTACCGTTCCAGCCGTATGCAAAAGTTCATGACAAATATCACTTTATTTTGCAAAGCCAATGTCCGTCAATTGCCAAAGTTGCGTAAAATCCATATATTGCTTACAATATTTTACATACAGCGACATCTTTTGTCAGCGGGTAGGCTGAGGACCTTACCATACAGTCGTCCTCTAAACTAAACATAAAATTTGCAAGTTGACATAGCATACTTAATCGCATCCCGGGTGATACATCATTGAGTAAGCAAATTTATAAAGGCTTTACGACGTGCTTTGTGAACATGTTGCAGGAAATATTCCCGTAGAACTGGTATTTGACTAACGACGGTACAAAATACCGGATTATGTTCATTTGTCTCTATTTTAAAGATAATCTTCGGCTTGAACAGGCAAGGGCGCGTCTAGTATCTCAGGGGAGCAGCGACTTGCCCTGCATGCCAGAGGTCTTGGGTTTAAATCCCCGCCCTCTTTAAGCACCATTTTCTTTCTCTTTCTGAGTTGGATAAGTGAATTTCATCACGAATGTTCCATGATTGTTGGTCCCTTTTCCCTACTTGAGGTAGGAGAAAGAGGATTCGCATTGGATGAAAATATTGTCGAAACGCCAGTGATAAATTATCCACGTTTTCTATTCGTTCAATGTACATAGCCGTGCTCATAAAATTATCCTGGCATAATTCCTTTCGGAATGCGGTGTTTTGGGAGTGGATGTGGTATTTGCAATCCATCTCTAGTTACATAAAAAACCTGACCTAAAATAATAAAAGCTAACAAAATTCAACTCCGTCGAGTGAAATCACGGTAAAACGAGTAATATTATACAAGTTGGAATGTCACCTAATTCATTCGGGAATGTGGTGTATTGAGCTAATATCATAACGGTAGTTTTGTGGTATTACCCATTCGTGTCAGGTTGCATAGTAAAATCATCATTTTTTTGACGTTATAACTGCAAGATGTACATACATACACATTCAATATTTTTAGAATTTTAAGCAAGCAATAATATTGCTATTTACTATTTACTAAGTTTACGGCAATATCCCGGTATTAGCTGAGATATTTTAAATATTTAAACATGTTTATCTTGGAATGTAAATACCTCGAGAAAGGATCCAAAATAAACTTCGAAATTAATAATCATGTAAACATAAAATATCCAACTCCTTAGTGATGTCGAGTCAATTTCTGTATTCTATCATCTTTATCATGGACAATGCTGCATAACGCTGTATCTTCGCTGTTTCTGCCATCGCCCAACGCGACATTAAAAATAGGAACCAACCTATCCTCTAGATTCTTAATCTATAGTGTCGGTAAACTTCGACGGTAAAATCGACTCCCTACTGAGGTATTTGCCCCATGTTATTAAGATGCACCTGGCCGGCAGGCATGGTTTTTCGCAGCTCCCACAGCCGTCTGTGTAAGTGCATGTATGTACACTGTCGAATTTGTGGAGGAAAATAAACGAATAAATGATATGGGGTCTCTCAACTCATTATTTACCCCCCAAGGTAAAACGCGTCACTGTCGAGAGGAAACACGAGCTCATAATGCTTCCTTTGTGCGACTCCGCGCGGAGCTTGTCTTACTGAATTGACACATCCGAGGCGTGGCTACTCCACTGGGCTATTGTTCTCGCGTCGCTTCCGCCTGCCAGTGAACGCTGACTGTGCCGTGTCGGGTGCAGCGGGCTGTGTTTCATGCTGAGAACAGAGAAACGAATTGAGAGGGAACCTTATAAATTATATTTTTGCAGCTGTTGAAACATGAATGGCTTATACCAGACCCACAGTTTTGATATTAGCCCAAAACACTGCCTTCCCGAAGGAATTAGGTGGTATGCCATGACATTTGCTTCATAAACTTCTCTTACTTCCTAATTGCTGAACCATACAAAACTGTTCCATTAAATATAGCTTTTCTTATTTAGCAAGTACTACGTGAAGAAAAGAGGAATGAAAGAAAGAGCCCTGTAGAAAGAACTACTTTATAAATATACTACAAGGCTGGATCCAAACAATTAAAACATACCATTCGCAGGTATTGCATCTTCCAATTTCTCTACCTGATGTATAACCATAATTTGGAATTCTCCGCGTAATCAATGTCTCCTACTAACATACTGTTTAAGATTATACATTAATACATTGATTGAACGCTTTACCAGCATTGCGGACATTGACTGCAGAGATTGAACATTCATGCTTCACGGTCGATTATAAATGTTTACGTATCACATTCCTGAAACTATTCAATGTTCCGAATTAATAAAAATAAAACAAATAATTCCCTTCAATCTCACGCTAGCCGTTTAGAAGCACTAAAAAAATTGGTTGGTTAGCTTGGATACTCGTTACTTCCAGAAGAAACACATCAGAGTAATAAAATCCAATACTTTGCAATATCGTATTACGAAGAGCTAAATAAGTAAGCTGAACACTGTTTGAAAACTTAAGGATTTTCACGCGGTGGTAGAAGACATTCTCCGACGTTTCGTGCTGATCGTTCTACCCGTTGTCAAGGAGGCAGCCGCTACTTTCGTACGCAGCAGGCAACTGACGAAACGCCGGAGAATGTCTCCTCCCGCCGCGTGAAAGCCGTAAATTTTCAAACATGTGCAACGACCGCGGTAATCAGTATCATAAGCTGAGCACTGTTTATCCGTTAAAGTAAAATAATATGTCGAAAAACAGTGAAATCTAACAAACATACCGTATTACGAGTTGTTCTGTTAATGAAGATGTAAATAATGTTTTTTCGAAGCGACTCTTCGGATTCCCTTGTGCTTTCTGCGCCCCAGGTCGACGATGCAAGCGATTTCGTAATATTCTTAAACGTCTTCTTTCATGCAAGCCGTTCCTTTTCTTGCCATAGCCCCTGTACTCCCCACTCGACAGCAAAGCGGCTACTCTGTATAGTAGTCAAAGCTCTTGACGGCGTCTGCTTTATTGCATATCAAAATGTACAGCAACGATATTTTGGAATAAATATGTTTATGGGCATCGGGTTCGGAATACATGTAAAACTCTAGGTACTCTTCCTCTATTAGGCGGTAGGGCAGATAATTTGGTACCAACGAATTGGATGAATGATGGTCCGTGTTTTCTATCCAGTTCTATGTAGCCTTGTTCATAAAGGTCCTGTTCATAAATGTAGCCTTGTCCTTGGACACGCGCTGCGCCAGTCAAGAGATCTTTGGCTACCTTGGCTGACATCGACTCGAAAAATAACAATAATCGTAACTACAAAAAATGGCAATTATTTTTTTACTCTTTAGTGCTTTTTCTTTGAAGTCGGTTAGTTTTTTGTTTTTTTTTATTTGTTTATTTTTAGTAAATCTGAAGTACACTAACTAAATTGTACACGTTCTTTCCAATAAAAAAAAATCATCGAAAGCGGTTGGCGTTATATTGAGTTATTCGTCCATTTGTCCGTTTGTTTGCGAAAGTTATGAGGTAACAAACTTAAAAAAAAACATACAGACGAATTGATAACCTCCTCCTTTTTAACCGACTTCAAAAAAGGAGGAGGTTATCAATTCGTCTGTATTTTTTTTTGCTTTTTTTTTGAAGTCGGTTAAAAAAGAAAAATGCCTGGCACCAATACAACAAAAAACTACTAGACGCATCATCAGCTTTCCTCCGACAAAGCATGATCTGCAAATGCCCTAATTAATAATAGTCCGTGGTCCACTCAACGTCTGTACAGAAGCCACAAACGCCGCAGTATATACGACAAAACGTCGATTTTCTGAAAAGAGAAGGTATAAAAACTGGACCGACCTGACCCGTAGGTACATACGTGTATACTTTGAACCAAGTGAACCTTTCGAATTCAAAGCAATTCGAAGAATCAAAATATGGCTATAACTGACTGAATCTCCGCACCATGTTTTTTTTAAACGCATTTAAGGTTCATTTGATTGGTTCGTTTAATAGTTTCTATAAAAACAAACACGTATCAATTATATCACAGTGAAACTAGGAAAGAAGCACGGAACAGAAAGGACTGAGAAGTGGAATGCGGTCGACATCGCGTCTCCGCTATATGGTCAAAATTACCATATAATTGTATTGGAATCCGGCGGCTCGTCGTATGCCTAACAGTCGAAATGTCGCCACTGCGTGCCAATGTGCTCTAAAATAGCGTTCGTCAAGTCAGTTCCTACCCCCACAAATCCTCCAATACGTCTGCGACTGTGTTTTCATTCGGCATATACGTTTGAATTGGATTGGTGGTTTTTAAAAATTGGAGAAAGCGGGTCCCATAGTAAACGCGCTCGATTTCATATCTCCTCCCTATTTATCTATTGACCGAAGTTAAGACCCGACTAGGTGTATACATTTTCTTGTATGGGAAATATTTATTCTATAGGGACTATGTATATGAAACATAGCTAACGTTTGCGAGCTACAAAATATTCGCCAACCTGATAAAAGTTCCTGAGGGCACACTTTACAAAACAGGAATATTTTACGATCCTGCAAAATGTCTCTTAAATACCCGAAACATAAAATAGTATAGTGCTTCCATTTCATTTTGAACCTACCGCGTGTAACGTTTAAGTGAATATAATATGGAAGGGAAAGTTTTGGAACGTTTCGTAATGGCTCAGAAGTCCGTTCCTGAGAGCCTAAGAGGATGCGATATCTTCCTTGGTGCCCTCTCGAGACTTCCTGAAGGATATAAAGCGGATCATCGGACGCTCGATAGCGTTATGAAAATCATTTTCTTGAAGACGAAGCAGTGAAAGAACTTTAGGGCTCATTTCTTTTCTATTCTCTAGCAACAGCTCACGGGCAAAAAAGGTACGTTACTTTGTAGTTTTTAACTTTATTTGCAAGAATTCATGTATTTGAATCCATCATAGACGGTTTGATTATTTATTAAGTCGGTCTAAATCTAAATGAAATATCGCTATATCGAGGCTAATAGAAATGAACATATGATCTTTAACAAAATCAACAATCACGGAAAAAAGGGGGCATTTGAAATGAGAAAACAGTGTTACTTGGATTTAAATTTAATTTATTTGAGAAAACATTATTTAACGAAAACGACACCTTTTCTTTATTCTCACGATTTCTCATTATTATATACTCATTTTAAGAAAATATTATCTTCCGACTATTGAAAACAATATTTTCTTAAACTCTTTTTTTTCGTAAAGAAACTAAGTCCTAACTCTATGGAACTAAGGCTGGAGTTTTTCTTGTCTTCAGACATAAGAAGGAAGAAGACAGACAATATTTAACAATATCTGTAAACATAACCAAGAATGTTGCACTCCAGCCAAATTATCTTGTATTTTAATTTATTCTGACCATTTTTGGAATGTCCTTTACTTACATTAAAAGCCATTGCTTAACAACAATAATAAAAATGTGAAGACTGAAAGGGCACAGCCGGCAACTAAACCAGATAAATATTGCTGGACTATCGATTTTTTTTTTTACTACTGGACAAATAAAGACAACCAGATAGTTTTTAAGCCAGCTTGTTTTTCAATTCAATAAAATAGGCAATTTAATAAATCAGTATTTCGTTCGTTGGAAAAGGTGTCATGGGAATTACAACATTAAAGTTTCTTTGCGGATTATTCTTTGCTGGTTCAACGAAACCACGGATCTATCCGTTTTTTGACAAAACTCAATGTAATTGGACCTTCAAAAAAAGCTTAAATAAATGAAATCAAAATTTAAATTCGTCATCATATAAAAAATAGGAAACCATAAGGTAATGACATAAACACAATACAGAAACTCGTTGCATTGTGACTGATTATGGCACTAGATATCCCTTGTTGCAGTAGGATCTGTTGCAATGGATATATTGACATAGGAAATTGTTGTCGGTACATTAATTAAAAAGGTAAGCAAACAAATTTTCCGAGAATATGGCATGAGGGTATATATAATATTGCTTGGTTGAATCTAAGGCGCCCCCGCATTGCAAATACTTCCTGGAGTGGAATTTTTACCTTTCGAGAAAAAAAAACATTTCACGCAAGACAAATATCTTTAATCTGAAACGAAAAATCGCTTAGCCGCATTAAAATATTTTTCAAGGAAATTGAACTCTTTCTCAATGACATACGGTTCTTTTTAATGCTACAGGGAAGTTGACATTAGAAACTTCAATATTTTGTTATGAAATTGCCGCTGGAGGCTAGAACCATATTTCGGCTTAGGTTTTAATACTATGTAAATTGAATGGTTGAATTCGGGAGAAAGCCAAATAATAATAATATTAAATCTGTTTGAGCGTGACATTTTTATCGAGACAAATAGTTTCTAATTGAGAAAAATAAATTCTTCTTTCGCAGGGTGAGGTAACAAATTTATAAATGTTGCTTCATATATGGTATTGCGAATATATGAAATCAATATTTATACCTACAAAAGGGGGGGGGGGGGGGAAATAAAATTTACTATGCCCTTAGTATTTCTCCGGGCTTAGAGCCCGCCGTACGAGTTCGGGACCGTCTTGACACCTATGTAGTCGAGGTGTAGGATAGGCCGGTAGACATTGCTCTAAGGATCAATGCTGCGGCAAATAGTCAGCGCAATGATTGTCCTGACAATTTTTGGGTCAGCGAATTGATTTTTCAGCACTACAAAAATCTCACATTGTAACCTGGAGTAAAATAAAACGGATTTTTATAGAAAATATCACTATTTTAAGAATTTTGTTTCACAATTACTCTTGGGCCAAAATTGACGCCGTATAGGCAAACTCGTTTGGGATTAATAGAGCCCACGGGCAAGTGAGTGGGTATAAAGTGATGTATGCGTTGTAAAATTATTCGGATCGACCACAAGGCGGATCTTTGTGAGCCCATATTTTTCAACATATCTAGAAACGGAGGAAGCGTCGGGACACCTACGCAACTTTTTAAACAAAATTCAACATTTTGTGGTTAACACTTTTTTATTAAAGATGTTGAGAGCCCAAAAGACTAGGTGAAAAACAAAACTTTCTTTAAAATCACAAAAAAATTGTTGCTAGCCCTAAATACAAAACTTTAGTCAGGTATCTTCAATATGTCTTTAAATATCTTATCTTTCATCAGAATCACATCTTTTTTTTCAGTTTTACGTAGTAAATTATTACGCCCGCTGGCTACCTTCTGCATAAGTACTCAGAGTACGCTCCCGAGTGCTCAGAGCCTACCGACCAGTTATTGCCTGCACGTATACTGGCGCTAAGCTCTTGGCTTTTTGAAATATTCGAAATGTTGGCAAAATCACAAAATAATAATAAACAGCGTGAAAGCGGAAATCTTTTATCGGGATTTCCCGATAACATTTGCAATTTTCAAGCCGGAAGAAGACAGCGAGAGTTTTAGTTGTGTCAGGTGAGATGCTATGCATTTTCAGAAATAATTTGAATTCAGGTAAGCTAGATGACGAGAAACTATCTGAGATTTTTTTTTATGCGAACTGACATGGATGGCTAATACCACACAACTACCGTTATGATATTAGCCCAATACACCACATTCCCGAAGGAATTAGGTGCCATGTGCCAGGACCTTACCTTTACACGGCTACATTGAACTGGATGGAAAACACGGACAATTTTTCAATGCCGCTTCGACCATCTTTTCATCCAACGCGATGGTACCAACCCGGGCGGGCTTAAACCCTACCACCTAGTAGGGGAAGGGGACCTACAGTTTTACATAAATTCCGAACCATGGAGCAGCTCGCACTCGTGACTAAATGTACTTATCAGAGAAAGACAGTGGTGGATGTCGGAATTGAACCCAGGCCTCAGGTACGCTAAGCCAGTCCCCGCGCCACTAGGCTACGAGCCGCTCAAAAAACGTGCACAGATTTGAACTATGTTCCTTATCGTGCGTTTGGCCGATAAGGGCAAGGCGAAAACCCGTGTCCTCGACACTTTTGCTGTCAAACAAACAGTTGTCCAGAATTATGAAACAACAAAAAGTAAAACTCATACGCCCATATAGTACGTTTTTGTATTTGTATAGACATTTTTAGAGGCGTATATCACGGATATAAGTTAATTTATCAGAAAAACAAAACTTATAGACGTAGATTTATTTGATGTGTAGAATATAAGAAAAATATTTCTTAATTTGACTGAGGACACAGGCACGTGCCATTGTATGGAACTTCATCGCCTCATTATCCTCTTAATATGACATTATCCCTTTAAGGTGGCCCATCCCGCTCATCTCCCCATACAGAAGGGGAAAGAAGATCACGCCCATATTTCTTGTCATAGATCCAAAATTTTGCTCAAAATAGCTTTATTTGATCGAACTAGATGTCTGATGACCATTGGCATTGTAGAATAGTGTTTGGTTTCTAAGTTATAAGGTCCGAAAGTTCGAATTTTTCGCGCGTTTTATACAATAACTTTGGAGGTGGATTACGCTTGTTGTTAGATTTTTGACTACAGCGGTCGTGGTTTACTTTTAGCTAGAAGTCGTTTTGAAATTAAAATTTTCGTAAATATTACTAAATCATTCACTATGTACATTGTCTTTTTTGTGGACATGTTGCATCTTCCTCATCACGGAGCCTGTCTTATTCTTTGAAACATAGAAGGTCTCAGAGTGCATCAGTACGGTTTTGTACCGTGAATGAGTTAGGCCCGCCGGGTTGGGCCACCTTAAATGCTATCACCTACAGAGTACTAAACTAACTTAATGCACTTTGTGCTGGGGACCCAGAAACGCTATGTGAATCATGATGTTTTAAATGCAGCACATGATTTGTCTTTGAGTATAACTAAGGAAATAACATTTCTTGGTGTAGTATTTGACAATCGTTTTACATGGAAACCACATATTGATAAGCTTGCTGCTAAGCTTAGCTCTGCATGCTATGCAGTAAAAAAAATTAAGGAGCTTTGTGGTTTAGAAGCTGCTAAATCTGTCTATCATGCCTATTTTCAGAGCATAATGTCATATGGGCTGATGTTCTGGGGTGATGCAGCTGAAGTAAATCGTATATTTGTTTTGCAGAAAAGAGCACTGCGATGCATGCTAGGCATGAGGACGAGAGATTCCTGTAGAAAGGTGTTTGGTGACGTAGGAATCTTAACTTTGCCAAGTGCTTACGTTTTTCAAAACATCTGCTATGCAAGAAAACATATAAATGATTTCACCCTTAACTGTGATGTTCATAACTATAACACAAGACACAAGAACAATGTTAAAGTAATTAGTCATAAATTAGTCAAAACATCTAAGAGTTTTATATGTAACAGTGTTAGATTTTATAATAAATTGCCCAAAGAGGTGAGAGATTTATCTGAAAATTCTTTTAAAGTTAAGGTTAAGAAGTTGCTAACACATAAGGCTTACTATTGTATTAAAGATGCCCTAGCTGATAAATTTGAATTTACTGAGATTTTGACTGCCTGCTGACTGGGTACAAAAAGTATCCTATTATTATTACTATTTTGACTAATTTTATTTTTACTAATTTTTGACACCTGATACATTTTGTATCTTTACTACTTTTATGATAAGTACTACTTGTAGTATAAAATTACTAACCAAGCAATTTTGATTTGATACAATTTCGTATCAATAATGACGAGGGCTCTATACACCCGAATTTTATTTTTATTTTATTTTAGTTAAGCATTATTAGTTTCTCGGTATTGGTCAAAATCTCATATAGGAATCTATTATTACTTTATTGATAGGGATGCTCTCAAACCATTATACTCTTAATTGTCTGTAGGTGGTAGCATTTAAAGGGATATGTAACTATGTGATCAGCTGACAGTAGTAGTTTATGACAAAACTCATAGTATTAAAACCTAATGTGCAAGTGTTTCACAGTGTTGTGTTGCCAATGGAGCAGTGCATCGCTTAAAGGTCCTTGCTTACGGTGACGCTTGGCTCAGGTTATCTCTTTCCCTAAAATATGGTTGAAAGAGGTAATGGCTGTGCCCGGCGTGATGCTCGTGAACGGGTGCTGTTTGTGGGCCTGTTTACTGGCCTGCTCCAATTGGCAACATATTAGTTGGAGGGGATTGTCTTTGCAAATAAAATGATATTTGTCATGAACTGTTGCATACGGCATGGATTGTAAATTTTTGTGTATTCATGTGAATTTAGTGTTTTACCTATGTTTTTGTTAAAATAATTGACAAACACTTTTGTAAACTTAGACTAAGTGGACGTTGAAAAAAAAAACAGCGGAGTTTCTTTCCAGTTCTTCTTCGCTGTGTTTTGTTTTGCTGAACTGGCCAATGCTAAAATATGACAAATCCGAGTGCAGTGTACTGTCTATGGATGATGAATAAACAATACAATACAATACAATACTAAAAAGTGAAGTATAAATGATATTCCTGCATTCTGACCAAATAACTAAATAATGCTTAGCTACAATTCGGGTTTGTTATTAGGGTTCCGTAACCAAAGGGTGAAAACGGAACCCTATTACGAAGCCTCCGCTGTCCGTCCATCCGTCCGTCTGTCACAGGGCTGTATCTCGTGAACCATAATAGGTAGGCAGCTGAAATTTTCACAGAGTGTGTATTTATTTTACCGCTATGACAACAAATAGGTAAAATAAAAAATATATTATAAATTAAAAAAAATGGGGGCCCCATACAAAAAAACGTGATTTTTTGGTGTTGATGGTAACATAAAAATAATAACGATATTAATTAAAATTATTCATGTTAATACCTTTACCAATTTAAATAGTTTCTTTATTTAGACTCCAAGCGACTTCTTGATGTAGAAGAACCGCTTCATCAATGGTAATTGAACCTTGTTAAACATAATTATGCCGAATCCGAAAGTTTACACCTACGTAATAGAGAGAAATAAACGAACAATGGAACTAATAAACAAATGTACTGGTCATTTAAGAAGAATAAATGTAATTTGTACATGTACTTCTCTTAAACCATTCATTAGCATGGACCTAAGCCGCAGATTATCATTTTGATTTGATCAGTTGCTAAAATTAGGCAAATTGTGTGCCAATTTGAAGCAATCAAACTTCGCAACTTGACGAATATTTTGATGGACTCGTGCAATATGAAGCAGCGAGGAGCAAAATGGAAGCGATGTGATGAGCGACTTCACGCACATAGTTTCTTACTTTAACGGATGAGACATAGCCCTGGTTGCACAAAGAAACGGCTGAGTTAATCAATGTTCAAAAACTTTTAGTGAACCGCATAGAGTTTCTCCCATACTGTCCACACAAAGTGACGTGTTTAATCATACTTTGACGTTGATTTTGATTTTTTGTTCTTTCGTGCACTCGGCCCATAGTGCGGAAATTGTGAACGTTCGGCAATGTAGGGTAGTGAATGCCAAGTCAGTTTTCTTTATGTGACTGAACATTGATGGCCAATACCATACGTACTATCATGATTTCAGCCTAAGACACATCATTGAAACTATTTTACTGTACGACTACATCGAACTTGACGAAGAAAACGGACAATTTTTATTTTATTAATCCAATGGTACCGATCCGGGTGAGATTTACCCTTCTACCTAGTAAGCAAGGAGTGGGACCTATAGTAACACGTGGTATCCGAAAAACGAACGACGAATCCTTTCGTTTAGGCTCTTACGACACGCACGGCAAGCTATGCGGTGGGACCATTTGTATTATTATCAAATTATCAAATAATTTGAAAACTACTCTACCGATTTACTTAATTATTCTCAAATATGTAAATCTTCTGCTAGTCAGCCTCGATAATAAATTACTGGGTTAACTAAGGATTCTTCTTTATGACTAAAGTAAATATCTTAAGTGTTAAGAATCGTTGGTTTTTTTAAAGTTTCCTTGGAATCAAATAATCGAAATAAAATGTAATGTTCGTAAACGTTATGGTATCAGTTAGTAGACGAGGGTAGACGACTTCAAATCCAGGCTGTAATGGAAAGTCAAAAAGCGCCTCCCGCGTGCTATCATTTTCAAAGTTAACAGAAAAATAAAATGGATTCCTAATACCTTTAAATATATGTGTTTTGTACATTATACAGTTGTTAGGATAATAATGGTCAGCTTACAATTTCGTATGATTGATAATTCAAATGATTTTTATTATTTTTTAAAATTGTATGTCTAGACCATGCCACATTTACTTCAATTTTGATCTGAGCAAAACGCATTATTCGCCCTCAGAAGAAATAGCCAAGTCCTCCGAGAAATGATGAAGATAAGTTTTAATGAACGCCTGATTATATTTTCCTTTGACAATGATGAGTTCGGCTAATATACATAACTCCGGTATAAGGAACTGAACTTCTGTCTTTCTTAAGTTAACTTTAAAGTTATATTGTCCCAGAGATAAAAGTTACTTTTAGGTTCTCTCAATCCGTGCTGTCGCTAACAACTTCACAAGCTTTGTTGTCTACTACTTCAGGTGACTATGTAAATACGAGATTAAACTTATTTATCTGAATATTTTTGAGGCGTTTTGTATTGCATACTCGTCATATGAGAATATCAATAAAATAAATATGTAAGAAAAACGTTTTCTAACTAGTGGTATTTGTAAAACCTAGATTTAAAAGCATTGAAACGAAAGTAGTAACTTTTCTCTCGTTTTTGAAAAGGAATAACGTGGGGTGAGCGACGGCTATCTCTGGACTCCGTACCATTGTAATTTGCCCCTCCTTGTTTTTCTCTTTTTAAAAGAAATAAGTTGTAGAACAATTTGGTTGATAAATTGTTAGTAAAAATATTTTTACATTTTCATCCAATGCTGAAATATCATTGTAAAGTTGGTGCCGAATGGACAAATAAAAAATACAGACAGACAAAAAAGCGAGACTTAAAATATTGTAAAGTTCAATTATGCTGTTAGTTTAAGCGTTAAAGAAAACTGAAAATCCTATACGTTTTCGTTTGTAACATGTAATCTTTATTTTATCCAGTTGTACGCCTACGACTTTAACTAAAACAATTTAACATCCGATTAACTTCACAGTGAGAGAAACTGGTTATTCCTGAAATAATCCATTACACTGTATTCCCGCAGCGAAACACGCCGATTGGAGTTCACTGACCCCACTTGCCGCCTCTTCTCATCTCGCTTGTCAATAAATTGGATAGTTTGAATGTTTAGGAGTAACTCAATCACAAATTAACGGCTGAACGGATTCTAATATAAACTTAGAGAATAATCTATGTTGTAGATGAATATATTTGAAATACCGAACAGTAGGGAAGAAAAAAATCGTCTGGAAGAATTGTTTAATATTTAATTGCATGAGTCCTATTAATTAAGAACCTTCTTGCTCAGTAAAATAAGAAATTATTGCTCTACATCATACACTTAAATTCGTCGGAAAAGGTACTTTTGGAAAAATCAGGTGAACAAACGTATAAATCAGTCACTCGGCGAACTTCCGGGAGAAGTGAAGGATAGAAGAATCATGCATCATAAACAATCATGTATTTATTTCATGAACAGCAACAGAACTGATCTCGCTGATCAGAAATAGATCCAACTAAAATTTAGGCACTATAAATTACATAACTCAAGCATTAATATTCAGTTTGACGGTTCACCGCACGTGTGGTAACATGGCCTCCATTCAGGAGAACATGCCTGTCGCGATCAGTGATATATGTCAACGGTCGCGATGCAGGTAGTTTGAGAAATGGCCGAACCCTCACGTTGATGTACGATTTGCCGTGGTATAAGAAGTCGAGCAAAGCGGGTAGTAAGTAATGTGCCTACCTCCGTAAGCCGTTACACTAAATACTATGGTTATGTTCCGCGTAACATTTAAAACAGTCATATGTAAATACATATGTATTAACTCGAATCATGTGTAAATACATAAATTATATTTTTTTTTGGTTGATTTGGGTATTTTTAGGGTTCCGTACCCAAAGGGTGAAAACGGAACCCTATTACTAAGCCTCCGCTGTCCGTCCGTCCTAACCGGAAAAAAACCGGCCAAGTGCGAGTCGGACTCGCACATGAAGGGTTCCGTACCATAAACTTACCTAACCTTTAATTTGTTTTTTTTTTGTTTTACCTATTTGTAAAGATTGCGTATTTATTTTGCCGTTGTAGCGGCAAAATAAACACACAATCTGTGAAAATGTTAGGTGCCTATTCCGGTTCATGAGATACAGCCCTATGACAGACGGACGGACGGATGGACGGACAGCGGAGGCTTAATAATAGGGTTCCGTTTTCACCCTTTGGGTACGGAACCGTAAAAAGAATACAAATGGGCCCACTCCAATGATTATTGACCGAGGGATTCGTCATTCGTGCTTCGGATTCCACATTAAACTGTAGGTCCCCTTCCTTCCTACCTTACTATTCCCCAAATTTTGGCTCCAAAGACTATGTTAGATTAAGAACTTGAAGGTTGCTAATAAAGCAATATATAGATGGCTGGTAACATTGCTATTCCCGCAAAGTTGCAATATATTTTGTGAATGCGACACATTCAATATTGCTATTTAAGTAGCAGTAGTAAATATTTACATAGCTAGTAGCACACTATTAGAAGGATACGTCGCGTAAATCGCAAATCTAAAAGAGTTGCTACAAAAAGCCGAAATTCGAGAAGATGTAATCAAAGTGATTATACGCCTTTGTCTCATTAACAAATAATTAGTAGTAAAATTAAGTCTTAACCTGTATTTCTCGGTGCCAATTTCACAAATTTTGTGTCAAGCCATTAAAACATCTTACTTGTGCTAAATGTTTTCAAAATGGCATTCTCTTGTCTGCTTCGAAGCTGTGCAAAAGCAAACATATTTTATGCAAAATTAAAGTCGATAAAAAGAGCATTGCACTAAATCTGGGTGGAAATATGTGAAATTGAACCGAGACTAGCTCGTATGAATAAGTTATGTGGAATGAAATGCATAGGAATCATGTCAAAACAAACCGCTCAACGTCTCGCCTCTATTCAAATTGGTCGAGATTTTACGATAAGGCGAGTTCGCTCATTGCATGAAAAGTATACAAAGTATTTTTATAAAAAAATATTCGACTTGATTCGACTCTTACGAAAATTGAGAAAATATATTTTTATAGAAGCACGTACCGTGGGCCCGTTAGGACTTTATATTCGAATGATAAAATTAACCTTTGTCTAGTCACAAAATCATATGAAACTTCATGATTTCCGCGATAAGCCTTTGTATCAACTATGTTGCTTAAAATATATTAAAAAAAACCGGTTCATTTCATATTAGTAGGCATGGCATGGACATTTTCTAAATTTCCTAACTTTTTAAGACGGTAGAAAACCGTAGAGGAAATTTAAAGAAAAAGAATGCATATCTCTACTTTGGTATGAAGCGTAGCGCCCCGGTGTTACGCTGCCATCACGTCGTCGTAGAGCCACTACGCGCTATCGTAGTCAAGTAAGGTTAGCGATGCTACAATTACCACAATATCGTAGAGTCGCTACGCACTGCCGTAGCTGAGTAGCGAGAACTACGCTCAAAATACCGCAGAAAAAAAATGTATTTAATTCACGGATAAATAGTTTTTGTAAATATTTAATCTCACACAATATTAATTGATGAAAACAGCATTTTATGGATGGTGTGAGATATTTATATTTTTTGAAATGAAATGAAATGATGAAAACAGCATTTTATGGATGGTGTGAGATATTACAGATCGAAAATTCAACGGTTTGTTTTTTTTTAATGTCAATCGCAACATATGGTGTACGCCAGAACCTCTTAAGGCGCCCGACGATGCCATTCGAATTTTAGGGGGCTGCGAAAACTATGCCGGCCGGTCAGGTGGTTCTTCACACCATGTTTAAAGGACCCCAGGTTTTACCTTGAAGGGAAGAAACGATCTAGATGATAGGAGGGTTCTTACTTTGTAGAATGTCAACTGTACATTTAGTGCATTTTCTCTCTGTTCTATTTTCTCCCCGAAAGGGGACGGAGGGGCAGCGGAGGAAGCAAGAGTATCTAAAATCATAATTTCAATATCACGGAAATAAAATTACTTTTTTTTTGTTGCTACCTGAATATTTTTGTCCCATAATCGGGTTAATTGAAAGATATTGACTTTAGGCAATAACTCCTCCCTTGCATGTACCTATGTGTATGGAAGCAATAAAGCATATTATTATTTTTATTATTATAAAAATACGTATAAAAAGCCATTAAGTGACCCAGAGAGGGCTCGTAGCTGTCATATTTAGCGAATACATCACGGAATAGGTCCCTTCAGAGATAACTATATATTTTTTAAAGACACGTAGAGAGCGGTAGGAGGGTGAAGCGATTCCTACCATTTATTTATTTTAGTTTATTGCACTTAACAAATTCTGGCAAATGGTACAACTTAATGCCGGAGGTATTCTTTACCAGTCTACCTTTGGGTATCGTGAGCAGTAGTGCGAGTAGCAGTTATCAAGATTTTTGTAACTATATTTATTATTTTATTCGCTACATATCTATGTATCGCAACTCCTGAAGGTTATTGGAGGATGGACACTCAATTGGTTTACACTCAGGTTTGCTAAAGTGCTCTTCAATACATCTCTTTCAGAAACCTTAAGAAAACTCATAAAAACTACTAATTCATTGGTTATATTTTCTACTAAGTAATTATAATTGTAGTATATGTTTTAACCCCCTTAATGCAACATACGACGGGTCATCACATAAGAGGTACCTGACCATGTTTATGGCTTTCAAACACACACGGGGACTACGAAAACCATGCCGACCGGCCAGATGATTCTTCACACCATATTTGAAGTAGCTCTCAGTTGATTTATTGAATGTGCAAAATATCAGAAAATACTTCTTAATTTGGCTGAAAAAACAGGCAGGAGTCATTGTATAGAACTTGATCACCTCATTATCCTCTTAACAGATGTGTTTGATGGGAAAAATCACAGACCTAGCATGAGCGCGCTGATGACTACGTTTGAAATAGACAAACGATACTTAACCCACGATAACAACTATTGTAACGTAAAGTAATAGAATGCTCACGCAGTTTGAACTTATTACTTTGCGGCGAGACCACAATGTATTCTCACGTGACACGGGTAAATAATTAACAGTGAGGACGCTCCAACACGCAATGTATTATGTACTACGTATGTATTATGTATACCTGGATACTTAGCGATTGATAGAATATGTATTTCTATCGGCATACATGAATATTTCCAAACAGTAGTCGATTCTGTAAAGTGTAATCAGAATACTGTTAATATTATTACTGTTAATATATTATTCATACACTTATTCACTAAAATTCTTTCTTATTCATTAAGGCCCTGGTACTAGCCAAATCGCAAAGTTAGACGAGGCACGAGGCAAGTTAACTAACTAAGTCTGACGATTACAAGTGTCATTCTTACAATATATGATTCCTTGTCTAGAAATCAACCTATTTTGGTTAATGTATGTTTCCTTTTTCTATACAAAATACATTGCGGAAACGGTGTCCATTTCCGAACTTTTTTGACTGAATGTAGAAATCTAAAAGCAAATGGAATTTTTTGTTTATGCATATATGCTGTTGTTGCTTATATCTTGAAATCGAATTACTTTCAGATTTCTAATTAGAAAAATGAACTTTTTTATTTTTATTATTATTTAAATAAATGATGGAATCAAAAAATATTAACAATCCATTATCAGTCTGGAGTTCTATTTGGATTTGCTGAAGCGTTTCACTACATATTATTACATTTGTTAAAAAGTGAATTTGTATGGCGCGAGTAGTTGGCTAGTCCTAGCGCCTTAAATATTCTCGCTGCCACTTTTAACATATTAGGATGGGGACCAAGAGTTTTACATTGGTTCCAAGGCCTTGAGTGAAATACAGTGTTGCATATCCTGGAATAACAAGGCACAATAAATCACAGTCGTTAACCGCTAGAATAGTGCTACGCGAAGGATGATACTTGGAACAAGACATTACAATGAAAAATTGAGTTTTCTTCGATGCGCAAACGAAATTGACGACATGGAAAATTTCTCAAGATGTAATAACACGCGCAAAGGCGATGGAAATTGTATATCTGATATTGTAGAGTGAAACGCCTTTGAACGTGTCTCTTAGGAATCGTAGAGCGAGGATATTCTGTCGACTAATGGACGATCGACAGTTTAATACAGAAATAATACGCAAAAGTGGTGATGTAGAATTTGCAAAAAAAGAGGCTTCAATAATTTGCGCCAAATTACAATCGCTTTTATAAAATCGGTCTCCTTTTAGACTAACGCAGCCTAGTACGTAAGCTCACAATACATTTTTAGGGTATAAATATGAGTACCAGGCGCTTGTCTGCAAAGATAAACTAAGTTTTTAAGACAATCTTTAAACATAAGGTCATACGTACATTTCGAAAAATATTTTTAGGTGACTTACATTTTCTAGTAACAGATCTGTTTGATTGTATGCCTTTAGATTAAAAAACTCTGTAATATATTTCCTTCTAATATATTTTTATCGCAATAAAAATATCGATTTGATATAGTTACAACCTCAATAATTGATGTTACAGTTTATTTTCGTCATCAAATTCTCGAAAATAAACTATCGATCCCAATTTTTCATTCCCATGGGAACATATTTCATTATAATTGCCCTCCAGCATGTACAAAGGCTGTTTACGAAAGAATAAAAACATTTTTAAGAGTAATATATCAAAATAATGGAAGACTAGCGGTGTTTTGGGAACTATAAAGTGTGTAAACGACCGCCAGTCACCTGCATCCGATATTGATCTTTCACTTCATTTAATTTTCATAAAATACACTTATCAGACACTAAATGATAAAGACTATGGTGCAGCCAGCGGGTATCGAGCTGATGCCTCCCGGTTGAGAAATTCGTACCAAAACCTCTAGGCCACGGACGCTATTAAAAGCTTGATTGATTGATTGAAAATTCTTTAATACGCCACAAAAAAACAATTTACAAAAGATAACACTTATCGCAGGCGGGCTTATCACTCGAAGAGATTTCTTCCATCCGACTTTTGGGTGTTTGAGAAGTTCAATAGAGATATATTCGTAAATGTAAATGTAAGTCTCTCGTACTCGGAGATGAAAATATGCAAAATTAGACGATGAACCAGGTAGTTACAATTTCAATGTTTACAACATCTAAGAGAATAGCGCCGTCTAGCCTCTGTAACGAGAGTTTCGAATCCCCTTCCACATAACCAACAGTCAGCAAGAATACAGCAATGCAGCATTTCCTCCAAATGTTTCACCCTCGTTACGTTAGTCTTCACTGGCAACATTCGTTGCCTAGGCTCTAATTGTTTAATATTGAGGCGCCGCCTCAGATCATAGAGAGGAGGATATGTGCCATCTAACATGCCACATTTGAGAAGTATCAATCCAACAAAGCGAAAACGAACATAGTCGCAGACACGCTAGATGGTTGGTGTGGGTGGGAACCGTGAAAACGTAAATCCACTCGTATAGAGGCAGCATGGACCGAGACGGTAGTTAGTTCGCTTAAGAATTCGGGAAGCGCAACTTTGAATGTTAGTTGCAATAAATAACATACTGTCTCTTAGATGTTTTTACGTGTCTTTAGGACTCGAGAAAATAAGTCAGTCAGTCAATCAGCGTGTTTGCGTCCACTGCTGGGCATACGCCTCTCCAATTTATCTCCAGTCCTCCGCCGCCGCCGACGCACTTGATGTTGTCGTCCCACCTGGCGGGTGGTCTTCCCACACTCCGTTTTCCTGTTCACGGCTGCCAGTGTAGGACACGGTTACTCCAACGGAGAACATAAGCAGTGGGCGAATTCGTAAGCTAACTGATTGGCCGGTCGGTGTGTGTATAGTCATACAGACGAGTTTATGGGAACTCACTTGGCGGACACCATTTATAATTAGAATTAGAATCGCGCGCGGTGGCGAGTTTTGTTCTATTTGATACGCTTCCTATACGATGGAGTCGCGAGAAACGACCCATGACACCTCTTCTTTCTTTCCAGTCTGTGGGCGCCACCGAACGAGCCAGCCGGCTCATTATATTTTGAGTGCGGTCGACTCGCGGAGTGGTTAGATATTAGAGAGGGGATATTAAGATAGGCACTGCCAGGTTCCGTAGATACCGACGTTTTGACAACAATCATCATACTGTGGGTACCGGCTAAATAATATTCCCGCAGTTGTGGTGGAATTGTGTGATTCAAAAGGTCCTATATTGAATGGTGCAAAAACACAAGCGCTATTGAACTGTACATGGAGGGCTAACATGTTCGAATATCATGGTAGTAACCCAACATGCAACACGGGAAATAAATATCATGCCAAGGCCTTATTTAACTGGATCGAAAACATGAAAACCTTTTTTTTTCATTGAACAATATGTTTAATACCGCACCTTTGTCAGCCTCAATAGCCCAGTGGCGCGACACTTCGGCGATCGCTCTCCGAAGTTAAGCAACGCTGGGTCCGGTCTGGTCTTGGATGGGTGACCATTCGTCCGTTGAGAGAGGCTGGCCGTGGTTCGGATTCCACGTTAAACTGTAGGTCCCCTTCCTTACTTACTAGGTGGTAGGTTTGATCCCGCCCGGGTTTGGTACCATCGCATTGGATGAACGATGGTCGAAGCGGCAATGAAAATTGTCCGTGTTTTCCATCCAGTTCAATGTAGCCGAGCAATATAAGGAAGGTCCTGGCCTGGCACCTTGTTCCCATGTGGTGTGTTGGGCTAATACCATGACAGAAGGTGTGGTATTAGCCATCCATGTCCAGTCACATAAAAAAAAAACCTTATCCTAATACACCGCATTTCTGAAGGAATTAGGTTCCATACGAGGACCTTTCTATTTTCCCTTCCCTATTTGCTCTTGGGCACTAACCTCGCCGGTTTTTAACCGACTTCAAAAAAAGGAGGAGGTTATCAATTCGTCTGTATGTATTTTTTTTGTTTTTTTTTATGTTTGTTACCTCATAACTTTTGCCTGGGTGAACCGATTTTGATGATTATTTTTTTTAAATGATAGCTAGTGCTTCCCAAGTGGTCCCATTTAAATTTGGTTAAGTTCTGACAGTGTTATCCATGAGAAAATCATAAAAGTCTTAAATTTGTATTAAGATGTGCGCGACAAATGGACGAATAACTCAATATAACGCCAACCGATTACGGTGATTCTTTTTTTATTGGAAAGGACGTGTACTAATTAGTAAGTGTACTTCAGATTCACTAAAAATAAACAAATAAAAAAAAATTAACAAAAAAAATAACCGACTTCAAAGAAAATGCACTAAAAAGTAAAACATTATTTCCATTTTTGTAGTTACGATTTCTGTCATTTTTTGAGTCGGTGTCAGCCAAGCTTAGGTTCTCTTGATTGGCGCAGCGCGTGCCCGGCTGACGCCGACTCAAAAAATAACAGAAATCGTAACTACAAAAATGGAAATAATTTTTTTACTTTTTAGTGCTTTTTCTTTGAAGTCGGTTATTTTTTTTTTTTAAGGTATGCAATACATTATTTTATTATTATTGCATTGAATTGGATGGAAAACATAAACAAGCTTCGATAACCTTTCTTTCAATACCTATGATGTTAACAACCAGGGACAGGCCTAGCAGGGGAAGGGCACCTGCAGTTGAACATGTATTCAAAACCGTGGAGTAGGCCGCATTAGTGACGAAACGCACTTAACCAACTTAGAAAGAGAAAGAAAGCGGTGCATAAACGGGGCGGGAATCGAACCCATGACCTCTGACACAAAATGATATCCCTGCGCCCCTGAGCTACGAGCCGTGTGTGGATCTTAAATGGAGAGCTCGTTTGACAATAATGTAGGTACGTAGGCTTCTGTAGCTCGGGTGGAGGTGTGCGGGCGACAACTGAGTCGCGATCGATAACTGTCGAGCCCTTCCGCTCAATTGCACACCGACCGCACCGCTTGCGCCGACATTCTTATACTTTTCTCACAGATTACAATCTGAGCTTTCTCACCCTTAGAGCTGATTTTTCAGTAGTCAGATAAACAGCCAGATAACTATTCGACGGATTTATTTACGCTTCTGCTTATCCATCCAATATAGTAAGTTCATATGTTTAGTAGTAAAATTTTAGTCAGATAAATGTGAATTTGTACTATCAGTCCGATAATCTGCGGATTGAAAAATCGGCCCTTAGAGTGTTACATACCGACGGGCGATCGTCAAAGTCGTTTGAGCATTTGAGCGGCTCGTAATTTAGTGGCGCAGGGACTTGCCTTGAATTCCAGAGGTCTGAGTTCAGATCCACGCCCCTTCATGCACCACAATCTTTGTCTTTCTGTGTTAAGTGGATAAGCGAATAAGTGCATTTCGTCACGAATGAAATATGTTCCATGGTTCGGAAAATGTATTCATATGTAAAACAGTAGGTCCCTTTCCGTCCTAGGTGGTAGGGTTAAGGCTCGGACCCTTACTAAATTAGTGCCAAAGTTTTCAGAAAGAAGCGGGTAAACTTGAAAAACTCTATGAAAACCTAACCGTTTTCAAGATGTTGGCACATTTCTGTATTTTCGAAAAAAATACTTCTTGAATATAATTTATTTTGCTGACTGAACAAATGGTTTTTCCATTAATAAATTTTTACTTTACCTAAGGAAAAACCAATCTATTTCAGTAAGCAGTTTGGCAAAGCTGCCTATAATTCTAGACAAGAAAAATAATTATTTAGAAATCTTATACTTTAATGACTTAAACATGGTAATGGTGTAAAACAATAATTACTTCACTCTAAGGCTAAGATAAATAGACGTAACGGAAACTAAGACTAACGGAAAGTAGTACTTTGTGACGTCACTTTGACACATTTTGTATGGACGCAATCTCAAAGTAATGCAAATGGACGTCACAAAGTACTACTTTTCGTTAGTCTTAGTTTCTGTTACGACTATTTATCTCAGCCTAAGAGCCCATTAGGCTACAAACTAGGTCAGTACATTTTATTATTATACATTCATTTTGATTTATTACTGCTTTGTGCTTTGTATCATAAATGAATGTGACAAAAGTAAAAGAATATCGATGCTAGTCTATATTTCACAAACCAGACGAGACGTTAGTGGCGCAACGTTGGCTCTCATAATTGCAGACTAGAGCTAAATCACTAAATTAATACCAAATTTAAGCACATTATCTCTCTAAAAGTATTTGTAGTGTATTTAAATGTTATTACGTACTGCATATATTATATGCTTGCTTATAAGTTTTAATATCAATCCTACTCTTATCATATCAACCAATCACACCGCACACCGAAAGCTAGGTTCATTGTCAAAACCTTCCGTTTTGGTTAATGCAATTTGACATGGATGGAACACCATACAACCATCCACCCACCACATTCCCGAAGAAATTTAGTACCATGCCAGGAACTTCACTTTTGAGCTCAGATACACTGAACTGGATGAAAAACACGGACAATTTTTCATTGCCGCTTCAACAATAGTTTTCTTCAAATGCGGTGTTCGGGTTCGGGCGGCATAGCCCTCGCAGCTAGTAGGGGGAGAGAACCTACAGTTTTACATGGGTTCCAAACCATGGCAAGGCTCGTATCCTTAACCAAATACACTTATCCAACTCAGAAAGAGAAAGAAGTGTTGTCCAGCGGGTGATCTTATCCAGTTTGGAAAAACTTAGACGATCCGCTCGGAGGAATTTCCAAAGTGAAAAAACGGAATATTTTTTCGTTTCAAATATTATAAAAACATTACTAAGTCTATGTTTTTACCACAAATTCTAAATTAATGCAATCGATACAGGTAAAACCTAGAAAATCTTAATTACCCTTAAGGAAAAAAAAATCGGACTTAAAACAACATTCCACTGCATTGCATTGTATTGCAGAAACACATACACAACACTAATTATTTATTAAGATCACGTAATATTGCACATTGCTAGATATTCTGGCAATGTGTTGTTGTAGTAGCAATTAGAAATTTTTTTAGTTACATGGCAAATGGTGTACGCCAGGATCTCTTAAGGTAATCACGTAAGAGACCACGCCCATGGGATTTTGAACTTTCAGCGTTTGAAGTTTGAAGGACCTCAGGTTGTACTTTGGGGAAAATTCCTCGGAAGAAAGTTAATTCTATAGTTGAAATGGAAACTAAATCGCCCGTCCATTGATTTTTATGTTTGTACAGAAATTTTTAATAATATTAATGTGTTGAGAATATGTCATACCCAAATATTAAAATCCATGGACGGACGATTTCGTATAAGCTAGTCAAATCGATGATTAGAGATTTAGTGATAAGTAATACTTAACTCGTAATATAGGCTAGCAATTTACAATAAATTTGCCGCCACTCCTTCGTTTGCGGTTATCGAACTGTCATGCATGTAAACTACGTATACAATATTAAAAAAAATATTTTATAGTAGAAAATAAACGAATAAAACCAGCGTCATAAATTCCAAGGTTGATATATTTCTGGTCAGGTTTAAAAGGCACTTTTTATATTCAGCAGAGCCCTAATGTCCTTCTCAATTTGAACAAAAACAATCGACTAGCGAAGATAGATCACTCACAGATTTCTGTCACGTGCGGGCGCTGAGTTCCATTGTGATGTCGATTGCCTCAATTTGGAGTAAAATGAATGACCCTTTTTGTGGCCTCAGCAATAAAAGGGTCGAGTGACCTAAACCCTGGAGCCTGGAGCCTGGAGCCTGGAGCACTGTCCTTTTTTCGATCGAGATTTACAAATAATTTAAATAATGAGAAATTCGATCTTTACTTTCAAACACTAAAGGACAGAAAACATAATAATGAGTTGATATAATTTCGTTCCAAAAAGGACCAGGGCTCTGTGCACCTGAATCGTATTTAAGAGGATAATGAGGAGATCAACCTCGTGCCTGATTCCTCAGTCAAATTAAAATATGTTTTTTTATATTTTGCGCATCATATGAATCGACTGAGAGCTACGTCTGTATGTTTTTGTTTTTTTTACTTCTATACTTGATATATGTCTCTAAACAAATTTATATAAATACAAAGTCGTCTATCTTGGATCCAAGTTAAGTTTTCGTAAAAATAAACGGACAGACGTAGGTTCCAGGTAATATATTTAGTGAAAAAAAATTAGAAAATAATTTGACTGAGGAATCAGGCACGAGCCATTGTATGGAACGCGTTCACGTCATTAGCCTCTTAGGCAGGATTGGGTTCTAGGTGTTGGTGAGCATCTCACACAGGACGTATTTTTCCTGATTTATTGTGGACGTTGCTCTCAAACCATTATACTCTTCATTTTCTTTTCACGGTACCATTTAAATGAATGATATTTCATTATATTTATATTATAATCTGAATAAAATTAATAAATTGATTCCCGGCGTGGTTTATTGTCGATTCTTCTACGTCCGTTCACCACGTTTAAAAAATTATGAATCTTCTCTCTTGAACATCTCTTTTGAAAAAAACATCTCAATTTCAAAGCATGCAAGTTTATCCAACTAGTTTATTTTTGAATTGAATTCGCTTTCATGGTGTTTAACATAATAAAATACATTTATTTTTCAGTGTACGCACGAAGACAAAAGTAAATTCATGAATGGTCAAAGGCTGTAAGTTCAGGCAAGAAATAAGCAAAAAAGCTTTTGTTTGAAAACACCTAATGCCGAAATATTGCTGCATTTTATCACCCTTATATTGTGTCTCAGGATCCGTTCCTGATTCCCGATCCTGAGACACTGCAGCTTGCGTCAGCCTATCCACATAGAGTGGAGAGACGGCGGCGCGGAACACATGAGGGGGAATTCCGATTTCTGTTGAGCAGCTACGGAAAACCAGATTAATTGTTTCACTTATTTATTTGTTATGTGTATTATTTCTGTAAGCAGAAATTATATGTTTTATTGAGTATTGTTCTTCTTGGCTTTCGTAGCTTTGATTACATTCGGTGATAGTGTACGGTCAACATAAGGTGTGATGAACAAAAACAACAGTTATTATCCAAAAAAGGACAAGATAAACGTATGAAAATGTAAGTACAGGGTTCCTATGAATGTCAGGTACATAACGCTTATTATAAAGAGGGTACAAAAGTACATAAGTCCCTACTTCACAAAGTCTGGGTCACAGTAGAGAAAAAAATCAGTGGGGAATTGCAGTGGGGAATTGAAGTGGCCATTGGGTGGTGAGTAAGAGGTGAGCCTCACTTAAATGTCAAATTTCTCTATTCAGTTCCATTTAGATCCTCTAGCCCCATTTAATTTCATTTCATTTATTCCCACTTCTTTTCATAAAACTACACCTAAGTTACGTAACATTTTTTCGATTAACTCGATTAACTTCACTGGTTTATTGATACATGTGTACATATGTTTTACTTTTACAATAATTTTATGATACACTTAGTGCCGAGTACACGAAAGGACACAAAATCAAAATCAACGTCAACTTGTGACTAAACACATCACCTTTTTATGCACAGCATAGAAAGGAGCTCAGTCAACTCCATGCAGTTCACTAAAAGTGACGTGTTTGAACACTGATTAGGTCCAATTTCTCTTCCTGCAATCGGCGCTTGGTATCCAAATGCTACTACTGAACTTACATTTTTGGAAAAACAGTTTAACAAAGAACAGAAGAAACAGCTATCCCCAATGTGATCAGTTTGAAAATGAAATTTATTAACCTAAACACCTAAAGTTTATAATATGTAGCGCTTTTTATGCCAACCCTGTAATGGGCATTGTGCTTTTGAGGCTGAGTTTAAAATCGATGAAGTTTTTCTCATGATGGGAGAACGATTTTGTGTTTTAGAGTTGAGAAATAAAGGATCAACAGTCACAAGTAAACGCAAATAAATTTACTTCTTAAACATTTTATTGTTTTAAGAACTGAAAGTAAAATTGGTGCCTTGTAATTTTTTAAGACAAGTACTTTATAAATAAGATTATGAAAGCCTCAATTTTTTTTCCACGCAACATTCAATAAAATGACATTTAGGTTTCTATTGATGTCAAACAATGATTTCCGAAGTTACGGCTGACGTTACATCCTGTTAATTTTCTAAAAGCTAGTTCTTGGTGTCCATTGTATTAACACAATTGCCAAACTCACTAACCTACTGCTCTACCATTTGTCTACTGTGACTGTACGGTACCGCGGAGCAAGCATGGATTGAGTACGTGAGCTGAATTTAACTGTGTAGGTAGCTGTGGAGACAACGCGGCAACTGGTGTGAATCCGGATAGGGTGGCTCAGCAACGAAATCTAACACTGTTACATTATATTTCTTGTATTGTTGACATTTTTATGAATAACTGTTGAGAACAAATATATGAAATATGAAATATTTAAGTTGTAGCAGCCGATGTTCCCGGGCCGCTCGGGTTTACGTCGTTTTTTATATTCATCTGACCGATTCCCGGTAAAGTGTCGTCAGAGAACTTTAGCGAGTACGGACAACCAAGTAATGGTTTGCGATACAGAACAAATAACAAATCAATTATTCTCCATGCACATCACCACTTAGGGAATGAAATGAAAAAAAAAACCCTCGGTACGGATCCCTCTGTCGGGAAGTAAGTGCTATATTAATCACGACAATATCCATACAAAGCAGACGAATTACAGAGTGACAAAAACGAACTGAACACAGATGTAGTTAAAAATAAAGGTAAATATTTGTTTTATTTTTCAATCGCAAAAACTTATTAAGCCACTTTGCATGAGATACCCCTTACTCTCGTATCTACATCGGTCGCCCACATTTCTGCGAAGAGCTTTCGAATATTCGTACATGTTTCGAGAAACGGAGGAACGTCAACTTTATTCTCGTTGCGTACATTTAATATAATAAAGCTTTGAGCCACTGGAAATAATATCGACTTATTTTATCGATAATCATAAAAAACTAAAATATGGGAATTATATATCTTTTATATGGGTTATATGATGTCAATGTACTCGTTTTGATTATTCATTTGTTCGTCAAATTAGTGTTATTGTTGAATAACAATTCCTGGCATGTGTGGTCCATAAACAGTATACATACATAAGGGGTAATGAGGCTGTTTGCATTTGTTTTGCGTCTATCTTTCTTTTTTATCCGATGTACATTTTCGTAGACAATGCGCTCTATCTATGTTTTGTTTTTTTTTTAACATATAACTGGAAATCTGCGGCTTATGTCTCAAGAGAGGGTGGATTTTCCTTTCATCCCACAGGTCTGGATTCAAATCCCCGCTTCGTTAATCACACTTTTTTTCTCTTTCTAAATTAGACAAGTTCATCTCGTTACGAATGCGAGCTATTACATGGTTTTCGAAATCCATGTAAAACTGTGTCCTGACCGGGACCGGGCAATAGATTTCTTCTGTGTTTTCTATCCAGTTCAATATGGGCATGCTCATAAATGGAGGTTTCCTTTGGGAATTTACATATGAAGTCCCAAACTCTACTTGCAACTATGGGGATGTTCATATAGGCTTCATAAAATACATTAGCCCCAGGACATTTTGGTGACAATTTTATAATGCCCTTGTCATATATTCCAACGTCATATAAGACAAAATACATCTGAAGATTAGGGAAAAACATTAATCCAGCTTTCTGAAGCTTCGAGTTCGCTTCTAAATGCCTGAATAATTAAACACAAAGGGCGCCTAAGTTAGACAGTTTTCATTACTTAGCTCTCGTGTAGCAAGGAAGGTGAGAATATTGGGAAGAAAGCTGCATAATTCTACGTTTCGAAAGAATGTCGGAACAGCGTTTAAATAAATATGTCTAAATTGTTTTATTAGATAGGAGACCCAGCCACGAAAGTTTACGTTAACAACTTTTTTCTTTTCAAACTCCTATCTTGTATGTACCAATGGCAGCAGAATGTATGCATTTAGTTCTTTACATCTCAATCTTTATTCAGGGTAAGAAAGCATACAATATATGAATTACTACATGTACTGATGTACTAGGAACTAAATGGGAATTTTCAAACGTGCTGTGAAGAAGCGACTGGCCGGCGTCTTTTTTTTTCTCAACATCTTTGAAAGTTCGGTTGCCCATGGGCATCGTCGGGCACCTCCTTTGTGAGGTTCTGGCTTACGCCATACGCCGCGCTTGACATAGAAAAACGAGCATTGGATGTTGCGCGTCTCGAATTCGTAAGCGAACTACCATCAGTTCGTTATAGTAATGCAAATGCATAAAACTATACTTTTATAGCGTTATTGCATATATTGGTACTTTTCCTTTGATAGTGCATAATTCGGTAGTTTTACGTGCCATTAATTTTAGTAATATAGCCGATGCAATTGAAAAACTAGAAACTAAAAACCTTCTCTTGTGAAAGTCCTTGGAAATGTTAGAAGAAATGATTGAACAGGGTAATGCCCTTCCGAGTTCACTATCGCAAAAGCTTCGTGGCAAATTAAATGCAGTTTTGTATAAAACCCCTGGTCATGAAGGAATAAAGAAAAATGACGCATTAATGGCACCGGACAAACTCTGCCTGAAGAGGTCTCTGCAGAGATGGCGCCAAATTTCAAGTTACGTCCGGTAACGTCAGTTGACGTCGAAAGATCATTTTCAGCCAAATATTAAGAGACAAACATCACAAGCTTGCTCTAGAAAATCTCGAAAAATATATTATTGTTTATTATTACAAGAATTATAATAAATATAACAGGTTATAATTTGTTGTGTATAATTTCTCGTTTAACAATGTGAAAATAAACGTAAATTCAAATAATACATGGTTTTTTGACAGTCCATATTTTGTGCATATTTCGCCCTTTTTTAGTGCTTATTGCATGCATATTTTGGCATTTTGATGGTGCATATAATCCGATGTCTAGTAATAAATAAATAAATAATAAATAATAGCTTACGAGAGAGTTCAGCTAATAAGAAATGACAGGAGAGTCGCCACTTCCGTCCTTTCTTACTCGCTGACGCCACACATCGCGTTAGGAACCCGATATGTGGCACATTTCAGCTTCGCGACACGAAATGAACGCACCGCGCCAGGAAATTGCGCCGAGCTCTGGGTTGAATACGAACAGGGAACGGATACAGAAACATGTGAATACGGCGGTCGCATATTTGCGCGCACGATTTAAATATTTTTTGGCACGGTATTGCAACTATCAGGGAAATATAAGAAGTATGCACGCCTCTTTCATTTTATTTTATTTATTTAAGCTTTTTTGGTAGTCAAACTACACTAAGTTACGTCAAAAAGTGAATGATCTGTGGATCCTATCAACTCTGTAAAGAATCTGTAAAAAAACTTGACGACTTTTCCGTCCACATTAATGAAATACATACATAGATCTAAATGCTACTACCAAACATTTTTTTGTAGAATAGTTTAAGGCAAAGAACAAGAACAAATAAACAGGGCCACTCTCAGTGCAAATGGATTAGAAATATAACTTACTTAAGGCTGTTCCGACCCATATAAAGTTGTTTGCACACATAACGCAAAAAGTATTGAACTTTAAGCCACGAATTAATAATAAAAGTTTAATATAGTCATATTACTTGCAGCGAAAACAATTTCACAATTTCAGGATTTTTGGTTTTGTTACAATTTATTTAAATACGATTTTTATTTAACAGCGCCATCTAACGGTGTAAAACTTCGAATCGGCAATTACAACGAAACCATTAAACCTGAAATTGTGAATATGTTTTCGCTGCAACTACTATGGCTATTTTTAATATTTTTGAGGAATTCGTGCCTTAAAGTGCAATACTTTTTGCGTTCTGTGTAAAAAAACATTGTATGGGTCGGAACATCCTTAACTAACAAGAATTCAATAACATGTGACAAATTATTCTTACAAATATTCTCTGGTGTAAAAGCCGTCGTCAATTAACAACATAAGTCGGGTCTATAAAGAAATGAATCTGAATATGATACGTCAGTAAATATATTTTTATTACTAAGCAATTACGTAGCTTTTCCTTTTTTTTATGTATGTATGTCTAATCAACCATAAAGCAAGGACACATTAATTAAAGAAAGAGCCCTGTAGAAAGGACTACTTTATGAATATACTGCAAGGCTGGAATCGAACCAGTAAAACATAATATTCGTGGTTATTGCGTCGAGGAATCATCCAAATTGGCCGCATACATATATTCATTCATTACATAAAATATGAATCATACTTTCTAAAATTGACTTTATGGACATATTATTTTTAAATATTTGATCACTTAGAGGTTTTTAAATTGTTTTTTAAGAACCACGTTTTTGTAAATTCTCACTGAAATAAATAATGTTACTTATGCTTTTTACTGCCTATTTACCGGTAGAGTTACAATTAAATATATCAAATATAAAACTGGTAATATAATTAATTTTGGTCATGGTGTACAATAATTTATAACGTATAATGTAAAATATTTATTTTGAAGTCATGAGTGCAGGTATAAATCAGTTCGAACTATATGTTAATTAACGGTCTTTATTTTTCTTACTTTTAAGGATTATTAGAGCAAACATTTCTAGATGTATCTGCTATCGCTTTTTCGATTCGATTCCTAATATTGCCGTTAATTTTTGCCTAAAATCTCAGAATAATTAAGCTCCTAAGTGACGCCTTCTAAACAGACGGGTGACGTTTAAATATTATGTTGATGTTTTGGTTTGTGTTCAGGCAGACAGTAAGAGCCGCATCCTCTGACGAACTTGTCAAGGACAGGTCGAGGTCAAACTACACCTCGTGTCGGACATTTAATCCTCGACGCGCGAATACACGTCGTCACACATTAATGCTTCATAAAAATTCCACCCGGATCGTAGACGCTAGTGATGTCGCGTGTCACGGTTGTCGAGTTTTGCAATGCAGCACTTAAGGTGGCCCAACCCGGCGGGCCTAACTCATTCGCGGGCACGGTACAAAACCGTGCTGTTGCGCTCTGGGACCTTCTCTGTTTCAAAGAATAAGACAGGCTCCGTGATGAGGAAGATGCAACATATCCACAAAAAAGACAATGAGCATAGTGTATGATTTGGTAAGATTACCGAAAATTTTAATTTCAAAAAGACTTATGGCTAAAAGTAAACCACGACCGCTGTAGTAAAAAATCGAACAAAAACCAAATTGATTATAAATCTTGATTAAATAAGCTATGTCTGATGACTAATCTTTTAAAGATGTTCTTACTTTATCATTGCGTAATCCACCTCCAAAGTTATTGTATAAAACGCGCGAAAAATGCGAACTTTCAGACCTTATAACTTAGAAACCAAACACAATTTTACAATTCCAATGGTCATCAGACATCTAGTTCGATCAAATAAAGCTATTTTGAGGAAAATGTTGGATCTCTGACAAGAAATATGGGCGTGATCTTCTTTTCCCTTTTGTATGGGGAGATGAGCGGGATGGGCCACCTTAAGGAGGTATATGCATTGTAGATGGCGCCACGCCACGTAGATCGTTTGACGCTGTTTCTCATATAACTTCGTTAAAAAAATTAAGTGACCAACTATTACTATAGTTGCGAGTACATGAGGCAGTTTTGTATTTAATCGTTTTAAACAATTACGAAAAATGCTTTTTAAAATAATTTATAAAAAATATGGGAATATATGCAAAAAGATGCCATTTTTAATTAGAAACTTTTAGCTTACGCTTCATAATATCTCACAAATGCCAGCCTTTTTACAAATTGTTTTATATAATTATATACATAATCCTGTACTTGTACTAAACATGCTTAGTTTAACTGATTTGAATGATTTATTATTACAATTGATTAGTGTGCTCGCCAACATAGCAATAGACTTATTTTGTTTTATTTCATTTATTGCAAAAATTGCAACAAAGGACCCGCATATCTCCCCGATGGACGAGTTTGTCGCGAAGTTCGCGCTCCGCATGCAAGCACCTGGATTACTTTACTCCGCTGCACGCAAAACTGCCCGAAGGTTGACAACTTCCGAGAGAACTGCTGCAGCACTCTTAATAACCCGGTTCCGTTTAATTTAGTAGAGCGCTCCCTTCAACCCGAACTGTAGCAATAAGATTCTAAGCCCGCCGCTAGCTCATAGCGACCTCCAAAGACCGGCTATAATTGGCCGCTAAAATATATCTGCTGTTTACCATTTATATTTATAAATAAATCAACCCTTCGTGTGCGAGTCTGACTCGCACTTGGCCGGTTTGTTTTATTTCTGTGAATCTATGATTGCTAACACTAAATCGAATATCCTATGCTTGTAAATTATATGAAAACAATCAGTATAATAACAAAAATAAACAAACAATAAAGAGGACTGTCGTTCCAAATTGTTTTTTAAATATATTTTTTTAAACGAGCCATGACTGTAGTCAGAAAATATCAACTTTACAAAAACTCTGGGTATGTCTGGAATGGAATGGAATTCTGTAGAACGGTTTCTTTTGCCTGAATTGGTACGACTTCGTGGAAGAAGAAAGTGAACATGAATACCAGTATCCACTTGAGCAAGCATCACGCTTTATGTGATTTTGCTCTGAAGAAGTTTGTGTAGGAACATCATATCCCATATATGTAGTGCGCATTCATCGATATAAGTATTGTATCGACTGGTTCTCTTACCCAGAGGTGCGGTTGGCAGATCCTAGACAAAGTGGCCTAATAATATTTTCCTTGGTTTTACGACGGTGAAGGTTCTAACAAGCTCTGACAGGCTTATTCATTAGCAAACCGCGTGCCAATGCTATAAATCTGGGGAGAAAAATTAGGACCATTTTGGAAATGCAGTCGGTTACTGCTGTCTCCACAGATAAACAAACGTCTTTAACGTTTGAAGTTACTGGCATTTTTTGTAACTGGCATTGACGTTAGTGCGTCGTAGTAAGTAGCTGAAATGTTCACAGTGTGTACTTATTTTTAATACTAAAAACTGTTTTTTGTTAAATATTGTAATATGGTACGGAACCCTTCGTGTGCGATTTCAACAAGCACTGGGCCGGTTTTTGATTGCCGCTTCGACCATCTGGCGATAAATGCCAATTGCATGCTAACCGGGTGGGTTTAACTCAGGGAATCTACAATTATACGTGGAATCATCATAAAACACCACTAAAATTTATGTTATATATGTCAACAAACATAGTTATTTGAATAAAATGTGTACGTTATTTATGTTCATAACTTAAATACACAGTATGTATTGAACTTTATTAAAAAAAAAATATGATTACAAAATGGATGTTGGATGGAATGGAGTGTATACACCTCAAATTATGTCATGATGACATACTAAAATTTAAACCAATATATATGTATAAATAAATATCTTCTTATTTTAAAAGATTAAACGGCTTTCTACTCACGGCATGATTTGTGCGGAGCACGACGTTTCGAGCCAAACGTTTGGCTCGTCTTCAGGTGAGCTCCCGTGTCCAGCGGCGGCCAACGGGGAACTGTCAATTTGACGTGTTCCAACTACCCACAACTACAATCTTCGCCAACGGCGGAACACGTCAAATTGACAGTTCCCCGTTGGCCGCCGCTGGACACGGGAGCTCATCTGAAGACGAGCCAAACGTTTGGCTCGAAACGTCGTGCTCCGCACAAATCATGCCGTGAGTAGAAAGCCGTTTAATCTTTTAAAATGAACAGTAACCACGGTAATCTAAAAACTTACATAAATATCTTTATATTTAATTTTTTTAAATTTATTTATTCAGGTTTGCCAACAGGGTAATACACGTAAAATTGACACAAGTAAACATTTTACAATATTGTTTCGTTTGTGTACACCGCACAAGCGGCGAACACAACATGCTTAAATATTACAGAACTTAAGGTACTATATATTTGTAATTGATCTCACCTATGAATAGAATAAATGTACTTTAGCCTGTATGTTTCATGGCAGTGTTTTTTTTATGAAAAACCCGTATGTGTGGCTGTGCTGAGAGACCAAAGGTACCTAAAAAACCAAATACACCTCGTCTCGCGACATCGCGCGAATCACCATACCAGATTGTCATGAAGCTATAAACGAACGTAAATTCTAACGAGAATTATCTATATGTCACCCTTAGATTAAAGATGTGCCATCGCCGCGCCTACTATGAGCACCGCTGTCTCCCGTTTTCTAGAACTATCAACCCAACTTAAATGTAATGCCACACGCAAACATAGCCGCAGATGTAGTGGAGACGATTTGTGTATAACCTGACGAACGCATTTCGAGATCACATTCGCGCGCGGTGGTGATGTTTGGACTGTGTGGCAAACGACGCGCGGCCGGATTATTATAAAAGTATTTGCACAATTTGTCCATACGGCGGTGTCACGTAAGGGAGCCGCATGAAAATCCTCCCTTCTTTTCTCTCGTGTGGTGAGACCATACAGGAAATATTTATGTTCAGAAACCACAAAAACGCCGCAAACTTTCCTTTTTTTCATTAATTTAGTTATTAAATTAAAAAAAATATGTCAAGCGATATTCATTAAATAATTCGGTCATCATAAAGAATAATAATAGAGCGGAAGTGTCGTGCCCGGGCGGCCTAGAAAGGTCTGGTACATAGCACCCGTAACGTAGAACATGTATGAAAAGATGTATGTCTGTGGATGAAGCGAAAGAGGTGTGCTGTGATCGTACCGTATGGCGCTCTGTCATCTCCGCCTACCCCTCTGGGAAAGCGGCGTGAAAGTATGTATAAACAATATTTACAAAACTATACTAATGGATCACTTTATTATTAAACATACGCAGTTATTATAATTTATATAATATATATAATTACTGACCTTTGCGCATAGTACTCGAAAAATGCGACCAGGATCTCGATAGATCTGGTCATAGCAGCCCACATTTCATCCTTCTTGCATTGTGAGGACATTTAAAATGTATGGGAAATCCACTTTTTATTTAGATTTCCACTTTATATTTAGATTGTCATTTAAACATTTAAAAATATGTTTTTCACAACAATGTACTCAGAAACCTTTTTTTAACATTCACTTTAGGATATAATCACAACTTTTAACATAACTATTTAAATATATTTTCTTTATTTTCGATTTTTGGTACATACTTACATCCACCTCAGTTACCTTTTAAAAGCTTACCTTTCTGTCAAAACTCTTTTAGTTATCTCCTGATGTTTGAGTTAAGTTATTAAACAAGGTTATGTCATAAATTATACAGGTGTAAGCAAACACAATTACATTGTTATGGCCTACAGAAGACAATCCAAAGATGGAAATTCATCCCTAGTAAGCTCACACATGTAATGAATTTTGTCCTTTTTTCAGTTCCACGAATATTATAAAAATAATTAAAGTAAATTAAAGCAATCAGATCATAAGTAAATATAATGTTTCGTACTAAGCAATTAAGTCGCTTTTTTCAAGGAATTTTATACGTATGTGTGTATAATCAACCGTGATGCAAGGACACATTAATTAAAGAAAGAGTCCTGTAAAAATAATTACTTTATGAATTTACTGCTAGGCTGGACTTCAACCAACATTACATACCATTCGCGGGTATTGCATCTACCATCATCTCCATCAAAACATGATTCTTTTGCAGGGAATTCAAATGGTAAATTTACGAAAAATACGCAAAAATATCTCTTTGTATAAAATGAGTGACGTCATTATGTACGAGAACACGGGGTTCTCTCAATATGCAGTCAACCCTTATCCCGTGAACAATAAGGGTCCTACAGGAACCCTTAAAGGTAGCTAGATAAAAATGTCTACGGTCCGATCGTACGCTAGAGTACGCCGCTCTACCCACGCATCGATCCCCGGAAATTTTCTCTACCCGCCGCGGTTAAAACGTTATGTAGCTCTTATGGCCTCGGAAATAAAGTCTATATAGTTATCTCACGAACCGCTGAATGTTGGGAGCGCCGTAGCTGCAAGTCTAGCACGTAATATCAACAGGTCTGTGTGAGTACCGGTTAAAAGCTCTACGTTGATATCTCTAGATTGGCTTTTTTATGGAAGTGGCTGCTTTTAGGAAGTAAACAATGATTTTTTAGGCTGTTCTGCCAGGCGAAAACGGAACAATTTTACATAATCTACACTAGAACGTCACTTTTTTACGTATGTGATTTGTATATTTGTATGAAGTCCTCCGTTGAGGAAGGACGTGACAAATAAAAAAAAAACCAACAGTATTGTAATTATAAGTAAAAAAATAAAATTTCAAAGATATTATTCTTTCTTAAATTTCAGTTTTTATGTATTCATTTTAGGATATGACTGATGTCTGACTCAAAGGACTAAATTTCAAAATGTATAAATGATAAAAACTTCCAATTAAAGTTGTACAAGAAAAATCTTACTAATGAAGAAAGTTAAACTCCCCAAGTTGTGAGGCGTCTAAAATTCAAGGCAATTAAGCTCATGTCTTGCATTTATATGAGCCGCGTTAATTAACCCAATTAGTATTCACAATTATTTTAAAACACCGCCCAATTGTCGGCGGAAACGCCTAGCAAATTAGTACAAACCGCGATGTTAGGTATGCACACCGCTTGTGACATACATACACAATACAGCACACATGTAATTAATTGACACTTGTTGATATTTTATTTTTCCTCATTGCAACACCGGAAACGACGAAAAGGATCGGTTAATCGAACGAGACTCATTTTTGTACATAATTCGAATGAGTATTTTTTTTAATTCGGAACGCACTCCCGCTCAGGATTCGTCGGTCTCCCGCCGCGGCCGACTAGACACTACTAGCCCCGTACTGAAAGCGCTTCAGCGCATGCTCTGCTCACGCTTCAGGAGGCCTATTCTGGGAGTTATGAGTTGATGAATCTGGAGTGCTCTCAGGAGAGGAATTCACTTTGACAATATTTTGGTATTCTGGTAATCGATCGCAGCGCCACATGAGTGGCATGAAATGAATATTTCAATTTTCTTCCGAAATCACCGCTTACCAAATTCTACATATACATTTCCATAATCGATCCGTAAATGCACCATAATAAGTTGGAATTTGTTTACAGATTTAGGTGTGCGTTTTCCGTATGTAAACTGATAGACGCAAGAATTGACCTCCAGGTGTCTAGCTAGGCGTACAGCACATAGGCGGGCTTTTGGTCGGCGTACAGGAATGACTCCACAGTTGGTTTCTGTATGCGTTACCGTGTTGGCTTAGGAGAGACGTATTTGCCCGCATATTAAAGCATATACGGCTGGGAGTAATTTTGTACGAAGAATAAAGTGCTATTTGATGTTAAAAGTTTCAAAGAGTTGTTTTATGTTATGTGTTTGTGGGATTCATTGTCAAGCAATTCTTACCTGACTGGCACGACCGATGTTGTCAGGGTTGTCAAGGATTATAATAAGCTAGCTCCTTGGCCACTGAGCTTTGCTATCCACCTGTTGTTTAATAGCTTATATCAAGAAAAAATATTATATTAGTACATATGTTGCCAATGTCCGATTGCTTTAAAACTGGTACTTCAATATTCTATGAGCTGGCGTTAGAAATAGTTCTGTACATTTTTTTAGGGGCAATACTTATCTAATTAACTTGGAAATTAAGGCATTACCTAAATATAAATCAATGACCTAAATTCAACGTTTAAACCAAATCGTTACACTGAGAAACCATACATACGTATACAAAACTGCTACGTATGCTTTGATGCGGAAGATTTTTCTTAGTTTATATAATGACAAGATTATTATTAATATTACTAGTGGATATAATTAATATTGAAACTAATTACGTGCTGACTTTAGTATCATATTTGATTAAATAAGTATTTGTTTGATTTAGGGCCGATTTTTCGATTTTATACTGATAGTATAAATTCACGTTGCTCAAAATACGGAAAGTTATTGACGGAGAATTATATTTTCTTTAACAATTATCTGACCATAATTTTACTAATAAACATATGGACTTACTATATCGGATATATTATCAGAAGCGTAAATAAATCCGTCGAATAGTTATCTGGCTGTTTATACGACTATTGAAAATTCAGCTCTTAAAGTAAATGTATTGAATCATCACTGTACTCACACAGCTCGCGGTATAAAGGCTGGAAGACTAACTTTGATGCGAGAGCCCTGGTCATGCACCAATTCCTTTCTCTTTCTGAGTTGGATAAGCACATTTAATTACGAACGCGAACCTTTCCATGGTTCCATGCAAACCTATAGATCCCTTACCCTACCACGTGGTACGGTTAATCCCACCCGGGTTTGTACTACCAAATTGGATGAAACTATGGTTAAAGCTGCAATTAAAAATAAAGGGAGCTCCTGGCATGGCACCTTACTCCTTCAGGAATGTGATGTATTGAGCTGATATCTTAAGCGTAGTTGTGTGATGCCACCCATGTCAGGTTGCATCCAAAGCAAAAAACCCAAGAAACAATTCGCAGTAGTAGTAGTAGTAGTAGCAGAGAAGACACAGCCGAGGTGGGGTGAGTGTCCATGGTATTCCCACATAACACAACAACACTCATCTACATCCAACTACCTGCCGACCTGTCCTCACTTCTCTATATCCTTATTAACCCTTCAGCTGGCACGCGGTTCAGTGGCTGGCAGTCAGCTGGCACACCGGTACGCGGATAGCCAGGTACCGTGCGGCATATATTTTCTGTTTGCCTTCTACTCGAGACTTGATCTGTTTATTGTCCAGAAACTAATATTCGTGTTTGTCTATCTGTCTAATCTGAATTGGATTTTTTTGGTGTAATCTATGTATACCAAAGAAATTAGGATATATGCAAATAAAACATATTATTGGCAGGCTCGTAGCCTAGAGGCGCGGGGACTGGCCTAGCGTACCAGAGATCGGGGTTCAATTCCTCGCCCCGACATGCACCATTTTCTTTCTCTTTCTGAGTTCGATAAGTGCATTTCGTAACGAATGCGAGCTGCTCCATGGTTCGGAATCCATATAAAAATATAGGTCCTCTTCCCCTACTACGTGGTAGGGTTTACGCCCGCCCGGGTTGGTACTATCGCATAGGATGAAAAGATGTTCGAAGCGGCAATGAAAAATTGTCCGTGTTTTCCATCCAGTTCAATGTAGCCGTGCTAATACAGGGAAGGTCCTGGCATGGCACCTAATTCCTTCGGGAATGTGGTGTACATACGGCAATTGTGTGGTATTGGACATCCATGTCAGGTTGCATAAAACAAATAAAAAATTAACACATACCTATCATGAGAATTGAACGTCAAATGGGAGGTGACACAGCTGTCCGTTGCCAGTTAAAGAACTTTCGGTACTGACAGCTGTTTCCGTTTGCCATTCAAAGGGTTAAGATGTTACACCAAGAAAATAATAATGCTTCGTCTTTTCGTTACATGTTTAAGCATTTTTATTTAAACTGTAACCATAAATATACAATGATTGTTTTGAAATTCGTTCCGTGCAATGGTTTTTGAATTTAATTTAATTTGGTCTTGCTAACGCCCTTTTAGCAGAACGCAATCAGCCCTTAATGTACAAACAGATCATGATTAATTGTCGGCTTATCTCCACAGGCTACCCCTCAAGCACCGCGATTGTTGCGAGCCCCAAAATCTTGCTGAGTCAACATTTGTCTTTAAAATTGCAAGACAATATTTGCGCAACACTTGAGCGGTTTGAGCTAGCGTTCAGTTAAATGTATTTAGAGCAACCAGATCGACCAAGTATTGCAACCAGTGTGTGGAAATAGTATGTAGAAGGTTTTAGGGTCACTCCGCCTGTTCTACGATGTGGTCACGATATTTTTGGTCACAATAAAGTAAATGGTAAAGGATCTAATTTTATCAGGTTAGAGACCAACCCTTTTATGCTAATTATGTCGGTCTACCTGCCCCAATTGGTTGCGTTAACTAGATTGGCTATATAATATATGTTGATGTATACCTGAAGATGAATATACTGATCGTCTGATCATATTGATACAATACAACAACCACCAGTCGTTTTTTTTATAAATTCCTTAAGTATAACTGAAGTTAGATTCTGTAAACTAAATCGATTAAAACCATGAAATGCGACCACAGATTTAATCAGTTTTGGTAATACTAATCAAGCATGTACTGCTTCATGCTTCCTTATTTGTAGCATTTATTTAATTTGTGTTCTTCTTTCTTCCGGCGTTAAAACTTCTTCAGGCGCGTTATCTAGGTAACGCAACCACTTGGCAAAGGCAGACCAACATATTTATCTTCAGAGGGTTGGTGAACCTAGTTTCAGCCATTTACGTTCTCGTTAACATTTTTGGCGTGATCTCCTAGTCTATACAGGACGTTGCTACGTGGATCTTGCATCCCTTATTTCTGCCCATTCAACGTTTATTCGGAGCTCCCCGGTTTTTTGGTTGAGAAAATATAACTTTCTGCTGACGAATGTCTTCCCTCATTTCTACAACTTGGGTGTTTTCAAACGTGAGTTGGTACTTTGCTGGGTTCGAAAATCGGTTTATTTTCTAACCCAGTAAATGCAGCGGTGAATTTGGCGTTTTTGGGTACCTTTGGTCGTTCTGCATACCGGTTTCTGATAAAAATGTGTTACTTACGCCACTCGGGAACCCATTACGAACTTACCTGCAAAAATAAGTTAGTACCAATCTCAGTATCAGCACAAAAGCGTAAGTATACGAAAAGTCGAAGCGAGAAAAATATATCATCTATCTCTAAATCAGATAGTGATCTGAAGCGGTATGTTTTGAGAGAATTTATTTATATTTAAGTTTTATAATAAAAAGTAATGACAGAAGTCCGTTTTCCTCTACTAGGCGGTAGGGTTAAGCTCGCCCGAATTGATACTAACACATTAAATAAAACGATGGCCGAATCGGCAATGAAAAGTTGTCCTTATTTTCCATCCAGATTAATGTAGCCGTGCTCATTAAGGGTACTCGTAAGTCCAGCAAGGCTACTAATTTCATCGGGAATGCGGTGTCTTGGAATGATATCATGACGGTTGGTATGGTATTAGCCATCCGTGTAAACTAACATAAAAAATATTGCTCAGTTTTTGTAATATATATTATTCTTTTATTTGTTTTTGTCTCCAATTGATTTGCAGAAGCTAATAAACCGAATAAGACATGATAAAATCTATTGAAAAGGCTATGAAACAGCACCAATTGGAATGACTCTATTCGTCAATCACACACACAAAAACTATAATAACAAATTCAAAATATTACAAACACCGAAAATAAATAAAATCACTTGAAATGAAAACCTATACATGTCAGGTAACGAGGCTTCCGCAAACGAACGAGCAACCACACAAATGAACAAACAAAAAGTTTCCAAATGAACTGAGGCTAGCACGTGCCTTGTAGTACACCACGCACTGAGCTTCGTACAAACAAACATAAAGACCAAGGGCTATGATTTTTATATTTATGATGACGTTATATAAATTAAATAGAATAATTGGAACACGTTTTTGAAGTTCAGGGTGGGTCAGGATATCTTTATATTTCAAAATGTTTATGTAGACATATATTTTTTATTATATTGGTTGACGTTTAAAACTTCATTTTGCATGGTTTTAAAAACCATTTACTATAGATGACACCTCACATTGTCAATATACTGGGTATATCTAATTCTGATGTAAGTAATTACTGTCTATATCATAGTGATGGTTTATACAAATGTCACGTAATAACCAAATAAAATTTAATAATAATGAAAACGTGACTTCTCAGGGCAAAAAGTGGTTGGTTAAATGACACGGCTACGGGCTCACTACTCGTACAATATGTCTAAAACATTATAAGCGAAACAAGGTCGACCATAATCAACCAATAATGAATGAAGCCACTAAATTCATTTCACACGGGCATAATGTTGTATACGTGACCGACCATTCGGGAATACTCGCAATTTGTGGACATTACGTGAGCGTTCAAAGACGTGCTAACATTCCGCACGACTTCTCGTCGCAGTGGACGTCGCAGTTGGGGGAGACGTTGAAGCAGATTTCACGAGGTATTAAAAAAAACATAATATTTATGTATGTCAAATCGTTTATTCTGCGCTGATACAATAAACATGACATTATAACAAAAGAGAAAAGTTATAACAGAAAGGAAATTTACATAAAATTAAAAAAAATATATAAATTTCATTTCATTTATTTAAACTTTTTGGTAGTCAAACTACACCAAGTTACGTCACAAAGATCCGCGGATTCGATCAACCCAGTAAAGAAGAACCCGCAAAGAAACTTCACGGGTTTATATAACATATTTTCCGTCTGCCGACTGTATGGAAAGGTATATTTAAAATCAAATGTTGCTATAATATGCGCCAGTAGAATAGACATCAGGACCGTTTTACACTCTCTGTCGGTTCCAACCCTAATTATATTAGGTGGGACAATAATTTCCTTTTAGAATGTATGTATTGTTAGTATTATTTATTCATAAATCACCCGACTTCTACTGGCTCGGGGCCGATGTACTACCCAAAAACCTTAGGGATAAAAAATGTTTTGCGCAGAAAGTATGTCGATGGTAGCAATATCTCATAAAGCTGGCTGATGGGTCTAGATTCAATGCATTTTCATTTCATGTCAAAGAGACTAGAATTCATCGTTTTACACAAAAAAATCCAAATTATGATTTAGTGATAAAATATAATTTTTATTTTATTAGGCACACAGTACAGAACACACTCTGGGCAATGACTTAAATACGAACTGTTCTTAACGTAAACTTTAAATTGAGACAGTGTCCCAGTCGGATCAGTGCACAGCGATGATCATGGCAAACAATGATTCGTTTAGGATTTTGGTGAGACATTAACAATAACATTAACAAAAAAACTGTGTTTAATAATATGTTACATTATAATATATCACAGAACAAGACGGTATTGTGACACTAAAATTCTACTTGCATTCGAATTGATCAACAAGAGCACAACACACCGACAAGCATAATAAAACAAACCGGGGTCTTATGGGATGCTACTCCGAAAAATGTTGTCATATCGTCGTCTATTTTCCCGTCACACGCGTAGCATTTGAACTTGACCTATTACATTTTGCTCTCAGATTTGTGGCGGCAGTAACACATGTACCATGAAAACTATGTTGCCATTCGCTGCCGGTTGCCAACGAGAAAGAAATCAGACTTTTCGATGCAAAAACGAACAATCGGCTATTGGTAGCCCATCATTAACCAGGCAGCGTTTATGGGTTTTTGTATTCAGCTCGTTTCCAAAAAAAAGTTGACTTAGGTACGCTTTTCTAAGTTCAAGCCATTCAAAAACCAAAACAGAGATGAGTTAGTTACGATTGTCTTGACCGACATATATATACATAGATAAGATGCGCTAATTTGTGTATGAAAAGAAGTTCGAGCATTTGCCTTCGGGAAGGCCAGGGAGATCATTTGAAGTGGCACATGATATAAGCCCAAGTCACTGTATTTCCTAAGGAATTAGGTGCCATGCCTGGACCCTGTACAAACACGGACAATTTTTATTATTGTTTTGACCACGCGGAACTACAGCTTTACGTGGATTCCTAAACATGGAAAACTTGCATTCATCATGAAATGTACCGATCAAACTCAAAAAGAGAAAAAAGTGGTGCATCTCCGGCAGCGGAACACAAGAACTCTTGTATAGAAGGCAAGTCCACACACCCCTGAGCTACGAGCCGCTCAAAACGTATGTTTAGTAAACAAATTAATGCCGACTATAAGGATTATTCGTTCTGAATAAGGAAAGTTATATAAGCTGCCCGGCAACAATAGTAGCAACAAATGAAGCAGTGAAGCCTCGGTAGCCCAGTGGTGCGCCGCCTTGCGATTCAAAAAGCTGGGTAAGCACCTCTGAGCGCAGTTAGGTTTTGGATGGGTGACCGTTTTCAACCGTTGAGGCTGGCCGTGGTTCGGATTCCACGTAAAACTGTAGGGTTCTTACTTACTAGCTTGGAGGGTCAATCCCGCCTGGGTTAGTGCCATCGCATTGAATGAACGATGGTCGACGCGGCAAAGATTGTCCGTGTTTTCCATCCAGTTCAATGTATCCGAGCAATATAAGGAAGGTCCTGTCATAGCACCTAGTTCCCATGTGGTGTGTTAGTCTAATATCTGACGTTCAGTATGGTTTATTGTTTATTGTTTATTCATCATCCACAGGCAGTACACTGCACTCGGATTTGTCATATTTTATCATTAGCCCATTAGCTAACTTATCTAGTAATGGTACTAGCCATCCATGTCCAGTTACATAAAAAAACAGTGAAGAGCTGCCTCGCGCGCCCACACGTCTGGTGGGCGGCGCGGTGTGTCACGGCCCTGCAGCCGATTGACTCGGCCTGACCGTACTTATTTTGATTTATCGACTGTGAAATTGAGAGCGTTTCAATAGGCAGTAAAACCTACCGTTTTGTACGTTACGCGGGAGGTATTGTCCCACTCACACGAACGATCAATTCAGGTTGTTAGACGGCATGTGAATATATTTTTTAATGATTAAAATATAATTGGTCAGATTAATTAATTATATAGAAAATATTTATAAGGCTGCCTCCGGCAACATTTCTAAACTTCGAAGTCACGTAAGAACGTCAAACTCCATACAAGTTTTAACTAGATATTTTGTGGTTTAACTTCTTCAAGCTGTCCAAGTCAAAATCGGAGTTCCGATTTGTATGAAAACGCGAAGTCAGCGTAAACGTCGACGTAAACGTATTTACGGCAACGGTGAGTAAGCTGTCATATCAACCTCGAACTCGCAAATGTTAGTTTGCTTAACGCTTCGCTTATCTATTTATTTGAAATGGCCAGTTGATCGGTTTGGCGTAAACGCCAATTTAGGTGGCAACTGGGACTACGGGCTCTGGCCAGAAGAACGTGCAAAACCCCTCTGTGGGAGGTGGGATCTGGTCAAATGTTTAATCCTCTATCTGTGTCTCCCAGGCTTCAGGCATATCCAAGGCCTATTGAAAGCTCAGTACAATGCTATGTTTATAACATTATTATTTAAAAAAAAATCTCATCTCCAGTAACTTATTTAAAGAATTAATTAAAAGAATTTAAAATTATTTCTTTCAAACTTCAATTAAATATTATGTAATATCTAAGTGCATATCTAGACATTGCGGATTCCATTAAGGCTGGATATTGCTAAGACCTAGGGATGACTGTTGACACAGCGACGTCGCTTCCTTCTGGCTAAAGGCTGCTGCTCACTGAACGATTTGAGTGAACTGTCGAATTACTTTAGCAGTAGAATGATTAATAATAAATCAAATCGAATTTGATTTATTGTGTTTATTGTAGAGAGAGCACTAAAACTAGTTTAGATTTGAAGACATTTTCTAGATTAAATATGAATAAATAAAAATTATAAAATAATAGAAATTATAATAAGTCCTGAACCTTTGAATTTATTAGGCTAGAAGCCTAATTCTAGAAGGTAAATTCTTATGCACCTACATAAACATGAAATATCGAATTACATTCACACAATCACCCTCGCACCCACCCTCAAATCACACATGAACACACCCTCTCACATTTTCATAACACAACACACCCACACAAATAATTCCTACCGACATGGTAATACTGTGTATTACCTTATTATTCGTGGGCATTTTAGTTTTAGTTTTTTGTTAATTTTTGTTAATTGTTTGTTCATTTTTGTTAAATTATATTACTTTTTGATAAATTTCTTTAATTTATAAAATATTTTCTTTTTGTCACAATCTGGACTATTTTTTGTTTTATATAGAGAAATCTATTATTGGCTTTATATTTAGTTTAATTTGTATGTACAACTTTTACTTTTATGCTGTTGATTTCTTCAATAAAATAAACAAAATAAAACAATACAACAAATAATTAATTCGTTGAATGTGACATGTATGTATGTATAATCGACCGTGAAGCAAGGACACATTAATTGAAGAAAGAGCCCAGACTGTTTGATTGTTCAATCTTTGCAGTCAATGTCCGCAACGCAGATGAAGCGTTAAATCAATGTATGTAGGTATAATCTTAAACACTGTGTTAGTAGGAGGCATTCATTGCGGGAAGAGGGACTGTAGGAGAATTCCAAATTATGGGTATACAGCAGGTGGCGAAATTGGTAGACGCAATACCCGCGAATGGTATGTTTTGCTGGTTCGGGTCCAGCCTTGCAGTATATTCGTAAAGTAGTTCTTTTTACTGGGCTCTTTCTTCAATTAATGTGTCCTTGCTTCACGGTCGATTATACATACATACATGTCACATTCCTTGGAATAAGCGACGTACCTGCTTAGTACGAAAAAGTATATTTACTTAATTCGTTGAATCCTGTTAGTCTTATATAAAAGAAATATTTCAGTTGTATTTGATGAAGCGACGAATAATTAACGGCGGTTGGAAGAATCAAGTCCGCTCGCGTGTCGTGATTTTGAACTATTCAACATTTTTTGTATGGAACCTCACATGGATGGCTGATACCACATAATTACCTTTATGATGTTAGTTCAATACACCACATTCCCGAAGGAATTAGGTGACGTGGGCCTTCCCTTTACGAACACGGCTTAATTGAACTGGATGGAAAACACGGCTAATTTTCATCGTCACTTCAGCCATAGTTTCATTCAATGCGCTGATACCTACCCGGGCGGGCTTCATCCTACCGCATAGTAGGGGAAAGGGACCTACAATTTTACATAAGTTTGTAGTCGACAGTATTAGATAATACATTGAAAGCAATGAATGGTAATAAGAAGCAAGTATATAATATTCCGAGTCAAAGAGCTATTGAAAAATGCTTAAAATTACAATTTTACTCATTTTATTTCCGAAAGAGTGCAATTTTTTTCAAAATCCTACGTTATTACAGACAATATCCATTATTCCATTTAAATATTAGATAAATAATTTTTGACGATGATGGCATTGGGAATTTGTATTTTATATGAAGTAATTTAGTCCAATTTATTAAATAAACTGATGACTAATAAATAAATAAAAAACAATATAATATTATATGTGTGAATAAATATAAAAAAAATATTGTGTGAAAGTTGTCAAAAGTCATTAAATAAATAGCACAGTGTACGCCTGCTCTAACCGCACTTTGCACTCTGAAGATCGATGCGGGCTTCCCGGAGAATGCGGCTTCTATTATTACAGTGAAACTGTGTGGAGATGGATTCTACACAGATTTCCTTCAAGTTAGCTACCTTCGAGAGCAAAAGTGATTTCGGAAATAACCTTGTTTGCATTTCAAAATAATACCATGTGAATAAGTAGAATAACACGTGTGGACGTTTCGCACTTGTGGCTCAATTTATCATTTATATATTTGGAAACACAAACATACAAACATACAAAAGACAATTAAAAACCGGCCAAGTTCGAGTCGAGCTCTACCATTAAGGGTTCTATACCATTGAGAAGATTTCACCCTAAGAAATCACGTTTCTTGTATTTTTACTATTTGTTTTTAAAGCGGCAACAGAAATACACACTCTGTGAAAATTTCAAATGTCTGTCTTCATGATATCTTACGGTTCATGATATACAGCCCTGTGATAGACGGAAGGAAGGATAGACAGAAAACTATTTAACTAGACATGTACCCAGCACCAATTTTTTTTATGTCATGTCATGTCATGATATTAGCCCAATACACCACATTCCCGAAGGAATTTGGTGCCATGCCAGAACCTTCCCTTTATGAGCACGACTAAATTGAACGGGAAATGCAGTAAGTTTAAAATTCTAAAACACAACCAAACAAAATATATCTAAGCCTAATTAAAAATGTTATTATAACCATATTCCTATCACTTGAGATAGTTGTTACCACAGATTGTCGTTACCCTAGCAATCCCCCACACATGCTCTTGATGTTTTATTAGTTTTTATTTTTATTTTAAATTCTAAAAAATATTGCCAAAAAACAAAGGTTTGTATGTTTTTTAAGAAATTTGAAAATTATTTTATTTTCCACAAGATTTCATGCTTCTTGTGAATGAAACTTACTTCTTTTATTTCTAACCGTAATGGATGCTCTAATGATCCGCGCATAATGCAGGAAATGACATTTTAATACCCAGCTGGCATCCGATCTGCCCTTCCTCCCCCGCCGCCGCCGCCTCCTAGCGCACCCCCCACCCCCACCCCGCCCCGCCGCCCATCGCAGTCGTCCGCCTACGTACGATTGATCGAAAATAATTACACTTCTAATTAGAGAGTTTTACATCTTTGACATGACGAAATGGCTAATCACAGCCCCCTTTACTGAGATTAGAACGGATTCAGTTTCAAGCCACCCACGCACTTACTCGATGCCTTCAAATTAGGTAATGAATGTCTTGGTTGCAACGCATTTTGAAATTAATTAAGAAGACTGTGCAAACCCACGCAGTAAGGGCTCCATAGAAGTTGTTTTAAATTACCTTGTTTATTTCAACACAACTTTTGCATAATTCCAATTAGGTACCAAAGATTTTGTTTCTTGTTAAAATTGATAGTTCCATGTTTTTAATACCTACTACTAAAAAGTATTAATTCTTTGGAAATGTTTCCGTTACAATAGCAAGCAAAATATATTTACGTAGTCTTCCTTGCAATCAGGCTTTAATCTATTATTACAACAAATTAAACTAGGTGGTCAGGTTGGTACCACAATATTGGATGAAACTTTGGTTGAAGTGGCAATTAAAAATTGTCCTTTTTTATTCCATTGAGTTTAGTGTAGCCGTGCTCATAAAGTGAAGGTCCTGGCGGGCAACTGATTCCTGTGGATGTGGTGTATTGGACTAATATTATGACGGTAGTCCTGTGGTATTAGCCATCCATGCCAGGTAACATAAAAAAAAAGCACTAACATTTTTTTACACAAAAAAGTCTCGAAATCGACACGAAGCTGCAAAATAATTATCAGGAAGTTAAGCTTTCAGTTCTTTTTATAATGGGGATAACTTAAAATGTTTATTTAAATATTAATTGTTTCGTCCGTCAGCTGACACAACGTGCAGATCCCGCCTCTTCACGCACGGCTGCCGGCTGCCCAGAGATGAAAATATTACAATTTAAAAATCGAACCTCTCTCGCAGCTATTTCGAAAGCGGGAAACAAAAGCCCATTCTCATCATGGCTTTGTATACATGTATTCTTTAATTTAGGTACACATGTAACAGTTTGGCAATAGATGTGCCGTAGGTAAAATGTCTCTATAATATCTAACCTAAAGTTAATTACGAATGAGCAACATACTTGAAAGTATGCATTATCATTTGGCTGCTTTTATGTAATGGCAACATTTCATAGTTTACCTTCATCCTAAGTAATTTTAAAACAGGGTAAGCGGGTGAGCCATGGGAATACTAAGATACACTTCGAATGACATCACAGAATAAAACATGACTTATGGGGTTTTGCACGGGAACAGACTGCCTGGCGCCGGTCGCCATGGCAACGGGATATCGATCGGCGGCGCCATACCGGCATCCCATTCGCACCTACGACTTTTTAGATACATTATCCATCGCTGTCTCGCTCCAAACGGAAGATGACTCAGCTAGGGTCGTCTCTCTTGTTCGTATGGACACTGTAATGCTCTCTTTCTATTTTGAAGTTTTAGTGGAATGGGTTCATATCCGCGTTTCGTTTCTCGGAAATATGTATGGCTTTGTTCGCGCCACATTGTCTTCTTAAATGACAGTGACTTTTAACACTGTGTTTTAGCGTGGAATTGAGACTGTAATTAGCGAGTGTTACATGATATGACGTTTCATTATGACGTGTTATGAAACGCTTACATACGCTAACGATGTATTCAGTCGAGCAACTAAGTTACCTCAGTAAAAGGCATGTATTACAAGTTTTAGCAAAGGATGCGGTATCATAAATATAAACCGAAATATTGTATTTATAATTCCACCCTTTTTCCGAACGAACAAACTTTTTTTCGGAGTTACGGAAAGTAATTTTAAAAATATGCTTGGTGAGTTGAGGAACAAAAGTGATAAATAAAGGTACTAACAGGATGGTATTTTTGTAGAAAAACCGGCCAAGTGCGAGTCGGACTCGCACACGAAGGGTTCCGTAACATCGTAAAAAAAACCAAAAAAAAAACACGTTTTTTGTATGGGAGCCCCCTTTAATTTTAAATATTTTTAATCTTACCTGCTTGTTGTTGTAGCGGCAAAATAAATACACACTCTGTGAAAATTTCAGCTGTCTACCTGTTACGGTTACTAAGATACAGCCCTGTGACAGACGGACAGACGGACGGACGGATGTACGGACGGACGGACGGACGGACGGACGGACGGACGGACGGACGGACGGACGGACAGCGGGGGCTTAGTAATATGGTTCCGTTTTCACCCTTTCGGTACGGAACCCTAAAAAGGGATATTAAAGGTACAGGCAAGTAATTTTATAAATACATTTGGCTAGTTTGAGAAGAAAACTGACAATAAAGGTGCAGGGGCGTTACTATGGTAAATGGTCTCGCCGGTGAACAAGCAAGTGAGTGATTAAATCGGAGATTTATATAGTTGCATTTCGTACCATACTAAGGGGTAAATTTCACTTAAGGTGGGCCATCCCGCTCAACTCCCCATACAAACGGGGAAAGAAGATCACGCCCATATTTCTTGTCAAAGATCCCAAAATCTGTTCAAAATATCTTTATTTGATCGAACTGGATGTTTGATGACCGTTGGCATTGTATAATTGTGTTTGGTTTCTAAGTTATAAGGTGCGAAAGTTCTAATTTTTCGCGCGTTTTATAGAACAACTTTGGACGTAGATTACGCAATTATAAAGTAAGAACATCTTAAACAAATTAGTCATCAGACATAGCATATTTAATCACGATTTATAATCTATTTGGTTTTTGTTCGTTTTATTACTACAGCGGTCGTGGTTTACTTTTAGCTATAAGTCGTTTTGTAATTACAATTTTCGTAAATCTTACCAAATCATACACTATGCACATTTTCTTTTTTGTGGACATGTTACATCTTCCTCATCACGGAGCCTGTCCTATTCTTTGAAACAGAGAAGGTCCCAGAGCGCAACAGCACGGTTTTGTACCGTGTCCGCGAATGAGTTAGTCCCGCCCGGGTTGGGCCACCTTATTACGTCGTTTGATAGTTAGCATGGTACGAAATGCAACTAAGCTTCAGATTTAATCACTCACCCGTTCACTCGGACAGTTATTTTAGCATGGTAACATCCCAGAATTTTTTTTTAAATTATTATACTTGGCAATGTTAAGGTGGCCCAACCGGCTCATTTCCCCATACAAAAGGGGAAAGAAGATCACGCCTATATTTCTTGTCAGAGATCCAAAATTTTGCTCAATATAGCTTTATTTGATTGAACTAGATGTCTGATGACCATTGGCATTGTAAAATTGTGTTTGGTTTCCAAATTATAACGTCTGAAAGTTCGGATTTTTCGTGCGTTTTATACAATTACTTTGGAGGTGGATTACGCAATGATAAAGTAAGAACATCTTAAAAAGATTAGTCATTAGACATAGCTTGTTTAATCAAGATTTATAATCTATTTGGTTTTTGTTAGATTTTTGACTACAGCGGTCGTGGTTTACTTTTAGCTATAAGTCGTTTTAAAATTCAAATTTTCGTAAATCTTACCAAATCATACACTATGCACATTGTCTTTTTTGTGGACAGGTTGCATCTTCCTCATAACGGAGCCTGTCTTATTCTTAGAAACAGAGAAGGTCCCAGAGCGCAACAGCACGGTTTTGTACCGTGCCCGCAAATGAGTTGAGGCCGCCGGGTTGGGCCACCTTAAGGAGCAAAAGCGATAGTTATAGTTGCAGTAAAGTATTGTCCAAATATTCTTGGCAAAGTATATTTGGAAGCAATCGTGCATCCTCTTATGGTAGAGCTAGTAAGCCAGTCCCTTTTTTAAGGGCCAAAAGTGTTTACCTTTAAATGGGGGATTTGGGAGTGTGCAATAAAAACGATCGCCGTTAAATAAGATCAGGTTCTGCGGGCGAGTCGTATTCACTACGTATAATAGTCACAACGTATAATAGTATTTTTTTCCAAAAAATTAAAACCATGCATATCGTATAATATTCACAACGTATAATGTTATACGTTGTGCATGAGTTTAAAAATAAAATCAACTCTTTGCATCATGCAGAACGTATAATAGTCACAACGTATAATATTCCTAACATGAATTCACAAAAAAAGAAAACCATGCAGAACGTATAATATGCCAAGAAGCACTGCATAAAGCGCCCTAACAAACATACATTTAAGGCTGAAATTGCTACGAATTACTTAAATAATACGAATTTGTTAAATAAAGATCATAATATTATACGTTGTGACTATTATACGTTATGCATGGAAAAATAAGTAATTTTATTTTTTAAACTTCTTCATGTACTACGTATAAGATTATACGATCTGCCGATTATACGTTGTGCATGGTTTTAAAATTTTGTTAAAATATGACATTATACGATCTGCATATTATACGTTATGCCGTTCCCCCCTGCGGGCCACCATGGCGGTTGCAAAAGTATCTTCGCATTTATAACTATGTACGTATAAAACAACCAGACTTGTTTGTCGAAATAGTCCAAAAACTTCAAAGAAAGAATAAGCTATCTGTGTTCTACTATCTGTGTTCTACTATCTGTGTGTACTATATTATCCACGGTTGAAATGTTATCTTGTATATTTAGGTAGGTTGGCGCGTTGAGGTGGGTCTGTATGGGGAACTATAAGATGTGTACTCTAATATGAGACTATAAGAGATAGAGAAATATGTTCTAAGGAACTACATTCTTTTTCAGAGATATGAAAACCGGCCAAGTGCGAGTCGGACTCACACACGAAGGGTTCCGTACCATCGTAAAAAAATGTATACAAAACAATCGCGTTTTTTGTATGGGGTCCCCCTTTAATTTTAATTATTTCTTAATCTTTCCTATTTGTTGTTATAGCGGCAAAATAAATACACACTCTGTGAAAATTTCAGCTGTCTATCTGTTACGGTTACTGAGATACAGCCCTGTGACAGACGGACAGACGGACGGACTGACGGACGGACGGACGGACGGACGGACGGACGGACGGACGGACGGACGGACGGACAGCGGAGGCTTAGTAATAGGGTTCCGTTTTCACCCTTTGGGTACGGAACCCCTGCGAATACAACATCGATACAAAACTAAATCGCAATTGCTCCGTTCTTACTCGTCCAAGTAGCAAGAGATATAGGAAATGAATTGATTTTATCGTAATAACGTACATTGAATTAACGTGAGAATGTATAAAATCACGTATGTAAATGTCCCTCATGGACCCTAGTATGTACCCATATTGTAGGTCCTTATCAAAAGAGGTATCATTAAAAAACTTAATGTAAAACTACTAGGAAACTTTTAATGTTTATAAGCAGATATGTGTAGTTAGTTAGTTTTTCTCTTCATTTTCTGTATTCGTAGTTCTCACGGTTCTCATGGCATTTATATGTAAGGCTGAAACGTACTTGTAAAAGAGCCCTATCTCTAATAAAATAATTATTACGTACGGCAATACTTCTTTTGTACAGTGGTTTTTCAAATGAGTAGTTAACTACGTTTGTATGGGGAACATACCTAACGGGCCATTCTTAAGCGTGAGTCTCGAGGAATGCGGGTATGTACTGAAGAAGTTTTATGGTATTGGAGTGATGACTGGCTCTGTGAGGCGATAGGGAGTGAACGGGCGCAAGTTAGAAGTTGGCCGATGTCGATAACAATTTGGGGCACGTGTATTGTAACCGTGTGGATAATAAATTTCACAAGTGCGAATGAGACCCGCGCAACGAGTGTATATAACCGTACAAAGTATGGACATCACGGTTTTTAGGGTTCCGTACCCAAAGGGTACCCACGGAACCCTATTACTAAGCCTCCGCTGTCGGTCCGTCCGTCCGTCCGTCCGTATGTCACAGGGCTGTATCTCATTAACCATAATAGGTAGGAAACTGACATTTTTACAGAGTATGTATTAATTTTGCCGCTGCAATAACAAACAGTTTAGTTAAAAAAAAAAAAAACGGAGTCCCAGATATTTTGTGTCAAATTTTGTACGATTGTACGGAACCCTTCGTGTGCGAGCCCGACTAGCACTTGGCCGGTTTTTTATGTAATGTAACTACAAATCAACGATTTTCTGATTTATTTCCTTAACTTGTTGTCTTGCCTTGCTTCTCCCCAAAATTCTTGTTTTCAATGGGAAGTGCTCTATAACTTTTGATTTATTCGAGAGTGTTATAACAATGGCCTTATTTTTTATTAAAACACTTTACATAGATAGCGTTGACTCTCAAGTTAAATTTTTTTTTCAGTTTAAAGCTACTATGGAGATAACGTTTTATGTTGACTTATCTTAGAAAGAAACTGAAATCAACTTAAGTGACTACAGCAATTAGGTTTATACCTCAATCAGTACAATCAAAATGTCTAGCGTAGCGTTAAGGTGCCCCCGTAAGCATGACAAAATTTCGCCTCCCATACAAACGTAGTTTACTAATCATTTGAAAACCACTGTAGCAATTTACTTAATATTTGGTATCACATATCTGGCAACAAATATCTGTGTCTGCATGTCTTTGTTTTTTCGGTAAATGTATCCTGAGTCAAACCACAGAGAAAACAAAATTAGTATCGAGATTGTGTTTTTGCTTTCATCTGATTCGGTTGGGATTTTTCAAAAAAACAAAATAGTATTAAATATCAATTTAATTGGAACAGCGGTTTCTAAATGATAAGTAAACTACGTTTGTATGGGGAGCATAGCTTGCGAAATCAATGCCATCTATTTGTTGACGCAGAAGCATTGTGTCGGTTCGAATTTAATCGATAAATTCTTTTGTTGACGTATTCGTCTGGATAGCTCATCTGGAGATAAATGGACACGTAATCCAAAGGTCGTAGGTTCGAATCGAATGAGATAACAGTAATATTGTATATATAAAATACAAACAAATATCAACCATTACAAAATGTTACTTGTATCACTCGCGAGCGTAAACGGCGCAAATATTTTGTCCGACCTTTATCGATGGTTCCATTGCTGACACCGACCCAAGCTAATATTTGGGAGAAGATTTCCACCCTTCGCCCTCGGGGAGCCATCGCAGTGCCTTTTCGACGACTTATGTTTATCTCTTTACAATGCGCGTTTCGGATTGCAAATGCCCGACAAAGCCGGACGTTGTTCTGTTCGGGAAATCCTGATCTGCTGGCGAAAGCATTATCGAAAATGTTAATGCAATGTGGGCATTTCATTGTGTGAGTACAGTATTGGGATTGTTTTTTTTTATTGTATATATTTAAAATTAAAATAAGAGATCGGTTAAAAACAGTTTTTTCCTTAAGGGCGTAACAAATATTTTGAAACTTTCATAAAAAAAGTTTTAACCGATAAAAATCAGAAAGAACCCTTATAAGTTCAAAATAATAACTAGGCAATCATTGTATCTTTCATCTTTATGAAATTCCAAAATATTTAAGTAGTATGAAGTTAATTTTAAAAACAATAAAACACGATTCACTTACGCCCTTGTGGACCTGAATGCAATCATGTGTTATCACACCCATAAAAGTTATGGGTTTTTGCAGCTGTATACATGTTCATTGCCCTGATTTAGATAAAAACAATTTTTTTGCTAGGTTCTTATTTATTTTGTTTATAGAAAACAATAGGTTAATGTATTTTTTTTCAGCATTAACTCAAAATTAGTGCATTCGACACGGCTGCATAATCGTAGTTACCTTCAAGGGAAAAAATCGAACTCACTCTTAGAGCATAACATTTTTATCGAGAACTAAACTGAGAAAAAATGCTGTTGCCGTATCGCATGCTTACCTACCTACCCCTCTAGGCAAGTGGCGTTATATTATGGATGTAGGTGGATTACATGTGAAATAATTCAATCTTACTAGTTATTTAAAATCATATATTAAATCTTACGAGTTATTGAAAATCAAATATTGTACTTTACGAGTTATTGAAAATTTAATAGAGATAAGGGTAATACGGTGTAATATAACGAACTACATTGAAAAGCAGTCAACGTAAAGTTGTTCTAAAAAATTTCGGAATGTTTATCTTTTTGTGAATCTGTCTTAAATCGATTAAATTTTAGAAATATTTTGATTGCAGAAAAAAAACTGCTACTATCAGTCGCTGTGGGCTGGGAGGACCGGACGAAATTGGAGAGGCTTATGTCCAGCAGTGGACGCAAACACTCTGATTGACTGACTGAGAGGTGTGGTATTAGTCTTCAATGTACAGTTCCATGGAAACAAAACATCTCAGTTCGTTTCACGCTGGTCAGTGTCACGCATCCTGATTGAATTGCGTCCTCGCTTCGTATTTAGTTCCACGATTTCGGATCCTTCTTGATTCCCTCGGAAACGATAGGATCTTGCTCGCGGGAGGCACTAAGCAGCGGTGCGAACGGAGCAGGGCGGTTTGTAAAGGGTACCTCAGTAAACACTTTAGAAATATATTAATTTAATGTTATAGGTCGGGGAAAAAGTCTTTTCGCATTATAGTATGTATGAACTTGTAATAAAATCTCTTTAGCTATACTATTTGTATCTGGCTGGTTTTGGTATCATTGAAAGTTAAAATTTTAAAGAACATAATTCCAAATTCAAATTAGGAAAATTTGTGATTCTCATTTGTTTTTCGTACTGTCAAAATGAGTGAATCTAATGAAGAAATTCGATACATTTTAAAATTTTACTACAAAAAAGGTAAAAATGCAACGCAAGCCGCGAAAAAAATTTGCGATGTTTATGGACCTAGTGCAGTGTCTGTGAGAGTAGCACAAATTTGGTTTAAGCGTTTTCAATCCGGAAATTTTGATGTCAAAGATGCACGTCGCTCTGGTCGCCCTATTACGGATAAAATGGATGCCATTTTTGAAAAAGTGGAGCAAGATCGGCATATCAGTAGTTACGACGTAGCTGAAGAACTAGGAATTGACCACAAAACAGTTTTGGCGCATTTGAAAAAAAATGGGTACACAAAAAAGCTCGATATTTGGGTACCTCACGAGCTCACTGAAAGAAATCTAATGAACCGTGTACTCATTTGTGATTCTTTATTACGACGTAATGAAACCGAACCATTTTTGAAGAAGCTGATAACTGGTGATGAAAAGTGGATCACGTACGACAAGAACGTGCGAAAAAGGTCGTGGTCAAAGGCCGGTCAAGCTTCACAGACTGTGGCGAAACCCGGGTTAACTCGCAACAAGGTGATGCTGTGTGTGTGGTGGGATTGGAAGGGCATTATTCATTATGAGCTGTTACCACCAGGCAGGACCATCGATTCTGAACTCTACTGCGAACAACTGATGAGATTAAAACAAGAAGTTGAGAGAAAGCGGCCGGAATTAATCAACAGAAGGGGTGTGGTTTTTCATCATGATAACGCTAGACCTCACACATCTTTAGCCACTCAGCAAAAACTAAGAGAGTTTGGCTGGGAGGTGTTAATGCATCCGCCGTATAGTCCTGACCTTGCACCTTCAGATTTCCACCTGTTTAGGTCTCTTCAGAATTCTTTAGGCAGTGTCAGGTTAACATCACGAGAGGACTGCCAAAACCACTTGTTGCGGTATATTGATCAGAAGTCCCAATATTTCTATAGCAATGGGATCATGTCCCTACCTACAAGATGGCAAAAAGTTATCGAACAAAATGGTACCTTTTAGTTAAATGTAAATAAACCATATTAAAAAATGTTTTGAATTTTATTAAAAAATGCGAAGAAACTTTTTCCCCAACCATATTTACACTTTGATGACATTTACACGTGAAATAAAATATCGGGTAATTTCGATACCCATTTCAAGCCATTTCCACAAAGACTGACTGAACCTGAAAAACTGATCCTGCTCACGAGAATCGGTTGATAAATGCAATCCGCCCGGACGGATTTTGTAAATATCTGTAATATTCAGTAAAATAAAAAAAATAAAAGGAAGTTAAAAACACAACTTTTTTCACAAATTAAAATATTTAGGTAGATTTATATTCTAAAGACAGTCTCCCGAGGCCCTGAGCTCAAAGAGCCACTGGTATTTTTTTTAAATTTCTTCCATACTATTAGTTCACGGGGCAAGCCATGCAAAGACCACTTTGAGAGTTGCCTTCCCCGTTGTTGGCTCATCGTACGAGTATCGTCGTTGTGTCGCCGCCGTGTGTACCCTTCGACGCGAAGCTTTAGGTCGTGCACTTGTCGGGTTTCAATTAGAATGAGATTGGAGGCGCCACCGTCGCCGCCGTGGCGTCTCCACACGTCGAGTGCCGCGTACGCATTACGTGCCGAGACATCCGAACCACACAACTATCTGAAGTAGCTTATGTATACACACGTTTTACAGCAGGCATTGAACTAAAAAAAATGTATATCGATGACAGCAGGTATATGGGACGTTTTTAGGGTAAGTAATAAATAAATAAGAGAGTTACATAATGTCATACATTTCCGGAATCATTGAGATTATTTTCGTAGATTTAAATTTGTATAATTGAGCACATCATTTCAATTCCTATTTTTAGGGTTCCGACCCCAAACGGTGAAAACGTAACCCTATTACTAAGCCTCCGCTATACGTCCGTCCGTCCGACCGTCTGTAACAGGGCTGTATCTTATTAACCGTAATAGGGACGCAGCTAAAATTGCACAGAGTGTGTATTTATTTTGCCGCTACAACAACAAATAGGTAAAATAAAAAATATATTAAAATTAAAATAAATTACCCATACAAAAAATGTGTTTTTGATACGGAGGTACCTTCGTGTCCGGGTCCAAATCACACTTGGCCGGTTTTAAAATTGAAAATGCTTTATCGATCGTTTCAGTAGACGTTTTCAAGCGGAGATTCCTATGCGTCTTCACGTCCCTCCACGCTTGCTGGCTTCAAATCACCAGATGATTTGTAGGTTTCCTAGATACTTATTATTAACAACAAATTGTTGTTTCTTCTGTTTGACCTGAATCTATTGCTGTTTATATATTAAATGCAATGATTTCAAAGGTAAGGATACGCCTCTCTATAGAATTAAAACAAATCTTCTCCATACAAGCAAAAAGTAGCGCCATCTATCCAAACTCAGAAGAACTACGTGAGCGCCGTGTCAAAGCCGTGTTGTATTAGGTCTACCGATGTAACCTTGTACCTGCGTACTTAAATGTTTTTTTTTAGTTTAAACTTTTAAGTTAATTTAGTACAGCCGAAAACCAATAATTTTAAGATTTTCAAAAAACATAAAATAATATAGAAATAAAAAATGTTTTTCAAGGTATTCAAGTAAAATACAGTTTAAATTTCCTCTTGTACCTGTCTGATTTGTGATCTACCTGCCTGTCATGCACGTTTAGTTTGAGTGGTCACATGATGGGTCTACGACCAGTGTTTCCCAAGATATAACGAAAAGAAGTTTTGACATGACAGGCAGGTAGATCAGGTCGGGACGTTTACTTTGAGCGGTCGCATGATAGATCACATTAAAAAAAATGGTTTTGATTACCTACTCATATCCAATCCAAAATAACAGAAATAAAAAACCGGCCAAGTGCGAGTCGGACTCGCACACGAAGGGTTCCGTACCATCGTAAAAAAAAAACAAAAAAAAACACGTTTTTTGTATGGTAGCCCCCTTTAATTTTAATTATTTTTTAATCTTACCTATTTGTTGTTGTAGGGGCAAAATAAATACACACTCTGTGAAAATTTCAGCTGTCTACCTGTTACGGTTACTGAGATACAGCCCTGTGACAGACGGACAGACGGACGGACAGCGGAGGCTTAATAATAGGGTTCCGTTTTCACCCTTTGGGTACGGAACCCTAAAAAGGACGCCCGTGCAAAGTTAGTTCAGCTACATGTGCGACGGGCGGCAGCGCGTCACTTATGGCGTCACTTGCCCGCATATGAACTCCGGTAGGTATAAAATTATTCAATTGTTAAATATAATAAACAATATAAATACAACAAAAATATAATGTGAGTTTACGATATTCCATGCGTCTTTATAACTTTCGTATCGTATTTTATGCACACTCTTACTACGCAACTAGGCATTTTCACGACTCAACGTCACTCTGCAGTGGTCCGCAGACGACTGAGTCGCGTTGGCCCTAAAATGAATACTTTAGGGCCAACGTACTGGTTCCATTAGTCGCGCGCATCTAACGGATCCTTACGAAGTAATATATGTCAATGATTAAATGAATGGTAGCATTGCCAATTCAGATAGATTCATCCTACTTAATGTTATGAAATATGTATGCAAGAGTGATTTACCTTTTCCGTCTGTCGCTCGTTTTGTCTTTGGGCTATAGGCTTTTACGGATAAACTATAGAATAGATTATGATGGAGATAAAGAGAAAAGGTATTTTGAACCGAAATTAATATTCAGACAGGAGGACAACTCCTTAATCGTATTGCTTCAAACGGGGCCTCGCAAAAATTTGCATTTAGCGCCATTTGTAGGAACACCAAACAAAACAAAGACGAAATTAACTACATTGTGCCTGTGGAGAGAATCTCTCAACTTGAAATTACGTACATATTATATTTACACGTATAGTAGTTTGGACCCAAAACACGAGGCTACCTGAGAAGCCTTTTAGTTTCGAACCAAGCTAGCGTTGGCATAAAAACTTACTCGTCAAAAAATACAATACACGTAGTGTTCACGTGAAAATCGCGGGCATTCGCCTTCTTAGCCAGGGGACATGGATTCCGTCCCCGTCCCGTGCATGCACTACTTTCTTTTACTTCCTGCGTTGGATAAGTGCGTTTCGTTAAGAATGCGAGCTGATCTATGGTTCGAAATTAATGTAAAACTGCAGGTCCTACTAGGTGGCTGGGTTTGTTACCACAGCGTTGGATGAAGTTACGGTCGAAGCTAAAATGAAGAATTTTTCGTGTTTTCCATCCACTTCAATGTAGCGTTCGGGAATGCGGTGCACTGAGCTAATAATTATATACTGACGTTGGGTGCGGTATTAGCCATCAATGTATACTAAAACAACTCATTACAGTTTTTTACTCCTATTATATTTGTGTGTCATCAATTATTTTGGGGTGAAGAAAGACATTGATGACCGTTTTCATTCACAATGTTTAAGTCAAATTAATGACTCTGCTGACCGTCCCTGTGCAGTGGCCCACGAAATTGAAGTCCTTCAAACTATTTCCATTGGCAAACTTGTTTATATTCAAACATATGTACAAACACAATGGCACGGTACGTCGCGTCGTTAGGTTTCTTGGGTAAAAAGTTTGCTAGCGAAGAAAAAGAGTGCGGTCTCTTTTAAAATCGGATTATTTCCATTTTTCATTTAAATAAATAAGGTTTTTGGATTGTGGAATGTTCTATAGTTTTTCCACCTAAATATTGGTTACAAACACAGATAAAAAAGCGGCCAAGTGCGAGTCGGACTCGCACACGAAGGGCTCCGTACCATCGTACAAAATTTAACACAAAAAAAATACGTTTGTTGTATGGGTACGAAAAAATGTAAAAATTAAAGGGCCCCCCCTTTAATTTTTACATTTTTTTTATTTGTTATAGCGGGAAAATAAATACACACTCTGTGAAAATTTCAGCTGCCTATCTGTTACGGTTCATGAGATACAGCCCTGTGACGGACGGACGGACGGACAGCGGATGATTAATAATAGGGTTCCGTTGGCACCTTTTGGGTACGGAACCCTAAAAAGGAAGGAGATATGCAATCTAGCGCGCCTACAATGAGACCCATGTGTCCAATTATCAAAACGATGTCACATGCAAACATAGACGGAGTCAAACTGACCTGGCGAACGCATTTTTAGAGCATGCTCTCGCGCGGTGGCGATGTTTGGACTGTGCGGCAGACGCCGCGTCGCCGGATACAATTTATGGCCACTTTGGTCATACGGCAGGGACGCGATATCGACCGCATGCTACTTTTCCTTCCTAGTGGTTGCAAAATATCGTTTCAGCATTAACTGCAGGGATAATAGTGACCTTGTAATCATGACTTCGTCCATGTAATCTGCTGTTTCATGCTTTACATTCACATTCAGATAAATACCAGGAATAAATCTTACATTTTTTAAAATGCTATTCATTATATTATATTATTATTCTTTTATATATTATTCTTTTAAATAAATATTTTTAAGTTATTTATAAAACCGTTTAACCTTAAATTTATCGTTAAGTAAATTTATGTTTTTTAACTAAACTTTACATATAAATATTATACGAATCGACTACCGAGCGAAGTTTCCAGGAGATGGACTTAGCCTACTTAAAATTTGGCACTGTGAATCGGAGTTAGAATAATAAAGTAAGGTGGCGTCCTCTGATCAACAATTGTTGGCGTTTATATCCTGGAAGAAATTTTCATCAATTTTCAAAACATATTTTCATGTACAAAGGAAACTAATTTTTCAAGATTTGACCTCAAATTATTAGACCTGTGATTTGTAAGCCCCACCTAAATAATTTAGCTAAAAAGTACTTATTAAATATAGACATATATATCGCACAGCTACCCAAGTCAAGACCAAAATCATTAACGTTAATATATGCCTCCTGGCCCCATTCCTATTACAGATTCTAAGCACCAATTTTCGATTAGTCCTCCGGAGTTATAATCGGAACGCAACGAAGCGAGGTAGCACTTCACAACACAACGCACCTCCTCATATTTTGGTTGATAAATAAATTGTTCACAGAATGTTAGAAATGAATGGAACGGTGTTGTAGGGAAAGGATTTTCAAATTTGAGAGGCTAGCAATTATGTCGAAATTGATCAGGCGGTAAAGTTTATGAGATCAAGCGGATATTGCTATGTCTGGGTCCGTATTAGGTTGATATAGTACAGTAAGATCCGTTACTATCCGTATATATATTACACCATCCGACACCTGTGTTTACGATACAGCCATCTCGATGGTTCGGTTGATCAAGTTTTAAAGCTTATTATTTTTACCGGATAATGCTCTCTCTGGCTCTTTATTATGTTGAAACAATACACCACAGTCCTACTCCAGGAACTTTAGCCTTAAATCAGCACTTAGAAAAACATTAAATCCGAAATGCAATTTTTTTCTCATAAACGTAGTATTTCATGTGGACGTGTGTACATTAAGTTTGCAACATTTTGGGGGGTCTGGAAGATAGAAATAAAATATGAAATATGTTTAAAAAATGATATCTCCTAAAAAATATTTAGAAATGTTATTTAAAAATGTTATATGTTAGCTAATTTTAGGTGTAATATAACTGTGAATTTGCAACAATTTCTTATTTACGGAACTGTGTAATTTTTTTTTGTACTTTTAATATCTGTAATATTTAATATCTGCAAAGCAAATAATGAAAATTATATTTTACTTTCTGAAATAGGAAACTGACCGCAAACTCTATATTCTGTGAAATTTGTAATGTGTTTGCAAATATTAGAAGCACTTTTTTTGTCATTTATAATGTTTAAATTCACACAAAAGCTAAACTAAAAATTCGAAATACGTAAAAAATCGTTCCTTGTATAGTTTCTAACTGTACAAGGAATTTTTACATATTCTAGAAAGAAATATAGCAATAGCAAGTTAGGTTCGCGGCATAGATTTTTTTTTTGTAAAAACATTTCTTTAAATACATTTCCGTAATTACAAAATTGTTGCAAATTCACAGTTACATTACGCCTTTAAAGACTTAACATATAAATTTTTTTAATACCGTTTCTAAATATTTGTTTAGGAGATATATATTTTTTAATACATTTTAATTTTTTTTTCTATCTTCCGTGCCCCGCTAAATGTTGCAAACTTAATGTAAGCATATGAACATGAAATTATATATTTCTGAGAAAAAAAAATCATTTCGGATTTCATGTGCTTCTCAAACCGTATCTACCCCGGTCTAATGGTCAAATTATATCAACCTACAGCTAAGTTCATAATGTAGCCTTACCTATGGTTAACCTAGTTGATTAGATTGTAAATCTGATGACATATAGCAGATAATGCACTGTCAGGCACTGCATTAGGTTGATACAGTGCAGTCAATCACCATTGTGATATCACAACACCTTGCTCCGTTTAAGATGTAGCAATTTGGATAGTGGTTTATTTTATGAAGTAAGTGCCACTGACTGAATTGAATTCCAAAACAAACCGTAACTTTTTAGATTAACGTAGTTACTGTTCATTTTAAAAGATAAAACGGCTTTCTACTTACGGCATTATTTGTGCGGAGCACGACGTTTCGACCCAAACATTTGGCTCATCTTCAGGTGAGCTCCCGTATCCAGCGGCGGCCACCGGAGAACTGTCAATTTGGCGTGTTCCGCCGTTGGCGAAGATTTTAGTTGTGGGTAGTTTAAACGTCTTGAGTGGCTGCGTTCTGGAACTCCGGATTTTCAGGGGAGCAATTACCGGATTCTACATGGGATATAACTTAAACGAGTCTTCTCTATTAAAGTTATCATTCTTGGCGATTTCAATTTACTCACGGATTATGCGAGGGATGTGTCGTTTTCAGCCGTCAGAATTTCGACCTGATCGAACCTAATCCAGTGGTTGGTACCTGAACCCATGTGCTCACACACTGCTGACTTGTTGGAATCCAGTTTCGAGCTCGAAACGTAGTGCTCCGCATATATAGTGCCGTGAGTAGAAAGCTGTTTAATCTTTTAAAATAACAAACATTGTTTACATATAAATATATATTTATAATAACGTTATTTTTCAAATGTATTGACTAATTAATTCCACACACACTTTAATAATATTAGGCCAACACACTGCATTAACGAAGGAATACGGTGCCACCGCATAGCTTACCTTGATGAAGAGGGCAACATTAAAATATATGAAAAACACGGATATTTTTAATAGCTGCTTTGACCATAATTTGCGATTTCCAACTGTGAAAACTGTCGCATTCGTGGCAACATGCATTTATCTAGCATGGCGCATCAACGGGGCGTAGATTTAACCGATAACTGGGCTTCGTCGTGTAAACCACACAGTGTATGCTTTTTTTTTTTTTAACATATTTTATAGTTTCGATGTATTTAACAGGATGTAAATTGCGGGAACCTTAAACGCTATCGATTGTGATAATTCATTAAATTTTCAATGGAGATAATTCAATGCTAGTGGTCAAACGGGGCCATTATTATGATGGTATTGCACCAGCACACTCCTAGTATAAATTATGCTCACTTCCGGGACATGATATGAAATATAAATGAATTGTCCTCTGTCTCTGCCAGATGCTATCTTATCACACCTTCGTCTTCTTCAATTTTAGGGTTAACCACAATGCCGTGAGCTGTTGAAAGTTGAAGCAACATTTTGAGCGCATCTACAGAGAATTGACAATTTCCCGGAAGGAAATTTGTACCTGCAGCTTTAAAATAGAATTCTATGCTTTCCCCATTTCAACCAACCTAATTTCAAATATATATGGGAACAGCAAACATTAAGATTCGTATTTATAATAACATATTTACACCTCGGCTCCACCATTTCTAATAATCGGTGTTTCTCCAATTCATGTGTTCAATGTCATCCCACAAACTTGAACATCCCCGCATGTCCTACTTCTTTGGTTCTCCGAAACGTTTGCCTAACTTTCGCCATCCGATCAGCAAAAAAATATCCATCCTTGCTTCCAATACACATCACAAGTCATCGCCAGCTATCAACGAGACCTCATTTCCCTCTTAAACATTATCGATGTTACATTCGGTCGGATTACTGCGCGTGGGTAATTGCGCCTAGTAATAGTAGCAAATAATCTAAAATCGCCGTTGTAAGACATGGGCGCAGGGCGCGTGTAGTGCTGGCGCGCGCGGCGCGAGAGACAATTAACCACGCACATAAATCGATTAAATGGGTCGTAATTGTTTGAGTAACGGCAAAACTAATAACAGGCGGATATTCTTCTTTCGTACGTCTACATTATGACACAGTCACGGAAACCATGTATCCTTGAGAAAATGTGTTTATTTAGATTCTTAAACACTTGCCCAAAATGATTAATACATTAAAGAAGAATGCCTAAAATAAATTGCGTTTGTCGTAGTAATTCTAAAATATGTTTCGTGTATCTAATATCCTAATCATTTAATTATCAATAAATGAATACATGTTTTTAATTTTAATTTTAACTCCGAGGATTTATTTGCGCTTGATGTACATGATTTTTCATGTGTAAGTAAACCATCCGTTTTATCCTAGTGGTTTTTTTTTAATAATGGGCTCTTCCCAACAAAGAAAAAATGTCAGTTTCATTTGGTACTGCCTATTATGTCTACATATATAAAATAGAACTGTGTTAATTTTATCGTATTATGAGCTATACATTTAAGTGGGCACCGTAATGTGGTCATTGTCTTGATAAACATTTGAGATGAAGCTACCACTAAGGAAATTTATTCCTTCCGCTACGAAAATAACTCTTGCATGGTCCCTTCTATCCCCGGTTTGGGTCTGAAGGCTAAGTCCGCTAATAGACAACTCCACTTTCGGACGTTAGACATTTGGTACAATTGGGTATCTCATAACGCTAACGCTCGAAAGCGGAATTATCTGTTAGCGGACTGGATTGTGCCGATGTGTATTACCTAGATCTCAGTGTAAAGCGACTGAACTAACTTGATCGACTTCTCAACTTGTGTATCCGCTACACATTTGGGCTACGCAAGTATAATTATACTTCCGAATTCCCTAGTCATCTGAGTAGCTCGATATCCATCATCGAAGGAATATTTAGTCCTCTCATTTCTAGTGTGGCCCCTCATACCTCGGGAATAATTTTGAATATCTTTGCTCGCAAGATTTCCCACTCTATTCAGATCTTATGTTCTCTCTATTCCCTCGCACATTTTTGCTACCATGTTCTTTATGTAACTGGACATGGATGGCAAATAATACACCTAATGTAATGATATTAGCCCAACACACCTCATGGAAACTAGGTGCCATGCCAGGATATTACTTTTATTGAAGAGCTACATCGAACTGGATGGAAAACACGGAAAATTTTCATTACCGCTTCGACAATCGTGTATAGTATATAGTTATATATATATTTATGTTAGGGTTAAATTTGAATGTCTTCGTAAGTGCAACTCGCACTACTGCTCACAACACCCAAAGGTAGACTGGAAGAAAATCCCCCCGGAGTCGAGCTGTACTTTTTGCAAAAATTTTGAGTGCAGTAGATAAAAAATACATTGCTCACGTCGAAAACGCCTGTGATATTGATTGATGCCTGAAATGTGACACGAAAGGAGCTGGAATGTTTGTGGTGATCAATCATTTATTCAATTGTTTGATACAGTTCATATCATGTACACTTCTGGCTCGTGTTCATATTTTGTTAAGGTGAAATTGCGATGTTGGTAACGAAGTTTAGCAATTTTAATTAAAGGGTATGTTATTCTTATGTATGTTTTCTTAGAAAACACTAAATTTAAGAGAAAACATTATTTTTACATAACAATATTAAAGAGAATTTGGAGTTAAAAATAAAAAATATACATATATATTGTTACTGATAAACTATAAAAATATCGGGAGATGTAGAAACGTCGAAGTAGTAGTTTTTTCATAAAAAAAGTATAGCTATTTAAGACTTTATAATAAGACTTCAATATTATATAAGCTTGATCGCTATTTAATTTTAACGTTAACTACATTCAAGATGGAGAAACGTTACGCACAGTAAGTAGAAGTTTATCTGCATACCCGGTGTAATGTGCTATAATTTTCCTACATTTTCCGGGGCCAGCTCGTAAAGAAAAGGCAGTAAACGGGATTTTTCCGATTTTTATTTCTTTCAATATGAAAGCTCTGTCCAATAACCTTATTTCATTGGATAAACGAAGGTTTTCAGACAACTATGCTTTGAGTTTTGAAAATGAACTGCTTTTGTTTTCGTACGTTATGGTGCTGCATCTACAACAGTCTCGTGTTTGTCAGCCTCGGTGGCCCAGTGGCGCGAGACTTCGGCGATCGCTCTCCGAAGTTAAGCAACGCTGGGTCCGGTCTGGTATTGGATGGGTGACCATTAGACCGTTGAGAGAGGCTGGCCGTGGTTCGGATTCCACGTTAAGCTGTAGGTCCCCTTCCTTACTTACTAGGTGGTAGGGTTTATCCCGCCCGGGTTGGTACCATCGCATTGGACGAACGATGGTCGAAGCGGCAATGTAAATTGTCCGTGTTTTCCATCCAGTTCAATGTAGCCGTGCAATATAAGGAAGGTCCTGGCATGGCACCTAGTTCCCATGTGGTGTGTTGGGCTAATACCATGACAGAACTTGTGGTATTAGCCATCCATGACCAGTCACATAAAAAAAAACAAACACAAAAACAACAATCGTTATTATTAATATGATTTCTGCCTACAGAATGAATATGATAAATAAGTAAGGGAAACAGCTAATCTGGTTATTTATAGCTGCACACCCCCTCTTTTGTCCCACGCCGCCGTCTCTATAGGGATCGGGTGACGCGACCCGCGCTCCTGGAGCTGCGGTGGGGTGCAGGGAGCACAGGATCGGGAATCAGAAACCGATCCTTAAACACAACATCATAAATGATTCCGTAATCAGGCATGCGTAAAACATTTCACCTCCCAAACCTCTTGCATCTGCCGCTGGCAAGGAGGTATAAAAATATTTGAAACATTTCAAGGGTCCTTCGTTTCAATGACCTACCTATAATGCTTATATCATTATACTTGTTACGTATGCCAGCGCAGACTAATCGTACAGTAGCGCCATCTCGTGGGTTATTATTTTCTATGAGAGTATACTTTATTTGATACGGCTTAGCCCATATGCTGTTTAGCGCGATGGTATGTATCCTATAGTGAGCACCGAGATCTACTCTTTACATTGGTGCAACCCGCATATGCTGTGCTGTGCTGTGGTGGTTACGGAGATTACCCAGAACATATGGACAGACGTTCTCTTTTATATAAGTAGAAGTAGAAGAGAAGAGAAGGAGAAGATAAGAAAAGATGACACTAAAATCTTCCGTCGGAGCCAGCTTAATATAAATTTATCTAAACATGAATACTACAATTGAATCGTTTACTTGGAAAAGGGTGGAAATAACAATTGTTCGTCAAATTGAGTTAAATATGAGGTCGTGCACTCCTGAAGTAACATATGAATTTACTGAAAACTGCGCAAGTCCGATTAGTATCTGAAGAGATATGAAGAGTAAAAATTCTCAACGTCTTTACCTGTGAATTTTTTGCTTCTAATTTGAAATTAGAAGCAAAAAGTTTGAGTGGAAATAGTTGTTTGTTCTTGTAAATAAATAAAATAACAACCAAAAACTCTTTATTTTTATTTACGTTTGATTATTTTATAACCTCAGAGCAGTATTAATAAGTAAATAACTTTAAAACCAATGTTCAGTTTCTTTTTTTATCCTTATACATATTTAAGCGACAATTAAAAAAAATGGTAGGTATGTAGGTAAAATCTCCCGAAAAAAACTTTCCTAATTTGCTGTAGCTATGGACGCTCGCTTGGAGGCAAATCGAGTGAGTTTTTAACCCGAATCCACCAATTATTTTTTTAACAAAGATTCACATATGCATTTCATATGAATACGAGTTGCCCGAGGAATCGCCCCTGTGTAGAAAATTGTTGTGAGGAATATTGTAGTCTATATATGTTTATCTATAAGGCCGAAGGGAGACCGTCCTAACCAACTCAAAACTACTAATAAACACTTGAAATATGCTTATCAATGATTCGAAAACATACAAAAACAACCAGGGACATAAGGTAAACAAGAGATTCTTGGCACAGGTTTATGTGGCGCCATCTACGCGCCGTGCACCTATGGAGGCTTCCTCACCTCCATGCGTGCGCTCCATTGGTTTTAAATTCGCACATTTTACGAAATCGCAAACGAAACCATTTTGAAGCAATACTATTCCTATGGCGCCATCTGTGTGTTCCTATTTGAAGTCGCATTACCAAACTGCCTCCTTGCTTAATATTATAATGACAACGCCCTCGTACAGATGGCAGCATTGGTAAGTTATTTTTCCAACATACGTTTTTTCTTGGTCTGTATAATTTTCAGTAACTAAAAGTGGAAATATCAGTGGACATGGGTAACTGTCAAACAAGCCAATCACAACGCATTGAGTAAAGAAAATAGATGCCACATTTTACTGCGTCGCTTCGAATATCTTTCCATCAGGGCATTTCATGCAGAACATACATTCAACAAATGTATATGTATTTTGATTTATAAAAATGAACATATTTAAAAATGAAGTTTATGTATATGACGTCGTCGTGGGATGTTTCAAACTTTTCTTACACGCGTACGCGAAGGTATCTCGGTCCATACCGTAAACTATCGCCTATTGTGCCGTAGCCCCTGGGAAATCTCTGAAGATTACTTAGGTATTCTGTCCCCGAAGACTCTTCGCCCCGTCCATGCACCACTTTCTTTCTCATTCTGAGTTAGATAAGTGCATTTCGTCACAAATTCGAGTTGCTCTATTTTTCGGAATCCATGTAAAACTGTAGGTTCTCTTCCCCTACTAGGTGGTAGGGTTTAAGCCCGCCGAGGTTGTGGTGCCATCGCATTGGATGAAAAGATGGTCGAAGCGGCAACGAAAAATTGTCCGTGTTTTCCATCCAGTTCAATATAGCCGTGCTCATAAAGATAAGGTCCTGGCATGGTACCTAATTCCTTCAGGAATGTGGTGTATTGGGCTAATAACATAACGGCAGTTATGTGGTATTAGCCATCCATGTCAGGTTTCATAAAAAAACAGTTTTTCAGTAGCAAAAAAACACTACGCTTGACAGTTAGCATGGTATGAAATGAAATTAACTAAACGTCGAATTTGATCACTCACTTACCTGCTCACCTGGCGAGATTATTTACAATGTTAACCCTATTAAGAAAGCCATTGAGACTTGTTTATGTAACTGGATATGAATGGCTGGAAAATCACACTCACAGTCATCATATTAGCCCAATACACCACATTCCTGAAGGAATTCGGTGCCGCGCCAGGACCTTCGTTTTATGAGAACGGCTACACTGAACTGGATGGAAAACATAGAAACATTTTCATTGCCGCTTTAACCATAGCTTCATCCAGTGGGGCAAAATAGTAGGGCAAAATACTTATTTTTATATTTATATATGTCCAGCCGTAGCACAAAGAGTTAAGAAGAGCACATCACTAATGAGGCGAGCTGGATGGCGGGTGTCAGTCAGGATAGTAACGTCTACAAAAATATTTTTAAATAAAAAAAGGACCGCCTTCAAAAAAACCGGAACTAAAAAGCAAAAAATAATTGGTTACTTTTAATTAATGTACGAAAAGCTATTTTAATTCTAACTAATTATGTACAATTTCTTAATTTTTAATCATCTTTTGAAGTCGGTGCCTTGGGTAGAGTTCGCTTCGCACGCTGCTGACCGAACAGACACTATTTCAGCCGAACACACCCGAAGTCTACGAGAGCGTAAACAACCTGAGTCAGTAATGATTGGTCCACAGAGCATTTTGTCTAACTGGAGATGCCCTTAGCGTTGGTTTACGTGCAAGCTGATATCGATACAGCGCAGCGTACTGAAATTGGGTTTCAGCGATTATTATTAGTACTTTCGGGTTTATAAAGGCTGGACTGGTGAAGGAGGACGTTAATTCGCTGCTCTGTGTTGATTGGTACTGCCCTGCGACATCGTTGTCTGAACGAGACGATTTCTGCCGAAATTGGTGAGATCTGTACTAACCGCACACTTTCTCTCGTTTCGTTTTGACACGAAGTTGAGAGCAGACACCTCAAAGTCGCTACCTATTGTTTTCTGTTCTTTTTTATGTTTGTATTTTTTTTTGTTTTGTGTTATGTAGGTATTTAGGTAGAATAAAAAGTACAAGCTACACCTACCTAAATATTTATCATATAAGTGGTCGTTGTTTTTATATTGGTTTGTTCGTAAGGTTTTCTTGTAAATATTTTGTTTTTATTGTATTAGGTATTTAGTTTAAGTATAAGGCATATTTAAATTACAAAGTACTTGCCTAAATACCTACTTACATACGTTTTTCCGACCAGTTTGTTCATGTAATTTTTGTTATTGTGTTTTGTTCAAGTAGGTAAATGTAAGTAGCTACCTACTTATATTTCTTTCTTAGCCATAGGTAATATTAATCTAACTACTTGCAGCCCTTAAAGAACGTCTACCCAAGGCACCGACTTCAAAAGATGATTAAAAATTAAGAAATTGTACATAATTAGTTAGAATTAAAATAGCTTTTCGTACATTAATTAAAAGTAACCAATTATTTTTTGCTTTTTAGTTCCGGTTTTTTTGAAGGCGGTCCTTTTTTTATTTAAAAATATTTTATTTTTTGCTTTTTAGTGGTGGCGTAACTTTTAAGTCAAGGTGGGCGAGCCCTCCTGCTCAACTTCACATACAAAGTGGAAAGAAGATATACATACATATACAATTCAATACAATACAATGAACGAGCATTAGCAGAAATACAACCATTGAGAAATCTCATTTCTGACGAAAGGTAGACCGGTAACTATCTGGATTCATGAGTTCACGGTTGATACGTACGATAATTGATACGATGAGATCACGTGAGATAGAGTGCTGTGACAGACGGACGGACGGACGGACAGCGGAAGTTGGTGCCCTTTGGGAACGGAACCCTAAAAAGACAAAACAACGATGAACCGGAACCGCTGAGCTTCTGAATTTCTCATCCTACCATCGTTCCGGATAGTCTGTTTCTTGCGTAAGTTTAAGTTGTATGAAAATGTGTACATATCGGCCTCGTTTATCCCCCCTTAACAGTTGAATTTTGTAAAATCCGTTGTGAGCGAGCCTTTTCGAATTAACAAGAAGTCACTGAAAATTTTAAGTTTCGAGGATAATTGGTTTCAGAGATCTCAACATGAGTGGTTTTCGCCTAAATGTGTTCATTTTGACCTGTTTTACCCCCCTAATAGTATAATTTCCAAAAATATTTTCTTCTTAAGAATTCCCATCTAAAACAAAACATACTCTGACATTTCTGGGTTCAGCGGCTCTAGAGATAGAAATGTGTACAATTTGCCCTCTTTTACCCCCCTTGAATACCCCCAACAGTTGAAGTAAAAAAAAACCTCTCATACTGAGCAATCTCACCCGAAAAGAAAGCTACTGTAACTAAAAAATCACTTTTCTGGGTTCGCGGGGTTAAGAAATTCGATGTTTGTTATAGTTAAGTACCAAACTACTGAACCGATTTTGATAAAAAAAAAATGGGACCAACTAGAAAGTATACCCTTTCGAACAAAAAAAGAATTTTCCAAATCGGTCCACGGGTCTTCGAGTAATCGGTGAACATACATAAAAAAAAAAAAAAAAAAAAAAAGATTCCGACGAATTGATAACCTCCTCCTTTTTTGAAGTCGGTTAAAAAAGGTTATATGAACGTCTGCTTGTTCGTCGCCAGCTCACTCTCTTGAGAATAGATCGAACGCTTCTCGGTCCGAAACGTGTAGAGTTTCTACCAAATAAAACCACAGTAAACCGTTTTTAAGCATTTAAGGCGGTGTGTGCGTCAAAATAGACGGCGACACAGTCATTCGCACTTATTTCTGCTATAACTCCTCAAACATTGGAAGTTACAAACTATAACTGCAGTTATTCGGTTATGTATTTAATCTTATTGAACAATTACAAAAATAAGCTGGAACTGCTTGGATAATTCTGAAGATGTGATGAACAATGCCCCATAATTAACCAAAAATTTTATCCTTTTTTAAAAAGTGTATGAGATTAAATACATAACTACGTAGATCCTAAATCGTAGTATTGCTTAAATGATAATAGTTAGGAACTACCTATTTTTGAGAGATATAGCAGAAATAGCCTCGGTGGCCCAGTGGCGCGACACTTCGGCGATCGCTCTCCGAAGTTAACCAACGCTGGGTCCGGTCTGGTCTTGGATGGGTGACCATTCGACCATTGAGAGAGGCTGGCCGTGGTTCGGATTCCACGTTAAGCTGTAGGTCCCCTTCCTTACTTACTAGGTGGTAGGGTTTATCCCGCCCGGGTTGGTACCATCGCGTTGGATGAACGATGGTCGAAGAGGCAATGAAAATTGTCCGTGTTTTCCATCCAGTTCAATGTAGCCGTGCAATATAAGGAAGGTCCTGGCATGGCACCTAGTTCCCATGTGGTGTGTTGGGCTAATACCATGACAGAACTTGTGGTATTAGCCATCCATGTCCAGTCACATAAAAAAAAAAGAAATAGCGGAGAACGACTGTGGTGCCCTACACACTAGTCGTGGGCGTTTCCACTGGTTTTCGAAAACGTTAGTAACTGTTAATGCTGATGCCGATAGCCGTTAGCGGAAACGGTTTCAAAAAGAAATGAAAGAAAACTCCCCCTCCCTTCTTTCCCCCCCCCCTTTTTTTTTTTTTTTTTTTTTGGCTGGACATGAATGGGTATAATGACATCTAGCACGGTTCGATCATCTCACATGAATTCTGAATCTCGAGTGCAGTGACCTGTATTCAAAAATCAAGAAGAAGAAGAGAAAAAATCCAAAAATCAAGAATGAGGTTTTGTTACTATGTAGTTATCGCAAACAATTAAGAAGTCAGACAAAACTTTTTATCCTCGACAAAATAATCCCCAGAAATAATATAACACAAATGATAAATAAACATATTTATAATTTATTTCATATGCCTATTAGCATTTAGAAATACTAATCGTTGGACTTTTTCTGTCCACAACGTCCACAACGGCGGTCGTTAAGAATGTAGCCCCTCTTCGACTACAGTGCGCACTGCGCGCGCGCATTACAGTTTCGGCGGTAACCCCAGTTGCTAGAGTCGCCGGCTACAAGCCGCAACGAAGTAATTATTAATATTACTAACATTACTCGTAACCCCAGTTACGAGAGTCGCCGGCTTCGAGCCGGTTCCAGCTACATTGCGCGAGCGAGACAGTCGCGGCTGGCGGGTCGTTGCGTCTAGACGTCTCGCAACCTACGGGCTTTCGTTGTCGCGCCGCGTGCGCGATCCACGAAACGCTACAAGAAACTTATAGCGGCCATACTGCTCGGCGTAAAATGAATACTTCGTTTTTACACTAGTAACAGTTTACAAACCCATTTCTCATTTCTCGTCCCACGACTACTACACACCCCCTTAATCAAGTCGATTTCTTTGAAAATTGGGTTTTCATTTCTGTTAAATGAAACTATTCACGCCTATAATAGCTACTGGATAGGGCTTGATTACACACCAAACACTAAAATTATTTTACAAACAATACATTTCTTTAAAATGTCGTCATTGGACGCCATCTATAATACAATTATGCATAACAAATGCTCACAGTACAAACTATCCATCAAGGTGTTTATTTCAGAGTCATCCCTCTGTATATAATGTTTTGTGTTTCCTAACTGTGTAATCTGTTTTGAAAATTGTTTTATTTTGAACTTTTGTTAATTTCGATTATTATTATTTTTAACTGTCTTATGTTGAACGCCATCTTTATATGATATTATTTTTATGTGGAAATTTCATTGGTTCTATGTCATTTTCTTTATGCTCTTTTCTATGTTTATTTGTAAAACTGTATATTTCCCGAATAAAATAAAATAAAATAAAATAAAAATCCCTACTGCCTGCTTCCGTCATGAGCATTGTCATTTTCAGGCTTATCTTTATCGAATACTGCAAAATGTCTTCATTGTTAGGAGAAATCTTCTTCTGTACATCTTTGCAGAACTTAGACTAGACTTATCATCTTTTATTTATGCAACCTGACATGGATGGCTAATACCAAACAATTACCGTTATGTTATTAGCCCAATATTCAAATAATTTTAGTTTAAAAATGTCATAAAAATTTGCATCATGAGATCAACATTTCTTACCGTACAAAGACAATAATTGCGCGCCATCTATCGGCAAATATAAAGAGCGATATATCGATACAATGTTCGAATATTGACTCAAATTACAAAATATGAAGTGATTTACTGACAAATAAAACGTAATTGCACATACAGACCATAGATTATTTTTTCCTGTGTAATGTTTGCAACAATTTACACTACATCTCATGGTATAATCGACTGTTTGCCGAAAATTGCGCCGCAGACCACAATGTTGTCCCACAACCTAACACCGTCAGCGCCATGTCGCGAATGAAGCTTAGCCACGCCTCCTTATCACGTGGGCTGTGACGTAGAGACCACCCACTTGGTGGACACAGACCTAGTTTGCTTAGACCATCTACCTCCCTCCTTCTCTGTGGGTGATACCAACCCGCGCGGGCTAAATTCTACCACCTAGTAGGGGAAGGGGAGCAACAGTTTTGTATGGGTTCCGAACAAAAGAACTCAGAAAGAGAAATAAAGTAGTGCATGCCAAAGGCGAGGATTTGAACCCATTTTCTCTGATGAAAGCCAAGTTCTCTAGCCTCTAGACTACGAGCTGTACAACATCGTCCTCTGATCGTGATTTTATTTACAGGATTATTTTAGTTGGATGGTCTACTAAGAAGTCTCCAAACTACTGATATCCCGCGTTTCGCATGGTAGGAAAATCATCTAAACGTCCCATTTAAATCACTCACGGTCTGTTTAACCTGGTAACCTCAAGAAATTAGAGCATTGACAAGAAATAAAAATAGCTGCATGATTTGATACGTATCTTTCTGCTGGCTGTAGGCATTAGGCCTGAGTAAAATTCTCGCGCCACCTCCCTCCGCGCCGTCGACTTGAAACTCATCAGGGAGAGTGTACCTATGCACTAATGGCTTGGTCACTAGTTTTTCACACACACACGAGCACGAATACAAGCTTCACTTTTGCGTCAAATAAAATAATGAAATTGAGGTTATTCAAAGCCATTGATTGAAGTATTGAAGTTATGCAAAGAGTATACACTCAAATTTACACGTAGGGGCTGAAAACTAGCGCCAGGCAGGGCAATTTACGTACCTCCCTGGCATGCTGAGCCATGGCCATTTTTGCACACTATTACACAATTTTTGTTGTTCCAACTTTTACTTTAATTAGTATCAACATCTTAACGGTAATTATTATGTGACAATGAAAAATTGTGCAATGTAAGGGTGAATATTTTATCGACAATTAGGAATGTTTATCATAAAAAAGCAGTTCAAATAACAATTGAAATGGAGTGGTAGGCACACATCTTGACTGAAGACTTTATGAGATATTTATCCATGAAAAAATAATGCGCCACGGAAGTCACCAGGAAGCCACAAAAATTGCTACATAAAAATAAAACTAAAATATGGACAATTTCTTGTAAATTGTGAAGTTAAAAATTCGAAAAAGTAGGTTATTTTGATACAATGAACCTATTTTAACTTTTAACATAGTATTTATGACTGTAAAGGTTTTTTTACATTTACTTTTAAGTCATAAAAGACGTATTATATTAGTAAATTGTATTTTGAAAAGTTATACGCATTGGAATTAGGCAATACCACTAAAATTCTAATCCAAAAAGAACAATAATAAGTTCAAACTAACCATATAATTATTATTAAATTTGCTATGTAAGTTCTGTATAGAGTTTGTAAAATATCGTTTTTGTTTTCTGTCGTTTGTGTTTTGTGGCAAGTTCCTTTTTAGGGTTCCGTACCCAAAGGGTGAAAACGGAACCCTCTTACTAAGCCTCCGCTGTCCGTCCGTCCGTCCGTCCGTCCGTCTGTCACAGGGCTGTATCTCAGTAACCGTAACAGATAGACAGCTGAAATATTCACAGAGTGTGTATTTATTTTTCCGCTATAACAACAAATAGGTAAGATTAAGAAATAATTAAAATTTAAGGGGGGTCCCCATACAAAAAACGTGATTTTTTTGTATACATTTTTTTACGATGGTACGGAACCCTTCGTGTGCGAGTCCGACTCGCACTTGGCCGGTGTTTCCAGGCTGTTTTATTAAAATTCGCTGTTAAAACTCACCTCATGAATACTTATATGTCATTATTTAACAAACAAACTCCGGAGGACACAGTCGTGGAGAAAAAATCTGATGATTTGGTCCCAAAATTTTTTTTAATCGACTTGCGATATAATTTTACCACATACATAGTGATGTCCACTTAGATAATTGAAATAAATAATGCTTAAAATTTATTCTAGACCAACAAATCACCTAATGTCAGATGTTTTATGATAGGACATGAAATATTGACTGCTTGGGAAATGTCCCGTAAGCTGTATCTTTCTTTTTTAATTCCTTCAATCTACATTTAAACTTTGGTGATATTTATATCATCAGGTATTATCTTAAACAATGTGTTAGTAGGAGGCATTCATTACGGGATGAGGGACTGAGGGGAATTCAAAATTATGGGTATAAAGCCGGTGGCAAAATTGGTAGACGCAATACCAGCGAATGGTATGTTTTGCTGGTTCAGGTCTAGCCTTGCAGTATATTCGTAAAGTATTTATTTTTACTGTGCTCCTTCTTCAGTTAATGTGTCCTTGCTTCACGGTCGATTATACATACGTACATATCACATTCCATGTCATGCATCCTTAATATTGAGCATATTTTTTTAATGAATAACAATAAATAAAAGCATTGTCATATTGTTTTAAAAAGTTAGTAATGATCATAAAAAAATATCTGTACATTGTGGTCAACGCAAGACAAAAAATATGCTGATTTAATGTTAAGAACACAAATAGTGCAATAAGATCATTATTGATTTTTAAGATTTTTAATGCCATCATTGAAATATTAATTATAAAATAATAGTAGCAGAAAATCGCTCATTCCAATAATATACATATAATCGCAGGCTGAACCCTGAGAGATTTATCAAAATAATGTACTAAGTATTGTACACATTGAAAAGGTCTACAGAAAACTCCGCGATGTAACATTTTTGTCATTTACTTTTTACGACAAATTATGGCTAATTTTCGAAGCGATTTTAACCAATACAGCATTAATCCTTATCCAATTAAATACCTTAAATACATTGTTGATTTAATATAGATCTATATGGCCCTTCACAGCATATGATTTAAATAAATACGTTCGAAGATATTACAGATTTAAAAATTGCGGGACGTAGCGTTTGCGGCGGTACCGGCCGGCCGGAGTAGTGCATCGGGGGCCGCGGTTCTCCCTATTAGTACTTTGAATTTAGCAGCGATCTAATAATACTATCTAAGTTTTTTTTTCTTTAATATTTCAATGTAGGAACTCTACGTAAAAAGGGATTATTTGTACATCATTGTGAAAAAAATAATATTTTTTAAAATTATATTATGCCCGGGCAAAGCCGGGACGGGCTGCTAGTAAGTTAATAAATAAACAAATTAATACTACTTACAATGTAGTACTATGTCAGACATGCTAACAATTGTAATAACACGTAGTAATATGATGTATGTAGAAATAATTATTTTAATTGGCAGAGCCATCTAACGGTACATCTCAAAAGGTCTCTCCAAGGCTTTCGTTCTGACTCAGATACGAACCATTTCTTGTCAGTTCCTACCCCACTGTGAGCAAGGGATGAAAACATTTTCACCGCTGTACAATAGATGTCGTGACTAATAGGTCTTGCACGAAGAAAAAAAATGTCGAAATAATTGCATTCATGTCCACAAGATGGCGCTTTATTGGAAACAAAATAATCTTCATCTTCAACAAATCGTTTGTTAATCGTGTGCATTATATCACGATAACCTCACACAGGACATAACTTAAAAACCACAATCCATTTCAAATGTCTTTAACAAATAGCAACAACACAGATAATACCCAAGAGAGGGCACCATTGTCGTAGCTGCATACGCCACAAAAGGGAACATTTTCTCTTCAAAATTTTATGCTGACGAAATAGCACTGAATTAATTTAATGGCAGCATCCACGGACAATGTCAGAACGAATCTTATGAATGCTAATAGATGGCAACGTTTTTAATAAAGAGTGGAATTAAAATAAATTACATATTACGTTAAATGAAAAAGGCCTCATAAATAGGATTTTACTTAAAATACATTTAATGTTGGATGGATGCATTTAATAATAATGGATGTGTAGTGTTGTCGTTACGTCGCGCCGTAGAGACAAAGTGCGCATATAATCGAATGGGAAGCACGTGTGCAGCAAAGCAAGTGTGTCACACAGTCCGAACATCGCCAACGCTCGTGAATGTGTCCCCAAAATGCGTTCGAAAAAGTCAGTCAACTCACACAAACCCTACAATACGTCTGCAACTTTGTTTGCGTGTGGCACGTACGCCAGATGGGTTAAAAATAAAATTTATTAAATTTTATTTTTTTATAATTTTTAAAATATTATAACAATGATAAAAATTGCTTTAAAAAATTTAACAAAGCGGGTTTCATAGTAGGCGTACTCGTTGGCACATCTCCTTTCTTTTTCAACTAGGATTATTATCATATTATAAAGATATTGGAATTATATCAGAGCCTGTAGCCTCAGTTCTCACCTCAATTGGCGTTTACGTAACTTCGAAGTTACGTAAAAACGTCAAACTCCATACAAGTTTTTACTAGATATTCTGTGGTTTTACTTCTTCACGCTGTCAAAGTCAAACGCGGACTTACGATTTGTATGAAAACGCGGGGTGGACGTAAACGGCAACGTCGACGTATTTACGGCAACGTTGACTAAGCTGTCAAATCAAGCTCGGACTCGCAAATGTTAGTTCGCTTAACGCCCACTGCGCGCGCTCTTCAATTTCTCCATACCTTTTAAAACGCCAGTCGACCGTTTTGCCGTAACGCCAATTTAGGTGACAGCTGAGACTTCGGGTACTGAACTAATGTTGCAAGTAGCCTGTAAATATACACCAGAAGTGAGTTTTATATTTAGACATGAACTTTGTATGAAACTTTTTTCAATATTTCTTGTAAATATACGAGCGACACATCAAAGAATTTCCTGTGGTTTTTTCCATTCGCTCAGAACAGCAAAAGCAGATAAATAATGCCAACCTAAATTCGCAAGCATAATCGGCAGAAAGTTTCTGTTAGCAAAACACATGTAAAAGATTCTGAAATGACAATAAAAAAAACATTTTATAAATAGAAAATATGAGCACATTACCAGTTTTTCGAAGCAGGACGGATACCAAACTTACCTGTAAGAAGTGAAACAGAACATGTAGATAACAGACATTTATTGCACACATTATGGTGGCCCAACCCGGCGGGACTAATTCATTCGCGGGCACGGGAGCGGGATGGCCCAACTTAACTTCAAACAGCTAACCTCAAAGCAGATTGCGCCAATCTCAAACTCACTGACGGACTTCGAGCTTGATAATATTGTAAATTAAAATTTGGTTTTTACCGGCCAGGGTAAATACATATGGAACTCATAATTTTTGTGTCAAGTTTTTTAATGTCCGAGCATCAAACACTTTAGTTATTTTTTTTATAAACACCGGCATGGATAGCTGCGCGAGCGACCAACGGTGCTCATAAAAGCCAAATCCACCTTACCACGCGAAACTACGTTCAGAGAGGCACCATACCAGTGCATTAGCGAACTATCGTTGATTTTTAAATTTGTATAATTTGCAACAGTAAAAAAGTCTTCTTAACGTTTTTTAGGGTTCCGTACCCAAAGGGTGAAAACGAAACCCTATTACTAAGTCTCCGCTGTCCGTCTGTCACAGGGCTGTATCTCATCAACCGTAATAGGTAGGCAGCTGAAATTTTCACAGAGTGTGTATTTATTTTGCCGCTATAACAACAAATAGGTAAGATAAAACAAATATAATAATTAAAGGGGGAAATAATGAAACGATACTTTTTTGTGTTAAATCTTGCACGATGGTGCGGAACCCTCCGTGTGCGAGTCCGACTCGCACTTGGCCGGCTTTTTTTATGTAACATATGACATGGATGGCTTATACCAAACTGACCGTCAGATATTAGCCTAACACGCCTCATGGGAACTCGTTACCATGCCAGGACCTTTCTAATATTGCACGTATAATTAAATAATTTTTTTAAAAATATTTTTGAGGTTAGCGTTGGATTTTTTATGTGTTGCACAAAATGCGATATACGCCATGCCTTCAAAGACGTGTCCGACAACGCTTACGGGCTTTTGCGCTAACACTTGTACTCTCGTTACCATTGTTGACGTGCTGGCTTGCTAATGACAAGAACTTCTCTCGTGACGTAAACGAGCTCTCTACGGAAAATTTCGAGCGCCATCTGTGTTCTTCTAATTGGACTGCAAAAGCTTAAACAATTCACGCATGTGTGATTACAGAATGCCATTGGAATGTTCATCTTATGATGAGGTCATAAGGTCGAAAATATGTTCCATTCCCAACTCCAGTAATGGTTTTTTCGACTTGTACTCTCATGCATAGGAAAAAAGTCGAAAGTTTCTTGAAAAATGAGAAAAATCTCCATGATGATACTGGCCGTTGGAAAGCGTTCGTTTTAAAGACGCTGTTTTCATCTTTCTCTCTCCATTCAACCCAGAGAACCTTTTCAGTTTCATGCTCATGCATTTTAGATTCGGCCGTAGAGACAAACATACCTACTTCCGTGCTAACAGTGTGCGTGCCCTAACAATATTTCATTAAAAGTTCTGTTCAAAACATTGCGCCAAACAAACCTTTGCAAGTTTCGAGGAACGAACAATATAATAGAACATATAAAAGCCATACTTACCAATGAAAAATACAGTTTTTGTATTTTTTTATTTACACCGTGGTTTATAAAAAATGCCAAACTCTCACATAGAAGGTTTTTTTACGGGGTCTGGGGCTGGGCGGGGGCCGGCCGGTCAGATACTTCTTTACTCTATTCTTGAAGAACCCAAGATTGTACTTTGGGCGAAAACCTTGCACATTCCAAAGTGTATGGACCCTATTGATGAAAGATCTACAGGATCGGTTCGTTCTGATTTTCGGTATGTAGACTGCGGGTGCATTACCTGCGTCACAGAATAAGTAATAGTGCCTGCGTTTTAAGCGATGGTAGACAACGGATGAAGGAATTGCGTTATACAGCTCACAAAAGGATTAAGTAGGTATCTGTGGTATAGACAGAAATGTACTCTTTTGAGAGATCTCTTCTGTGTTGAAGGGTCTCTAAAATCTGGAATACCTCGGGGTATCGACAGACAGAGCAGAACGCGGTTGTAATGAACATCAATTTATTAGGTACTAGCTGCGGTACCCGGCTCCGCTCGGGTCAATGTCGGTTTGGATTGATTTCGGTCTGAATTATTTCCTGGATAAAAAGTAACTCAAAAGGCTGGTCCAGGACTATGTATCCATCTACCAAATTTAATCAAAATCGTTTGAACCGATATGGCATTATTAAATGATTAACATCGACATATTCCCATTCACAGCTCCGTAAACATTTGGGAGCGAATTTTAAAAGCATGTGCCGCCAGACCCTTACTGCACTGGCACTGCTACATAGAAATTGATACAAAACCAACAAAGTCGGGAATAACTCTACCACCTTCCTTACTTTTACAAAGTTTTATGAGGAATACCAACCACAGACACCTTCAACATCAAAAACGGTGACCCATCCGGAATCTGACTGAGCCCAGAGTTGCTATACGTTGATTAAATACGCAAATAAATCGGGCGAGTGGTTCGAAGTTATCGCTCTACATGATATCGTGGATCTTTCTGTAGGCCTTTTTAACACCTACAATTTTCAAGCATTTATGTATAGTTTTCATTTGATCGCTCCTTATATTAATGAAAACCGTATCAAAAAGTCCGTTTCGTGGCTTGTAAGAAGTAAACGAAGAAATAAATGCAGATAGTGATTAAAAAGTAAGCGCCCCCCCTCCCCCCCGTAGAGCCGCGTATTTTAACGTAAGCGGAACTGAATTATATGTAGCCTATCCTGTGTCCCGTGTATTTACATATACGTGTAGAAAGTTTCATTGAATTCGGATGATCGGTTTATGTATATGTTTATGAGTTATGGAGGAACATACATGCATACATACAGACCTGATTTCTAAAACCGGCCAAGTGCGAGTCGGACTCGCACACGAAGGGTTCCGTACCATCGTAAAAAATAAAACAAAAAAATCAGGTTTTTTGTATAGGAGCCCCCTTTAATTTTAATTATTTTTTAATCTGACCTATTTGTTGTTATAGCGGCAAAATAAATACACACTCTGTGAAAATTTCAGCTGTCTACCTGTTACGGTTACTGAGATACAGCCCTGTGACAGACGGACGGACGGACGGACGGACGGACGGACGGACGGACGGACGGACAGCGGAGGCTTAGTATTAGGGTTCCGTTTTCACGCTTTGGGTACGGAACCCTAAAAATCATCAATTTAGTCTTAGTATCATACATAAAGTCTACAAGCGATGTAGCCCCTCACAGATTTATTATTAGTATTGATTGACCTAGAATCATGAAATTTGACAAGAAGCAAGGTCTCACAGCACAAATAAAGTAAAAAAATCCCGTAACGGATGAACTATCTGCATAAAAAATTATAAGGAACCCAAGGGAATCCCATCGTCATTTTGCTAAAGGACACTATTCAGGACGTTAGGGTATATTAACGGTCTAAAGTCTAACCAGTTAATCCATCAAGAACGTTTAAAGAGGTACATTTTTGGTCGCAACCATCATCAAGCAGAACATGATAATATCATACATTAGGTTTTTTTTTATGTGACTGGACATGGACACCGTCATTGTATTAGCCCAACACACCGCATTCACCAAGGGATTAAATTTAAGAGCACGGCTTCATTGAACTGAAAGACGAATGGTATTGCCGCTTCAACAATTTTTCCATCCACTGCGGTGGTACCAAACCGGGCGGGATTAACCATTACCACTACCACATTGTAGGGGAAGAGAAGTCCTACAGTTTTGCATGAATTCTGAACCATGGAACAGTTGTAAGGAAATACACTAATACAACACAGTAAGAAAAGGATACTGAACGGAGCGGGGATTTGAACCCAGACCTCTGGGATGGAAGGCAAGTCCAAGCGCCCCGGAGCCACGAGCCCCCCACATCGATAGCAACATGAAAGCTCCATCCGTGGCTTGAGACGACTTACATACATCAACCTAACGTTTCCGGAACTAATTGCAAATATTTGGCTCACGGCCAAATAACTTCACCTCTGGGTGCTCGGCGGAGACGCGACGAGGGCGTGACATTGGGATGGTGTGAACACTCCTCGGCTTTCCAGCTGGAGATAAACGCTCTGCCGATCGATTGCTACTATTTGGGGTAATGTCAAGGTTGAACTTTCTTTGGGAATTTCTAGACGAGCAGGCTACTACAGTGGCTCGTGGCTCAGGGGCGCGAGGGCTTGCTGTCCATGCCAGGGGTCATGGATTCGATCCCCGATCCGTTCATACACCACATTATTTCTCTTTTTGACTTGAACAATTACATTTTGTTACGAACGCCAGCTCGCGATCGAGCGCGAAATCAATGTGATAGTATACGTACCCTTCCCTAGTATAGCACCAATGAATTATTCAAGGGAAATAACATGTACACAACATCCTAAAAACGACTAGAGAGGGTTTCAAGACCTGACCAACCTTTTCATTTCTACACTAATATGTTACAAAGTATATTTTTTTATAAATTACCTTTATCATATCATTATCAAAACCGAGCCGAAATAGAATAGATTAGATAATTTAAACTTTTATGAAAGCATTTATTCTCAAACCAAGAAGTGGTATCTTGAAACAAACTGACCCAGGTAGGAATGTGACATGTATGTTTGTATAATCGACCGTGAAGCAAGGACACATTAATTGAAGAAAGAGTCCAGTAAAAAGAACTACTTTACGAATATACTGCAAGGCTGGACCCGAACCAGCAAAACATACCATTCGCGGGTATTGTTTGTGATTGTTGAATCTTTGCAGGCAATGTCCGCAACGCAGTAGGTATAATCTTAAACACTGTGTTAGTAGGAGGCATTCATTACGAGAGGAGAGTCAGTCAGTCAGTCAGCGTGTTTGCGTCCACTGCTGGACATACGCCTCTCCAAATTTTCTCCAGTCCTCCCGGCCTTCAGCGGTACGGAACCACTGCTTTCCGCCGACGCACTAAATGTCGTCGTCCCACCTGGCGGGTGGTCTTCCCACACTCCGTTTTCCTGTCCACGGCCGCCAGTGCAGGATACGGTTACTCCCAACGGTTACGAGAGGAGAGACTGTAGGAGAATTCCAAATTATGGGTATACAGCCGGTGGCAAAATTGTTAGACGCAATACCCGCGATGTTTTGCTGGTTCGGGTCCAGCCTTGCAGTATATTCGTAAAGTAGTTCTTTTTACTGGGCTCTTTCTTCAATTAATGTGTCCTTGCTTCACGGTCGATTATACATACATACAATTCACATTCCTTGGAATAAGCGACGTACCTGCTTAGTACGAAAAAGTATATTTACTTGACCAAGGTAGTGATAAACACAGAGTGTTAAGTACCGTAACAGTGAAATAGTCTCAATAACCAAATAATCAATTGATTTATAGACATAAATATAAAAATAAATTTAATGTACCATGAGTGCCGATGGCCGACCTTATAACCTTCCGCCGCATTGAAAATGAATTATTTAATTGCGGCACTTCAAAATCAGAGGAATCAAAAAGGGAGAACTTCAATTATGGATCGATACAATGAAGAATAAAGTGACTTATGCAGCGTTTAAACAATTATTTTTTTATTGAATGTATTACAAAACGAATCCCATAAAATAAAACGATATCTACAACAGTCGCCTCGATATGTCAAATGAATATATTCTGAATGAAATATGTGAAATCACGAAAAAGGTGTCTCGAAAAGGGGGTACCCATCCATAACCTACCCTTAATTATTATCCTATCGAAACCAGAATGGTATCATAATATTCTCCTTCCTTCACGGTCGATTATACATACATATCGCATTCGTTTAAATAAGCGACGTATTTGCTTAGTACGAAAAAGTATATTTACTTAAGATTTTTAGTCTTCTAATAATTACTACTGTACAGTAACCCATCCCCAAACCACATTGGACATAATACATATTATTATATATGTATATAATAAATAATCAAGTATGAAATCTTCTCTTTTAGCCTTCCCTATTTGCTCAAAATAAAAAAAAACCCCAAATTCAGATTCGCAAGATAGCTCGGGTGGGAAGTCGCTCGCGGCCGCAAGGCTCGAGGGGGGAGGGGGGAGCCAACCAGCGAGAATGAAAGGACGGGAGCAGCGATCGAAACTCATTCGTGTGGCGGCAGCGGAGCCACGAGTTAGTGGAAAACGTCTAACTGTAGTTAGTTCGTTAATAATTTTGGGATACGCAACATCGAAAGTTCGTTGCACTAAATAGCGTCATGTGTGTTTTATAGCATTTAAAACTGCGCATAAGAAGCTGTTACTAGAACAGCGAAGAAGGAATAGTGAAATCCGTGTGGATCAGCTCATAAGAAATAATGAAGTAATTTTATTGTATCACCTAACAAATCACTCATGTTCATACATGTCATCACTCAACCAAAAACATAAACATTTTATGGCATGTATTATAAGCATTATATTACAGCACGCACACACACACCCTCACAGACCATGACACACCCTCACACACTCTCACGCCACTTTCCCAAATAGGTCCTAGCTGAAAAACAGCAGGCAGTATAGTTATACTAACAAGGCAAGCTGAGCTAGCGCAATTTGGCATTCAACGCAACACAAACTATTCACATTGTTAAGAAGAAATAAGAAGAATTGTTAAGAAGAAGAACTCTTACAACTGGCTAAAATCATACTTAACACATAGAACACAAGCTGTTACTTTAAATAAGGTAAAAAGCAGCAGCAGGACAATCAACCGAGGTGTCCCACAAAGTAGTACTCTTGGCCCTAGCTTATTTCTGATTTATATTGACAGCCTCTGTCGGCTTCTGATAGACGGTGAAATCATAGCGTATGCTGATGATACAGTTTTTTTATTTTATGGTGATACTTGGGAAGAGGTGTTCTATAAATCAGAAACTGGCTTGGCAAAAGTCAAGCAATGGCTTGATCTACATTTACTGTAACTGAACATTGAAAAAACGAAATATATGACGTATTCCATAGACTCAAGACGCCAACCTCCTCCTGACAAATCAGTTACCATATACAATTGTATTCTTGGCGCTCAATGCAACTGTAAAGCTATTGAAAGGGTTGAATCACTGACATATCTCGGAATTGTATATGATAAGCATTTGAACTGGAAATCACACATAGATAAAATATCATGCAGAGTTAGAAAGTTGATCCATATATTTATAAATATTAGGAATATCTTAAATATAAAAACTCTGAAATCTATTTATTATGCTTTGGGGCAGTCAATCATTTCTTATGGACAGATCGCATGGGGAGGAATGGCCAAAACGAATATGGATCCATTAGTTAAAGCACAAAAGGCCTTACTACGCGTGATCAGCAAGAAGCCTTATAGATACTCATCAGATTTACTCTTCCAAGAATTACACTTACTTGACGTGCGACAACTGTACATAAGGACGATCGCTATAGAAGTATTTAAAGAAAAGGAAGTTGCTTCAGCGGCAAACGTAACCCCATCTGTCCACTCGTATATCACAAGACAAAAACATTGCCTGCCTCATCCCCATACAACCACACACTTTGCGCAGAGATCTTATGTATATTTAGCCCCAAAAATTTACAATTATATAATCAAGGCCCTCCCTCAAATAGACAAATATAAAAGACCAGTAATTAAAAAGAGCATAACTTCCTGGCTTATAACATTAGGTAGAAACGAAAGTGAGCATGCCGTTTCTCTCATAATACAATAAATTAAATAAATCTCTTCTTAAATCTCAATAGAACTTGAAGCATACCTACATACATACATACATATATATAAATAAATACTATATACATTCATTCCATATGCATACTTTACTATACACGGACTATATAAACTATATATACTTTATATACTTCATTAATATATTATTCATACATAAATATTCATTCATGACATATAATTCACTCACAAAATATTCTTATTCGAAGCTCAGCAACTATTTACATCTTGCACTAAGCACCGAAGACGCCATCGTCTTTCTAACTGTCTATTACTCCTGACAACCATTCCACCACGGGCCTAATCTGGCCTACCGGTATGGTTAAATCCAAAGTGTCAAATATCTGTATTGTTTTATATCTTGTAATGTTATATTATGGATAAAATAAATAAATAAAAGAAAGTCTTCATCTAAATAAATATTAAATAGAATAAGTTATATTTATTTATTTAAATTTATTGAGCATAAATAACCCTTGCGGGCCGTGCACATGTTATAATACATTAAAATAAAATCATTACATCAAATTTACAAATTATTGAAAATTCCAATTATAATTATACAAAAAATAACATTTAAATTAAATTAAATATTTCTTGAAAATCATTATTATTAAAAAACTATAATATGGCAAAATCAAATGTTATATGTATTATTATAATTATTATATGTAAGTCTTAATTGCTATCAGAGTCATTGAAAAATTCTTCTAAATTATAAAATGGATGTACCACTAAAGAATTTGAGTTTAAGTTTGAGTTTTAAGTTTTTACGTGCCGTTGATACTTGATGACATCAGTAATGAGCGAATTCGTAATCGAACTGACTGGCAGATGCAACCGTCAATGTATGTATTTTTAAAAAAGGTGGCACTTGGAATTATTTAATGCCGCCTCTCCGGTCCTTCCGTGCTCGCTGGAAGGGGATCGCCAACGATGCAGACGCGTGCCGAGGCAGGGGTCAGCGAGCGTGAGGGCGCGCGGGGCACGCGGGACCCGAGTGACGAAGGTCCCTGTAATTTAGAAGCTTCAGGGAACACGTTGACGACAACAGTTTGTCCGTTTTCATCAACGATTAAAACCTTTTTAATTTGATGAATAAACGGCCCAAGCGAAGCTTCTACGCCCGCTCTGCCTCGGGGTAGCAAACTGGGAAAAAACGTCACCGTGTCGTACCGTCATCGGGTTATAGTGAGAAAGAGAAATCGCCTGGCCTCCACACATACATCCATGCCTAGAAGATTCGCTTCTCGAGCGCCCGCCCCGATGCCACTCGTTTATTTAAACTCACTTTAACTAAACGAATAACTCAATATCACGCCAACCGATTTCGATGATCCTTTTTTTATCGGAAAGGACGTGTACAAATAAGTTAGTGTACTTCTGATTCACTATAAATAAACAAATAAACAAAAAATGTAACAAAAAAAACCGGCTTCAAAGAAAAAGTATTCCAAAACCAATTAACACTAAAAAGTAAAAAAATAATTGCCATTTTTGTAGTTACGATTATTTTTATTTTTTGAGTCGGTGTCATCCAAGGTAGCCAAGGTTCTCTTGACTGGCGCAGCGTGTGCCCGGCTGACGTTTTATATAAGAGTGGCTGCGCCGCCGCCGCCGCCCATGCAAGCAGTTCCGGCTTCTACTCCCGTCCCGCCCTTCCATGATCGTTGCCGAGCATCCAGATGTCCCGCTCATGCTCGGAGGCATGCACTTATATCTTAGTGGCGTTGAAGTTAACATAGTTCGGGTGACCCTATTTGGAGATCGGCAAAAGGGTGGTTTCCAGTTTGGACACGAGTGTCAAGATGTGTTCCTTCACTGTGATCCCACTAGGGCTGAGATAAATAGTCGTAACAGAAACTGAGAATAACGAAAAGTAGTACTTCGTGACGGGGGAACGGCAGAACGTCTAATATGCAGATCGTATAATGTCATATTTTAACAAAATTTTAAAACCATGCACAACGTATAATCGGCAGATCGTATAATCTTATACGTAGTGCATAAAGAAGTTTAAAAAATAAAATTACTTATTTCTCCATGCATAACGTATAATAGTCACAACGTATAATATTATGATCTTTATTTAACAAAAAAAGAAAACCATGCATATCATATAATCCAAAAGCTTTTCATACAATAAGCGCCCTTATGAATATACTTTTAAAGCGTATACTCGCACGCGACTTTTCGACCGTCTCAATTAGCGTTGTAGCAAATTGTTACTCTTCAACAAATATCGATTCGTAGCAATTTCAGCCTTAAATGTATGGGTATTAGGGCGCTTTATGCAGTGCTACTTGGCATATTATACGTTCTGCATGGTTTTCTTTTTTTGTGAATTCACGTTAGGAATATTATACGTTGTGACTATTAGACGTTCTGCATGATGCAAAGAGTTGATTTTATTTTTAAACTCATGCACAACGTATAACATTATACGTTGTGAATATTATACGATGTGCATGGTTTTCATTTTTTGGAAAAAAATACTATTATACGTTGTGAATATTATACGTAGTGAATACGACTCCTTCGTGACGACACTTCGCATTACTTTGAGATTTCACACGAGAGACGTCACAAAATATTACTTATCGTCAGTATTAGTTCCGGTTACGACTATTTATCTCAACCTAGATATATGCCGAAATAAGCCAAATTGATAAGTTGATTATCTACTTCGAAGACTGGATAGAAACGAAAATCCGTCTTATGTATAACTTAGAAATAACATCCCCACATTCATCTTTGCTAATCAATACAAACTTTTTATTAATACGAATATCATTGAGTATCATCCTCTATCTCTATCCTCCGTGGTATCATCCCTTTTTACAATCTTAAAATTAATCGTATTTTTTATATCAATACTACAAACGTGATTTATAAAGATGTATTTTCGATTTTATGTTGTTCGGGAAATATACCGTTATTACAAACTCAGAATAAAACAAATCTAAAACAAAACCATTAAAATTTTCACATATAAAAAATAACACTATAAAGTCAATTGACATCTTACATACAAAAATAACCAATTGATAAGATGTGTATTAAAAGTTAAATCATTTTAGTTTGATGTTTAGTTTAGCTTAGCATAGTGAATCAATTGCATTGTGTCGTTAACTATTATTGATTTTAAAAAAAATAATAAGGAGAATTCTTAGTTACTCATTGGCATTAGCTTAATTGGAATTTAATAGAACTTAAACCCTTATAAAAACAAATAATTCTCCGACGCAAGAAATCCCTAGATAAGTCACAAATAAATAAAGATAAGAAATCGTTTTGTGATTATAATAATGTAATATTTGATCATTAAATATATTTTAGGTTAACAAATCATATAAATAAACTTTTAATAAGATTTAGGCGCATCAGCCACAACTGCCTGTCTAAAATAAATAAATTAGTTATTGTAATCGGTAAAGCTATGCGAATAAATATTCACTCGTTTGACCAACACTGACATATCCTTTGAAACCAAATAAATTATTTGAAACTATTCCTAAATGATAAAATAATTAATCTTCGAATTAAATCTCTCGAATTTAGGGACAATAAATCGGATTCATCCGATCCGTTTAATTTGAAGGCTCATTTCCCACACACGGCGGCGGCGTCCGCTCCGCTAGTGACTCCGGCCGCGCCCGGACCGAATAAGGAACACTAATGTTGTATGAAATCGTATTTGGCCGGAGGCCAGCACTCGTTGAAATATCGCACCGTCTAGAGACGTGACGTGGAGGCATAAATGTTGTGTAGTCGTTCAGTGTGCATTGACCAAAGATTCTTAATATATCTATGGCATTGATAGACGGGGAGATCGTGGCGGCAACGTAGCCATGAGTTAGTGAAATACGTCTATTTATAGTTAGGTATTCCGCTAACGAATTCGGGATGCGCAACATCGAACGTTTGTGCACTAAATAGCGTATCTTAGGTTTCGAATAGCAGTAGGATTAATTCATTCATTAAATTATTTAGTAGGACAGTTCCGAGAAACATTTGTGTAAACATTTCTTTAAAGTAATTAAAAAAAAAACATTTCAAATCACAGTAATGAAGACACAAATAACAAAATGCCATCACAATTCAGTTAAATTAAGTTATAAAAAACGCATTAACATTTAATTATTTTAACACTTTCAATTTCATCGAAATAATTAAAAAGTAAAATCTCATCAAATATAGTTAAATGGACTGATTTAGTAAAAATCAATCAATAATATTTTAAATATGGGGGAACGGCAGAACGTCTAAAATGCAGATCGTATAATATCATATTTTAACAAAATTTTAAAACCATGCACAACGTATAATCGGCAGATCGTATAATCTTATACGTAGTGCATGAAGAAGTTTAAAAAATAAATTACTTATTTCTGCATGCATAACGTATAATAGTCACAACGTATAAAATTATGATCTTTATTTAACAAAAAAATATTTTTAAATAAAAAAAGGACCGCCTTCAAAAAAACCGGAACTAAAAAGCAAAAAATAATTGGTTACTTTTAATTAATGTACGAAAAGCTATTTTAATTCTAACTAATTATGTACAATTTCTTAATTTTTAATCATCTTTTGAAGTCGGTGCCTTGGGTAGAGTTCGCTTCGCACGCTGCTGACCGAACAGACACTATTTCAGCCGAACACACCCGAAGTCTACGAGAGCGTAAACAACCTGAGTCAGTAATGATTGGTCCACAGAGCATTTTGTCTAACTGGAGATGCCCTTAGCGTTGGTTTACGTGCAAGCTGATATCGATACAGCGCAGCGTACTGAAATTGGGTTTCAGCGATTATTATTAGTACTTTCGGGTTTATAAAGGCTGGACTGGTGAAGGAGGACGTTAATTCGCTGCTCTGTGTTGATTGGTACTGCCCTGCGACATCGTTGTCTGAACGAGACGATTTCTGCCGAAATTGGTGAGATCTGTACTAACCGCACACTTTCTCTCGTTTCGTTTTGACACGAAGTTGAGAGCAGACACCTCAAAGTCGCTACCTATTGTTTTCTGTTCTTTTTTCTGTTTGTATTTTTTTTTGTTTTGTGTTATGTAGGTATTTAGGTAGAATAAAAAGTACAAGCTACACCTACCTAAATATTTATCATATAAGTGGTCGTTGTTTTTATATTGGTTTGTTCGTAAGGTTTTCTTGTAAATATTTTGTTTTTATTGTATTAGGTATTTAGTTTAAGTATAAGGCATATTTAAATTACAAAGTACTTGCCTAAATACCTACTTACATACGTTTTTCCGACCAGTTTGTTCATGTAATTTTTGTTATTGTGTTTTGTTCAAGTAGGTAAATGTAAGTAGCTACCTACTTATATTTCTTTCTTAGCCATAGGTAATATTAATCTAACTACTTGCAGCCCTTAAAGAACGTCTACCCAAGGCACCGACTTCAAAAGATGATTAAAAATTAAGAAATTGTACATAATTAGTTAGAATTAAAATAGCTTTTCGTACATTAATTAAAAGTAACCAATTATTTTTTGCTTTTTAGTTCCGGTTTTTTTGAAGGCGGTCCTTTTTTTATTTAAAAATATTTTATTTTTTGCTTTTTAGTGGTGGCGTAACTTTTAAGTCAAGGTGGGCGAGCCCTCCTGCTCAACTTCACATACAAAGTGGAAAGAAGATATACATACATATACAATTCAATACAATACAATGAACGAGCATTAGCAGAAATACAACCATTGAGAAATCTCATTTCTGACGAAAGGTAGACCGGTAACTATCTGGATTCATGAGTTCACGGTTGATACGTACGATAATTGATACGATGAGATCACGTGAGATAGAGTGCTGTGACAGACGGACGGACGGACGGACAGCGGAAGTTGGTGCCCTTTGGGAACGGAACCCTAAAAAGACAAAACAACGATGAACCGGAACCGCTGAGCTTCTGAATTTCTCATCCTACCATCGTTCCGGATAGTCTGTTTCTTGCGTAAGTTTAAGTTGTATGAAAATGTGTACATATCGGCCTCGTTTATCCCCCCTTAACAGTTGAATTTTGTAAAATCCGTTGTGAGCGAGCCTTTTCGAATTAACAAGAAGTCACTGAAAATTTTAAGTTTCGAGGATAATTGGTTTCAGAGATCTCAACATGAGTGGTTTTCGCCTAAATGTGTTCATTTTGACCTGTTTTACCCCCCTAATAGTATAATTTCCAAAAATATTTTCTTCTTAAGAATTCCCATCTAAAACAAAACATACTCTGACATTTCTGGGTTCAGCGGCTCTAGAGATAGAAATGTGTACAATTTGCCCTCTTTTACCCCCCTTGAATACCCCCAACAGTTGAAGTAAAAAAAAACCTCTCATACTGAGCAATCTCACCCGAAAAGAAAGCTACTGTAACTAAAAAATCACTTTTCTGGGTTCGCGGGGTTAAGAAATTCGATGTTTGTTATAGTTAAGTACCAAACTACTGAACCGATTTTGATAAAAAAAAAATGGGACCAACTAGAAAGTATACCCTTTCGAACAAAAAAAGAATTTTCCAAATCGGTCCACGGGTCTTCGAGTAATCGGTGAACATACATAAAAAAAAAAAAAAAAAAAAAAAAGATTCCGACGAATTGATAACCTCCTCCTTTTTTGAAGTCGGTTAAAAAAGAAAACCATGCATATCATATAATCCAAAAACTTGTCATACGATAAGCGCCCTTATCCGTATACTTTTAAAGCGTATACTCGCACGCGACTTTTCGACCGTCTCAATTAGGGTTGTAGCAAATTGTTACTCTTTAACAAATATCGATTCGTAGCAATTTCAGCCTTAAATGTATCGTAATTAGGGCGCTTTATGCAGTGCTTCTTGGCATATTATACGTTCTGCATGGTTTTATTTTTTTGTGAATTCACGTTAGGAATATTATACGTTGTGACCATTATACGTTCTGCATGATGCAGTTGATTCTATTTTTAAACTTTCTTCATTCACAACGTATAAAATTATACGTTGTGAATAGAATACGACTCTTAAAAATCACCTATTCCTTCATGCGTCTAAATTTTCGTTTTTTTTTAAATTGTTCAGTCAATTAGTTGCATTATTTTAAGAACCTACATAGTATAATAAGCTTATCCACTGAATTCCTTACCCACAGCGGCCCGTGTCGGCGGGGCGGCGGTGCAGCCCCCTGGTAGACCATATAGTACGGGCCTTATGTATTTGCTCTCACCTGCAGACTATCGCCTAACTAGCTCGCCCGCTAGCAAATATGATTTAGAACCCAACTTGCTTTCATTAACATTGTTTTGTTAGATACCTAATTTAGATAAACATTACCGTTGGTTGCCCTGAAACTGCACGTACAGTTTATTTGAATAAACTTAATTTATTTGGTTTTTTTATTATTTATTTTAGGTAACATAAACAGGTACAGACATGACGTGACAAGTTGTAAAGGACAAGGTAAATAGTAACCTTCAATATGATCAGCTTAAAATTATAAATGAGTTGTTAACTTTGGAAATAATGTTCATTTGATATACAGATAACAAAACTTTTTTTGTTTTGTTTTGGGTATCTATCAGAAGCAAGAAATAGAAGGAATTCTTAAGAGAAAGCATTCACCCATTGCATTCGATTCTGATCACAAAAATCCCAGCCTGCAAGCCGTATCGCCGTTTACCTAATACAAGATTGAGGGTTGGGCCCAGCGAGCGTGGAATCAAGGGAGTAGCGATCGAAGGTCTTTCGTATGGCGGCAGCGTAGCCACGAGTTCGTGGAAAACGTCTTATTATAGTTAGTTCGCTTACGAATTCGGAAAGCGCAACATTGAATGTTCGTTGCACTAAATAGCGTCTCGTGGAGTTCTTACCTATTATTACATGTCGTTGGAACTCAAGAAAATATGGTAAGCGAATTCGTAAGCGGTGCTGCCGTCGTTGCATGTAAAAGTGGCTCAGCCGCCACCGTACCAAGCAGTTTCGGTATCTACTCCCGTCCTATCATGCTCGCTGGTTTGACTAACTATCACCAATGTCTTTAATGAAGCTTTAGTTCTCTCTCCTAATACAACAACGCCTAAGGCACCCGTTGAGAAAAGTTAAGCCAGGGTGCCTTTTCTCTTCAACTTAGTCGAGAATGTTCTCCAAACTTCAGGTGAGTCTAGCGGTCTAGTTGGAGGTTAACTAAGAATATTTCGAGAGGGAACTCGCAGAAAGCGCGCGAGTGAGCTGCTGGCACACGACGAACAAGTTTGGGTAAGAAGTACCTTAAGAAGTAAGAACTACATGCCGAGACTGAGAGATAGTTTAACATTGGACGTTTCAAAATAACTAGTGTTATAGAAAATAAGCCAATTTTTTTTTTAAAGTTAGACAGTTATCATTTTGTTATTCATGATAACCGTACAAGGCTAACAGAAGAGTAGTTAATCTATGATTAGGTATCAAGCCGCTATCATTGAATGCTCATGCCACCCGTCACTGTCCTAAATCGATATATCTCAGGATAGCTTATCGGGTACGGTTGTTCTAGTCTATGGTAGTATGTTTCCTTAAGGGAGACTCTAATATAGCGGAACATTTATTAAATAAAATCCTACTTCGTAACGCATTTATTTCACATCCTTCCTACTAATATTTTAAATGAGAAGGTTTGGATGTTTGTTACTCAATTACGCAAAACGCAAAACAGCTGAACGGATTTGAATAAAATTTGGCACATAGATTATTTTATTACCTGGATAAACATGGATAGTTTATTACTTGGATAACTGGTTACGATCAATCGGGTAAAAACTTAAATTTCCTTTCGAATTATCAAAAAGTTCGTCCAAAATGATATTGTTCCGAGCGGAGCCGGGTACTTCTGCCAATACTATCATTAACATTAAAATCAATATTCTTGATTGAGTTGCCCTTGCGGATTTACAGACCATTTTTCAGAATGAAAATCCATCGAAAAATAACAAGAATAATAAAGAAAATAATTTTAAAATCGGTCCACAATTGACGGGAAAATCCTGAACGGATATAAAATACATACAGCCGAACATAGAACCTCCTCCTTTTGTGAAATCGGTAAAAAGGAGAAAATAACGTTTGCGTTATAAGGTGTTGGTGATTGGTCTCAAGGTAGACCAATTTCTACTTGATTTTGTACAGTTATGATTTAAGGCATTCTAATCAATTGTTCTGTAATCTAGCTATAGATTATATTCATTATGAGTATTTTTACGTGTCTGGACATGTATGACGAATAACTGAACCACCCTCATGATTTTAGCCCAACAAATCGCATTCCCGAAGGAATTAGGTGCCTTACCAGAATCTGAACTTTAAGAGTGGATGTAAAACACGGACAATTTTTCAGTGCCGCTTCGACCAACTTTTCGTCCAATGCGATGGTACCAACCCGTGAAAATTTAACCTTACCACCCAGTAGGGGACGGGGATCTACAGTTTAACATGGATTCCGAACCATGGAACAGCTCGAATGAGTAACGAAATGCACTTATCAACTCAGAAAAAGAAAGAAAGTGGTGCATGAAAAGGGAGTGGATTTGAACCCAGACCTCTTGGATCGAATCTGAGATCTAGTTATTGTTATGTAGCCTCACTCAATTGAAATAATAGATTTTCTTACGATGTTTTTCTTGACTGCAGGCAAAAAACAGCGTTTGAAATGAATAATTCAATTGCTTTATAATTAAAAATAGCGAGCAATAAAAATTGGTCATTCGTATTAAAAATTGTGTTTACGCCCCCAGGTATCGTAAAAATGTTCCACTTTGTTCGCCGACTGTCCAAATGTTTGGTGAGTTACGGCCAATCTCGACACAGCCAATTATTTTCGGGGAGAATTTATGATGTTTACGTTTGTAATTAACTTTTTAAATTAATAGGGAAATTCATGGTTTGAATAAGTAAACGCTAATTTTATATTAACGAAATAACTTTTTGACGGTAAAAAGAAATCTCATTAGTTTTTTGGCTCGACATCTAAAGAATTATTGGGAATAATAATTACATCAAAAGAGGGTATTTTCTACTAAAAAAGCTCAGGATTTGATCACCAAAAGATTTTCAAGGAATATTCCCCTCACCTTTGTGAGGTGAAAAGAAACATACAATATTTTTATTACATAAATCAGTCCTGGCAAAACACTTTAACGGCAATATTAACAAGTTCTTTCTAAGTTCGAGCTTGAAGTGTACAATTTGTTCTGTCTCTTACTGTACATAGCTCCTGAACCAGACTTGCCATCATAAACGTCTGTAATTAGGGGCTTTTAGTTAGAAATTTTTCAATGGTGCAATGGTACCTTTGAGCAAAAGATCAATCTACACTTATATTATATGATAGTTTATTGTTATTTTGTGTCTTTCTGGCTCGTAGTTAGTCGGATTATTTTTTTGTTTGCTTTTAATTGAGGAGTCTTTAGGTTATTAACATCACCCTTCGACCCTTAGGACCAAAACAAAAATTTTAAAAAGTCAGAAAGAACGCTTAGTGAAAACTAAGTATCGGGCTCCGCACGAGTGATTGTCCAAAACGAAATCAACCCGAGCGGAACCGAGGATCTAGGCTAGTATCTAATACGAGACAATAATTCTTGCCCATTTGCATATACCAATTTTTTAGGAATATCTATTGAAATATCCTATCGAATCGGTTTCTATTACTCAACGGGTGCCTACTACTTGGAACATAATAAAAAATAATTTTCACGTTTCAGTAGAACACTCCCCTAATAGTCGACGCTCCAATAGCGCTGTGAAATGTTTTTTTTCGACAGGGAAGCGAGAAGCTTTCAGCGAGCGTCGCCGACAGAGCAGACAAAGCGCAGAGGCATCGCGTGCGAGGAGATAAATTGAAAAAAAATTTTGTAACAGATTACGCCGCCATCTGCTGGTGGAAATGAGAGACATTTCTGAGGTAGTGTCGTCTGCAAGCTCCATCTGGCCCCAATAAATAAATAGTATTTATGAAATTATTCCAGTAACGCGGCGTGGATAGGCGACGTATAGTTGTTAGACTCGAAGTGATCCTGGTAAAAGTTTCCGGATGGGGTTTCCACTGCCTCGTTGAGTTTGACAGTCCAGTTCTGATTAACGACCACATAGGGATTTTTGGTGTCGACCTAACGAATGACTTTAATTTCGGACGCCATATTATGATTAAGCCAAGCTCGTCTCAAAAAAATTAAAACCTTCAGCACGTTACGTCATTATTTCACTCCCGACCAAAACATTCTCTAACAAGGCCAAGGTATTGCGTGAAGTATTTTATAAATTTTATAAAACTCGTGAAGGTGACATGTGCAACATGCAAGCTTTTGATCCAGAAATAACATCGAAAATTGAGTACAACAAGAATGTAAGCATATAAAACAACAGCGACTTCTCTGTAACGATGCAGTGATCTGCGCCGCGAATTTTGTGAAATTTTACATCTCCTCCGTCGCGAAAGGTCCCATTTTCTCCCTTTCCTCATTACCCTCAACCCTCGGTGAGATTTCACAATCATTCTTCGTCACATGTACTCGCAAGTACTGCGCGTATTATTCTGACGAAATTGGAGCTTCCTTTGTCTCATGGAGCAAGCGAAATCGGGTGTAACTATATATGAAACAAGAGTCCAACAAAACTGATTATCAAATCTATCTACTGTGAGTACATCTGGGTCAGTTTTTCCTATTCCATTTTTGTTGTGTACTATCTGGGTCTGTCGTTTATCTTTTAGCTTAAATTTACATGGAATCCGAATCACGGCCAGCCCTAAAGGTTTAAAATGGACACCCATCTAGGAACCAACCGCACTCAGAGGTGCTTCAACCAGCTTATCGAATCGCAAGGGATGGCGCCACTGGGCTGACAGAGTCTGACGAGAATGACATCAAATTATACTCAAAACGGAATAAACATATTTTTTTATTTAATATAATTGTTAGGAGCTATAATATAGTTTAACAAGTATAAATAAAATAGCATTGTAAAATTATGCATTTTTGTTTTGGCCTGATAGTATTTTTTACATGCAGCCAATAAAAAAAATGAATTCGTATGGTTTTGACAAAAATATTTGCACCAAAATAAACTTGTTGTTTTTTAATGATAACAATAGAGTATAATCATACAACAGATAGTAATGAATAGTTAAGGGCCCAATGCAAATTAAAAGTGATAAAATATTGACCTTCCTCAAACACTGAAAAGATAATTGCCCAAAGTGTGTTTGCCTTTAGACAACACAATTACTTAATCTTATCTCTTAAACGATCAGAAAATTAATTTGGAATAGGCTCAATAGTATATAAGCTTTTAATTACAACCGATTATTTTTCATTTATTTGAGGCCCAATGACTTTATACGCTCATTATAATATCATGAGCTTCATACAGGTAAATTTGTACATTACGCACATGGGCTCTGCGGGTTTGATTACATTTGGCGAAGGACCGACGATAAACTACACCGATTTTGTCATTATTTTTCTTCAATACTTATAAACTAGTTCAAATCAGTGGATATATGTATAATTATGTACTTCATAGAAAGAACATCATAATAAAAATATTAAGTCGGAGAGCAAACTATATATATTTTTAAAAATATTATTAAAAAGGGTCGCCTTCATACACTCCAATAAGCACAAGGGCCAAACCCCAGGAAGTCCAATAGGTTAGCAGATTATCAAATTCAGATAAGAATTTAACATTTATTTATTTTTATTTATTTATTTATTTATTTATTTAACACATCTTGAAATTACATACAGTCTCTGTTGGCAAAAAAAAAACAAAATCACAAGAGTACAAGTTACTACATAAAGCATGAATCCCGTAGGGGGCAAAATCAAAACACAGCGTACTAGTATGAAATAAGCGAAACAAACAGTGGCAACACAAGCCCTGTATGAAAATACAAATGAGTTTGATTGTACAAGTACCCGAACTACGCAAAGCCTGTCTTTCGTGGCACCTGATGTGAGGCTCGGTATTAGAAAAGAAAAAAAAAAGGAAGTTACACAAATAAAAATGGAAGTCTCATCACACTATTGGCCTAACCCTTTAAAGTTATAATAAAAAATATGAACAACGATAAAAGTTAATTCGGAACGAATACCTGACATTTTTAAGCAATTAAATTACATTCAAACACATCAAAATATATAAAAAAATATATATCTTTATACCAATTAGAATATCATAATATACATAAATGTAGGCTATAAAAAAATACTAAAAATAAATAGTACATAAATAAATAAGCTTTAAGGTGGGCACGTAACAAGACCATTGACCTTTCAATGCAAGTTAGTTCAAGTTGGTGCATAGGTACTTTAATTTTATTTATCGATAAAAGTTAGATATACTTCAGAGTCGTCGAGTCCAATTTCAATAAGCCAGGTAACAATAAGTTTCTTGAGTCGTACAACATTGATTTTAACACCGCTTTTGATTGACGAGCCGCGGCTGGTGAGAAAGGCATTATACATTCGCGGAGAGGTAAATGGGAAAAATCTCTGTCCAAATTTTGTATTGAATGAAGGAGTACGAAAACGTGATACCGACCGAGTTTGGTGCGAATGTGGAGGTAATATATGGAGTTGGGTGGTTTTGTGACAATAGACAATGATCGTATGTATATAGATCTGCCGGACTTAGAGTATCTTAGTTTCTCGAAACAGTGAGGCGCTTGAGTATCTATAGGGTTTCTTAAATAGAACACGAAGAATAGATTTTTGTGTTTTATATATTTGTTCTAGAATCGTTTTAGCAGCGCCCCCCCAGACTAAAATTCTATATCTCAAAATACTATGAGCTAGACCATAGTAGACCATCATCTTATGCTGGAGCATTAGGACATCGCGTATTTCTTTATAAAAATGTAATAATTTTCGTAATCTCTGTGCTGTAGCCACAATATGTAGGCGCCAATTTAATGAATTATCAATTATTATACCAAGGTATCTAACATTATCTGAGATTTTAAGTTTGTCACAATTACAAGATGAAGTGCCAAATTTAGGTGCCGGACAAGTATGAATTTTGAGTTCAGGGTTTGGTGGAGATTTTTTTTGGTGATTGAAAAGAAAAGAGCTTGGGTTTTCTTGACGTTCAAAGTTAGTATGTTCCGATCGAACCATGACTTTACTTTTAATAATCCCATTTCAGCTAATTCTTGAGCCGTTTTCCACGTCTCGCCATGCAACATGCAAATAATATTTTTAAAAGCAGAAATTTTATTTATTGTCAGGTTATTAGCACTAAGAAATAGGCTAGGTCAGACATGAGGATTATTAATTTTCTGTCTGTCTGGATAGTATAGTAGCTTTTTTTATTTAATTTGTTCCTTTAAGAAAAATCCCTAATATCCTTATATCCTCTGGAATTTGCTTTCGCAAAATGTGAATCAATTATTGATATTTTTAAATATTGTCTTTTTCTAGTACAGTAATTGTCTACGTCAGAATTAATTGTGCTTAAATGTCTAGTGTTTCAAGTTACTAAAACACTTCAAACTGCCCGCTCGCTAAATTATGTGCTGAAGCAATCCTGCTGAAAGGCAGTTCTTCAAATTGAAGACGTTACAGCTGTTTTACAGCCAATCGGTCGTAAATGAATGATCCATTTATATTACAGTCTGCTGCTTCCTCAGTACAATTGCTTCCTTCGATACAATTTTACACTTTGTATTACTTGGGATACGGCTTTCTAGAAGTAGAGATATATCGGCTTAGCTGTTCGGCTGGGGCTTCACATACAGAGAGATAATGGATCGGCACAGGCGGTGCCCAGTATTTTAGTCGTCTATGAGTTTAAAAACCGGCCAAGTGCGAGTCGGACTCGCACACGAAGGGTTCCGTACCATCGTAAAAAAAAAACAAAAAAAACACGTTTTTTGTATGGGAGCCCCCTTTAATTTTAATTAGTTTTTAATCTTACCTATTTGTTGTTGTAGCGGCAAAATAAATACACACTCTGTGAAAATTTCAGCTGTCTACCTGTTACGGTTACTGAGATACAGCCCTGTGACAGACGGACAGACGGACGGACGGACGGACGGACGAGGGGACAGCGGAGGCTTAGTAATAGGGTTCCGTTTTCACCCTTTGGGTACGGAACCCTAAAAAGCAGGCTTTTGTGTCGAAGGCAACCAGTTCGAATTCCCCGGCTACACGCCTCTTTCTTTCTTACTCGTTGATTAAACTTGAATTTTCATTGCTAATTCGGATACACTAAATGCATTGTGAAGTAAAACTGAAGTTTTTTATGGGACTGGATGATATATAATATAAACTCCCATTACATTAGATGAAAGATGGTTTGAACGGCAATACAAACCATTCTTATTTTCCATTCAGTTCATTTTAGTCCTAAAAGTTTGACATAGGTAAAGAAAGGTCCTGGAATGACACTTATTTCCCAAGAAGCACTTTGTGCTATAAAACAATGTAGTTATCCACACTCTAATAGTCAATACACAAACGAACCGGACATAGGGACTGATAAACAGTTAATTCTGCAAAAAATGTCGCCGTTCCAAATAGCGTAAAAGTTAAAGTAGTAAAACGTGATATTTTGTGACCGGAAATTACTTTCTTCAGATTTCGGAGAATCTGCGATCAAATGCATCTAAGGGCATCCGTCATAAAGTCTCGTATTGATTGTTGTTTAAGTGTTATTACTAAACATCAATATTTGAAAAAAATCAACATAATTGCGCACATCTAAAATGCCCCATCCTAGTTTGTGACAATTTCCAATATCGACCACATATTATATATTAATAAAGAATGGCCACCTCTTTGGGCGGACCAACCGTGACGTATACGTCATACGTCACTTTTAAATGTTAAATTTAAGAAGAAATAAGTATGGATCCAGCACAAGCAAATTACTACTATTTATTAAAATTTAGGACAATTTGAACAAAATGAAATTTGTACAGTGGTAAAAATAACAAACACAAAAGTGACTAAGCAGTGACAAAAAAAAAACACTTTATTAACCTATATATTAATAACATAGATTTTCAATGACATACACGCAGTTCTGTATTATACATTTAAACGAATTGTAGTTGTATTTTTTAGAATAAAGTTATGATAGTAGATTAATATTTAAGTCTACATAAGGGTAAACAATATATGTTATTTATTTATATTGTAATCATACTTAAGGGCTTATCTAACCCATCATAATTGAACCTATCTAACTGAATATTAGCTTATTCAACCCATGCGTACCTTGTCAAGAAAGAAGGCTCATTTTCAAGATTGAAAGAGGTGTAAAATTTGCTTAATGGCATTTGAGGGGTTTTTGGAAAACGGCTTACTCACGGTGTGTCGAAATCATATATTGCTTAGCGACATCTTAATATGTAGCCAGTTTAGTTGAATCCCTAGTTTAGTAAAATGTAAATAACATAGTTTGCTTAAGGTGGCCCAACCCGGAGGGACTAACCCATTCACGGGCACGGTACAAAACCGTGCTATTGCGCTCTGGGTCCTTCACTGTTTCAAAGAAAAAGACAGGGTCCGTTACGAGGAAGATGCAACATGTCCACAAAGCAGACAATTTGCATAGTGTATGATTTGGTAACATTTACGAAAATTTTAATTACCAAACGACTTATATCTAAAAGTAAACCACGCCTGCTCTAGTAAATAATCTACCAAAAACCAAATTGATTACATATTTTGATGAAACAAGCTATGTCTGATGACTAATCTTTTTCAGATGTTCTTACTCTATCATTGAGTAATCCTCCTCCAAAGTTATTGTATAAAACGTGCGAAAAATTCGACTTTCGGACTTTATAACTTAGAAACCAAACACAATTTTACAATGCCAACGGTCATCAGACATCTAGTTCGATCAAATAAAGCAATTTTGAGCAAAATTTGCGATCTTTGGCGAGAAATATGGGCATGATCTTCTTTCCACATTTGTATGGGGAGTCGAGCGGGTTGGCCCACCTTAAGCTAAGTTGCTTAGGATGGGTAAGGTTCGGTAACCATAAACCAAAAAGTTAGCATAATAACAATGGAAACTTTAAATTGGGAATCTTTAATCAACTTCACTGTTGACATTTTTATTTTTATTTAATATTGTGAATATATTGACGATTAATTTAAACGACAATAATTTTAATTTTAATGTATGTACACTTAATATTAAAATTAATAAATACAATACGATTGAGTTGTGAAATTTTGTATTCCGATTCGATGGAGCACCCCTAGACATATATGTTTAGTAGATTGTGAGATACTGCTCTTTTGGTCAGTCGTGCCTTTACCCAGTCACCAGGCGTATGAAGGTGACGAGGCATGCGAGTATGAAGGTGCTCTATGCAAGACATTTTTCTTTCTTACTGTTCAGATAAAGGCTTAATCCAGTCCCGGGGCGGAAATATTAATGAACACTGAAGTCTCATAGCGAGCTTGCAGGCGCGGACAAAAGAAGCCTGGACTTGAATCCTTTGATTAATGGTTATAGGATTATTTTCTGCCGTTTATAGCCTACGAGCGAGACTAATATTTTTTCATTTTCACCACAAGGAATAAGTACTACACTTTCATGATACTATACTACCCCAACATGATTGTGCGTGGGTGGTACTCATCCAACCGATGACGGCGGGCGCCTTAAGGTCGGCCCGTAAGCATCACAAAATTTCGCCTCCAATACAAATGTAGTTTACTAATAATTTGAAAACCACTGTTCCAACTTACTTGATATTTGGTATTTAATATTAGGCTACAAATATCTGTGTCTGCATGTCTTTGTTTTTTCGGTAAATGTATTCTGGGTCTAACCACAGAGAAAACCAAATTCGTACGAAGATTTCCTTTTTGCTTTCATTTCATTCGGTTTGGATTTTTCAAAAAAACAAAAGCGTGCAGACACAGATCTTTCTTACTTGATATTACATAGATATTAAATATCAATTTAATTGGAATAGTGGTTTCCAAATTATTAGTAAACTACGTTTGTATGGGAAGCATAGCTTACGAGCCGTTCTTAAGATGCCGACATCGGGCGGTAATCTACGGCAGATGACGACGCCTTAAGATGGTGTCGAAAATAAACCCTAACCTACTGGATCCAGCTAGAACTAGGGCTTCTCACTACTCTCGGCGCTTGCTGGCACGCATACTCAAGCACGTTCGGCATTGAACTGTATTGACTATTTGAGACTGTTAAAACAATAGTCATGTTTTTGTTCGAATAAGTGTCATACTTTACCCTTTCGTCATTTTCTCACATTAAACAACTGCGATTATTGCGTCTAATCAGACGTTAAGTCGACCATAGACTAAAATGAATGAAGACATATGCGGATATGAAGACATATGCTATACGGTACGCAGGGAAAATCGGATGGTGCATCAGATAATTTTAGGTTTAAGCGATGCATGGAAGTAAGATTGTGCATGTTGTAAAGCGTTTTTAATAATGCGTCCGGCTCCTAAGCTAAGCGAAGCTGGCCTGAAAATTCGGACGGAGGTATTATTAAATTTTTCTAAGTCATTAATAAAACTCAAAACTTTGACGGAAACCAGACCCTCGTTACAATTATCGAAAACATTGTGTAATGATTAAATACTTTTTCAAATATTCAAAATAACGAGTCTATTCGTATTCTTTATAGATTTTATTGGTTTTGATTTTTGTATGTTGAGCTCAGCCGTTCGCCAGGGCCTCGCATAAGAGGTGCCCGACGACGCCCACGGGCTGTCAAACTTGTACAGGGGTCGGCCGGTCGGTCATTTGCTTCTTCACACCATGTTCGAAAGACCCCAGGTTTTACTTTGAGGGAAATACCTCGGCAGGGAGTCGATTCGATAGTTTACCGAAAGTTTAGGGGTCCTCTGATCGTGGTTAGGTGGCGCTAGGGGTGCGCTCTTGAAGAGGTTGAGAAACGCTGCTATAGATAAATGAAAAAAACAATTATTGTACAACCTATAAATTATATATATGTGACGGCGCTTCACTAGCGCCATCTATTGAAGTTGCGTTGGGACGAGATTGAGAGCTGTCAACGGCTGTCAGTCTAGCGGAGCGACGTGTCGATGGTTAGCGCGGCCATGTTGGACGGAACGTCAAGAGAAGCGCACCACGTCCCCGACGAATCGCTATTGTTCCGCGTAATCTTGTGACTTTGACCCCTTATTATAATGACCTTTGATTGAGTATCAGATATCTTGTGAAGTTGTGAATTGATTTTGTTGATTTATCATAAGGAAGTCACTTCGCCAAATTGTTCCTTCATTCCCAATCGCCCAAATACCCACGTAAGCCGCTATGGCCGATCCTGTTGGGGGCGGAGGTCTTCCTATATATACTAATAATTATAGCTATAAAAATAAAATATTATTTAAGGAAAAAAAAATACTGGGGAGAACTTCATTTAATTAACAATCAATATACAGACAAATTTACTAATTTCTATGAATTACTTAAAGCCACTGTAAATAAAAAAAATCCCAATGAAAAGAAAAATAACTTGTAAAAGTGACACTACTTTCATTACAAAAGACCTCAGGACTTCATTTAAGAGGAAACGTGATATTACTAGATTTAAGAAAAATGCCACAGACGAGAAGATTCTCTTTTTGCAAAAGTATAGGCGAATACTTAAAAATACATTAACCACAGCAAACATTGTTACTGATGAAAGAAATATATTAGAATCAAAAAACAAATCAAAACACTATGGAAAATAGTGAAGAAACGAACCAATAAAATTATTGTTATAAAAAAGACAAATTTCACATTACTAAATAAAAATACCGAGTTGACTAATTGTAGAGATGTCGCTAGGTACTTCAATGATTTTTATGTAAATGTTGGTCAGCCTGTAATCCCCATTTCTGACACCAAATACCTAAACTTGCTACATAAACACAGTGTACAGACCATCAAATCTTTTTATCTCAGGTATTTCTCAGTCAAAGAAGTATATAATGCAATCAAAAGATTAAAAAATAGCAACAGTGTGGGGTATGATGCAATAAGAACTGACATCTGCTGGCATACTTAGTGTACCACTTACTGAAGTACTCAATACCTGTATCGAAAAAGGAAGCTACCCGGATGAATTAAAAATAGCGAAAATTATACCCGTATTTAAAAAAGGTGATAAACATAATGTCTCAAATTATAGACCGTTATCAATACTATCACCAATAACAAAAGTATTTGAAAAACTATTGGCGAAAAAACTATTTACTTACCTAGAGAAAAATAAAATTTTAACAGATAAGCAATACGCATACAGAAAGAACAAATCAACAGAAATGGCAATTAAAGAATTAATTAACAATGTTACCAAGAAAATTTACATAGGATACAAATGTGCGGGCTTGTCATGTGATTTGAGCAAAGCTTTTGACTCCGTAGATCATACCATCTTAATAAAAAAACTCGAATATTATGGGATTCGAGGAGTAACGTTAGAGTTGCTTAAATCATACTTAACTAATAGAAAATAGTATGTTGAAGTAAGCTATCATAGCCAGAACGGTGAAAAAAATAATGTACAATCAGAACTAAAACCCATAAAGTATGGTGTCCCACAAGGATCCGTTCTTAGCCCGCCATTATTTTTAATTTTTATTAATGATCTTCCCAGTAATTTAACTAAATGTGATATTTACTTATATGCAAATAATACCAGCTGTACAGCCTGGGGAAAAACATTACAGGAATTACACGAAAGTCTTAATGTAACACTACATGGATTGTCGTACTGGTTTGAGTGTAACAATTTAAAACTAAACAAAAGTAAAAGTCAATATATAACTTATAGAACGAAAAATATTAATTTAAATAAGAATGAAGATATATCTGATTTTCCATTAATATATGATATTTTTAGGGGTGGTTGTAGACAGTAACCTTAATTGGAAATACCACACGGAAAATGTTTCTAAAAAAATAGCAAGTGCATGTTACACCCTTAAATCGATAAAGAAAACATCTACTATTAAAACACTAAAATTATTATATTTTTCTAATATTGAATCGGTAATAAGATACGCCCTTGAAGTCTGGGGAGCAAGCTCGGGTGTAGCAAAAGTATTAAAATTACAGAAAAAGGTCATTAGAATCATCAATGGCTCCAAATGGGATGCGACCTGTACTGTTTAGATAATTGAAAATATGTACTGTGATTCATTTATATATCTTTATTTTGAGCACTAATACTTTGATAAATCTTTCTAATCTGCCCAAACAAGGCGTACAGTTGTACTATTCCCTAAGAGACAGACATAAGCTCGAACTACCGCAAGCAAACAGCAAAATAAAGAAACAAAGTTCGATCTACCAATCAATTAACATATTGAATAGGCTACCGAATGAAATAAAGAGTGCAGATTCAACTAACCTATTTAGAAATAAACTTAAAGAATTCCTATTAGAAAATCCTTTCTACTCTCTCAGTGAATATTTTAATTATAATAAATAAAGATAACTTAGAAGCTTAAATATAAGAAATAGTATTATTTAGTTGTGCTTATTGTATGTAAAAATGTATTCGTCGGCTTATGTGATGTGTGTACCTATTTATAATGAAATGTTTCTATGCCTGCATGGTAATTATTCCGAAACAATAAACAATCGGTTTCTTCTTGTTACGAGAATGTCGATAGTGAATGGGTGAATTCCCCGCCTGTTCCGCGTTGATCAATGGTAGAAAGACGACGCGACGGAAGGATAGCGTTATGCAGCTCCGATGAGTATTCTCCATGATAGAGATGATAGGTCTACTGTTTACAATCAAATGAAATAAAAATTTATTTAAGATCAAAAAACTTAGCCTAGGTAAATTTTTAGTATTTTATATAATTCCTTATAACTACGTTCAAAGGCTATTTAAGTTACTGGAGTCCTGCTTCCCATGCTAGGATTCCCTGTGTTATGGGAAGCAGGGTCTTCGCCAAATGGTATTTTAAATTTTAAATCTCTACTTATATAAAAGGGAACGTCTGTCCACATGTGAAAGGTAATCTCCGTAACCACAGAACAGATCAAGATGCCGTTTGTACCGATTTACAGATTCGATCGCGGGGCTTGCTTTAGGATACATACCATCACGCTAAATATCCTAAAGGCTGAGCAATATCAATGAAATTACTCTCAAACAACATTAATACCAATTTTGTGGCGCATGGCGGCGCTACGTGCGGCGTCTCTTTGCCCGCCGTCCAAATATCTCTAAAATAGAAAGGATTAACAATTTTCGCGACAAAAGCAAGAAGCCAGTTGGCATAGCACGTATAACCGACTGGTTCAAATATGTTTTGTTCGAGGGAGGGTTCAGGTTCGAATCCTGGAAACTCGAATTTGTTTTTTTGCTTTTTTTATGTCGCATATAATGTTTATGTTTTTTTACGTGATTATATAAAAGGGAACGTCTGTCCACATGTGAAAGGTAATCTCCGTAACCACAGAACAGATCAAGATGCCGTTTGTACTGATTTACAGATTTGATCGCGGGGCTTGCTTTAGGATACATACCATCACGCTAAATATCCTAAAGGCTGAGCAATATCAATGAAATTACTCTCAAACAAAATTAATACCAATTTTGTGGCGCATGGCGGCGCTACGTGCGGCGTCACTTTGCCCGCCTTCCAAATACCTCTAAAATAGAAAGGATTAACAATTTTCGCGACAAAAGCTAGAAGCCAGTTGGCATAGCGCGTATAACCGACTGGTTCAAATATGTTTTGTTCGAGGGAGGTTTCAGGTTCAAATCCTGAGAACTCAATTTGTTTTTCTGTTTTTTTTATCTCGCATATAATTTTTTTTGTTTTTTTACGTAATAGTTTAATGGCAAAACCTTTTTCGTGAGGAACAATTTTAAGTCATGGTAGTCAGTGCGAGAAATTTTGTTCCCGAGTCGGTTATTTGATACGAAGTACGGCTGAGTTAATCAATGTTCAAACACGTCACTTTTAGCGAACCGCATGGAGTTCCTCTAATACTGTCCATACAAAGTGACATGTTTAATTATACGCTGACGTTGATTGTGATGCCATCTGTCGGCACAGTTAACATTGATTAGATTTCCATCACTAAACAGAACCACTTTTGAATTTAATTGTTCAAAAGAGAGGGATGAGTTAAACAATGTTCAAACACGTCACTTTTAGTGAACCGCATAGAGTTCCTTCCATATTGTCCATATAAAGTGACGTGTTTAAGTTGACGATGATTTTGATTGTTTGCCCTTTCGTGCACTCGACCCTATGAGTTATAATTAACTTATAGTGCGCCCTATGTATTATAAATGGGAATATTAGAATATTTCTTATTTAATTAGCCATATCGGCTCCACCCGTTATGATTTAAAAGACGCAGATAAATTACATCCAGACCAGCCTTTTCGACCAGCCCTTTGGGCTACTTTTTATCTAGGAAATAATTCAGCTCAACATCAGTCCAAAACGACTTGGACCCGAGCGGAGCCGGGTACCGCAGCTAGTTAACAATGAACAAAGCAAATCGGCTACAAGCAAAAAGTTATAAAACAAAAGTAATTTTAACAATATCGATTAGATATTTTTTTATTTTATTTTTCAGTTCTAGGTTAAGTAGCAAGTAAGCGATACAATTTGAATGCGACTAGTAACAAAAATATCTGTACTAAATAACAAAATGCTCACTGTATTTTATTCCGTGCATGTCGTAAGAGGCGCCTATACAATCGTTTGTGGTTCGGATTGAATGTATTTCTGTAGGTTCTACTACTAGGTACTAGGAATAATCCCGCTTTTAAGTAGTTATCAAAAGCGGCCTCATAACTCCTTCCAGTGTTTTTGGTATTTCTTATGCGTAATATGATGATGCAAAACATGATGATGCTCCTGCTATGTATTAAGTATGTCTTTCGCACAAGATTTGTGGTTAGGAGGAATGTAAAGCGTTCGGAATTAAGCCGTACGCACACAGAAGGATTTTACGTCATTTAGAATGAAGGCTGAGTATGCTGCTTTTTTTTTTATGTGACTGGACATGGATGGCTAATACCACAAGTTCTGTCATGGTATTAGCCCAACACACCACATGGGAACTAGGTGCCATGCCAGGACCTTCCTTATATTGCACGGCTACATTGAACTGGATGGAAAACACGGACAATTTTCATTGCCGCTTCGACCATCGTTCATCCAATGCGATGGTACCTACCCGGGCGGGATAAACCCTACCACCTAGTAAGTAAGGAAGGGGACCTACAGCTTAACGTGGAATCCGAACCACGGCCAGCCTCTCTCAACGGTCTAATGGTCACCCATCCAAGACTATACCGGACCCAGCGTTGCTTAACTTCGGAGAGCGATCGCCGAAGTCTCGCGCCACTGGGCCACTGAGGCTGCTAGGTGATAATCAGTTTTTCATTAATTCCTCAGAGAGTTCTTAAGGTGGCCCAACCCGGCGGGCCCAACTCATTCGCGGGCACGGTACCAAACCGTGCTGTTGCGCTCTGGGACCTTCTCTGTTTCAAAGAATAAGACAGGCTCCGTGATGAGGAAGATGCAACATGTCCACAAAAAAGACAATGTGCATAGTGTATGATTTGGTAAGATTTACGAAAATTATAATTTCAAGACGACTTATAGCTAAAAGTAAACCACGACCGCTGTAGTCAAAAATCTAACAAAAACCAAATAGATCATAAATCTTGATTAAATAAGCTAGGTCTGATGACTAATCTTTTTACGATGTTCTTACTTTATCATCGCGTAATCCACCTCCAAAGTTATTGTATAAAACGCGCGAAAAAATCGAACTTTCGGACCTTATAACTTAGAAACCAAACACAATATTACAATGCCAATGGTCATCAGACATCTAGTTCGATCAAATAAAGCTATTTTGAGCAAAATCTTGGATCTCTGACAAGAAATATGGGCGTGATCTTCTTTCCCCTTTTGTATGGGGAGATGAGCGGGTTGGGCCACCTTAAGATGGCCCTTCCCGAGACGGGTCTAACTCATTCGCGGGCAAAGTACAAAACCGTGCTATTGCGCTCTGGGACCTTATCTGTCTCAAAGAAAAATACAGGCTCCGTGATGAGAAGGATGCAACATCCACAACGACAATGCGCATAGTATTTAAATTGGTAAGACTTATGAGAATTTTAATTACAAACCGACTTATAGCTAAAAGTAAATCACGACCGTTGTAGTCAAAAATCAAACAAAAACCAAATTTATTATAAATCTTCATGAAACAAGCTAGGTCTGATGACTAACTTTAAGGATTTTTGTGTTTAATTCTTGAGTAATCGACGTCCAAAATTGTTGTACAAAACGCGCAAACAATTCGAATGGTCGGACCTTACAACTTAGAAACCAAACACTATTTAACAATGCCATTGGCCATCAGACATCGAGTTCAATCAGATAAAGCTGTTTGAAGTATAATTGCGGATCTCTGACAAGAAATATGCGAATAATCTTATTGACCTATCACACTCAAATTCATTATTATATAACTTCAGATATATCCTCACGAATTGAATGATTGACTTTTCCATAGCACAAACTTTGCTCCATAGAAATGCCAAAACAGGCCGATTTTTTTAAGTTCTAGGTATTTCTTGCGAGTGGTAAGCATTATAAAGCTAAAAAAATACATTGCATGCACATGGTGCTCTTTAATATTATGAAATACAATAAATGTATGTATTTCATGGGTATATTAATGGGTTCGTGAGATTTAGACACACCAGGGGCGGACAACTTCACCTAATTAGTTAACTGTCAAATGTTGTTTTATAAAACGCTCACTGGCGTGAAATATTTACCGAGTTGAAGGGCCATGTTGAAGGCGGATTGGGCGGCGGGCGACTCAAAAGACTTCTTGGTGTTTTATATGTGTATTCACGTGATGAAGTACAAGGCGTGCATGCTGCACAAGTGCAAAAAACAATAGGGCGTGTGGAAGTTAAGTTTCACAGATTGGCCGCTGCCTGAAACATAATTTCAGGCAAACTATATTTAGCCAACCTATTTTAGGACTATACATAATTTCTAAAGAACTGAAAAAGAAGTCTAACTACCCTTTATTTATTGATGGTCACAGTACCAGAAAGAAAACAGAAGTAATAAAAATATTCGACCATTTTTTAGGGTTCCGTTACCAAAGGGTGAAAACGGAATCCTATTACTAAGCCTCCGCTGTCCGTCCGTCCGTCCATCCGTCTGTCACAGGTCTGTATCTCATGAACCGTAACAGGTAGGAAGCTGAAAATTTCACATATTATGTATTGATTTTGCCGCTATAATAACAAATAGGTAAAATTATAAATTAAAAAAAATTAAGGGGGGCCCCATAAAAAAACGTGTTTTTTTTTGGAAATCTTGTACGATGGTACGGAACCCTTCGTGTACGAGTCCGACTCGCACTTGACCGGTTTTTATTAAATGCAGTTTCAATTAATGATATCGATAGCTTAGATTATCCTGTTCTTGAATTCCAAAAATATCGAATTGTCAAGTAAACAACTCCTTAGTTTACATTGCGAAGCGCATGTGTCGGCAGCCTAATAGTGTTGTGTAACCGGATCGATCTGGTTGTAACCGCACGGTGCGGGCTCGGGCGTGGCGTGCGGCAGCAGCGGTAGCGTTCGCGCCATTGTACGGCGGTAGTGCGGTGCGGTGCGGTGAGGAGCCAAGCGGTTCATCCATCGATATGATTAATCATTTTCTAACCGAATGCAGTAACCGCAGATACAACTTTCTTTACAAGTGGCTCTCTCAGCTGTAGACCTCACGAGTCTGTCTTTATAAACATTCTATGTACATTCGAGTATAGAATAAAAATCATTTTTAAAATGAGATCACTACTTCCTTAATTCTCTCTTTTAAGGTGGCCCAACCCGGCGGGACTAACTCGTTCACGGGCATGGTAAAAAACCGTGCTATCGCGTTCTGGAACCTTCTCCGTTTCAAAGAAAAAGACAGGCTCCGTGATGAGTAAGATCCAACATGTCCACAAAGCAGACAATGCCCATAGTGCTTGATTTAGTAAGATTTACGAATTTTTTTATTACAAAACGACTTATAGCTAAAAGTAAACCACGACCGCTGTAGTCGAAAATCTAACAAAAAACAAATTGATTATAAATCTTTATAAAACAAGGTATGTCGGATGACTAATCTTTTTAAGATGTTTTTATTTTATCGTTGAGTAATCCACCTCCAAAGTTATTGTATAAAACGCGCGAAAAAGTCGAACTTTCGGACCTTATTACTTAGAAACCAAACACAATTGTACAATGTCAATGATCATCAGACATCTAGTTCGATCAAATAAAGCTATTTTGAGCAAAAGTTTGGATCTCTGACAAGAAATATGGGCGTGATCTTCTTTCCCCGTTTGTATGGGGAGTTGAGCGGGATAGCCCACCTTAACTCCACTGATCACCCGTTCAGTAATTACTTAATTAAGTTATTCTACCATATAGAAAAATGTAGCTTTCTACAAGTGAATCTGTGGACACAGTAGTGCACACTGATAATGCTATACATTATCCGGTGGAGTACCTGGTTTACCGTCTCACGAATTTATCCCCAAAGTTTCCGGGAGATCACGACATGTTTGGTCACGATAAGGTAAATGGCTGAATTTGGGTTCACAGGTTAGATACCAACCCTCTGATGCTAAAAATGTCGGTCTGCCTGTGCCAAGTGGTTGCGTTATCTAGATTGGCTGTGTAAAATCAATGTAGGTATGTACCTGCTGATGAAGATACTGATTTTCTAGAAACATTGATCCCTATGTATTATGCAATAATAACCAGTCGGTTTTTTAATGAAATACTTAAATATACCTAAAGTTATATCTGTAACCTAATTCGCCTATAACTACTAAATGCAACCAAAGATTTGTTCAGTTTTTGTATTGCTAACCAAGTATGTACGGATACTTTCATCTTCGTCATTTGCATCCATTTACGTTATCATATATATTTTTTGTCACCCTCACAACTTTTTCAGGAGCCTTATCTGCTTAACGCAACCACTTGGAACAGGCAGACTGAGACATTTAGCGTCAGAGGGTCGGTCTATATCCCGTGAACCCAGTTTCAGCCATTTACGTTATCGTTACCATTTTTGTCGCGACTTCCTAGTCTATCCAGTAATGCTACTGCGAAATATCAATCCTGCCAAGTTGTGCGATGGGACAACGTTGCGCGTGAAAGACTGTCGTGAAAACCTGGTAGAGGCAATCGTATTTAGTGGTTGTGATCGAGGTGAATCGGTTTCTATACCTTAGATACCACTAATACTGTCGGAGTAATACTGTCGGAAAGTATTTTCAGTCTTGAAACGGAGACCTTCGCTACGCTCGGTCAAATTTAATAGCCACTGTATAATAGTTAAATATTAGTTATGAACTAGTAACCAACATAAAAACGTTTTGGTCTTTTAGTTTCCGAAAAGATTTTGTTCTTCCAGTCACAAATCTCGGCAGATAGAACTGAATTAATTACTATATTTTTTAGGATTTTGTCAAGGCTTGAGCGATGCAGACGGTATCCGCCCTGCCAAGGTTCTAGTAACTTGTCAGTAACTGTACTCCTGTTATCGTCATAATAGTGTTTTTTTATGCAAATTAATACAGAAAATACCCATTCAATGAAACATTGACAATATAGTGTTATAATCCTTTTTTTTAAGGTCTGTGTTTTTGCATGAAACAATAGACCTTTGAGAAACGGTGGGTTCTCAAAAGCAAGATCTCGATCAAAACGATGTGCTCTGATTCTCTGTGACGAGTGCTCCGGATATAGGTTGGATGGGAAGGGATAAATGATGCTAGTTCTAAAGAGCAACGTTCATGGTAATATTTGTGAAACATAGTAATTGACCCTACAAACTATAAAACTATCATGAGCGCGCTGTGTTAACATTATAATTCCATGCTTCAAACTGTCTAGGTCTCTGACGTGGAGTTGAAGAATTTTCACCTCCACTGTCTCAGACCCCAGGCCTCGGTATGTTTCGGGACTCGAACAAGGCGGATGGCTTTGCGCTGCATTACCTTGCATATTTCTGGCCTGGACATTTTTCTGAAGCAGGATTCGTATCTATGTATGACCAACGAAATAATTTTTCGCTGCTCTAATTACTAAGCTACCTAGAGACTTATCTTAGCCAAATAAATCGCCGCATTTTATAACAGACACAATGCCTCATCCTCCATCCTGTACTCTAAACGATCATTTTACACGTTCTACATTCATAATACCGAAGAATGCGTTAATGATATTGAAGAACAAAGATAATCTGAAAAGCGATTGAGCACAATAACTTGCCTTCAACGACATGACTGGTCTTCTCCAACAATAAGAAATAAAGGTGTACTTACAGTGACTGTGAGAGATACTTGGAGAGGCCCAGCTTGGAGATTTTGCTGCCTTTGATGCCTTCGTTGACCATGTTGGTGACGGTCAGCAGGTTTTTCGTCATTTTGATGTCCGGCAACCTTCTCGAACACTCACTCAACAGTAACCACTAGCGGAGGTCACCTTAAAAGACGTTTTCACATCAGTGGACTAGTGATACACTTATTAACATGAGAGGTTGGTCTTAGAATATTGTACTAACACGTTGGAACACTTTTAGCATTCCGTTTTAACTTTGTTTTAAACACATTGCTTCATATCACTGATTTAGATGCATTTTGTGCTAACAATTTTAATTCAATAACAAAAAAGTAACGTAGCTAAGTTTAATTTAGCAACAGCTATGAATCTCACATTATCGCAGGCGTTTCATTTCGTTGGTCGTAAAAACTAACATTAATCGAATATTGTTCGCAAAACTTAACAATGTGTCAACGCTCGTAACTTTATTTTTAAAAACTTAATTCATTTTGGCACTGACATGCTTAGAAACAATTGAAACGACACTCCAAGCTTTAACGTTTTATCACAGCTTCCCTTTTGGAATAGTAAAATATATGATTTAATTAATCGTTGATAAAGTAGTCGGTATCTTTCTCCTTGTTACGGTAGTAAGAGTTCATTGTTCCGCAGCGCGTTGACAGCTTACTCGCTCGTACCTCCTGACCTGCGAAAGGGCTCAATATATTTATTTTGTAATTCGCCTACTAAGTTGAAACGTGTTGCCGCTTTTCAGAATTAATACATTCTTGATAGTTAGTCAAACTTATCTGTTGGTTTTTGTTCCAAAATTGTATGCATCAGAAAACTACGCTCCAGCTACTACTGTAGTTTAGTCATCATTTGAATCCACTACTTTCATCGACGTAAGTGTTAGATTATATGGATGACTCCTTGTAAAAATTAAAATGTGATGATGTAAAAATTAACGAATAGGTAACTGTGTCTGTACTAATTTTTTTTTCGAAAAATTTATCCTCGGTCAAACCAAGCAGAAAATTAAGTTGGTATGAAGATTTAATTTTTCCTGTCATTTGACTCTGCTTTGATTTACCACAAACCAAAAAAAGTGCAGAGACAAATATTCATTGTATGATATTACGAAATATCAATGGAATTGGAGCAGTGTTTTTGTATTAGGGTTCCGTACCCAAAGGGTGCCAACGGAACCCTATTACTAAGCCTCCGCTGTCCGTCCGTCCGTCCATCCGTCTGTCATAGGGCTGTATCTCATGAACTATAATAGGTAGGCAACTGAAATTTTCACAGAATACGTATTTATTTTGCCGCTATAACAAATAATAATGAAAAATGAAAATACCATTAAAAATAATGAAAGTATATGGGGGCCCCATACAAAAAACGTAATTTTTTTTGTGTTAAATCTTGTACGATGGCACGGAAACCTTCGTGTGCGAGTCCGACTCGCACTTGGCCAGTTTTATGTTCCTCATACAAATATGTTTAAGCAATAACAATATTTGTATGAGGAACATAGCTTACAGGCCACTCTTAAAATAGTTTTTTTATGTCACTGGACATGGATAGCTGATGGAAGCTGACCGTCAGACATTAGCCTGCTACACCACATGGGAATTAGGTTCCATGCAAGGACCGTCCTTATATTGCCCGGGTACATATAACTGGATGGAAAACGAGGACGATTTTAATTGCCGTTTCGACCGTTCATTCGATGCGATGGTACCAACCCGGGGTACCAAACCTACAACCTAGTAAGTAAGGAATGGGACCTGTAGTTTTTAAGTGAAACGTGTTGAACATGGTCACCCATTCAGAACGCAACCGCGCTCAGAAGTGCTTATCGAATCGCAAGGCGTCGCAACACTGGGCCACCGAGGCTGACATATATTGTTTGTTTAAATAAGCGTATAAGATTATCGTTAAATACCATTTCGTTGAATCGTAAGATCCAATATTAACCACAAAATTCGCGAAGAAAAAAAAGTCGCTCTGAAATATTGAAGGTATTGTTAAAACGGGCTTTCTCTTTGTGTCTTCCTAAATGAGAGTTGAGATCCTCAAAGAAACGAGATAAATGGGTCTCAAAAGGTAATTAAAGGAAAAGCTTTCTTTAGGTTATAATTAAAACTTGTAATAAGATATTCGTAGAACAAGATCGAACAGTGGCAACTTTTCATCTCTCGATTAGTGATTCACACTACGAAAATATATTACCTAACAATCTGAGTGTTGGTTTCTTCAAACAGAATAATGATGAAAATTGAGGGCCCTCTACTCACACTTCCCAACTCTAAAAGGTTTTTATGTTAAGCGCGGCATATGGCGTAAGCCAGGACTTGTTAAGGGCGTGATAACACCTGATAGGATTGACTACCATAGGGCGTAAGTGAAACCATATTTTATTATTTTTAAAAATAACTACTACCTATTTTGGGACTTAAAAAAAATGAAAGCTGCATTGATGGTGTAGCTATATTAGAAACATATACCGGTAAATATCGGATGCTCATATTATGTGTTTCTTTTTTTCTGAAAATTTATGAATATATTTGTCTAATTTGAGAGCACAGAGCATCAGCGACTTGCAGTTTTACCTTTAAATTATAGCTAGACCATCAATCTTCGTACAAAATTTTTTGATTATCTAAATTATTCATGGTCATTTTTTAATATAATTAAATGTTGTTTTACTTACGTCCTTATCAAACTGAACGCAATCGGCTGTTATCGTGCCCTTGAGGTGCCCGACGACGCAGATGAAATCTTTTTTTTTTAATACTTCTCAAAATATCTATTAAAAAATTACGCTGTAGAATGTTTTTTATGCGACTGGACATGGATGGATAAAGCTATACCTACTTTCTTGATTTTAGCCTAAGGGAGCGTTCGTAAGCCACGTGACGGATTTTAGAAAACTATTGGACTAACTATCACTTTTCGTGACCGGCGGCTGTGACCGAGAGGGTAACCTCCCCCCCCCCCTCCTCCCCAAATTACGTGACATTCATCAAATTGCATTTTACACAAATATTCGAAAAGCCTGCTTGAATCGGTTATGGTGCATTTATTAATATTTAATTTTACAGGATAAAAATATACTATTTTGACAGTATTCATATACCGGTATCTTGTAACTTTCTAATCAGATTTTGAGGCGAAAACCTATTAAAATAACACGTAAAAAATCTGTAACTTAAAGAAATATCGAAGGTCGAATACATCTGTAAACTAAATCAAACAATATTCTATTAAATTAGTTTTTCCTGAACCCAGAGTTTTAATAGCGTAGATGAACCGAAAACTCTAAAGACATCAAAAGACGTTATGTTAGCGCCAAATATTTTTTATTTACTCATTAAAACTGGGAAGGTCGATAGAAAGCGTAACGACGCAAACTTAGCCATGAACACTCCCTGGGGTCGCGACAGCGAGAGAGAGAGATAGAAACTTACTCACAGGGCTTGGACGAGGGGGACGAATTGGCAAGAAAAACTTCAAGAAGTTCATTTCCCTGAGTAGTCGTTTTAAGTACTCGGGATGACATCTGATCTTTACGATTACAGGCTAATCATGTCTCTAAATCTCTGGTCTAGGATGAACGCATTTATGCATGCATTTGAAGCTTATATCAATGCTACAATGTAGATGTCGTTTTTTTTAATCTCAAATTAATGAGAAAACGGTAATGTAACAATAAAAAGCATACTGAAATATCTTGCCAGTTTGATTCATGTTTTCAGTGATTTACGTGGTGACATTTTTCAGTATTGTTTTAATGAAAATGAAAAATGTTTAATGAAATAAATGTTTGCAGACGAATTCCGGGCCACAGAATCAACCGAAGGTGATATTATTGCCGTGTTTTTTTTGTGGATAAATTACTATAACGGGGATCGGAACGTGTTCGTAAAGTTTCTTATAAACACTGCAAATAGTAATGGCTTCTTTGCACTGATCGATAGAAGCTTGAAATATAACCTTAATAATTGTGTCGAAATCATTTTCAGAATATTACTTAATTGGTTACGTTGCACAATCAATACGAATTTCCATCATAGAAGCGCAATCTACCAGTATGAAAAGTCTAAATGATTTATGACAAAACCAATTAACCGAATGTTCTGAAAGTGATTTGAATACAACAATTAAGGCTATATTAAATGTTTTGGCGACAACATTTTTTATGTGAATGGACATTTATGGCTAATAGAACATGCATTGTCATAATATTACCCCAACACAACACAATCCCAGAAGGAATTAGGTGCCATTAACGAGCACGGCCATATTGAACTGGATCGAAAACACGGACAATTTTTAAATGCCGTTTGACCATTTTTGATCTAATGCAATGCTACCAACCCGGGCGGGCTTATCTCTAGCACCTAGTAAGGGAAAATTCACTTTTTAAGAAATTGGTGCATAAACGGAGGTGTGGTCGAATCTGTGACATCAGGCATTGAAACCAAGTCCCCGCGTCCTAAAATACGAGCCATCCTGTTTGCATGCTTGCAAAATTATTTTTGAAAGCATGAAAACAGGACAAATTATTATTTGTTTTAATTTAAAATAAGAGAGAATATTAAAATGGATTCAATTATTTAAAACATCTCCTCGCTGGGCATACAAAAGGAAAGAAATGAGCCGATAATGTTCAAGCCTGAAGTTATCTTCAAGCCGAAGTCAATATCCTATAAATGTTTACTAAGTACTTAATCCTCTTAAAAGAGACGAGACTTCCTAACTGTGGAACTTTATTTTTGTTTGTCTCAAGTCGCAGCGAAGGAAAGAAAATGTATTCCTTACGAATTTCCAATAATTAGGTGTGTATTTAATTTTTTTAAAGAATCGCTGATGGGGGTAGGCTTAATAACCGGGGAAATTTTTGCAGAAAAAGTACCGAAATACATTTCAGCCTTAATATCAATTATTTAATCTCTTAGGTAGTGAGAAAAACTGGTAGGTATCCTGTATACCGCATACAAAAGAAATTTGGCCCTAGATTAGCTTTCTCTTATGTAAATGCTCTAGACGATAGTGAATATTGTACAAGGTATTCGTCCAGTTATGTAACACTCCATATATTATTGAAAATTATAGTTGTGGAACCTAGTTCTTTTCACAACACGCGGTTTAGATGCTCCTGTATCCATGACCGATAACATAAAAAATACGAACGCTTTATAAGCATAGAATTACCGAAATAAAAACTACAAGGCTTCGGCGAACTGCCTTCGTAACAACCAAACTTTCAAGATTGCCCGTCAATAGTAACCCACTTCATAAAAGGGAATTCTTGTAACCTGTCCAATATTCTTTCTCCGAAGACCCCGGAAAATTAAGAACAATGGACCACGTTAACGCGAAGGGAATTGAGCCTGGCCGAATCGCCCGCTTTTGAACGGTTATTTTAACAAAATTACTCCACAATGGATTCTCGCATCGTCAATGCTGTTATCGGATAATTTGAAGGGTATTTTCGCACTTATTTATAAATTACTATAGTCGATCCCACAGATCAGCAGGTATATTCCTGACATTCAGGAATCAGGTATCTTGACCTGCTGCTCGCGTGAAAGTCCGACGACGGTGTGAATTTCTTGACCCCACTGCTAACCTCTCAGGTGACTAATGTAATTCAATGATTGTTAAAATAAAAACAAATCCAGATACTATATAGATACAAACGTCTTGTGATTACAACGTTGTAGATACAACGTTAACCACTTGGAAAAACCGTTCTAAATATACCGTTACCAACACTGCTTATTAGTGTATGTATATGGCTACTAGTGTAAAAATTGAATTTTTAAACGATAAACATTTTTAAGCAACCATGAGCATTAGTGTATGCCTACGCATAGCTTGATTATTTTCGTAAATTATAGGCTACTTAATATCACGTTTTGTCACCTAAGGAGTGAGCAGTGGGGTGAAATATGAGAAAAGTTGGAGTTTTTCGTTAGACATTTATTTACTTATTTAATAAATTTGCTATTTATTCGTAAGAATTATTAAACCGCTTTTTTTTAAATGTTACTTTTAAACAATGTTTTATGTAATTTACATGTTTCAAAAGGAATAGTTCTTATGGTTTCAGTTAAATTTTGAGGTTGTGAGTCAAAATGTATTGCAGTGGCTAGCTTCGGTACTAAGCCCCGCGGGGAAACACCTCTAAAAACGATTACCAGGACAAAAATGAGCCCAAATCGTCAAAAAAAAAATCCATCCATTCGTTTCTCTAGAAAAACTAGCCAATAAACCAACAAACACAATTTTGCATTTATTTTTTGGCAGTCGTGATAAAATTGCTACGATGGAACTGTAACTGGAGGAGTACTTTTCGGAGCTGCAGAACTACCTTCTTCGGTCCTAACAGCCATTCACTGGCCATTCCTCAAATCAGAACCAACCGATTCTGATAATGGTTTGTTTATAGGGTCGGTAAATTGTGTAACGAACTACATGCCGAGGTATCTCGCCCAACAACCTGAGGTGGTTTAAAAATAATCTCAAGAATCCTCTGGCCGGCCAGTTTTGTTTCTTCAACCCCCGAGAAAGGTTCAAAATCATGAGCGTCATCGGGCACCTCTTATGTGAGGGCCTGGCGTACGCCATGTGGCGTAAGCCTTAATGCAAATTCGTGAAACAAGTATTAGGCGCTCGCTCGCGATATTTTTAATAACGGCTTGAGAATTAAAGTGATTATTAATTGCATTATTAACTGATATGTGTATGTCTAAATTTTTAGGAGCGAGGACCCAGACTGTATTCAAGGTAAGCAGCACTAAGCCAGTAATTACTTAAGACTTGACGCTGAGGAAACGTTTTTAAAAATACGTGAAAAATAATTATTCATAATTATGTTTGTCAGATTAGCACATTACTGTTCACTGTTTCAGAGTATTTTGACGAGAAAGTTAGTAAAGGATTAAAAACTATATCAAAAACAAGAATTAAATACGTACTAGCTAAAATAAAAACCGTCCAGTTAGTAAATAATATTATATTTTTCTGTACTAACAACTTTCTAAAATCGACATTAATTTAGGCAAATATTAATTCATATTGCTGAAATTAGAGATATAAATATTGATCTGTGTGTGTATTGAAAGATATTGAGCCAAAATACTTAATGTTTACGGATATACAGTCTGAAAGCTTACTTCTTCCGACGTTTCATCCACCGCGTTGCGGACATTAAGTATTATGTCGAATAACAGTGAAAATATAAATTAACATATTGAGCCAAAGCAAATTGTTTATAAGGTCGTTTTTACAACGCTGGACCGGTCCACTATCCTTAAATTCCGTCTGGGTCCTCGACTTTAAAAAACCGGCCAAGTGCGAGTCGGACTCGCACACGAAGGGTTCCGTACCATCGTAAAAAAAAACAAAAAAACACGTTTTTTGTATGGGAGCCCCCTTTAATTTTAATATTTTTTTAATCTTACCTATTCGTTGTTGTAGCGGCAAAATAAATACACACTCTGTGAAAATTTCAGCTGTCTACCTGTTCCGGTTACTGAGATACAGCCCTGTGACGGACGGACGGACGGACGGACGGACGGACGGACAGCGGAGGCTTAGTAATAGGGTTCCGTTTTCACCCTTTGGGTACGGAACCCTAAAAACCGTGTAATACCTACTCTTAATAGCAGTATGTAGTTAAGTGGGAGCCGGTAGCTGTATGCACGCATGCGCGGTAAAGTTTCTCCATCACGGACCGACGAAGTTGCTCGCTGGTAAATATTGGTTGTTTAAACTAATCTCAGAGTTCCACTCACATATGGAAGCATGAAGGATTGTAGTGTTGCAGTTTCCACCGGTATCCACCTGAAGCCTAAGTCCGCTGATAACTCCCCCACTTGAGAGAGTTAAGTAAGGGAGTTTTATGTTATCAAATGGAGATAAGCTATCAACAAGCTAGTGTTTTCATTTTATAGATTAGATTAATTCTGATGGTTTCTATATTTTTAAGACAAACGAATGTTAACTTTTTTATCGGATATTTATATATTTATCGGACAGATCCCACAATAGAGAAGTGTACTTTTAGACGGTTAAGATAATTAGGCGAATGGTTGAAGAAATGATGACGAAACAAATTTACTGAGCGGAGTCATGCCGGGCGGCCGAGGAGAACGGCCAACAGCCACTAAGTAGGCAAGAATAGACCTTTGCAAGTATCTGTAGACCTTTTCTTGGAATTGCAAGCTCAGGAATCAGGAATCTTTTAGGCAAGAAAACCGCTTTAATAGCTGTTGTAAAAGCGATTTTCTCGAAGGAAAAGCTTGAATAATGGAAAAACCATGGAGAAAATCGATTTGACAACCACTATAAAAGTCGTTTTCTCGAAGTAAAGATTTCGGATTCCTGAGCACGGAATTCCAAGAATAGGTCTACAGATACTTGCAAAGTTGATAGTACCCACAGCAGAGAAAATCAAGGAGAAGTGGCACGTGGACTTAACTCCGAACGCCGCCTCCATATGCACAATTTGTCCATATAAACGTATGAGAAGCTTCGGCGTGCGAATTTGTTCCATACGTCTGCAAGAATAATGCATTTGCTTGTGGCATGTACGTTTGAATAAAGCTTTAGTTTTATAAAATGGAGACAGCCCATAGTAGGAGTGCAAGATCGCACATCTCTTTTATTCTTTGATCTGAGGTAACACCCGTAGTCATAAAACATGAATTTAAAAAATGTATGGAAAGAATATGAAGTGAAAGAAATCTGCCATGATCATTTAAATTATTTATCTATATTCCTACCAACGCTCACCGTTGCACTTTAACCAGGTTCGGATTTCTCACGGCAAAATTTTCCAAGGCCCCGGAGGTTCTTAAGGTGGCCCAACCCGGCGGGCCCAACTCATTCGCGGGCACAGTACAAAACCGTGCTGTTGCGCTCTGGGACCTTCTCTGTTTCAAAGAATAAGACAGGCTCCGTGATGAGGAAGATGCAATATGTCCATAAAAAAGACAATGTGCATAGTGTAAGATTTGGTAAGATTTACGAAAATTTTGATATCAAAACGACTTATAGCTAAAAGTAAACCACGACCGCTGTAGTCAAAAATCTAACAAAAACCAAATAGATTATAAATCTTGATTAAATAAGCTATGTCTGATGACTAATCTTTTTACGATGTTCTTACTTTTTCATTGCGTAATCCGCCTCCAAAGTTATTGCATAAAACGCGCGAAAAATTAGAACTTTCGGACCTTGTAACTTAGAAACCAAACACAATTTTACAATGCCAATGGTCATCAGACATCTATTTCGATCAAATAAAGCTATTTTGAGCAAAATTTTGGATCTCTGACAAGAAATATGGGCGTGATCTTCTTTCCCCTTTTGTATGGGGAGATGAGCGGGTTGGGCCGCCTTAATAATCGTTAGCGAGCCAACAAAGAAGAGCGGGCCTCTATTCACTGAGCGAGCGAGAAATGGATAAAAATGGCTCATACAAACTCTCCCCTCGGGTTCCGGTGGAGGCAGATAGCTGGCTGCTCGAGTATCTTGTGAACCCATGGTAGAGGGAGAACCTTAAGGTGGCCCAACCCGCTCATCTCCCCATACAAAAGGGGAAAGAAGATCACGCCCATATTTCTTGTCAGAGATCCAAAATTTTGCTCAAAATAGCTCTATTTGATTGAACTAGATGTCTGATGACCATTGGCATTGTAAAATTGTGTTTGGTTTCCAAGTTATAACGTCCGAAAGTTCGGATTTTTCGCGCGTTTTATACAATAACTTTGGAGGTGGATTACGCAATGATAAAGTAAGAACATCTTAATAAGATTAGTCATCAGACATAGCTTATTTAATAAAGATTTATAATCTATTTGGTTTTTGTTAGATTTTTGACTACAGCGGTCGTGGTTTACTTTTAGCTATAAGTCGTTTTGAAATTAAAATTTTCGTAAATCTTACCAAATCATACACTATGCACATTGTCTTTTTTGTGGACAGGTTGCATCTTCCTCATCACGGAGCCTGTCTTATTCTTAGAAACAGAGAAGGTCCCAGAGCGCAACAGCACGGTTTTGTACCATGCCCGCAAATGAGTTGAGGCCGCCGGGTTGGGCCGCCTTAAGGTCGGCCCGTAAGCATCAGAAAATTATTCCAACATACTTGATATTTGGTATCCAATATTAGGCTACAAATATCTGTGTCTGCATGCCTTTGTTTTTTCGGTAAATGTTTTCTGGGTTAAACCACAGAGAAAACAAAATTCGTATGAAGATTTTCTTTTTGCTTTCATTTCATTCGGTTTGGATTTTTCAAAAAAACAAAAGCATGCAGACACAGATATTTGTTACCTGATATTATATATTAAATATCAATTCAATTGGAATAGCGGTTTCCAAATGATTAGTAAACTACGTTTGTATGGGAGCATAGCTTACGGGCCGTTCTTAAGGTGGCCCAACCCGCTCATCTCCCCATACAAAAGGGGAAAGAAGATCACGCCCATATTTCTTGTCAGAGATCCAAAATTTTGCTCAAAGTAGCTTTATTTGATCGAACTAGATGTCTGATGACCATTGGCATTGTAAAATTGTGTTTGGTTTCTAAGTTACAAGGTCCGAAAGTTCGCATTTTTCGCGCGTTTTATACAATGACTTTGGAGGTGGATTACGCAATGATAAAGTAAGAACATCGTAAAAAGATTAGTCATCAGACATAGCTTATTTAATCAAGATTTATATTCTATTTGGTTTTTGTTCGATTTTTAACTGCAGCGGTCGTGGTTTACTTTTAGCTATAAGTCGTTTTGAAATTAAAATTTTCGTAAATCTTACCGAATCATACACTATGCACATTGGCTTTTTTGTGGACATGTTGCATCTTCCTCATCACGGAGCCTGTCTTATTCTTTGAAACAGAGAAGGTCCCAGAGCGCAACAGCACGGTTTTGTACCGTGCCCGCGAATGAGTTAGGACCGCCGGGTTGGGCCACCTTAAGGCGCGGTACTAGCCGAAACGCGAAGTTTGACGTGGCACCCGATCAAAACCGATTAGAAATCGCATTATTTTTAATATGTTTTGAGTGGCTCGAGGGGACCAGAGGTCTGGGTTCAAGTCCCCGCGACGTTCATGCGCCACTTTATTTCTCTTTCTGATTTGGATGAGCGCATTTAGTTACTAATACGAGCTGTTCCATAGTTCTAAATCAATACAAAGGTAGTAACAGTGGTTGGTTATCCCGTATGGGTTTTTTTATGTTAAGCGTGGCATACGGCGAACGCCAGGACATCTTAGCACATGAAATGTAACATTTATTGTAACATTTACATGTAACAGCAATACCCGCCGAACTTCGAGCATCGAGTTCACAAGAAACGCATAACTAAGAAATCCAGGCTAGTTAGAGTTTCGTTCTGACGCATCGGCGTCATACTAGCGTTTTTATATTTTATTTTTGCAAACGTTTATGATCATGTATGACTAAGCCATGCATACGAATACACTTTGGTGAGTCATTTTACGCACTCCTGCATAGGTTCCTGACCACATTTAACCGGGTTCCGCCTTTTGCCACATTTAAACGAAATTGACCCCAGAGGTCAGCGTTTCAGGTCAGGATTTTGAGCGGATACCAGAGGCCTGGGTTCAATTCCGACATGCACCACTGTCTTTATCTTTCCGAGTTCGATAAGTGCATTTCGTCACGAATGCGAGCTGCTCCATGGTTCGGAATCCATGTAAAACTGTAGGTCCCCTCCCCCTTCTAGGTGGTAGGGTTTAAGCCCGCCCAGGTTGGTACCATCGCATTGGATGACAGATGGTCGAAAAAATTGACCGTGTTTTCCATCCAGTTCAATGTAGCCGTGCTCATAAAGGTAAGGTTCTGGCACGGCACCTCATTCCTTCGAGAATGTGGTGTATTGGGCTAATATCATAACGGTAGTTGTGTGGTATTAGCAATCCATGTCAGGTCGCATAAAAAAAAAGAGGAGCAGGTGACCTAACCAAGAATCGTATAATAGTCCCGATATAAGATTTACGGAGATGTAGCTACAGGTCCATTATGTTTAAATTTTGAGACATTGCGCCATCTGTGTCTGTCTCTATTGAAGAACTACCGAGCGTTTCGACTCACCTTAAGGGTTTTGCAGGTGAAAATAAAGCTGAGGTAGAATGTTCAGAACATTATTTTTTTGAAGAAAGCCTTAATGCGTTGCCCAAATGCTTCTAGTGAAATTGAATATTGATTTATTTCAGCGATTATGCAAGGTGTTTTAGGATAGACAGCGGAAACTTTGGCGAAATACCCTGCATGTACCACTAAACTTCCGAATCGGATTATAAACTGGAAGCTTGGGTATAAGTTACTTAAAGTTAGGTATAACTTGCGATAATTTGCTCAGTATATCAGCCTTGGTGTCCCAGAAGTGTGCGTGTCGCCTTTTTTATGAAAAAACGGGTGGATGTGCAGAGGTACTTACAAAAGCTTAATCAAATTCACTTAGCAAAACCATTCGCAGCGAGGCACCATACCATACTTTGCGGTCCGAAAACCGGGGTGAAGGTACTCTGGGCGCAGTCGGGGTATGGATGGGTGACCGTATTTCCACCATCGAGGCCGATCGCTGTACGAATTTCACTTAAATTATGTGCAACTGTTTACTGTCTTAGCACAGTTTCATTGGGATATTATGTTCAGAAAGTTATTATATTTTATAAGAATATTTCAAGAAAATTATCAAAGTTAATAACATGTTATAAACATCATAAATATCTTTCAGAATTTTCAAGCAATTGGTAATTGGATAACAATTCGGGGCAAAATTCGTGTAACCGACGGACCAAAATAAATTTAGGTCCTAAATATCTACCTAAGACCACAAAAGGAAGTAAAGACAGTACCGTGAATTATCACATATTATAATTTCGCCATGTAGAGTCCTTTCCGAGCTTATCCGACTCGCCTTACTTCGCAGCAACAGACTGTAAATATCAACTATTTTTACACTAACATCGCCAAACGTGGCTACACAGTACTTGGTTACAAGCAGCTTTTTGTAGCCAACGGCCTACAAAAACGTCAATGTGAGCGATAAGCCAAACAAGTGAAAAACACTCGCCACCGTTCGAGAGCTCTCGACACGAGCGCCCTGACGGAGCGAGGGAGTGACGCTCCAACTAAGTGGCGGCGCGAGCCTAGCCTGGACCACAGATTGCGTCGAGTTGGCGATTCTCTCCTAAATAAACGTCGGCCCTCTCTATTGAGAGCGAGAGGGAGGAGTGGATGCTACTTAGTCTCCTAAAGGAGTAGCGGGTATAATAAAAGGGGACTTCTCGGGCCAACTCAACGGGATGCAAGTGATTTATTTCGTGTGGAAACTCGCAGAGATATTGTATTTTATGGTCGTTGCGTTTGAATACTAATGCAGACATACATAATATTATTGGAGATGAATTATTTTGTATCAATAATGACGAGGGCACTTTATTTTTATTTTTATGTGACTGGACATGGATGGCTAATACCACACCTCTGTCATGGTATTAGCCTAACACACCACATGGGAACTAGGTGCCATGCCAGGACCTTCCTTATATTGCACGGCTACATTGAACTGGATGGAAAACACGGACAATTTTCATTGCCGCTTCGACCATCGTTCATCCAAAGCGATGGTACCAACCCGGGCGGGATTACCCTACCACCTAGTAAGTAAGGAAGGGGACCTACAGTTTAACGTGGAATCCGAACCACAGCCAGCCTCTCTCAACGGTCACCCATCCAAGACCAGACCAGACCCAGCGTTGCTTAACTTCGGAGAGCGTTTGCCGAAGTGTCGCGCCACTGGGCCACTGAGGCTTTGCACCCGAACATCTATTTCTAGCTAGTGTTCATAATCTCATACGGTAATCTTGTTCACTAGTTATTTTCAATGTTTCTCTCGAATCTTTACATTCGTGTTGTTTTTCTGTGATAGCTTTTCAATATTTTATGTCCAAATATTAAGACTCCCGACGAAGTTTCTGATCAGTTCTACTTCGTCTGCGGTAGTCGAACTGTTTTTGAAAGGGACGAGTACAATAGTGTTTGTACCTTATGAAAATAAAGTATGGCACCGTGTTTTTATAGTGCGTTGGCGTCCACGCCTCCGCCTCTCCAATTTTCATCCAGTTCTCCCGGTCCTCATCCGCCGATTGGTGTCGTCGTCCCACCTTGCGTGTGGTCTTACTACACTCCATTTTGCTGTCCTCGACGGCCAGTGTAGGACACGGTTACTCCAACGGTCGGTCAAGCTTACCCACCCGGTGTCCAATAACAACTACTTTGGTACGTCGGCGGATCGCCTCTTTACGCACCATATCTCGTAGCGACATTCCCAGCATGGCTCAATCCATTTCTCGCTGGGCAAATTTCAACCTTTGGACTACGGTGACCGTCAGAGTCCCCGTTTCACACCCATACGTCATAACCGGGTGGACGCACTGGACATATATTCTGGTCTTAAATTTTTACGAAAGGTTTGCTGAATTTTTAGGACATATTCTGAGGACCCCAGCCGATGATCCTGTGAAGTTTGGTAGCGATGGGATCAACAGATTTTTATGTTACTAATCACATTCAAACTGCAGGACGAGCACGGAACTGTCATCCCATGCTTCGGCAGCGTGACAGATGCAGTCCGCTCTAATTGCGTTATTCTGCGGTGTCAGTTTTTTAAATTAATTACATGACCGCCCCCATCCATATACCAAAAGTCATGTGGCTACAGAGAATTAGTGCTTCCCGTGCGAAGCCAGGCATGCCGCTTAATTGATAATCTCAAAATCAAAAGTTTCATGCATCGGTAACAAATATCAATAGGGCACCTCAGTCCAACATAAACTAGCACGAAGTAGCACCTCACTACGTCCAGGTAGGTGGTTTCATATCTCTTCTATCTGAGTGGAGATATTCAAAAGGCCAAAATGGGTCTACGCAGGCGCGACCCGGAGTGCCAGCATTCGATGATATGTGTCGAAAGGTGGATGGGGGTAAGTGAGGTTATCTGTTTCTTGTGAGGTGGGCGCGGCGGCGGTCGGCTTAGCACGTAACTTTTACATTTTACTGTCACATCACAGAATTTGTTCGTAGACACATATCGATACATGAGTTCTCGAGTGCAACAACATTTTTTTTTACAAAAAAATAAATGTTCTTCTATTTGGTCAATAAGGAAACATCTGAGGTATACAATTCCTTACACTCTATTTCTGTTTGGTTCTGACAAACAATTTATTTGATTACATAGTGATACATTTGAATTATCGGAGTTTATAACTTAGAAATCAAACACAATTTTACAATACCAATGGTCATTAAGTTTGATCAAATAAACCTGTTTTTAGTATAAGTCTGATCGGTTCCTTAGTCAGGGGCGTGGGGACATGCCTTCTATGCCAGTAGTTATGGGTTCGATTCTCACCCCATGCATGTACCATTTCTCTTTCTAAGTTTGAAAAGTGCATTTTGGAACGAATATTCCTGAAAATGCAACTTAATTGGGCATTTTCGAAGGATCAAAGGAGGTTATTTCCAAGCGCTGGAGGGAAGTAGATGGGTTATCTGAACTTTATGAATATACTGCAAGGCTGCCTCCACCAATTCCTGTTATCAATTCCTTCTGCTAAGACAGTGTTGAAGATTATACATTCATTGAATTAACGTTTTACCTGCGTTGCAGACATTGCCTGGAAATATTAAACATTAAAACAAATTGCCATCCACACAAAATTGTATTTGGCATCAGACGCTGACCTAGTCCTAGGTGGACTGAATTAAAATATAATTTTTCGTACTAAGCAAGTACATAGTTTTTTTAGGGTTTCGTACCCAAAGGGTGAAAACGGAATCCTATTACTAAGTCCGTTCGTCTGTCACAGGGCTGTATCTCATGAACCGTAATAGGTAGGCAGCTAAAATTTTCACAGAGTGTGTATTTATTTTGCCGCTATAACAACAAATAGGTCAAATAAAACAAAAATAAAAATTAAAGGGGGGTCCCATACAAAAAACGTGATTTTTTGTGTTAAATCTTCTACGATGGTACGGAACCCTTTGTGTGCGAATCCGACTCGCACTTGCCCGGTTTTTTAAAGTATGTAATATGTACAATGTAAAATCGACTTATCGACATATAGCTTCGTGATGTGTTTTTGATATTAATTTTCTAACTCGAGCCGACATAAATATACACATATTTGGATACTGTCACAGGAAAGTCAACAAAGAAAGGCAGCAAGTTACGCGCTAAGGGCGCTTATCCAGGCGAGCGGACGCCGCGACAGGAGCTCAAAGTATTTGTCGAGGCCGGGTTCGAGGCTAGATAGCGCTTTCATAACTTTATCTTCACGCGAAGGAGCCTGAAAGACGGGCGGCGCTTCAGATAAACTTAGGCTTAACAGCGAGGCAGGCGGCAGTCGGAGGGAGATGGCGCTAGCACAACACCGCTCATTGAGGATGAGTTGTTACAGCGGCCGTGAACAGGATTTAGGATTGTCAACTACGTTGATACATGTGCATTTGTTTTTGAAAGAGATTTGATAGTAGAAATAGAGCCCGCGTGTGACCTTGTATGATTGAACTGACACCTGAGCGCTGGCGTGATGTCCATTCAATCTGTTTTCTGCTGGCTTGTAACTGGCTGTAGAGTTGACGCAACTGGGCGACAAAGATTTTAAAACACACTATACTGACATAAAATTTATAACACCATGCCAACATATGTAATACACCTAAACATACTCGCATTTATCTTCAATATGACCTCATTTCACTTAAGTCAACTCCCCATATAAACGATTAAAGAAGATCAAGCTAATAGTTCTTGTCGTAGATCCAAAATTATACTAAAAACAGCTTTATTTGATCAAACTTAATGACCATTGGTATTGTAAAATTGTGTTTGATTTCTAAGTTATAAACTCCGATAGTTCAAATTTATCACGCGTTTTATGCAATAAGTATTTAAGGGGATTACTCTATGATTAAACAAAATTATTTAAAAAATCCTAGTCACCAAGCCTAGCTTGTTCCATTAAAAAAAAGTTTAGTTTTTGTTTGAATTTATCTAGAGCGTTCGTGATTTACTTTTAGCTATAAGCCGTTTTGTAATAATTTTTTTTTTTTTGTAAATTTAACCTAATCAAACATTATGCGCATCGTTTGCTTTTAAAATCATCTCAAATATATCTACCACTATAACTGCCTGTGGGTAAAAGCTAGTTTTGCAGAATCCGTGCTCGTAAACTATCTGTACAGATCCTGCGTGAGCTTAGCACTTTGCGTGCTTGACCAATGAATGGGCTTTTCGTTACGTTATTTATTAACTTTCTCTGAACCTGCCTCATAAATTTTGAGACGATAAAATTAACTATATTTACGTTCAGTGGATTACATTTAGTCGAAATTACGACATTAGTCGAAAACAAAAAATCGGATTACCAAACTTTTTGATTAAGGGCCTGGTACTTGCCAAATCGCAAAGTTAGACGAGGCACCCCAAGTTAACTAACTAAGTCTGACGATTATAAGTGTCATTCTTACAATATATGATTCCTTGTCTAGGAATCGAATTATTTTCGTTAATGTATGTTTCCTTTTTCTATACAAAATACATTGCGGAAACGGTGTCCATTTCCGAACTTTTTTGACTAAATGTAGAAATCTAAAAGCAAATGGAATTTTTTGTTTATGCATATATGCTGTTTTTGCTTATATCTAGAAATCGAATTACTTTCAGATTTCTAATGAGAAAAATCAACTTTTTTATTTTTATTATTATTTAAATAAATGATGGAATAAAAAAATATTAACAATCCATTATCAGTCTGGAGTTCTATTTGGATTTTCTGAAGCGTTTAACTACATATTATTACATTTGTTAAAAAGTGCATTTGTATGGCGCGAGTAGTTGGCTAGTCCTAGCGCCTTAATCAGCATTAATTTCTACTTTCTACACTCTACTAGACGAAAAATAAAGAGAAGTCGGAGTTTTAATGCCTTCTATTGGTAACCGAAGAATTCGTTTTGTATTTTCATTGATAGCATTATCTTATGGAGAGAGTTGCAACGGCCATAGCATACATTTTTAAATTGAAATAATCAAAAAAGTTAAAAAACATTTTCCTGTATAACCTCTAAATAAAAAGTTAGATTTTCCATACAAAGTTACTCAATAATCTAGTGTATAATGGGATAATGTTTCGTAAGAACGTGGAAACGTTCAAACGCCAGTTACCGACAGACATCATATTTTTTCACTGGAATGTATATCTGCAGCTTTACGTATCGCCACCCTAGGTGTAGGCGTAACCGTTTTTGTAACGGAGTTTATCGCGCCGTTCATTAGCTGGGAAGCACTCACTCTTCTTTCAATGTCATGTCACACTCTCTATCTCGAGCGAGTATTTTTTTCTTGGTACTCAATTATGTCTATTACCACACATACGAATATGGTACTAGGCGAAACATTACAGTCCTGAAAAAATATAGTGCTCCCTTTTATCAACTGGGCTGTATTTTTTTTTTTGGATTATACGGATATTTCTTTATGACCATATTTCACCCAATGAGATGATACCAATCCCGTGTCTAGTAAGCAGGGAAACACTTCATTTTGGCCCACATTCTCAACGATGGGGTGCTCAGTCTGGAATTCGACCATAGGAAACCAAAGTCGTTAACCACTTGGCTTGGGCCTTACCACCTGTTCTAAAGTTTCATGATTTATTTTCACACTAGCCAAGGTTCCTGGCTCCGCCCTGGTTAGTTTATATAATCACCCAAGCGGGTCCCGGTAAAATGCGCCCCCGGCCTCCGATCCACCGCGTCGCATCGCCTGCTCGCGCTATTACTTCGTTTTGCTCAGCGTTCTTTTTGACTTTTTTTCTTTTTGCTCGGCCCCTAAGGGTCGGAGCGTGATGTGACCTATGCCTATAAAAAAAAGTTGTCCATAATCATATTTTATAACGCTTTTGTCTCACGTTAGAATATGCTAGCTCTATTTGGAACCCACATTACAAATCGAAAAAGTCCAAAAACGTTTCTATATTACTTATCATGTTCAGAAAAATGTGCTCGTTAATTACCCCACTACCAAATTCGGTTTGTACACTATAGTCTTAATTCTTTAGAAGACATAATTTTGCACTATTATTGCAATGACTACTTTAATGGTCTATTGCCCCTAAGCCAGATAGCTTTTATTATTCCTAGATTAAATAGAGACTATCTATTTATTAAAACACAAAACTTATCTTGGAAAAAAATCTCTTCTGAATTAGACATTTAAATCGATAATTCTTCCGATTAAGAAATTTAAAAAACAACAAGAAAACTGCCTAGATAATAATTTTTTAACTCTTATTTCAATGCATAGTAAAAATATGTAAGAGAACGCATCTGGAGATCTTTGTTCATTTTTGTAAAAAGTAAAAAATAAAAACAATCCAGTTTGCGAATAATGTTCCACCCTGTCCTTAATTGGGTCCACAGGCAGTTAAATAAATATAACATAAATTTCAGCAAATACTGTTACGGCTTTAGTTGCCAAAGTAAACCGATAAAGTACGATTGGCAATTTGTGTACGAGGAATCGACTCAGTCCCGGACAAAATTGGAACCTCGCAATAGGGTGAGGTAGGTTCTAGCGGGAAAGTGGTAAATAGTTGCTCTGAAGATAGAAAGGTGGCTGTTTATTGGATTCCCGCACCTCCTTCGAGGAGTCGATTAGAGGAGTGAATTTGTTCCTTTTCTCGAATTTAGTTTGACGGCCCTGTTGGCCAGATTACGGCACATATACGTATATACGAGTATGTGATATTTTCAAGCGTGCCTTCATGATCAAATCCGAAACTATTAAAAATTGAGAAAAACACTCAAAAAGTCATGGGGTGGATTTTGATAAAAACTAAAAATTCATTACTAGATTAAAATTAAAATATCTAACCGGGGAACTCGTTGGTTTTGAAAAAAATATGCCAACAACTTGACAAAACAAACATTCCAAATAAAAACAAATATTCATACATTGCCCGAAACTTCACAAATTGTTGATTAATAAAAAAAATCGAGAAATGCAGTTTTAGTTACATCAAAATCAGCTCCAAGACTCCTTTGAGTGTTTTCAGCTATTTTCTATATTTTCAGATTCAGCCTTGACATTGGCCCAGAATCAGGACATTGTATTTGTTAGATTGTCACAAGCCTTAGCATGATTTTTGTGGCGGCTGTGTTTTGCCAGCGGCTGAGCTCGGCCTAAGCTTCGGAATTTCGGTCTGCTTTACTTGCGTCTATTAAATCCGAAGATGAAAGTAACCTTAATGACGTGACAGTGTAATTTTAGAGGAGTCCTGATAGGTGGCTTACCACCGTGGCAATTTGCCTTGAATGCCAGAGGTTATGGGTTCAAATTCCCGCCCCGTCATTCACCGCTTTGTCTTTCAAAGTAAGAAAATGGCATTTTATTCACAAATTCAAACTGTTCCATAGTTTGGAGTCCATGTTAATCTGTAGATTTCACTACAAGGTGGTGGTATTAAGCCCGCTCAGATTAGTACAACCGCATTAGATGAAAAGATGGTTGAAGTGGTAATGAAACCAATTGTATGTGTTTTCTATTCAGTTAAATGTAGCCGTGGTCAAAAAGGCAATTCCTGGCATGTCCTGAAGGAATGTGGTGTTAGCCATCCATTTGAAGTTAAATAAAAAAAAATTATATGTGTATATGTTCTTTGACAATGCCAATACAAAGCTGCGCTATGTTTTTTTCTTCCCCGTCGACAATGTGAGGGTGTGATAAGAGCCGATTGCGTTCAGTTTGATAATAAAACAAGTAATAATTAAGTAAAACAACCATTAAAAAAAAAACACAAAACAATGAGTTTCGATAATCCAAAAAGTAAATAATATAGATTGATGATCTAGCTATAATTTAAGGATATAACTTTTCTTCTCTGGTGCTTCGTGTTCTCAAAGTAGACAAATATTCAGACATTTTGATAAAAAAAGATTAAACACAGAACATGAGCGTCAGATATTAACCATTATAGGTTTCCAATATAGCTAGACCATCAATGCATTTTTTTTAAATTCCAAAATAAGCGGTGATTTTATTTTTTAAATATAATATGGTTTTACTTCCGTAACTATGGAAGTGAATCATGTGGCCTCGACATAGAAATGGCGTGTAAAATCGAATGGGCATTACACGAGATTCTTATTGATGATTAGTTATTTTCGTCGAAGTATACTTTTTAAAAATCATCGAACTTCAAACAAATATTCCTCTTAAAACCTCCTTCTTGCGCAGTCGGGTAAAAAAAATGCTGACTATTAATTCCGTGCATTTCAAGTCAGAGACAAATAAAGAGAGAACGTCATAACATCTGTCTCATTTTTGGGAGCACATTAACCTACCGGTATACATTACTTACCTAACTCATTTTGTAAATGAAAGGCGAGCGTTATCTGCGTGCCGGCGAGGATTACGTCTGGGGCTCGGGGATTCTGCGGGCAGCGAGCAAGGAAGCACGGGAGTGGCGATGGAAACTCATTCGTATAGCGGCAGCGTAGCCACGAGTTAATGTAAGCGTACTGAGTGTACTTACATACTTCGCTTGCAAATCCGGGACGCTTAACACGAAGCTCCATTTTCATTTGTGTAAACTCTTGGTGGTAAAATAAAACTACTTCACAACCTGTTAGATCCGTGGATTCGATTAACTCAGGAAAAAAAACCGAAAATAAAGTTCACTGGTATATAGATTTTTCTGTCTAAAATAATGAAATTTACATAAAGATCTAAATGCTACTGTCAACATTGCTTTTGTTATAACAGCTTAAGACGAATGACAAAAGAAACAGCAACCTTCAGTGCAAATTAATTGAAAATAGAAATTACTTGACTATGTACCAATGATAGGTACATTAAAACACAAATACAAATGTCACAAGTTTATGGCGTTTTTTTTTATGCAACCTGACATGGATGGCAAATACCACATAATTACCGTTATGATATCAGCCCAATACACCACATTCCCGAAGGAATTAGATGCCATGCCAGGACCTTCCCTTTACGAGCAGGGCTAGATTGAACTGGATGGAAAACACGGATAATTTTTCATTGCCGCTTCGACCATCGTTTTATCCAATGCGATGGTACCGGGCGGGCTTAAACCTTACCACCTACACTTTTACATGCGCTTCCGATCCATGGGGCATCACTTATTGGTGACGAAATGCACTTATCCGACTCAGAAAGAGGAAGTAAGTGGTGCAAGATCGGGACGAGGATTTGAACCCAGACCTCTGGTATTGTAGACAAGTCCCCGCGCCATTAGGCTACGAGCCGCCCGAGTTACCGTCTGACGCCGCAGCGAACTAGCCGAGGGCCGAATATCTTTAACTTCCTTCTTTTTCAGTAAAACCTTGGTTAACTTCAGCCCAGAGCTTTAGATATTAATATTTTTATCGCTTTTCCCTTTTTGGCTTGTCCTTAAAGTAGAATAGTTTGAATTCGAGAGAAAAATGTAGTGACCACCTTGCATCCAATGCACAAACTATCTCTCCTTTAACTTCACTTAAAAAAATGTTCGTACCGCTGCGTGACATTGATGCGATAGCCGTCGTCATTTTAACAACCCATGTAGTGCACTAAATAGCGTCCTGTGTAATTCTTACATAATTTTACGTATTTTTACGTGTTGCTGGAACTCGAGAACATCGAAAGAGGCAGCTCTAGACCGATATTGAGTTGTTTTTTTCAATATGTTTCTTCATAAATTTTACTATGGAAATCTCAATTGCAACTCTTTCAAATGCAGCTCTGTCCAATGATAAAACACGTTCAAAGTTAGCGTTAAGAATAAAAAAACAGCAATACTTATTAATGAACGTAATGTTTTTTTAGTGTACCGAAAATTCACTTCGATTTCACACCCTCTCAGTAGTGAGCAAATTCTTAAGCGAACTGTCTGGTAAGTGCTACAATTTTATCCAATTTTTTACGTAATGTTTATGCTAATTCGTGGCTACGCTGGCGCCGCCCTACGAGTAAGTTTCTATCGCCACTCCCGTCCTACCTTACTCACAAGTGCGAGGTCACGGCTCACATCAGTGCTGAGTCGACACAACGCGTGTAAGCCGCCGACAAAGAAAACAAGAGATCTGACAGTCGTAAGATTTTAAGATAGCAGGGGATTCGTACGTTAGTGCGATTGTTTTAATGGAAGATACATTAATGATTGCACTCAATGATTACGTCGAGACGGGTACGTTTATGTATTCCTTCACTCGTTTATTTTCCTCCATACTCTTGAATTTATCTTTTTCTCAAAGACGCTTCGATTACAACAGGCAAAGATGAATCGACGAGAAACTTCGCCAGGAGTCAAATCACAAATACATTTTTTATGTAAGCCAAATAATCATTAAGGAAAAATGTTCAGCACAAGAATAATTTTAATTTATTTTTCCCGGTAGTTGGATAGAGAAAAGTACATTTGTTTTCCTATTTAATTAGTTATAAGGTTTCAGCACATTTAATGAAAAATATCCGCGGCTGCAATGAAAACATCTTTCGGCGCAGTTCAGTGAAGCCGTGCTATTTAGTAGATAGTCCTAGTAAATGCCTCTAGTTCCTTTAGGAATGAGGTATCTTAGGCGCATATCATGACAATCAATTATATAAGTAATTGCGAAAAGTAACACATTTAGGAAACAGACAACGAATAACAAGTAAAAGAGTGCATTAAATTTGGCTTGAAGCGTTTCAAACATCATAACATAAACAAAACACAGGAAAACATTATTGAATATCGACAGCCCCTTAATCCAAGGGATTTCAATTAAAACACCTTATCTATTTTTGGTGAGACATAAGGAAACTTTATTTGAAATAGCTGATGGACGACTAGTGGACAGGGATTGCAGCGAAATCTTAAAATTTTCTGTTTTTTTTTTTATTATCTCTCGCATTATCACATGAACCCCAAAGATTTTCCAAGGGACCGATATTGGAAAGAAGAAAAGAGAATTTTACAATCTCTGCGGAGGTTCAAATTTAGCGACAGTAATTTAGAAGCAATATTGAGTCCGGGTTGTTTTTAATTGCCTTTTACCTTAACGGTTTTCTTGAAATGACCAAACCTCGAGACCTAGGATAAGGTCAAGAGAGGCCAAAGCCCTGCAGTGGGTGGCACTAAGAGAAAAAAAAAAGCTTAGAAATGTATAATAATGTTAAACTTGATTAGTGTATAAGGCTATATATAATAAATAATATAATAACTAACGGTCTTTTGTACAAAAGTTGCAGTAATATTAATTTTTTTTGGAAAATGAAATATGGACATATCAGGTTAATTAATGAGATTTGATGTTGAATGAAATGAAATAATTAAGAAAATTCAAATAATGATCTCTTTGTTTGCAAGCTAAACGATAATGAGTAACAGGGAACAATATTATTTCAAACGATGGATACATTCAGAAACCAATAGAATATTTACTTATTTGTACCAGATCCTTTTTCATAGGACTGGACATACGAGTAAATGGCTGATATTAGCTTCCTTAAATTACACGGCTACATTTACATTATCTTGTCAGCCTCAGTGGCCCAGTGGCGCGACACTTCGGCGATCGCTCTCCGAAGTTAAGCAACGCTGGGTCCGGTCTGGTCTTGGATGGGTGACCATTCGACCGTTGAGAGAGGCTGGCCGTGGTTCGGATTCCACGTTAAACTGTAGGTCCCCTTCCTTACTTACTAGGTGGTAGGGTTTATCCCGCCCGGGTTGGTACCATCGCATTGGATGAACGATGGTCGAAGCGGCAATGAAAATTGTCCGTGTTTTCCATCCAGTTCAATGTAGCCGTGCAATATAAGGAAGGTCCTGGCATGGCACCTAGTTCCCATGTGGTGTGTTGGGCTAATACCATGACAGATCTTGTGGTATTAGCCATCCATGTCCAGTCACATAAAAAAAAATAATAATAATAATAATATAAATCTTCATTTGAACTGAATGGAAAACGTGGGTAATTTACATTGTCGCTTCGAACAACGTTCATTCAGTGCGATAATACCAACGCGGGCGGGATTATCTTTACCACCTGGTGGGGAAGGGGACCTAAACTTTACATGGATTCGTAACCAAGTAATAGCTCGCATTTGTTACTTATCCAAATCAGAAAATGGATTATAGTAGAAAAAATATATTGGTCTCGGGAAGGTTCGATAGCCCATGGGTGCCGTCCTTTACCTCTATCCTCCGTGGTGCCGTCACTCAAGCACATGGAGAGATATGGAATGTAGAATTTTGTGTGATTCCGAGGTTATCTCATAAGGCTAACGTTTAAAAGGGGAGTTATCTATTAGCGGACTTATGCTTCAGGTTGACGTTTAAAGACCTTAAAGTAAATACATTTTAAGCCATCCGAACATGTTTTTAAAAGTAATAGATGAACCGAAATATTTCTATATATCTGAGCAACAATAATGTTGTTCATTCAAACAATCATGTTATAAGGAATGGCGGTTAGACAAGGAAGGCATTAGGAGATTAGTGTATGAATCTATTTTAGATGTAAACCGGTAGTGTAGCGCCCGGGGTTTTTTTTTCAATTGACTTGATTCGGTCTAATTATACAGCGTAACACGGGTCCCACACTACTGAGACGCATACTCAAGTATGAAAACGAAGAAGTGCCCGGGTAATAAAAATGTAGATTTGGTGCAATGTAAATCTCTGCCAGGACCGCAGTATAAACCTCAGTATTTGGTAGGCTTTAGTGGTGATTGGCCGATTCACGTTAGATATACAGTAGAACGCCGATTATCCGAACGCAGATTATGCGGATTGACATGTTATCCTGATCGCCTTAAAGATCTCAAATATTTTAACCGACTTAAAAAAAAGTAGGAGGTTCTCAATACGTCGGATTTTTTGGTCTGAATATTTGTCTGAATCAGGATTAAACATGCCATCTTTGGATTACATGTCCACTGATCTATCCAGACAATTTTAGGCAGTCCAGTGTGTCAATTCATGGAATCCCATGCACACGAATGAATAATCTTACTGTCGAAAAAACCTCTTCCAAAATATCTAGATGCACTGTATTTCAATTATTCTAGGTTTTTCGCCCAGACAATCGCTTTTACAACCGTTATAAAAGCTGTTATCCAAGAACACAGAATTCAAAGAACATGGCTACAGAACAAACATCGATGATATTATTTTCTTATTAAATTGTATAGCCTCAAACAAATAGAGTTTACCAATAATAATTCGCCCACTGTCGCCTTAGATGCACGGACTTGCAGCTCAAAGGCTCCGCCCACCTGATCCATCTGCGGTCCCACAAGTTCTGAGATGCGGCTTGGCTCTGTATTGAGCGAAATGCAGAATGCGATGCTGAAGGCTTCGCTTTAGCCTCTTGCTTACAGACAGATAAGACACTTGAGGTTAGCTAAGTCTGTGTGGGACGCAATGTTGGGTGGTTGTACCGAAGTTACTTCAAATTATATTAATCATGTGATGCTGTAATTCAGATTATTAAATTCATAATTGGATACAAAATAAATCTCAGAAATATCAATACATTTCTACGTCACATCCATAATGCAGACACAGTCATCATAAAGATTTACATTAAGAAATTTCATTTGGATGAATAAGACGTTTAGTTTGATAGTTGGCATAGTAAGAAAGGTAGCTAAACGTCAGATTTGATCACTCAATTGCCTCTTCATCCGGCGAGTTAATTTAACATGGTAACCGCCCAGTTTAAGTGATTTCTCTTTCATCAAAATTAATCAATCCCGATTATTAGGATTTATTTCATGAACATGACCAACTCGGTCATGTTTAGTTTTAAAACAACGCAACCCGGCTGTGTTTAGTTTCTTCTAGATCGCCTGGAATACTGTTCCAAACATTTCCGTTCTCTGCTTCGTTATTATTTCGTCGCGTATTCTTTCTAAATATATCAACCATCTAAGCAAACCCCTATCGATTCTAGTCATTATATGCATTGTGTAATGTTGACAATGTTCTCGCACCCAAATATCGCGGTATTTATCTGGTAAACAAACTCTACAAACTTTTCGCGAAAAGCATTTTTACTGTATTTACTCTACATACGTGACTCTTTTGGCTTACGCAAGTCAGTTTTCTTACATAATTAAGTAACATGGTCTTAAAAAACCGGCCAAGTGCGAGTCGGAATCGAATACAAAGGGTTCCGTACCATAATATTTAGTTTGACGGCTTACCGCGCGTGTGAGGAGCAGGACGTGCTGCTCGACGTTTCGGAGCCTCATATGGTTCCGTACCATCGTACAAGATTATGATTTATCACAAAAAACCCGTTTTTTGTATGGGGACACCCTTTAATTTTTATTATATTTTTATTTTGCCTATTTGTTGTTATAGCGGCAAAATAAATACACACTCTGTGAAAATTTCATCTGCCTACCTATTACGGTTCACGAGATACAGCCCTGTGCCAGACGGACGGACGGACGGACGGACGAACGGACAGCGGAGGCTTAGTAATATGGTTCCGTTTTCACCCTTTGGGCACGGAACCCTAAAAAAGAAGACCCAGATGAAATTTAACGGATTTGGACCTTTATAACGTTGCCAAAACGACCCTAAAAACAAATAAGCATTCGTTTGATCATATTGGGTAAGTTCAAACGCAAAATAAATTCTAGATAAGATATACACCGTGTCCGGAATAAGGTTCCGAATACTTAAACCTAAGAAAGGTCTAAACATTGTAAACAACTTTTCCGAAGAAACTATATTAATATACCTAATAGTTTACGAGAAAAGAAATAATTCAACTTTATGAAAAAGCGGAATTTCTCCAGTGTGAAAAAGCACCATAAATATAGCGGGGCGGCGGCGGGGAGCGGAAGGGCGGGGGGGTGCGTTCCCCAGCTGTCTTGCTCGCTTTGTAGGTAGTATTCCGAAGCGGCGGCGGCGCAGCTTCAAAGGCGGTGTCTCTTTGAGACAAAATGCCTACTCGCACCAATTTGCAACGCAGTCAGTGTTTGCGTGGCCTTGTAACTGTGCGGTCGAAAGTGTGTCAAGGTCGAGTATTCGCTATGAACGCGAACGTTTTTACTGCTCGGGAATATGGAGACATGATATTGGCGTATGGGGAGTGTCACGGGAATGCCTTGGCTGCATTACGTTTGTACCGTAATCGGTTTCCGAAAAGGCGTCATCCTGCTGACTCAAGAACAATTACCGCTGCTTTTCAGCGCATTATTGATAACCGACCCGTAGCACCAACTATGCGAGAAGGTGTGTTAAACCCCCGCGCTCAAGAAGTGATAGATTATTTTCGCCTACATCCTAGGACGAGTACAAGAAAAGCCGCACGAGTGTTAAACATGTCGAAATCAACAATTCATAGTGTGTTAAAACGTGATAAACAGCATCCCTATTTAATCAGAAGAACACACGCACTGCTGCCAGCTGATCACTTTCGGAGTGGCTTGGCTTCAACTCCAGCAGCAACGCCAACCAATGTTTGTGGAATCTGCGTTGTGGACGGACGAGAGCATGTTTACGAACAATGGAATGTGGTGGCAGATCGAGCGGCACGTGGGCTTAGAAGGGGCCGCACCGCCGCCCTCTCCTAATGTAAACGTAAGTACCTAAGGTACATAATCTACCTACTATCTTAGGTATTGTTGTAATGTGATGCGCGATGCAACAAATTAAACCGATGCGCGGTGAAGAAATAATATTTTTAATTTTTTTTTTCAACTTACTACTTTCGATTTTTCTTTGTTATGACGAGCTTACGGATTGGATATATGACCTGCCTTTTAAGTATTCGTAACCTTATACCGGACACGGTGTATTTCCCTTTAAATCAACGTCACTAATGTCGATTTTAGAAAGCTGTTAGGAAATGCAAAACATTATTTACAAACCTGTCAGTGCTTGTTTTACTTATGACTCTGATACAGTGTAGGCATGCAACAGTTTTTTTTTGTGCAACCGGCAATTGATTTTCATATATAGAGATTATTTTGTCCATGGACAAATGCCTGAAAATAAACTACCCAGGGCTATTATCTCCATTCCTACCAACCCTTAGGGTGTAGAGAGAGGTATAACCCCGCTTGGTTATAATAAAGTTTATCTATCTATCAAAATGTCTATAAAACGCAGCTTTTTATTTTACTTTCCCCTTTTTACTTTGTTCGGTGCCGTGTTCCCAAGGTGTGCGCTCCCAATTTCGCGTATAAATCAGCACACCACTCACTCGACACCTCTCAGCGCGTTATCAGATTTGACTTTTCAATCAGAATTTCCTTTCAATTATGCGGCCATTATCGATTATCTCCGCTCCCCCCTCATCCCTATAACACACGAGGCGGGGGGCAAGGGGGAGGCGGCAGACGAGACTCGACGAGATGGAGCGAATATGGCGTTCCGTGGGCTTATTGTCGCGCGTAAAGCCTGTTTGTTTTGGCGCGCTGTGCTGTCATTTCGCGGATATTTGCGGATGTTTTTGGAAAAAACATGCGTGAGCGGTGGGGCTCTGTTGGTATTCCTTGTTTGCCTAGATAAGGATTAGGATAATGCGTAGGACTGATGATTTATTTAGAAACTATGATTTGGAAGAAAACACAAAGGTTATTGCAGGTGTGGCAATGTCAAGACTTTCATTTCTGTCTGGTTATTTACGAGTTTTTAGATGCTTAAATAACTTTTGGAAGCTTAGGAGATGTCTTGTTTGTCTTCAAGCAAATTTTGTTGCAATTGGCCAGCACAAAGTTTGGAATGAAATATTAAAAGTGGATATAGGATAATATTGTATTTTTTTTCCCACGACTTATATATCGGAAATATATCCGAATTATATACCCGGAATAATATCTACGTAATTGAGTCATTTCAATTAAGTACATCGATAAAGTAAGTACAATTTTCCCATCTATTCTGTTTTATTTTATAAGGTGTCTGACAGCTTTGACAGATATTTTAAGGTCGCCTAGACGCCAACTCTCGTGATAAATAAGCAGTTTTCTTCTCAAAATTTCATCTAATCTACAAGCGTAATCTACAAGCTTTAAAGAGAACTTTTTTTCTATTCATTTCCTTAGCCATTTACGGCCTCAGTGGCTTTGGCCTCCTTGATATTATGCCGTCGTTCTCAATCTTGTTAATTCACCAATTATTTAATTTCAGCCTTTTCTTTAATGTAATCTGAAAGAATCGATCGGATGGGGTCCATAGTCCGAACTACGGATCGAGTTGTTTGGACTAAGGTAGAATGCGCTCTCCATTGGTCTCGGCTCCCGGCACTGAGGTCAGACTCGCAGGAGCTTTGTGGTTAGCTGCAGGAGTGGAAACGACGTCTGGCAAGCTCTTCGCGTCCGAACTGTCCTTTCCGTGGGAAGCGCCGAGAGAACTAGGCGCGGATAGGTAAGTCCCTTTAAGGTGGCCCAACACGGCGCGACTAACTCATTCGCGGGCACGTTACAAAACCGTGCTGTTGCGCTCTGGGACCTTCTCCGTTTCAAATAAAAAGACAGGCTCCGTGATGAGTAAGATGCAACATGTCCACAAAAAAGACAATGTTCATAGTGGTGTATGATTTGGTAAGATTTACGAAAATTTTAATTACAAAACAAAAACCAAATAGATTATAAATCTCGATTAAATAAGCTATGTCTGATGACTTATCTTTCTAAGATCTTACTTCATCATTGCGTAATTCACCTCCAAAGTTATTGTATAAAACGCGCGACAAATTCGAACTTTCGGACCTTATAACTTAGAACCATAAACTATTTTACAATGCCAATGGTCATCAGACATCTAGTTCGATCAAATAAAGCTATTTTAAGCAAAGTTTGGGATATCTGATAAGAAATATGGGCGTGATCTTCTTTCCCCGTTTGTATGGGGAGTTGAGCAGGATGGGCCACCTTAAGTCGAATGATACCTAACAGAGAGTTAAGACCGGACGATACCTCCAGTAAGAAGAACTAGAAGTACAAAAGTTAGTAGATGGAGAGATGCTTTATGTGCATCGAGAAGTGAGTGCTAATCGAACAACTCCGGCACAATACTGGAGATATGGGAGTCAGCCTATAATTTAAAAGTAAGCAGCGCTGTATAACAAAAAAAAAATGGAGAGAAGATGGCGCAAACATATATCCTGTTCCTTTTATATCGTTCGATAATCGAACCGTCTATATAAAATGACTAGTCCAATATTGTGTTTACACCTAATGGAGAAAAATAAACAAATAATCAAATGAATTTCGCCGAGATATTAATGGTATAACTGCACTATTCCATAAACTCACTAATGTCTGCTGAAAACACTGTATCGACGTGAGATGATTTATTTATGGTAACCTTGGTATATTGCGTATGCCAGAACTTTCACAGGGGATGCGAAAACCATATTTATTTTTTTATTATGTTTGAATGACTTCAGGTTTTGCTATGAGGAAACCAATTCATAATTTACTGACCCAATAGATAAAGGATTCCGATGATCGGTTGGTTCTTAAGTTTGGAATGTCGGCAGTGGATGGGTTCCGGATCGGAATCCCCTTTGAGCAATGGTAAAAAGGGGACGGAGGGACAGTATTCTCCACGATGGCAGTTGTAACATTGCGCTCAGATTTCGTGACATAAGCACTGGATGATTCATAAACACGAATAGCACATTTTAGGAAGATACGTGCAAACATTACCTTTCAAACAATTTTAAACCTCTGCTTGATAAGAGGGAAAAACTCATATCCAACCCAAACTTCGCTTCGAAACGAGTCGTTACAATTCTCGGAAAGGTTCGCTCTCTGTGTGTATTATAGGGAATCTCGCGATCTCTGCGCGTATACTGTACGCGCCGTTTGGAGTTTCAGACAGTTAAACGCGGTCAACTGTTCGCCGGTCCGGTAGACCCGAGTCGTTTCAGTCGTAAAACCGGTCAAGTACGAGTTGGTATCGGGCATTAAGGGTTCCGAATAGTGCAAACAACCTGACCATAGGATCAAATCTCACAAAGTAATCGTCCTCAGAATCGTGTGGGTATGTGATTTGATCTCGGGTTTGATGATAAATAAATAAAGGTGCTGCACTTAAAAATACATATGGTCCTACTGGTTTTTTTCTTGCGCATGTCGTAAATGGCGTGCAAGGTATTCGTAGTTTGTGCTTCGGATACCACGTAAAACTGTAGGTTCTTTCGTTCCCGTTCCGGTTTTTTACTAGGTGGTAGGGTTAATACCACCCGGGTTGGTTGGTATCATCGCATTGATAAGGAAAGACGTTCTCGTAAGCGTATGACTCCCTGATTTTCCATTAAACATTCATTCCATTGATACATTCAAATGTATCAATTATCGCGACTCTTGAATAATATCTTATATTTCGTGATAAAACCAAATTGTTCAAAATGTTTGGTGCTGAAGAATCATTATATATATATTTTTTTTATATTAACAATCTAATACATTACACTGTAATTCTTATACTAAACTAGGTTTGCCTTATAAGATATAAGAACTTATTTTAACAATGCTTTTTACATGGGTATAATATTCCTTCATGTTCATTCAAAGGGATGCCCGTATGTCATTACAGTACAACGTGTAACTTCTTAATTTTGTACCTATTATATGTATACTAATACATATAATATATATATTAGCGCTCGATAATATTCCCTTGAATACAACCATTTTACGATTCGTTACTTTGGATGCATTCAATATTTGCATGCAATCAACATTGAGGATACCATCGGAGAACGTACATTGTAGTTGAAACTACAAGACAAATATATCTAACAGATTGAAAGGCGGATGGACAATGGAGCATCTGACCAGGTTCCAGATATTTCCTACGGATTTCTAAAAGGGAATGGACGAAAATCCCCTATAAACTTTGACGACAAAAAGAACTCTCGCTAAGGCCAAACCGACCGCCATACGACGAGTGGAGCGTAGGTATGACGTCAGAACCAAATACGCAAAATGGCCGGCAAAGGACGAAACTGTGGCGATTGCTGCCACGTTCGTGTGCAATAATATATTTTATGAGCTACGGCGGTCGCGTTACGACTCAGCCGCCCTTCGATTGGCCATTGTAGGACAAGAGATCATGATATGAAATGTTTGTCATTAACACAATACATTTGGGATTACTCATTTGATTGTTGGTTTGAAAATTCCTTATTACGCTAGAAAATAACATTTTACAAAACAACCACAACATATTATGTGGGGCTCAAAGGTGGGCTTATCCCTAGAAGTTTATATCGTTTGATATGAAGCTGTCATTACATGTAATAATGTTGATTAAACCTGAGAGCCACGTTAAATAAAAAAATGCGCGCACCAGTAACATCACGGAATATTGAGGAGGCAGGAAGTGAAACGTTTCTGAATTGGTTCCAGGACCGCTGTTACCGTTTTACTTGAGACCTTTTTGCTCCGCGAATGTACAACAGTCGCATTGGCTATACCTTCTTAATAAATAACCAAATAACAAATCCACATTTGTAAAGTTAATATGAACCTTAACGTAAAGGATCTATGTTTGAATTCCAATACTGTTTGCAATCCAATATTACGTCACTTTCGAATACGGCCGAGCGCCTCACACGCACGTGGTCACTAACAAAGTAGCGACGCCATATGGTTTCGTAATTTTTCGTAATTTTTATCGCTATACATGTAAATGAAACTTACCGGTGATACGAAACTGCTCCATTATGAAGGTTGTGCATCCGGCTGTCGTGTTTGCACGTTTTTATGGCACAGTAAGGCATTACTCCTTTTTAATTTTAGAGTGTATCACGGATAAGTTAATGCACAGGAACGCCGCAGAGGAGTGAATCATGCGCGTGTGAAGTGAGCGGGTACACGCGCGAGTTCCGCCCACTTCACAATTCTTACCTCCTAATAGTTCTGTGAGTAACACTGCGCTGATGAAACACGTCGACGCGCGACTACTGAACAGAAAAAGATTGCCGTATTTGTCTAGTGACCTGTATTCTGGGGATATTATTAATAAAAATCATCTTCTTCACTGAGTTCATCGAATACGCGGATCTATAAGTTTGTGAAGTTTTTTTTAAATTAATAAGATGAAATGTAATACCGAAACGTGAAAAAAGGTGCCGATGCCACCCGCTCCAGGGCTACAGGCGCGTTGAGCCACGTCCGGACGCGTCGTAATCAGCGGGCTGTGTAGCGTCGTGCGTCGTGGGCGGGGGAGAGGCGGGCGGCGCGCAAACATCACACAGTCACGAGATTATTGTGTGACGGTCCATTCTGAGTTAACTTATGCCTACATCCAATACGACCTACAATCGGGTTTGCTCAATTCATTTCTGAACATCTGTGGACAGTAGCGAGTCGACTTCTGGGTCTTTACACAACATTATACCTACCTTTATGAAGCTCAACCTCTCTAGCCTCGTTGTATGCCTGGGTAAAAAATATAAAAATATCTGCTGCTTTGAAAAAACATCACCGTCAGTTGTGCCGTCACCTTCTCGGAATATTGAGGCGTCACCGTCATCAGCGACTGGACATAGGACACTCGAAACATTCTATCACGACAGATCATAATGCTTTCTTATAGGTACTATATTGTTTAAGTAATTGGAGATGGACATCTAATACTATAACCACCATCATGAACCAACACACTACAATCCCGAATGAATTAGGTGCCATGCCAGGACCTTCCATTTAAGAGCACGGCTACGTTGAACCGGATGGAAAACACGGACAATTTATCATTGGAGCTTCGACTATCTTACCATCGAATGCGATAGTCCCACCCGGGCAAGCTTTACCCTACCACCTAGTAGGGGAAGGAGACCTATCGTAATACATGGATTCCGAACCATAGGACCGATCATTTACGTGACGAAATGCACTAATCCAACTCATAACGAGAAAGTAAGTGGTGCACGAAAGGGGCAGGGGTCAAACCCAACAATCGAAGGCAAATCCCCGCACCCGTGAGCTACGGGGGTCTATAGCCTTGTTAATCGCTCGGCTGCTGGGGTTATTACTGAGAAAAAACTTCACTAACGCTCTTCTGTAGGAACCACAAGTGTACACAATGTCAAAACCTGCGTTATGCCTGACCGAAAGTTCTTCGATCATAGAGGTTAAGCAAGACTAGGCTCGGTCGGATTCGGGATGGGTGACCGTTCTATCTTGGCCTTGGTTTGGATTCTACTTAAATATATAGGTCGCCTTCCTTTCTTACTAGGTGATAGGGTTAGTCCCACCCGAGTTGGTCTTGATTTATTCAATGTGATTTAGCATTGGTTAAAAGACATTCGAAGCAGTAATGACAACTGAAGCTTGTTCCCATGTCGTGTGTAGGACCAATATCATGGCAGTAGGTTTGATATGAGCCACCCTTGATTTTCGATAAATTAACATACATATATCCATGCTATTAACATTATAGTTTTCTGTATATACCGAGGTAATCAATCCGTCTCTTTTAAAATTGATGAAACCAAGAGTTTATAGATATTAATGGAGGATAGTAAACTAGGTAACGAATTACTAGGATGAAAACATGTTAAAACACAAGGCATTCCGTCACTTGACTCCAAAGAAATTAACCGCAGACTGGGAATAAAATAAATCGAAATTTTGATTGTGATAAAGTTTTTCTTTCTTCCAAAATTAGTACTGAATTGTTTGCGAAGACTCTGGGAATTTGCATTCGGATTCTTGCCCCCTCACAACGAATTTGTTCACGAAGTGTGAGTTTAAGTATTAAAGTACTTTGCCCTCCTCTTTGAAAACATGCACAGAGCATGACATAGAATAGAGAACAGCATATTAATTGTAATTTATATATTCCTTCTTTAATCACATTTGAACCTAATAAGAACGACTTAAATATACAGGTTGTTTCTCCACTTTGCACAAGATGGAGAACTAATTATAAGGAGAAAAAATGCCTAGCTGTATAGGGACAATGTTTAGATTTTTTTGTTTTAAAATTAGTACATACTTCTACTAACTTTTATTTGATTTGTACTACCTTGTATTGAAAATAACGATGACTTTTTACACCTTCATTCTTTAGATTAGGATATCTATTAATTTAGATAGCATAGGATGTCATTTTTAGTAGTAAGTATCTATCAAGGACTGTAAAATAGTTAGTAAGTTAAAATAGTTACAAGTATCAATGGAAAAATAAAGACACGCCTGGCGAAGTTTCTTGTCGATTCTTACTAGCCAAAAGAAATTGAACAGGCAGAAAAAGAAAAAAAATATGAAACGAAGTGTGTAATTTCCATGTAATGGACGAATTTAAAAAGAAACTGAAAATGAAATTGTTTTAACCTATACCAAAATGTGTAAATTCCGAGTTACAATTTAGGTACTAAGAGAATTTTAGAATTATTTATTTTGATGTTTGTTTTGCTTAATTACCTCTACATCAAAGCATTGAAATTATTTGTTCTATTTTATTAGCTAGAGTTTTTAGTTTTGATACTCGGAAGCTAGACCGATTTTTTTTAAATTAAAATGCAAGTACTTATGTACAAACAGCATCACCCTAGATGCCTCGCATTGGACTTTGACCCGCATACTTTTTCCTTGAAAATGCCAATGCCTACTGTGGCGTCGAGGGTGATGGGCTCTGTACATTGCTCCATTGCAAATTTGACCTAAGATAAGAAAGTTTTCATTATATAATAAATTGAATAATTAAAGAAGGACAGTGTCACCTTTATGAATCTCATAGCTCTGCGAGAATAGGATTCGAGTAGGAGGCTATTTGCATACTTTAGCAAGTGGTTGAGTTGAGGGGCAGATAAATTTGGGTGAAAATGTGTTTTATGGAGGCTTCGAGGACGTCAGTACTCCACATTCAACGTTTCCTTTGATGATTACACTTGAGGCTTTGTTATTTTAAGCGGTTATTTTAAACAGTAAAGTTATTACGGAAAATTTGGAAGAAATATAATACTATGGCATAGCATAACTAGTAAAGACGGGCCAAGGCAACGCCTACCTATGTAGTAGTACAATAATATGGAAAGTGAGCGGTTAGAGTGTTATACGGAAGTCACAATTCAAACAAATTGGTTCTGTCTGATTAGGTGTATCATTAAACCGACCAGACAGATTCGATCCTTTAATACCCATAAAGTTATTCAATAAAATAGTTTCATGTCAATATAGAACGATCGTATATTACAAGTAAAATATATAGGTCATGTATCCAACGATACTATATGATGTTTAAAAGCAAATGAGTGACCAAAGCATGTCTGAAGAATGCCGAATTTGAAATCCAATTTGGATACAGGGAGAAATTTACGCGGGGACAAGACGATTCGTAGCTCAGAGCTGCAAGTCCCAGTTGTCACCTAAACCGGCGTTTACGGAACTTCAAAGTTCCGTAAAAATATCAAACTCTATGCAAGTTTTAAGTATAATCTATGGTTTTACTTCTTCAAGCTGTCAAAGTCAAACTCGGACTTCCGATTTGCATGAAAACGCGGAGTCGGCGTAAACGGCAACGCCGACGTATTTACGGCGACATTGAGTAAGCTTTCAAATCAAAATCGGACTCGCAAATGTTAATTCGCTTAAAGCCCACTGCACGCGCTCTTCAATTTCTCCATACATTTTAAAACGCCAGTCGATCGGTTTGCCGTAAACGCCAATTCAGGTGACTACGGGCTCAGGAGCGCAGCGACTTACCTACTTCAATGTAGCGGTACACACGAAGGTCCTGTCAGTACACCTAATTCCTTCGGATATGTAGTGTATCGGGCTAGTGTCGGTACAATGGCAGTGGGTATGGTAAAGCCATCCATAGCCCATTACATAAACAATTTAACCAATATATGGTCCTAATGCATTATATCAATAATCGAAAAAACGTTGACTTGACGATGCAATAAAGTATCCGTTTACATCATTCGCCTACCATTCGTTGGAAGCGGGGTGATGTTATGACATTAGGACTCTCCAAAAAGGTCGGAAGCTAATCGTGATAAGCGGACGAGGGAAAAAAGAAGGCAACACAAACAAATACAGCTTCAGCGAAACGAAATGTACCACCTATTGCAGAAATACTTTGGCTGACTATTATTGCGTATACACTATTTCGATAATATTAACTGTAAATGTTTAGTTTCTAAATCTTTGTCATCTAGGGCCTCTATACTTTACTATGCCCTAGGGTTAAGGGCATAGTTTAATAAATATACAAATAAATAAAAAGTAACTCTTTTTCACATAGTTCATTTTTTTATGAATGGTAAATCCTCCAGGTTCCTAATATCTTTGGGTATTATATTATAAAACTAAATACCATGACTACTGTATACTATATGTAGTTATTTGAAACCTTAGTCAGTCTGTTCTTAATACAGTGTATGTTATTTCTATGCTCGTGCCATAATTATGTACCTCCGAGTTCAATGTGGCATCAGTTATATTTGTTCTGGCATACCTTATATTTTCATAGATGTATTTACTTGTTTTTAATGATCCATGGTTACTGCTTCTCTGAAATATCTCTACAAGAATCTTGCGATTTGATGCTAAATAAGCAAAGCCTTCCCCCAGCCTGCCTTTTGGGTAATCATCGATTTGTGTGCAAATAGATTTATGAAAACGGCCCCATTGCACCCCTGTTTTTTTCTTTGTTTTGCGAAAATATTTTATACTTTTTAGTTACTTTTTTATTATTTTTTGCAACTCTAACACCGGTAATGTTACAACTGTAAATCAAATTTCATTATTTCTTACTCTTATTTATAAGGTGCTTTTAAACGATAAGCTTTGCCATAAATAGCGAAGATTATCATTTAAGAATCCTTCAGTTTCTACACTCAAAGTAATTACAACGTCAAAAGCCCCACTCTACTCCTTCAGCCTGGAAAGGATTAGATTTTCTGAGATATACCTGCTATTTCGGAGCGCCTCAATTTGTCACAGCAATAAGAGTAAGTTTAACAGGTACGCACAAAACGTTTCAGGATGTCCGGGAGCCACTTTACCTTCAGGTGTATCGAGCAGTCAATTGTCTGTAACGCAAGTGGATTCCGAACGTAAGGAACTAATCCGAGTATTGAAACAATAGGATGAGTTAAGCCGCGTTCACACTGAGTTCACGATTCAGTGAATATTGTGCGCGTATAAGTCTAACTTCATACATGATTGGTTTCTGGTTTAAGGTTTTCATTCATTATCTACCTCCCAATCTGGGAGATACACATAAAATTACACGGCCGTAGATAAAAAACTGTAACGTATTAATAAATAATACAAAATAAAAAATACTACAAAATATATTTACATATTTTCTATATTTAAATTTACTAAATATTGTCGTGAGGAATCCTGAAATTTGGATGAAATAAAACTCACTCATCCCTCAATCTGACTCCAGTTTTATCAACTTTACAAAGAAGTTATAAAATAAGTAATAAAACCATAAATTCTTCATGTGGCTAGTGAAGGATTAAAAATATCTCGACATATAATCTCTATATAAAACTACTTTATTGTACTTTAATATTTTTATTAATCGTCAGGAGTTTCTGGCAAACATATATTATAAAGCATTCACATTTATAACTACACATACAAGAAGCTGTTATACATTTTAAATTAGAAATGTAGGTTGGCTGACACCTTTATAAAAATGTATATGTCGCACTAAAACAGAAAATTCTGTGATTTCGCTAATAATAGTCGGTGAGCTAAATCTCGGCATTTAGGCGGCAGCAGCAGATGATTAGCTGTTATATCTTTTTGTGTTTATGGACTCCTTTGTTTTAACATAATTCGTCCCGTGAGTCTGCTGTACAAATACATGAACAGTGATGCTCGTATTCTGCGTTTGTTTTATAAACAATACTGTGCATAAATTATGTATGCAAATAATGAATTCACGCTGGATTTGTTTATTTCTCAAATAAGATATAATTGGATTTCACCAAGCAAATATTAGTCCTACTTTTTATTCATTAAGTTTTATTTATACTGTTGTTAATAAATCATTAAAGAATAATAATAATAAAATTATTTTAATGTATAATTTCTTACAAAATTATATGACTGACATATTGCATAACCAAATACCGCAGAAACATCGTGACAAAGAACATTAAAATCATCATCTGACTTGGAATTTGATTCTATCTTAGGGTAACATGTTAGCAGAGTTTTCCAACGAATGGATTAGAGCAGACGGATGGATTGAAACAATCCGTGGAATGAGCCGCATCTGTGCGCACTCGTCCTAACCGTATTTACATTAGTCACATCTGAAGCAGCTGCCAACAATAAATCTTACTCCGAGTCGTTCCTCGCCTCTCAGAGTACAGCCTCCGTGTACCGGCCATGGAGGAGGCAAAACTCGAGCTGCTATCGGCAACGGTAGAACGTTAGTCGTTGGTCGGAACAAACGGGAGTGCCCTAATTAAATGAGCAAATCTAAATTTACTTTCCGCTCCCTCGATATTTCTAATGTCGGTGCCATCCGTTGTGTCGCACAAATATGATTGTATTGTAATGTATTGTATTAGTTCATGACAGAAATAACAGTATTAAGGCTGTTCCGACCCATATAAAGATGTTTGCACACAGAACGCAAAAAGTATTGCACTTTAAGGCACGAATTAATAATAAACGTTTAATATAGTCATATTACTTGCAGCGAAAACAATTTCACAATTTCAGGATTATTGGTTTTGTTACAATTAATTTAAATACGATTTTTATTTAACAGCGCCATCTAACGGTGTAAAACTTCTAATCGGCAATTACAACGAATCCATTACACCTGAAATTGTGAATATGTTTTCGCTGCAACTACTATGGCTATATTTAATATTTTTGACGAATTCGTGCCTTAAAGTGCAATACTTTTTGCGTTCTGTGTAAAAAAAACATTGTATGGGTCGGAACATCCTTAAAAGGAAAGGTGCTCACAATTTGTTGCCACTGGAATTTGAGTACAAAATATGTCAGTTTTGGGGTACTAACCGCACCTACACCTCATTTGGCGCTTTGTAATCGCAATACTGTTGCCGGTGCTTCTATTTCGCAATCGCAATAGCTGCGAGGGGGAGCCGTTTCGTGCTTCGTAATCGCACTGCCGGCGTGATGCTCGTGAACGGGTGCTGTTTTTGGGGACTGGCCTGCTCCAAATGGAAACATGATAGATGATGGACATAGGCTTTTGCATACGGCATGAACGGTATATTTTTGTGAATTAATAATAATTTAATGTATTCATCTGTGTTTTTTCTTATATGATAATCTTTTTATTTATGATAAATATTTTCTATTTATGTTACAAGGAATTAAAATAATATATTCACGTTTGTGTGTACCAATAACCCGTGCAGTGGCAAACAAATTTGTAAACTTAGAGTAAGTGGACGTTGAAACAAATTGAAAAAAGATATTTCGTCAAAGAACGAATGAATTGCCCTAATTTAGCACTGCAACATATTTGAGCGCTTTATGCCTCGATTTTCACCGAATGAAAATATAGGTTTACCCATTAATTTTCTTTGCCACGTGCAATGTCTATTTTCTCCATTTAAATAGAATACGTTTTTAAATATTAGATTTTTTAATGACTTTTAGATCGGATACTTATGGATTGTGCATAAAATCTAACCAGTAATATTTAACTGTATATAACACCAGAGTTTCCCGTGAGACTGACGACACAGGACTTACGATATTTACTTTATGTACTAATAACACACCTACTGTAATGAAATTAGCTCAACATACCTTAAGGGAAATAGCCCCTGCTAGGAACTTCCTTATATTGCATAGCTATATGAAACTTGATGAAAGATTAACACAATAGAAAGATTGCCACTTCTCCCCTCCTACGGGGACGTACCCTTTCACTTCGAAGTCGATGGCAAAATTATAGAAAGAGAATATTTTACCTCTATTTCCGAACGTGAAAATAGTGATGTACACTGTATTAAAAACATAAAACTCCTTCTTGCGCAGTCGGGTAAAAATGAATACCAACCAGGTTGGGTGCGTGTGTGTGTGTGACTGCAATTAGTGAAATAGAATGGAGCTGTATTTCCATATTATTGCTTCAGTGATTTTACGTTTTTCATTTTACATGAATTGGGCACAAACTTCAAAACAAAAATGAGGAAGATTGCGAAATCTAAAACGGAAAAGTGGAGAACATATTAAATGGCTTCTCTAGTGATGGTGATTTATGTATGATGAAATCCATTCACAAGTATGAAATCTGCAATTCGCTTGTATTCTCCGTGGCACCAACATATATGGCGGCTGTGTACGATGGCTAGCATATAATGACTAGCTCCTCGCAATGTGATCGATCAAACATGATTTAGGCTTAATCGGATTTGCGGCAGAAAATTGCAGATTACAAGAAATATTTATTACGGAATCTCGAGTGAGGATCTAAAATATTATTTTAATCTTTCATTGTGGTATTTGTATTTTTGTATTTGTATTTATTTATCCTCCTTTGGTACGCAGAGAACACTTGTTATCGTCAAAAAAATTATATTTAATAACATTTAAGCATAACAAGTTAATTATCTGTATCATGGCAAGAGGCTCACTTATGTCTACATTTTTAAATAAACTATAACTACACTTGAATTTGACATTTACATTATGTGGAGAGTGAATTTAAATTGATTTTCAATTTAATCTGAAACTACTACACTAGCAAAGGATGTCTTACTAAGTCAGCCTTACTAAGGCAGCAGGGATGGTTATTGATCAATTTGTAATAATTTATTCGGCCCGTGTTCAGTGTTTTTGTATCCGTGACGAAAAAAATAAAGGATAACTTATTTTACATAAATTAATAAACATTGATTCCCTTTGTTGAAACTGACACAACAGCAAATTACATTTGAGCCTCCTTGTATTTCTTTATGGATCTTGTGAAATATTAATTAGAGAGTAATACAAGTTAATTGATTGGATTGTGTTACAATTCACTTGTAAAATGGGTCTACGTTTTTGCTTTTCTGTTTTTGCTAGTATGTTTAGGAAAATATTTCCAAGTAAAATTTGAACCACTTAACGACGTCCGCTTGAGGGTGTGCCGACCCATAGGAAGTTTTTTGTACACAGAACGCAAAAAGTATTGCTCTTTGAGCCGAGAATGAACTATAAATTTAAAATGTAGCCATAGTAGTAGCGGCAAAATATTTTTACTATTTTAGGTTCAATGGTTTGTTGGTAATTAACGATTAGACGTTTTACACCGTTAGATGGTACTGTTACGTAAAAATATTATATTGAAAATTGCATGAAAATGAATAAATCTGAAATTCTTAACTTTGTATGGGTCGGAAAAGCCTTAACCGAATTCATTGCCAGTCATTTCGCTTACGAATTCGCTTACTACTGTTGTTCTCGAGTTTTAACGACACGTAAGAACTCGATAGACCAAGTGAGAACTACGACCATGTTTTGCGCAACGAACATTCTATGTTGTGCGTCCCGAATTCATAAACTAAATAACTACCATCAGTGCATTTACGCATGTAAATACGTAATACGTAGCTACGCCTATTCGTTCCCCCCTATTCGTTCGCCAATCCCTTCCTTTCTTACTCGCTGGATTTTATGAAAAATAACTTCTTCATCATTTTTGGTGATATTTTTTCAAGATCAAGCAATTGTAATGATGCCCACTTATGAAGAATTCAGCGCTATTCTAATAAAAAACGTATTTTTGTTTTAGTATTTAGAAATATTAAACATTATTTAAAAAAAAACCTAAATGTGTGAGCAGAAAATAAAGACTGCGCAATATTGAATCAGGGCCTTACTCACATGCCAAAGGCGATTGACTCCGAAATAACAATTGTATTCAGTAACAAAAGACCCCGATATAATTGGACTCACACTCCGGGAGTACAATAGAAGATTCCCGCCTATTGTGAGCGGACCGTGGCGATACAGGCGGAGACAGCGGCGGTTGGCGGCGGCGTCACAACAAGGGGACGTGCCAACTCCAAGGTCAAATCTAATGAGTCAAAATCTTTGGCTTATATTAAGAGAACTTTATAGGTTAACTTACTAATCGGCCTAATTGAGTTGATCACAAATCAACGAATTTGCTCCAATGGGGCAGGTAGAATAATAAAAACAATTTAATGGTATCGCCTTTATAGGATTTTTTATAACACCTATGAATTAATAAAAAAAACATAACTAACATAACTTGTACAGTTCGATGTGTCGAGGTTTGAGAACTTGCCTTTCATACGATAGGTTATGAGTTCAAATCATACATACATACATACACATGGCAAGTTAAATAAAATCTTGTAATAAAAACCTACATTACATACATACATACATACACACATAGCAAGTTAAGTAAAATCTTGTAATAAACACCTACATTACATACATACATACATACACACATGGCAAGTTAAATAAAATGTTGTAATAAACACCTACATTACATACATACATACATACACACATGGCAAGTTAAATAAAAGCTTGTAAAAACAACAAGGACAAGCAACGTTACCAGAAATCCGTAGCACTGCTTCTAACCTCTTCCCTTCCATCAAACTATCCGAACGTTATGACAAGCATAATATGTGTAAACTGCCTGGGCCAAACGAGTCCTCCTGAGTCCAAGTGCCAGCGACTGCGCAGAAACCAAACCGGATATAGTTTTGTTTTCGCTGCGGCACTCTTCTCCACTGCCGGTTCCCTCACTACGTATCTAACTATTCCTCTATAAACGATCTTATTTTTTGGCAACGGTAAACAATTTTAGACCCACCAGCAAAGAAGTTTCAGTTCGAAAATTTTAAAATGAGAACACAACCGTTACTTTCCTACGTCAGTAAGTCTATTATAAATTTGTGATGAAACAGAATCACCAATGTTGGACGTAGCGATTACGAGAACTAAACTTGGAACCATAGAAATAAACCTGAAGTTCTTAACTTTGCTGACCTTAAATATACTCGCGGCAATGAAACCCCTAATATATCACAAAACCGAAGGTTTTATTAAACAAATGTTTGTAATCATTTATGAAATCTGAATACCTTTAAATTTTAAAAAATGGTATGGTCGTCTTACCTTTTTCTCATTTTTTCAAATTTCGAAACCAAATTTCAAATAATTATTTCGAAGGTTCATGGTGATTTAAAAATACGTTTGAGTAAAAAAAAGACAATTCAGCACATTTCGCATGAAACATTTTTTCTCTTATCCGTCCATTGACTCTGTGTGTCTTCACATTTTAAGCCTATGGTTATTGCACAACAAAGAATTCCTTTAAAAGTCTCTTCCTTAATTCGCGCAACTAAAAACGCTTACAGTTATTGTAATCGCGGCAGCGAGACGAGCCGAAGGTCAACCGGCGTCGGAACAAAGACCCGGGCGGACCTCGAGATACCGCTCGCCGGAAATGAGACCCGCCCGCAAGATGGCGCTGCCGCTTCCGGTTCAGGGCCTCGCGCCCACGCCGCCGCCGCGCTCCGTGCCGCCGCCGCCGCTCTCCACGCTGCGGTTTTGGGCGGAAGAAGGGCGCTTTAATTTTTTTGCGATCGGTCTGATTACGTAAAGACCCTTAGTTATTAAATTAAATGTTCTTAAATCATATAGGTACATACTTAAATTAAGTGAAATATTAGAACTACCTAAAAATACATGGAAAAATGTTTTTTATGACTTCAATTTTTCTGAAATGTCTGATCTGAAAAGACCCGCATGGAGGGGATTTTTTGCTCTGCTTTCTCATTCTCTTCGTCCGCTGACAATTTCAGTGAAGCAAAAGACTCATTCTACAGCGCTCCTCATTTGGGAGAGACACTTAATAGCAAGTTTTCTTGCTTTCCCAATAATTGCAATAATAAACAACGTGTGCTTCATTAATTCCGATAGCATTCCTGCACGTTACCCCGACCTGCTATAAATCCTTTACCAGTCCACGTCTGCATGCAGTACTAGTGTCAGAAATTTTGCTTTAGCCCACTGTGCCTTCTCACTACCCGGTTTTCAACTAATACGGAACGACCGCACCTTGAAGAATCGGGGTGGTGTGGTCATCTATCTACGTAGTAATATCTCTTCTAGAAAAAATCCTCTTCCGAATACCCTGAATCTGCTGAATACATTCGTCTTGGGCTTAACTACAATCACACCAAAGCTCTTCCGATGTGTTCTACTGTCCTCCCATTATCAACTATTTCAAAAAAATCGAACAAGTCCTAGAGCAGACAGTTTCTGACTTTGATCACATAATCGTACTTGGTGATTTTAATACTTGCCACCTAAGAGGTGACCCGCGCTCATGTCGGCTCCTGTCCCTGACAAATTCAGTTAACATTGATATTCTTCTTTCGGATACGACCTTCCACACTGATGACTCTCACACTCTTCATGGCTTATGACTTATCTAGTGCATATCTACGGCCAATTGCTAGCCTCGGGCTTCTCCCGTCGTGATCTATTTTTCGCATCTTGCAGGATTAAACCTCCCAAACAAAAACCCAAAATACTTCTCCAACGAAGCTTTGCTAGGATGAATCTGCAGGCGCTGATGGCGGATGCCATTGACTGGTCTCCTCTGTATGACAATGACATCATTGATATCAAGGTGAAGCTTATATCTAAAAATATTACCAAATCATACGATAGGCTTGCCCCTGTTCGGGTTTGCACCACCGCATTGAGTGAAACTATAATTCAAGCGGCAATGAGAATTTGTCCGTGTTTTCCATCCAGTTTAATGTAGCCGTGCTCATAAAAGGAAGTGAAATACCAATAGGAATGTGGTGTGTTGGGCTAATATTATTACGGTAGTTGTTTAGCATAAACCATCCATGTCAGGTTTCATAAAAAAATGTGTAATAGATTTAATCCGACATAAATACTTTTTAAAACATTTTAAAATATTTATTTAAATTAATTACTTCAAATTGTAACACTGAAATTTAATGTGCACTCATAAATTTTTTGCCATGTTGGTTTTGACAAGTAAAAAAAGGGCCCACCGCATCTCTTTCCGTGCATGCCGTAAGAGGCGACTACATGATTCATCGTCCGTGGTGTACGTACCACTTCAAACGGTAGGCACCATCCATTCTTCCCCCGTTCATGATCCCGTTGATTCCATCGCATTGAGAGAACGATGGTCAAAGCATTAATGAAAATTATCCGCGTTTTCCATCCAGTTCATGTAGCCGTGCAGTCTAAGGAATTTCCCGGCATGTGGTTTGTTGGGCTAATATAATTACAAATTAAATTTGTAAGTAAATTACATCACCGAACCTACACCGTTCAGTGTCAGTTGCAGTGCAGATGCCAGTTACATAAATGGGATTGTAATCTTACTGAGATGTAAATTGATTTATCATACAATATCTTAAATTTTATGAAGGTAATGTTATTCAAAACACGCAGCGTCCTAAACAAGCGATACCTGGATTGGAATTTCATACGCCCAGAAAAGCTAGAAAAACTAGCTAGAAAGATGCACTTGCTAAAGAGCTTGAAACTGCCTTGCGTGCTGCTTCAGGTAAAATCAGGGCGCCCGGGCATATTCTGCAGCAGCACATAAGCATGCCCATTCAATGCGGCAACCATACACCAAGTATGCCGCTACCGTCGTGTCTACGCTGCCACTGTTCTCGGTCAGTAAGGCATTCATCTAACCTGGAGTAGGATTCAATATGGTTGGGTTTTTTGTCTGTGGATTTTTTCTAGGTGAAGGATTTTCCAAATGAGTTGTAGTTATTTGTAAAAATAATAAATATGTTTAACGTACATGAATGCTATCAGCTGTTGTCACGTCCTTATATTTAGAAATTTATTAAGACATTTTATTTTACCCCTATTTATCTAAATTATATTTGTATTTATTTACATGTACACCTGTTTGTATGTTCTATAAGCATATACTAAACACATATGTAAGGTTATGTCTATGTATCTAATATGTACTTGTATTTATGTAAAAAAAACGTATACATCTGTTTGTATGTTCTATAAGCATATATTTCATTTCATTTCATTTATTTATTTAACTTCTGGTAGACAAACCACACTAAGGCTGAGATAAATAGTCGTAACAGAAACTAAGACTAACGAAAAGTAGTACTTTGTGACGTCAATTGGCATTACATTGAGATTTCGTCCATACAAAAAGTATCAAAGTGACGTCACAAAGTACTACTTTGCGTTAGCATTCGTTTTTGTGACGACTATTTATCTCAGCCTAAGGCTGAGTTTCTGTTACGACTATTTATCTCAGCCTAAGTCATGTCACAATTTGATTGATCCGCGGATTCGATCAACCAGTGAAGAAGAACCCACAAAGAAACTTCACTGGTCTATAAATTATGGTTTTTTTTGTCTTTTTTTGTCGTCCACATAAATGATATAACACAATCATGATTTCATACCTAAATGCTACTGCCAAACTTACATTGGTAGAACGGTCTAATGCAAAGAACTGAGAACTATGAGGAAACAACAACCCACAATATGAAAAGTCTTAAATAATAAAACATATCTTACACATATATGTTATTTTATGTCTATTAATATGGTTATTTCATTATTTCATTTTATGTTGTTATTTTAAAATCTATATTTTTAGGTTAATTATTTTTTTCTATAATTCAATTTGTTTTACATTTATTTTTTCCTAGCCTCACTGCAACTCTCCTACATATCTAAGGTTAAATTACCGCCTCTTTGTACCATATGGCTGCAAATAAAGATTTTTTTCATTTCATTATATTTAAAGTAATATGAAAAGCTCAAAGTACGCGTAGCTTTAGAATTGAGCCCGCTCGACTTTCACAGGAAATAAACGGAAGTTGAATCATCCTCGGAGCCGACGTGTCAATTTGAACAAGCGCTTCTACTCAATACGGTCGCCGAGCTGTTGAGTGAAATTCTGAAAAGAGACACATGACAGAGCATGCAAAAGCATGCTATGAAATTTAAAACGGAATCCTGTTGGAGAGATTCAGGCCATCTCTTTGTCTGTCACACGATAGTTCTCAGAAAATACTGAGTTGAATTTAAAAGGAATGCGATATGTATGTATGTTTAATCGACCGTGCAGCAAGGACACATTAATTGAAGAAAGAGCCCAGTAAAAAGAACTATTTAACGAATATACTACAAGGCTGGACCCGAACCGTTAGTAGGAGGCATTCATTACGGGAGGAGGGACAGTAGGAAATTTCCAAATTATGGGTATACGGCCGGTGGCGAAATCGGTAGACGCAATACCCGCGAATAGTATGGTTTGCTGGTGGTATGGTCGAAGCGGCAAAGACAATTGTCCATGTGTTCGATCGAATTCAAAGTCACGGTACTTTGAAAGGAGATATGTCAGGCTAACATCATAGGAGTAGGTATAGTATTCCAGCCAAAATTGTCAGCGTTTTCTATCCATCTCAATGTAGCCGTGCAGTATAAGAAAGGTCCTTGCATGGCACCTGGTTTAAATTAAGTGTGCTGGGCTAGTATTATAACAGTAGGTGTGGTATTGGCTATCCATGTGCAGTTATATAAAAAAAGATAGTAAAAGTTTTTCAAATCCAAAAGCCATAATCACTTTACTGTTTAGTTCATTAAATACGGAACCCACGGAACACGATACATAATATACATAGAAACGTAAATCAATGATAGGATATTATCTGAAATATATACTTTAATATTTTCACGTATATTTTATACTGCAAGATATCGGATTATTTACGCTATTGTGGGATTATGCAAAGCTTTTCAGTTCTCAAATACTCATAAAACTAAAATTATGGCGGGATCGGTTGTATGAATATAGTGAACTAAAAGTACTGAAACCTTCCAGGGATACAAAGAAAATGACCGGACCCTGATGAATCCGTTCCTAACCCGTGGAATCCGACCGACCCTTAGGCCTTTTTAGACGTGACCATTAGTCATCTGATCTGTTATTCGAAAATATCAATGAAAAACACAATTATCTAAAAAACCGGCCAAGTGCGAGTCGGAATCGCACACGAAGGGTTCCGTACCATCGTACAAGATTTAACATCACAAAATTACGTTATTTGTATGGGTCCCCCCTTAATTTTTATTATTTATTTATTTTACCTATTTATTGTTTTAGCGGCAAAATAAATACGCACTCTGTGAAAAATTCAGCTTCTATTGCTTCAGCAATATAGCCCCGTGACAGACGAACCGACGGACGGACAGCGGAAACTAACCGGCACGTAACCCTAAAAAGCTTCGTATTAACTACAGGTAACAGGTGTAACTATAGGTGTGTTTCTCTGTCACGTTCAGCTTTTCTTTTGTACCAATTACGTAGTGTAAGGATCGTTAATAATTTACTTTCTAAAATATTGTTCTTAAAGTAATTTAGATTTTGTATCAGATGTTTTAATATTGAAATCTTCAAATATATTAGACTTTTAAGAAAAACAAATAAAAAAGCTCTGACGCGCGATTCTTTATAAACGATTGTCATGGAATGGAAGAACAATTATTAGCAATAAGGGCAAGTAAACAGATCAGATAAAATAGTTATAATAAATTAAAAAGAAATATTCAATCATAATATTTTTTTAATTTGAAACTCCAAAACTCCAGCAACTGAGGTTTGACATATGTATGTACAGTATGTATACGTACTTATATCCCTGCGTTCAGTATAAGTACACTGTTGCGCATCATACCTCGGTTTGGTCGTGTACATACAGTAAGTTAAGCAATCAATATCTAGAGTGCTGACAAGGAAGCCAGTGTAATTTCGGTCTAAGGATAAATTTCACATAACAGGGAAACTCACGGGGGAGGGGAGGAGGGAGTCTTATTCGATATCCGGTGCACTTGGAAGCGAGACACAAAAGGAGTTCTTTGAACGAAACTCGTATGATGTCAAAGTGGTAGTCTCAATCGGTCTAGAGCGGAGAGCATTTTGTTTCTGGGTCATTGACTGTTCGATACCCTTCTTTAATGTGAAGAAGTGCTTTTCAGTTCTCTCACGCGCAACACGCGTGTGCTTGACTGACTTTTTATAGACAATGCGTTAAGGCCACTTGAAATGTAAACAGGGTGAATTTTTAAGTGTGCCTTCATGGTCAGATCCGAAAAGCCTTAAAGAAGTCATAACAGTGATTTTTATGAAAACTAGAACTGCATTATTAGATTTAAAAAATATATATTAAATATATGATGTTTTCAGCCGGGAACTGAACCCGTCAGATTTGAGAAAAATGACGCGTCCTGTCTGTATCACCAGCTAATTATGTCGCTTATAATGAATACAATCTGTGAAGTCATGGCTAACGGCTAAATAAGGACAAGGACCTATTAAACAATGCATTACTTAGTTAAATAATGTAAGAACCAAACATGTTTTGTTGTTAAAAAAGAGCCCTTTTTTATGTTGCCAGTTTCCAAAACTTCACCGTATTCGTTCCTTATAAGTCACACTATGGGCTGGTGCAATGCCACAGGCAGGATGCGTTATTTTTCTCAAATCATAAATCAAATAACCAAAAGTTTAAATAAATGTATATCAAAAGGCCTTTTATTTGGTCCGTGAGGCCAAATTGGAGCACGGCTGGAAATATCTTGTTAACGGTTATCTAATTTAATCTTCGAAAGTAATTCGTGAATCATTGAATGTAAAGTCAATGATCTAACAAAAGCACTTAAGCAATTATTGAACTCATTACAGAGGAAAGTTGCTCGTGGAAGAGCAGGATCATTAAGTTAATTCGTGACTAGCTCTATGAGGTTCTAGACGAATTATTGTTATTACTTTGATTAGGGGTGTTTTTTGATTGCTTTACCTGTTGTCACTTTTTTTATGTAAATTCTTTATTGTTTATTCATCATCCACAGGCAGCACACTGCACTCGGATTTGTCATATTTTATCATTAGCCAGTTCAGCATTCACAGCGAAGAAGAACTGGCAAGAAACTTCGCTGAATTTTTTCAACGTCCACTTAGACTAAGTTTACAATTAAACCTACGGTTTATTGGTACCCGTTTGTGTGAATACATTATTTTAATTCTTTGTAACATGAATAGCAAGCATTTATCGTTGATGATAAAATAAAAAACACAGATGAATACATTAAATTAATATTAATTCACAAAAACTACCGTTTATGCCGGGTGCAACAGTTCATCACAAATATCGGTTTATTTTGCAAAGCCTATATCCGTCGTCTAACATGTTGCCAATTGGAGCAGGCCAGTCCCCACAAACAGCGTCAAAGCGTGACGTATGGTGAAGGCCTGTATTTTTTTACTCTACATTGGAAGGACTCAAGGTTATTCTCAGGGAAAAACACCTTAACATTAAAGTTTACAGAACCCATAGAGGATATTATATAGGATCACTTGGATCTATACTATAAAGACTGTGATGTTGACAGTGTATAGATGTATTTTCTGCCTGCAGATACTATGGAAGAAATAATATGTCATATGAGTTGAATGAAAAAAAAAAACAAGCGATCGATATGTAGCGAAAGATATTCTATTAATTGATTAAAGCATGTAAAATTAACATAAATTTATTCCAGCCGGTAATAACCGTCGTTGATTTTTAGAAAAATAATGCATTCTGTATTATTGCACCCGTCAATAGGGTCGTTTATAAGGAACAAATTCTGTGAAGTAATGTTACACGGCAAACTCAAGGAAGACTTTTAAGATTACCGCGGTCGTTAAACATGTTTGAAAATGTATTATATGTATTTAATCATAAACATGTTTTAAATTATCTTTTTAAGTGGCGGGAAGAGACATTCTCCGACGTTTCTAGCGGAGTGAGTTTTCAAGCAATTCCTTCTCCCCATACATTTATGTAAATACCTAGACACAAAATGTGGGGAGTACAATTTTTTTCAGTCGTAAAACAAAATATTATCTACCTTTTTTCGCTCTAAATATGCCACGAAATGCGCGGTTAACGCTGGGACCATACCTCCGCTTACAACCTGCATATTGGTTGTCTAAAAAATAGTCATGTATTTTTTCGCACCCGTCCGACTTCTGAGAAAACTGAACCGTAATAGATCATGTAAACCTTCTTTCATGAACTAAAGAAATTATGTATCCTAATTAGATTCGCGCGTCTAGGCACATACATAAATTCACTTTTTTCAGAGCTTGATTTTTCTAATAGACAATAAATTAATTTCCTTACATAACCTTTGAAAGTGTTTATGTAATCTAAGAATTAGAGCGCAAAAAATATAATGTTTTAATGATATTGAAACGAGCCTCTACATACTCTTTGTTATTTCAAAGCATTGAGGACTATTTACACGTTACGTTAACGTGCTGCTAACTTTACATATTCTTTTTATGAAAAACCGATATGCGTGGAAGTGTTGATGGGTAGTGGGTGATTAGTAAGATTTTGGAACACCTAACGCAACCGATCTTGACGGATAACACATTGAGATGGCACAGTTTCGGTTTCGTGCGCAAACTTCTACTAAAATGGCCATTGTTACTCTGAAGGATTATTGTATTGGACTAAATTCCTAAATCACGCGAAGCGCGAACCGAGACGACAAACATTGAAGCACACTACCTGCCGGGCGCACTACCTGTCGGGTGCGCTACCTCCCCCCTCCCCCGCACGCATTTCACAATTATCTGCCTCGCCTACGTACCACGATACCCACGAATTCCCTCTAATATTTTATGACTGCTTGCACCAAGATATGGATTGCCTTAGTTACACGTTATATCCCGAAAATGCTATTCATAATTTGATTGTAAATATAGATAACTAGATAATGTGTGTGAATAATATACAATAAGATGTAAATAAAGTGCAATGCTTCGTTAAATAATATCAGGCGAGGCCACGATATATTTTTTGATAAGTGTGTTAGCCTAGTGTGTTAAGTCCTTAAAATAATAATGTAAATAGTGTGGCATGAGACAAGGAGGCACCGGCGTTATTAAATCTTCATGTGAATTACCTGATCGCGGAGCTGAACGGCACCAGGATTAGATGTCATGTTCCTGGAAGGTGTTGCAACAATATCAGTTATACCGACTACATGGTCTTGTTCAGCACCTCAATAAAAGGTCTCAGAAAATTGATCGCAACATGTGAGGTTTACGCAGATAAGCATGGCCTTGTTTACAACATAAAAAAGACTGATATAGTGGTGTTCAGGTCGGGCAAGGGTCCGAGTCATGTTCTGCCGGTATACCTGAATGGCGCTGCTATACCGCTTCCGTTACCTGGGCCACATCGTCACATGAAGGACGATGCCGATATGAAGAGAGAGCGGAGATCTATCTCGGTCAAAGCCAGCATGCTGGCCCGTAGGTTTGCGTTGTGCTCGGTGGACGTAAAAGGAACGTTGTTTAAAATCTTCTGTCATTCGCTGTATACCGGTCAACTTTGAATAAATTATGCAGCGCGTACATACAACGCACTACGAGCCCAAAACAACACCGCATTCCGGGCACTGTTGCATATTTGCGGAGCACAGAGTGGACAAATTGTATGCGCTACACCGTAAGAAGATGGGAGTTTTAGTGCAAGCATATTGACATCACGAAATACTTTAGTCGCTGGTGTAGCCACAGATATGACTAGTACAATTTATATATTTTGATGCCGTAAAATGTCTGCGGGAAACACACGACTAACGTGTTATACATGCTATTATGATGAATTCAGCGTAAAACTTAACAAAACTTTGCTTTTTGTTTCTGTGAAACTTTGTCGATTTTTTTTGAATATAAGTATTTATAAAGAGGGATGATACATGGGACAAATAAATCTAAAGTTCACAGCTTCTAGCAACCACGAAGCTTAGTTTGGATTAAATTTAGCCCGAAGTGGGACAGCTTTGTTCGAGAAGTTTCCGAAGCAACTGGTCAGACTGCGTGGGTGCGATAGCCTAGGACCGAATCTATGGGCGCGTTCATTATATTAACAAAGGCGTATTAAAGTTTATTTTGTAAATTGTGCCGCCCCAATAGAGGAAGATATTACGTATTTATTATTTAATCAGGTGTTCACGTCGAAAGCTAAAATATTTGTGTGTAACTTAGTGTTTTTAATCAATTATTTTCTAGTTCCATTTTTTTTAAATAAATTCTGATTTTTAATTATTACTAGTAAAGGTGACTGTGCCGATGGACGAAAGGCCCTCGAAGCAGCTTAATACACCTCATCCCGCGAAACCATGGTAAGCGAGGCACCATACCAGCCGATTTGCAGACTATTTCTAAAGTCGATATATTGCTGTGCGACCGGGGCCACAGTATTGTATTGATATAATTCTATATTTATTCTGTGCTATAATAATGATGAATTAAGTTTGAAGACGTAATAAAATATTCTTTTTGTGTTTTTCGAATGTGTAGTAATTTTTAAGATTCCGTTCTTCAAAAGGAATCCTAATAGGAATCTGTTAGTATGTCATGATTCTTTTTCTTAGGAGCAGGTATTCAGTTAAAATAAATATCAAATTCTAACGTTTACCCTTGGAGTTGGATTATTCAATTTCTATGTCAAGAGGTTTAAAAATATGTCTGTTTATCCCGCCTATTTCGAGACTCGCAAATAAATCAAATTCTATAGAATACTTCGCTTTGACTTGCACGGAGCCCTCGGTGAGCGAGTAAGATGCGCACTTGTCCGGTTGCTTGAACAAAGTTCACTCAACGCTATAGACATTGTAAAAAATGATTAAAAAACGGCTTACTCATGGTAATTCGTTGTCTGTCAGTCGCTTGTGTGCACAGACGCCGGCGTCGGCGCCCATGCGTTGGAGCAGAAACATGGAGTGAAGGCGCCATAACTGACTGCCGTGAGTGAGACCATCATTTTATTATAATAATGTCTACTTTAATACTCCTTTTGCCGTTTTTTTAATAAATAAAAAACGGTACAGTAGGATAGAAGGGGACATGTATCATAAAGTCTATAAAGCACAAATTCCAAAACTCATACTTGTTAATAATGACATTTTCATGTATTCAAAAGATCCAAATAGCATAGAGTCTAATTGGACTTCGTGCTTTTTGAATCTTATACATTTTTCATAAAGTCTTAAGGGCGTGATAAGAGCCGATTGCGTTCAGTTTGATAAGGACGTATTGTAAAACAAAATTTAATAATATTTAAAAATAACCACGAAGAATTTCGAGAGTCCAAAAAAATCATATTATGTAGATTGATGGTCCAGCTATAATTTCAAGATAAAACTGTAAGTCGCTGGTGGTTTGTGTTCGCAAATAAAAAAAATATTCATAATAAAAAAAAAAGTTTAAATACAGAAAATGAGCGTCAGATAAATACCGTTACAGATTTGTAATATAGCTAGACCATCAATGCATATTATTTTTTTTTATTTCAATATAAGTAGAAGTATTTTTTAAGTAATAAAATATTGTTTTATTTACGCTTTTATGGAACTAAATCATATGGTATCACGCCCTTCAATGTGGGGACTTAGGGCCGAGTGCACGAAAGGACAAAAATCAAAATCAACGTCAACGTATGATTAAACACGTCACTTTGTATGGGCAGTATGGAAGGGACTCCGTGCGGTTCACTAAAAGTGACGTGTTTGATCATTGATTAATTCGGCCGTCTCTTCGTGCAATCTGGGCTTAGTGTAAGTGACGAAAAAAACAAAATGCTAAAAGCTATTTTTATTTTAAAGTTAAAGTGCGATAATTGCTTTTAGAATCATTATGATAAAAAATTAATAGTGAGTATAAAAAATATCTAAAAGTAATTATGGAGCTGCAAACTGCACCGTAGCAGAGTGCTGGGCAAACTTGCTCATGTATTCAAAGAAAAGCGAGGTGAAAGAGAATAGCGGTAATATTTCAGCGCCTCAGTGAAAAGTAGCAGGTTTACTTGAAAGCCGCCAGCGAGGTAAGGCGTCTGAAAAGCGGTAGCCTCTACTATCATATTGCCGGAGGTTTTAAGTATTTATTCCTCACGTTGCAAGGCACTGAGAACACTTACGTATTTTTTATTCATATCACGTGATTTTATACGTTATGCGTCTGCTTAAGAACGCACATAGTTTTTAATCTGTGGATTCCTTTTATAGAGCACAAATGAGCATTAGTGCGGTGCATGTATGGCAAAATACGTTTAAATCATGCACAATAATTTATTTTCCAATAATATAACGGAATGAGATTGTTACATTTCAAGTGAGTACAAAAGCGAACATTTTATTAACCGGGTTATAATTAACAAAAAAAAAACCGACTTCAAAGAAAAAGCACTAAAAAGTAAAAAATCATTGCCATTTTTGTAGTTACGATTATTGTTTTCTTTTGAGTCGGCGTCAGCCGGGCACGCGCTGCGCCTATCAAGAGAACCTTGGCTACCTTGGCTGACACCGACTCAAAAAATTACAATAATCGTAACTACAAAAATGGCAATTATTTTTTAATTTTTAGTGCTTTTTCTTAGAAGTCAGTTTTTTTGTTACATTTTTTTTATTTGTTTATTTTTAGTGAATCTGAAGTACACTTACTAATTTGTACACGTCCTTTCCAATAAAAAAAGAATCACCGTTATATTGAGTTATTCGTCCATTTGTCGCGCACATCTTAATACAAATTTAAGTGGTTATGGTGCTGTCTCTACCACAAACACAAAAACAACAATCGTTGTTATTAATATTATGTCTGCCTACAGAACCAATACGGTAAAAACAACTAAATAAGTAAATAAATAAATAAATAAGTAAATAAATAAGTAAATAAATAAGAAAAACAGCTAATCTGGTTGTATGTAGCTGAACGCTTAATACAAATTTAAGACTTATATGATTTTCTCATGGATATCATTGTCAGAACTTAACCAAATTAAAATGTAACCACTTGGGAAAAAGTGGTAAAGTGGTACAAAAGGTAACAAACATAAAAAAAAACATACAGACGAATTGAGAACCTCCTCCTTTTTTGAAGTCGGTTAAAAATGTTACAATGCAGACCATAGAAGAATGCAATTCTGGGTAGTCTTAATTTGAAATACATCCACTATTGCATTCTGTGGGTTCAGAAAAAGTATACAATCAAGCGCACTGAAATTCTTGCCGTACATGTGGTGACAAAGGGATTGATCGTTCGTGAAATTCCACGTTAAGGTGGCCCATCCCGCTCTTCTCCCCATACAAAAGGGGAAAGAAGATCACGCCCATATTTCTTGTCAGAGATCCAAAATTTGGCTCTAAATAGCTTTATTTGATCGAACTAGATGTCTGATGACCATTGGCATTGTAAAATTGTGTTTGGTTTCTAAATTATAGGGTCCGAAAGTTCGAGTTTTTCGCGCTTTTTATACAATAACTTTGGAGGTGGATTACGCAATGATAAAGTAAGATCATCGTAAAAAGATTAGTCATCAGACATAGCTTATTTAATCAAGATTTATGATCTATTTGGTTTTTGTTAGATTTTTGACTACAGCGGTCGTGGTTTACTTTTAGCTATAAGTCGTTTTGAAATTAAAATTTTCGTATATCTTACCAAATCATACACTATGCACATTATCTTTTTTGTGGACATGTTGCATGTTCCTCATCACGGAGCCTGTCTTATTCTTTGAAACAGAGAAGGTCCCAGAGCGCAACAGCACGGTTTTGTACCGTGCCCGCGAATGAGTTAGGCCCGCCGGGTTGGGCCACCTTAAACTGTATGTGTGAGTACAAAAGCGAACATTTTATCAACCGGGTAATAAACATGTTATAATGCAGACCACAGAAGAATACAATTCTGGGTAGTTTAAATTTGGCATACATCCTCTATTGTAATGTGTAGGTTCTTCAAAAGTATACAATCAAGCGCACTGTAATTCTTGCCGTACAAGTTGTGACCGAGAAATTGATCGTTCGTGAAATTCCACGTTAATCCGACGGACCCATTCTTTACTAACTACATAGGTAGTGTGCTTGATTACGTTCGGGTTAGTACCATCGCATAGAAAGTAACTATGGTCGAAGCGATAGTGAACATTGTCCATATTTTCCATTTGATACACTACATTCGTGCAATGTATGGAAGATCCTGGCATGGCATCAAATTCCCACGTCTAGTTTTGAGCTAATATTAGGTGTGGTTTTCGCCATCTATCGAAACACCGTACTCCGGAATATTTCCGTCGAGAAAATGGCTTTTGCCACCGCTATAAAAGCTGCTTACTTGACTGAAAGATTCTTGATTCCAGAGCAGGGAGCGGGGTGCGGGCGGTGCGAGGGGTGGGGGGGAGGCAGGCTGCGACGGCGAGCGAGCGGGTGCAAGCGCTGACAAGTTCTGAAAGGGGCCTTTGTAACATGCTCCAGACATTTCATTACAGTTCGCGGTGGGCGCAATCTGGCAAATTAAAAATGCAGCCACCGGCCCAATTTCGGTCGTGCGAGCCCCCAACCGGCCTTACGCATCCGACAGAGCTCAGCAGAGTTCCAGCTGGTACTTATTTTAATTTACACACAAAATATCAATAGTGTATCCAAACGAATATTATAAATGCGAAGGTAATTCTGTCTATTGCGTTTTCACGCCTGAAACGCTGAGCCAATTTGATGAATTTCCATAAATAGATAGTTTGGTCCTAAGAGAAAGACATAGGCTACTTTTTTGGTGAAAATAAATTCGCAGAAGGTGAATAAGGGGATCAAAGTTTGTATGGGGCACCTATATTATATTCAGGAAATAATTCGACCCGAAATTAGCCCAAAACGACATCGACCCGAGCGGAGCCGGGTAACTTAGCTAGTATGTATATGCAACGGGTTAATACCGATGTCGGTTAAAATCCGAAATATTTGTTCCTTCGAAGTTATTGGGTTTAAAAAACTTAACCTATTTTTTCCTAATAAATTATATGTGTATACTTTATGCGTTATTTAGCGGATTGTTTTTTTCTCAGTGAATTAAAACAGCTAGTTTTTGACGTATGATGAGCTAGTGTATTTTGACTAACAAAAGTTTGAAAGATGTAATCTTTATTTTTCTGATCATAAAATCTAATTTAGTGCACTCGACACGGGTACATCTAGAAAATTGTAGCTACCTTCATATAAAAAATATTTTGAATTTGAACCGACTTCGGGCTTCAACCGTAACATATACGCCTAGATCGTGAAACATACATACACCAAGATTCAATTTGAACAGTTGGCCTGGCGCGCAGAAAACTTAGGATTTAATTAAAACTGAGTGTAACATCAGATCATATCCAGCGAGCATGGAAGGACGGGAGTAGGAACTGAAACTCGTTCATTTTGGGGTTCTTACATATAATGGCGGAAGTGCCGGCGACAAATGCTATTGATTTTGTCGAGTTCCATGGATGGTCTAGCTATAATATAAAGATTACATTGTAAGTTTACTTAGTAAGTTAGTAAGTAAGTAACCTACAGTTTTACACGGATTCCGAACCATGGAGCAGCTCGCATTCGTGACAAAATGCACTTATCGAAATCAGAAAGAGAAAGAAAGTGGTCCATGTGGGGGCGAGGAATTGGACCCAGACCTCTGGTACGCTAGGCCAGACCCGCGCCACTAGGCTACGAGCCGCTCAGGTCTCTGGTGCTTTGTGTTCTAATAAGAGGCAAATATTCATAAAATATTATAAATCCAGTCTGAACATAGAATGTGAGCGAGAAATATTTACCGTTATAGCTTTCAAATATAGCTTGAGATTCAATGCAAATTTTACTTAATTATAATCCCAAAATAAATAGGAGTTATTTTTCTTATCACGCTCTTAATGCAGTTTTGCCTCTGAAATGCTGCAAACTTGTGGTAAACGGATCTAAAACCCTTAGGTAATCATAAGGGAATGAGTAAGGCTTGAAACCTGAAACAGCCCACTTCCGAGGGAATTAACACTTAACCCCGGGAACTACTAGATAAATTAATTATAGCCGCGTTAGTTCCCACCACCTCCGCCGGCGATAGAAAACAAATTGTCGCTCCGGTCTCCGCCGCCTCCCTCTAATTACTTCTCTAAGTAGCTTCGCCTTAAAACTATTCCAGTTTTTATTACTTTTCTCTTAGCAGCGAAAGTTTTTCTCTCAGCCCTGCACAAGTTGGCTCGACTGGGAGACGATTTGTAGCTGCAAGTGCGGGAGATGCACGCCGGTCGCTTAGTGAGGCGCTTATGATCAATGCAAGGAATTTCCTCCTTAACTTAACGTCTTAAAGCATTTAGTGGCCTAATAGTCAGTTCAGTTCCAACAAGGCGTAAGTGAAACCATGTAACCAGGCGTAACTAATACTTTTTAATTTGAGTTTCAGCGACATCTAAATTTTAATTATTGTAATCAGATTTTGAAAATAATCTGAAAACTTTTATGGTCGTGTAGATGTCACTGAAACTCAAATTAATGAGATATCGGCCATTTCCTATCCATTAAATACATACAATTATCTAACTAATACTTATTTTGGAATTTAGAAAAGATAATTGACAAGTTGATTGCTTAATATTATATGTAATTTTTAATGATATTCTAATCATCCCAATCACATACAATTAAATTCGAAAAAACAATACAATTAATCTCGTTTCATCTTCAGCCCAATGAATGTGAAATCCCCAGTGGAGGAGATAAGTTCGTTCTACTAACTAAGAGCAAGTCTTCAATCCACTTCAGGATTGATGAGGCTTCGAGCTGATCTCATTAGCATTTGGGATCTTCTTGTAACCACTCATACAGTTCGCACAAGAAAATCTGTTGAAGCTTATTTTCAAATGTGCCTGCTATTGAGCCTATGAAATACGCTTAAATATAATATTTTTTAATTGTTTGAAAATAAATCTAGTTAATTTTATGTCTAAACATTGATGCCTAATATCATCATCGTCATGGTATTAGCTCAGCGTTCCCCAACTAATAAGGTGCAATGCTAGGATTTTACCGCTTTAGAGAATGTCTCAATAAAAACTTGAATTTAAAAAACTTAAAACATTTTATGTTTAATTTATAATTTTTTTCTACATATGTACTGAGGTAGTGATGATATCTACAGATAAATATCGGTTGAATGGCCACTGTTGCTCGATTGGTAGGTTTGCACTCTTTTGCCGCCACGACACGGCGATCGTTATATACAGGTAAATTTTGGCAGACTTGTTTGGCAAGAATTAGACGTAGGTGACTTAAAATTAATATCTCATTTAAGTTGATTCCGTCTCATTCTAGTTACAAGACGATGGCACTACCTGTCACGCCGCACGTGAAACAACGACTATGTTTTAAACCAAGTTTCTAACCGAGAAGTTTGGAGACTGGCCGCCAAGAAGTCGCGATGTAATTTGGTTGGACCATTTTTCTTGGGCTTGTTTAAGGTGGCCCAACCCGGCGGGACTAATTCATTCGCGGGCACGGTACAAAACCGTGCTATTGCGCTCTGGGACCTTTTCTGTTTCAAAGAATAAGACAGGCTCCGTAATGAGAAAGATGCAACATGTCCACAAAAAAGACAATGTGCATAGTGTATGATTTGGTAAGATTTCCGCAAATTTTAATTACAAAACGACTTATAGCTAAAACCACGACCGCTGTAGTACAAAATCTAACAAAAACCAAATAGATTATAAATCTTGATTAAATAAGCTATGTCTGATGACTCTTCTTTTTAAAATGTTCTTACTTTATCATTGCGTAATCCACCTCCAAAGTTATTGTAAAAAACGCGCGAAAAATGCGAACTTTCGAACCTTGAAACTTAGAAACCAAACACAATTTTACAATGCCAACGGTCATCAGACATCTAGTTTGATCAAATAATGCTATTTGGGATTTTTAACAAGAAATATGGGCGTGAGCTTCTTATCCCGTTTGTATGGGGAGTTGAGCGGGTTGGCCCACCTTAAGAATAAAGATTCGTCCATCCTGAGAAAACTGTGGAACGCAAAAAAGAAATTGCACTAAAAATTCGACAAATCCAGCAGACCTTACTACAAAGTTTGGTCAAAAGATTGAATACGGTGGGCATTTAACCGATATATTGGTTCATGTATAAATGTCATTACTACCTTCATATAAATGTAGACAAAACATTAAATAAAAAATTTTCTATGTTTTTAAAATTCGAGTTCTTTCTGAGGTGACGCCCTTATAAGCACGGCAAACGTTACTATCGCTTCGACCAATTTTCATCCAATTCTGCATACCTTCCCCGCTGGTGAGTGGTGAGTGTGGCCCACATGGCTTCTGCGCCGTAAAATGACTCGTGTTCGCAATGAAATGCATTTTCAATCTAGGTGGATAAAATAGGTACTTTTAAAACGCGTTCGTCCGCGCAAGATACTGTTTATCCACTACGATATATAAGTGCAATCGTCGAAAACATGCACGATCCATTATACGCATCTATCGAGTTACGTCAGCATTCCCCGCGAACACCGATACGATTAAACACCCATTCGAGTGACACACGGCTCTGTCAAGCCCACGGTAACTCTCCCCGTCATTCCCCCAAATTGGAGCAGCAATTATCGGTGGTCCCTCCGACGACGCTCCACCGGGGCTCGCTCCCGGCACTCTGTAACGCTAGACATGACATTTCCAGTGTTTCAGGCTGAAGTACCGATGTAAATATCTAATAAACTTACATACATTTTGTGCAGCTCGTGGTGTACGGGTTAGAAGACTTTCCTTTCCTGCGGTTATGTGTTCAAATGCTCGCCCCGGTCTTTTTCTTTCTGAGTTGCATAAGAAAATTAAAGCTTTAAACATGAGTCAATCCGATTTGAACATTTAAATCGAAAAATCCAACAAGAAAAGTTCTGTTATTCGTATTAAATTTTATTACTTAGTGAAGGGTTATCAAATTGTAATAGTTCCTTTAAATGATCAACTCTGGAACAAAACCTAATGTATTTGAATTTATTCAGAATAAACTCGAAAATAAGGCACTAACTGTTTGCGCCAAAATAATATTCGAATCATGGGCTGATCTTAAAGATATTCTAAAAACACAATTCGAAGATCGCAAGCATCCAACACATTTAATAACTGAATTAGCAAAATTGTAAACAATTTCCGAATTGAGAAGGTAATCGATAAATATTCCGATTTGGAGTAGTTTTAAAAAAAACTTCTTAGTTCCATTAAAAGCGATACAGATTACTTAAAAATCTTGCCAGGAAAAAATCCTCCTAGATGTAACTCCAGAAAACTCAAATGTTACAAGCTCGCATGTCCGATAAAGTTGACGACGTACTCATCAATATGTCTCTAAAATAAAAATAATAACTGGCTATTAAATCGCAACTCTGAAAGATAAACAAACTCGACTTGCAGTATTTGTCATAAAAACTGTCACAAATCCTCAAACTTTTTAAGAAAACAATTCAAAACCGCTTATTGTAAGGGAAAAATTAATAATTGTTATTGTTATCATCGTTATCATCCTATAAAATATACAGAAAATAAAGTCTGCTCTTATAATCGTATCAATGGACACACGCGATTATTGTAGAAAAGTTCTTGATACAAATTAATTTCCAAGCTCAAATTCAAATTAAACAATTAATTACCAACTGAACAACACGTTTTCTTCCAATCAAAACAATTTACAGCGCCCAAATACACATCATTTGAATTGTTACCAGCTTTCAGAGCGTGTCAATCTTATAAGCTTATGCAAATAACGACAAGCACAATAATGCATCTAACCCGGTCAACAATTAAATATATTCCATTTGTCGGTGCAAACATCAAATTACAATCAATACTGGTCTTTCTATTTTGATAATTACGTAAAGGAATTTTGTTAGCACGAAAAAGTATTGTATATCGTAAAAACAGAGTGAGAATAAATGACCAGGAACAACCGATTTAATCTTGAAATTCAAGAATGATCTTCAACATGAACACAAATTTCATGTGATTGCATCCGAAGATCAAATTAGTTTACAACACGATGGAATTATAAGAAATTATTATCTAAAGAAATTTGACCCTGAAATCGGCTTTTCGATCAATGCGAAACATGCTAATCGGTTAAATTTTATAGATGATTTTATCAAATTGTAGAAGAGAACTCAACTTCCGACAAATTTTATTTCTGGTATGAATGTGCAGAAATAATGTAATGTGATTCTTCAAAAAGATATTTGAATATTGTGTCTCTTCTCGTGGACTCTCTTCCGTACTCGTACACGTCGTAGGTGAAAAACGATAAATAACGGTAATAAACGGTAAAAAAAATAGATAACGGTGAACGTGAAAGACGAACTATAGCTGCTGGAGCACGTCGTTGTCTGGGCAAGGGAGTTGCCCGTATGGTCGATGTGGCGGTAATCAGTGGCGGGTCGACCGTCATAATAGTATTTATAAGGTCTGCAGGCCTATTGTTGGAATGCAGTGCACAGGAATCAGGACTCTTTCAGTCGAGAAAACCGCTTTCATTATAGAGTTTTAAATGCGATTATGTAGACGAAAAGATTCCGAACACGGTGTTTTAATGTCCGCAACCCAGATGAAGCATTAAATAAATTATAAACACTGTGTTAGTAGGAAGCATTGATTACGGGAGTAGGGTCTGTAGGAGAATTCCAAATTGTGGGTATACAGCCTGTGGTGAAATTGGTAGATGCAATACCCGCGAATGGTATGTTTTACTGGTTCGGGTCCAGCCTTGCAGTAATTTTGTAAAGTAGTTATTTTTATTGGGCTTTTTCTTTAATTTATAAGTCCTTGATTCACGGTCGATTATACATACATACGTATAACATTTCTTGGTATAAGCGACGTACCAGATTAGTACGAAAGAGTATATTTATTTTCCAAAAACTGTATTTATAGTAGTCGTCGAAGGATTTGTCGAGGAAAAGATTCCGAACACGGTATTCCAGTTATTCAAGGTTTTCTAAAACAATTTTTATGGCAGATATCTAAGCGATTTTCTTAGTGACTCAAAAATCCCTTTGATTATCGTCATAAACAAAAGCTTTCCTCGGCTGAAAGATTTCGGATTACTGAGCACGGAATTACAAGAATAGACCTACAGATCACGCGGCGGGCCACGCAAGTGCGTTGTGACGAATATGTCCCCGATAAGTTTCTCGAAAGACAAGTGGACAATGGTTCTCTTTGATTCGAGATGTGCGTCAGCGTATGATCTCAACCAGCGGTCGACTAAATTGCACAGATAACTGTAAGTACTTCTGTGTTATTTAAGTAAACAGATAATTGGATTCAAGTACAAGTGGCAGCTACTAAGAGGTTACACTTTTAGGGTTACAAAAGAAATGTGCCTTAATTACTATACATGATATATGAATTACAAGTGTGTATCATACATAACCCTAGTAGTTAGACAATTTTTAAAGTTAGTTTACGTACAAGAAATAATTATGTTGTTTTTTCAGGCATTTGAAACGTCACACTGATCTTATTATTTGTTTGACCATTCGAGTTGTAACGACACACATCGACTAACTACGATTTTAGCTTCAAATAGCAATTACTATTGCTTTGATATATTAATTTAAAAGTACACATTTCCATGTTTTCAAAAAGTTTAAAAAATAAACCCATTTTCATGACACTGCATTCCCTTCTTTCTCCATTACTTCTTTCAAATGTCGTCCTATGAAATAATTTTAATTAAATATTACATAATGTCGTTCTAATGTCTCTTCGCCAATACCAAACACCCAAAAACAAAATAGAAACTCTTGCAATTGTATCTGTGTTTTTACCAAATTTTAAATATTCATGTCAACTTATCACAAAATCATGAATGAAGTATACTGATATAAATAAAAACAAAATGCTTCTTTAAATGTTTAAAACCGGTGTTTTCTATCTATCATTATATGGTGGTAATGTAAATTATAAAATTAAGTAAAATTAAAAACTGCCTCTCGTTCTTCTTGTAGCTACATATGTATTTTTAATTTAATTATAAGTGTCCGCTAAATCGACGGATTTCAACCTCAAGATAAATGCGAATATAGTGGTCGCTCCACACACAACTACAAAACATTTGCAAAGTTATGAAAATTGGGCTCAATTTTGGAATCAATCGGAGGATGTTATTAAAAATCAATCTAAAAATAGTTTTCAATATTATGTTGATTCTTGAATTCATAATGAAAAATTAACAGAGACACTAAAGCCCAATTAAATTAGAGACACTAAAAAATAAACAAATACATGATATTATTAAAATAATGGCATGCATTCAAACACTTAATAATATTAATCTGAAAGTAATAAATAAATGATAGAAGCAAATAATGAATAAGATTTAGACGTATTTCCTGTCAAAACTAAAGTAATAGATAAATAAACAACAATTGTATGTACTTATTCCAATTATTAAGAAGATAATCTTGCTAAACACGTGTTAGATGTTGGACGACGACGATACAAGCATGTCATTCTTTTACTTTTGGTAATCACACATTTTTATAACCAAATTAAAATCCAAAAATCTCGTACGAATGCTGAATCCTGCAAATGAAATAATTTGCAAGTGAACAAAAACAAACAAGCGTACACTTAGCCTCTGTGGAAGCACCTTACACTTCAAATCCCCTCTAGACGTTTGATTAATGGTCGAGCTAATTTGCTTAAGTGCCGCTCGACTAATTTAAGGAAAATATCTCCTAGGATTCGTTGAGCTCTGAATTTGAGATTAAATTATCAACGCTATAATTAGGGAAATCCGTGACCGTCTATTTCGTTACAATGAAATGTCTTACATAATTTGGAAGTTAATTAGTTTTGACTATAGTGTCAGTGTTTAATCTTCTAGGTGATATCATACGTGTCATGAAAACTGCATCATCTGTAATTTTTTGTATCGCTATTCATTCAGTGGATTAATACAAACCCCAGCATCGGGGAAATACCTCGGCAGGGAACGCAATCCACAGTTTACGAACGTATCGCCCTTCTCATGTGAGACGTAAACGAGAAGATCTCCAGCAGATCGATTCGGATGACAGCCGTATAAGAGACCGCCGAGAAGTTCATTAATATATAGGTACCTCTTAAACTGAAAGCAAATGATAATAGGTAATCTTGTCAGCCTCGGTAACCCAGTGGCGCGACGCCTCGCAGTTCAAAAAGCATGGTGAAGCATTTTTGCGCGCGGTTGGGTGCTAGATGGGTGACCATTTTCAACCGTTGAGGCTGGCCGTGGTGTGTTGATCCCGTCCGGGTTGGCACCATCGCATCCAATGAACGATGGCCGAAGCGGCAATGAAAAATTGTCCGTGTTTTTCATCCAGTTCAATGTAGCCGTGCTCATTCAGGGAAGGTCCTGGCATGGCATTCCTGCGGGAATGTGGAGTATTTGGCTAATATCATAACGGTAGTGGTTTGGTATTAGCCATCCATGTCAGGCTGCATAAGAAAAAAAGTTCAATGTGACCGAGCAATATAGCGGAGGTTCAGGCATGGCACCTAGTTTCCATGTGCTGTGTGTTCATATATCATGACAGCTGGTATTAGCTATGGATTTTTTATGTTAAGGGCGGCATAAGGCGTACGTCAGGACCTCTTAAGGTGCCCGACGTCGCCCATGGGATTTCGAACTTGCAGAGGGCTGCGAAAACCATGCCTACCGGCCAGGTGCTTCTTCACACCATGTTTGAAGGACCCCATGTTGTAATTTGGAAGAAATACCTAGGAAGGGAGTTCATTCCATTGTTTTCCGACACTTTTGATGAAAGATCTAGAGGATCGGTAGGTTCTTATTTTTGAAATGTCGACCGTGAATTAGTGAATTTTCTTCCTTTTCCACATTGAGCGAAGGTAGAACGGGAACGGAGGGACAGCGTTATGCAGCTCCGACGAGCATTCTCCATAGTAAAGACGATGGAATACAGACAGAAACCCTACATCCCTTCGGAGTTGGAGGGTCTCCAAATTCAGGCATACTTCGGTATTGTCGACGAGACGCACATGTCCCATGTCCAGTTACATAAAAAAATGCCTAGCATTCGGTATGTCGGGTCTGATCAATCACCTTTTTAGGCACGGTTCGGACATTAGCCTGTTTCAAAGCTGTAGGCATACATTCAGTGGAATACAATAGGCAGATGCATATTCTACAGGCTAATTTGGTTCTTATTGTGAGACTGTGAACAGTGAATGGGTGCATTCCCTGCCTGTTTCTTGTTGACTGGTGGTAATAAAGGGACGGAAGGATGAAGTAATGCAGCTCCGATGATCTTTCCGGTGGAGAAGATAGAAAACAGAGGTTTTGAAAATATTGCAGTTAGACGTTATAACTCAATCTTCCTAGAATTAGGTAGCATAAGATCAAACGAGCTCTGTTTCCCTTTAATAAGAAAATTTGCATTGTTTTTCTCTCGATAGAGTAAGAAAACGTCAGGGACGAATCAATTGATTTTGATCAATTTTGAGCGGCTCGTAGCCTAGTGGCGCGGGGACTGACCTAGGGTAACAGAGGTCTGGGTTCAATTCCGACATGCACCACTGTCTTTCTCTTTCCGAGTTCGATAAGTCCATTGCGTCACGAATGCGAGCTGATCAATGGTTCGGAATCCATGTTAAACTGTAGGTCCCCTTCCCCTACTAGGTAGTAGGGTTGAAGCCCGCCCGGTTTGGTACCATCCCATTGGATAAAAGATGGTCGAAACGGCAATGAAAAATTGTCCGTGTTTTCCAACCAGTTTAATGTTGCCGTGCTCATAAAGGGAAGGTCCTGGCATGGCACCTAATTCCTTCGGGAATGTGGTGTATTGGGCTAATATCATAACGGTAGTTGTGTGGTATTAGCCGTCCATATCAGGTCGCATAAAAAAAATTTGAATAGTATGTGACACCTGATATGTGTGCCACTACAAAAACTATATTTCAGGTCATTACAAAGATCGATCTTATGTTTACATTGATATGTTAATTTTATAATTGACTTATTTTCTGTGCATATTTGTTAGTAAGTGCAATGAAAGATTGCATATTTCTAAAATAATATTTTAATAATAATAACCTTCGGAAATGTTTTCATAACATTAATTACTTTTTAATTATTTTATAAGAGGGAGAGTCGCTCATTATGGATTCAGACATTTCCCCACGTGCCTGCCAGGCGAGTTATTAATGTTTAGTTAAGTCTGGGTTTACATGTAAAACATTTGAATTTTTTTCAAATGGACGCATCACATCATATTTACTTGTGTAAACATATTAAGATTCCTCAGTCACTAGACACAGTTAAGAAGTTAACGAAAACCTGCTTTTTGAAATATTATATTTTATCAATAATTTACACGAGCTTAAAATAGTTAGCCTGGTTTTCACAAAGTGCCGATTTATTTTAATCAACACTTAAAGGGCCCTTATTAGTAAAGTGCTATTATCTTGTATTGGTATTCATTGCAAGCTCCTAAGAAAGGCCCTTAATGTGTGGTGATTAAGCTAATTAGAAATAGGTGAAAAAGGCCCGTGCACTAAAAGGCATGTAACAGTTGCTTCCGATTAGTTCAATAAGGCCGTGTAAAACCAAATCCCTGCATCCCACTTTTTATTTCAATTCATTTAAGAAATTTCAAAGGCATTGTACCTTTAGATTGAGGAAGCATTAGGCTTATTTTATTGTTTTTTTTTTCGTTTTTCATGGTCCTCCAAAAAAATTCAGTTTAGCAGTAGCATTTAGGTCGAAGTATTTATAGAATTAATGTGCAGGGTAAAAAACTATAAATCAGTGAAGTTGATTCGCGGAAATCAAGCAATATTACTGTAATAAATTTAGTATTACTATAGTAGTTTATTTATAACTAAGTTTAAAATGAAATGAAATATTGAATAAAAAAAAGTTAAGAAAACAATGAATAGTTAAGTAACATTTTAAAAAGGTTCTACATATTACTCCTATGCAGACCTATAATTTATATATTTATAATGTTATATTTCTAATGCTATAATTCAAAGTATTTGAGTATTTTTATTTCTTCCTATAAAAATGTAATGACTTTAGCCCGGACTCCATATTTGGAAAAGTATCTATATAGGAACTGCGTGAAAGTGTCACAATGACGTAACACGCCAGGCGCTAGGCACTGTGGCACTAGCCTGACCTACTTACAGTCGACACGGTTATTATTTGGCTGTGCTGAATTTGCATGCGAAGTTGTCGCTATATGCAAGTTGTTGGATTGGCAGAGTCAATTGATTAAGCTCGAGGCAAATTTGGTCTCGTTAGGATTCTATAAGTTTTCCCATTTAGCATATCTTTCAAAAATAAATAATAGATTATCAGATAACGGTTTATCGAATTAATAAATCAAACCAATTCATTTATGTATTCAACTTCTGGTAGTCAAACTAAACTAGGTCATGTCACAATTTGAATGATCTGCGAATTCGATAAACTCAGTGAAGAAGAACCCGCAAAGAAACTTCACTGGTCTATGATGTAATGTTTTTTTTTCTTCCACATTAATGACTAACAATTTTGGTTAACTAAGTTGGTTGGCTACTAAGAACTACGAGGAAACAACAACCCACAATGTAAATAGTTTTAAAATATAAATTACTTTAACGTCATAAAACTAATAAATACATAATTGCTATTCAAAGCTGTACCTTGATCTCTGCAGTAAAAACTAAGTGCATTTGATGACTTTTTTAGATTGATTTAAATAAGATTAGGTACGGTTGCCGATTTTCACACTTTAGCATATTCAATTGCGGTGTATTTATAATAATGCCTTTTTATTAAACAATAGGGAACAAAAACATTTAATCTTTATTAACCGCGGCATTAACTACACTACACTACATTTTAATAGCTTCTGCAGCACCTTCGAACTCCATAATGAATAAGCAAATGATGACGAGTTCTTAGTGGCCTAGATCGCTCGGTTACCGGTGAGTATATCCGCTCGAATCGTCGCGTTACCGACAGGAGAGTAGCAAATTGATCGTGTCTCCGGCGCGCAGCCATGAGGATAATTACAAAGCCTCTGATAAATAATTGCGGTGCTCTGTAATGTGTGTCGGTGTGAAATGCAATTAACTGTATCTATTAATTTTGTATTTCTTTGCGCCCGTGTATTGTAATTTAATGTAATTGCCTGGCAACGTATAGCAGTTCAGGTGTCGCCATTCTTGCAAGTGACGCGAGTGAACAAGCGAGACAACAGGCTAGCGAGGGAGGGAGACGCACCTATGGCGTGGCATTCGCGTGATGGAAATGACCTAAATGCCGTATTGTCAGAGAATTAGTCCATGATATAATGGCTTTTAACACAGTCGTATTCAGAGAGAACCTGTCAAAACTTAGTACGAGATTAGCACTGTACTAACCATACAAAAACAGGGTTAGTCCGTCGTATTAAATTTAGTCCGCCCGCTCTGAATACATGCTTAGCTCTGCATGCTATGCAGTCAAAAAAATGAAGGAGCTTTGTGGTTTAGAAGCTGCTAAATCTGTCTATCAAGCCTATTTTCACATCATAATGTCATATGGGCTAATTTTCTGGGGTGATGCAGCTGAAGTAAATCGTATATTTGTTTTGCAGAATCTTTTCTGCACTGCGATGCATGCTAGGCATGAGGACGAGAGATTCCTGTAGAAAGGTGTTTGGTGACGTAGGAATCTTAACTTTGCCAAGTGCTTACGTTTTTCAAAACATCTGCTATGCAAGAAAACATATAAATGATTTCACCCTTAACTGTGATGTTCATAACTATAACACAAGACACAAGAACAATGTTAAAGTAATTAGTCATAAATTAGCCAAAACATATAAAAGTTTTATATGTAACAGTGTTAGATTTTATAATAAATTTCCCAAAGATGTGAGAGATTTATGTGAAAATTCTTTTAAAGTTAAGGTTAAGAAGTTGCTAACACAGAAGGCTTACTATTGTATTAAAGATGCCCTAGCTGATAAATTTGAATTTACTGAGATTTTGACTCCCTGCTGACTGGGTACAAAAAGTATCCTATTATTATTACTATTTTGACTAATTTTATTTTTACTAATTTTTGACCCCTAATACATTTTGTATCTTGACTACTTTTATGATAAGTACTACTTGTAGTATGAAATTACTAACCAATCAATTTTGATTTGATACAATTTCGTATAAATAATGACGAGGGCTCTATACACCCGAATTTTATTTTATTTAATTTTAGTTTTTATTTTAGTTAAGCATTATTAGTTTCTCAGTATTGGTCAAAATCTCATATAGGAATCTATTATTACTTTATTGATAGGGCTGCTCTCAAACCATTATACTCTTAATTTTCTGTAGGTGGTAGCATTTAAAGGGATATGTAATTATGTGATCAGCTGACAGTAGTAGTTTATGACAAAACTTATAGTTTTAAAACCTAATGTGCAAGTGTTACACAGTGTTGTGTTGCCACTGGAGCAGTGCATCGCTTAACTCTTTCACTGCCAAGGTTTTGGCATAATCCTTTTGAATACGCCACACTACAATTATTTCAATAATATGCAGTCTTGAATTGTTGTATGTTTTGTTGCAAATAGTGTGTTTCCACTGTTGAAACAGTAGAAATCTAATGAACGCTAGTATATATGTGTATGTATTATGTAAATAAAACACATTATTTCGCAATCAGTAAAGTTTTATTAATGTTTGAAGTGGAGTAATTTTGCTAGGATTTGCTAGGAATTTTAGTGCAGCAGGATCATATCACAATGGTTTTATTATTTAAAGCTAAAACTACTATTTTTATAGAAACAACTATCTGATTTTGTTTGTTGGTATTCTCTTCATAAGATTTATTTATTGGTTGATAACATATTCGAAAGAAAAACTCCAAATATACGACTCAGCGACTGACAACCAGCACACGACATTTCTTGAATGGTGTATTATAATACATTTTACATCACTCTCGGGATTAAGACGACTCTAATGTTACCTAATTAATTGAAATCCATTCATTCATTTTAGTAGGAATAGTGAATAAAGAAGTCCACATACAAAGAAAAGTCCGAAAAAGGGAATGTTATGATTTCAGATAACAACGTAGTAGCTAGCATCCGAGAATGATACACCTTATTCATTTAATTTTTTTCGATATTCTTTCAGGAAAACATCAGCCACGTTGATTTTCGGGGAAATGGAAAAACCTCTATCTAACCTTAAGACTGCCATAAATCAGAAAGGGACAAACATTTATTCTGGCCCCGGGAAGTGTCACAGCGGCATTACTCCGCAAGGAAACGTTTTAAATTATTTATTTTTTGCTAACGCCTTCAATTGTGGGTTTCGGAATATTTGTTCGTAATAATGTTGTAATTTTATAATGTATATTGTTATTTTTTATTTTATTCAATGAATATGATCTTTAATAACCGTTATCTCGTTAATGTGATGTTATCCAACGACATCTAAATTGAAGAATTGTAATCAGATTTTGAAAATAATCAGAAATATTTTTCGGTCCAGATATTAGCTGGAAGAAGGATATGAACTTGCGATCTTTGGATTACATGTCCACTGCTCTACCTCTGAGCTATCCCGACAATTACGTCAGCCAACGATTTTTTATTATACATATTCCAATCGACACAATGCGCCCCTATCTACTACTAGAGGGCGCTTGTTTCCCATAAATAATATTCTAAGGCATTTTGACTACAATGAATGAAATATCAACCGAAACGAATGTTGACCAAAAACATTTTCTGATTTTTTTCTGAGATTTAGAAAATGCTTCAATGTAGATGTCGCTCAATGACCTCACATAAATCGAGTCGTATTCACTACGTATAATATTCACAACGCATAAAAGATTGTTTTCCGAAAAATCAAAACCATGCATTTCGTATAATATTCACAACGTATAATTTTATACGTTGTGAATATTACAAGATCTATTATACGATCGAAAATTATACGATCTGCCGATTATACGTTGTGCATGGTTTTAAAATTTTGTTAAAATATGATATTATACCATCTGCATTTTAGACGTTCTGCCGTTCCCCGCATAAATCTATCATATGGTTTCGCGCGCTGGTATTTATCCTTGTTACACGGATATTATTAGCTCGATGACAGGATTTTGATTAAAATTTTCTTCTCATCCTATTAAATACGTAAGTAAAACTTGATTTTCTAATAATGCACATGTATGTCTTAAGGCTGTTCCGAACCATATAAAGTTGTTTGCACACATAACGCAAAAAGTATTGCACTTTAATCCACGAATTAATACTAAAAGTTTAATATAGTCATATTACTTGCACCGAAAACAATTGCACAATTTCAGGATTATTGGTTTTGTTACAGTTTATTTAAATACGATTTTTATTTAACAGCGCCATCTAACGGTCTAAAACTTCTAATCGGTAATTACAACGAAACCATTAAACCTGAAATTGTGAATATGTTTTCGCTGCAACTACTATGGCTATATTTAATATTTTTGACGAATTCGTGCCTTAAAGTGCAATACGTTTTGCGTTCTGTGTAAAAAAAACCATTGTATGGGTCGGAACATCCTTAAGTCGTAGGATACTTCTCAAATCCCTTAACTTACAAGTTATTTACCTTTTTGTATTTATTAACGTGGTTTGTGATAATTTGTGCAGGTTGATGTTGTTTGGTTCCTGACTTGTAGGCGGACATGGACCTTGGTTTTTGCAGACCACAATCATCACAATTCGCTTCAGTGAACTGAATTGCATTTACAACTGTCATGGTGACTTCACGGTAACTTTATTTAAATACGTTTTTGGAAAAAAAAACAGATCCATGCATTTGTAAAGATGTAAAAACATCTTGACTTACAAGTATCGTGACGAGGGTCAATATAGGAAGGGAAAAATTCATCACTAAAGAGTAAATTGTAATGCCGTTTTACTAATATTCGGAAACTTACAAATTTTCTGGAAATTCCTGCGAAATGTATGGTCATGCTATGTTACATAAGCTAATTTTGAAAATGTGTAATATATATATGAATTTATAATTTTGAAATTAATAAACCTTGAAAAAACATTTTTTCATGTTGATGTATATGAGAATTTATTTGTTGATAATAATATGGTAGTGAGAGATAATCGTGTATGACAGATATGGTTTGCTAACCAACATACCATGCTTGTATTAATATACTCTCCATGTAATGAGAGTGTCGAGGTGTTGACTTGCCTCGTACGAACATCTCCGCACATAAATAAGTCCGCGTAACGTCTGATGTTGCCTTTAGCAGTAATCTGGGTAATCTGCTTTGGTTGTTCGTTCCTAGGCAATCGATAAGTCTAGCTCATAGGCTATCGTATGGGCTGAGCTTAGCGTGAGCCATCTTACGGCAAGCAAGCGGATACAATTCGCTGGTTTTGAACGGGATGAATGGGTGTATGTGATACGTTAGAGGGATCAACCAAATACATGATTGAGGTCCCAAAGGGTGCTCCAACTTATTTTTATATAACTTTACATTGATTGTTAATATGGGACATACCGTCGTGATATGAGCCCAACGCACCATAACCCATGCAAAGACCTTCTCTTTGTGAGCACGGTTATAGATATTTGTACGGAAAACATGGACAATTTTCGTGGCCGCTTCGTCAATCGTTTCATCCGATGCGATGGTATAACTCGGGCGGGGTGCTCTCCACTAACTAGTAGGGGAAGGAGACCTGTTGTTTTTCGAAATGGTTTAAAATCCGAATTTATCATTAGTATAGCTCTCATTTGTGACGAATGCACTTCTGCTAATCAGGAAGCGAAATCAATTGGTGCATACACGGGGCAGGCATTTTAGGCCTTTGGCTCTCGCATGGGAAGTAAGGTTTCACGTACTTACCTACGAGACGGTCTTTACTGCACTAACATTTTTTGTAGGTTTAAAACGAAAGCGGGTGACTCGAAGAACCTACCAATCTTATAGATCCTTTACGTATAGGGTCGCTAAACTCTGGAATAGTCTCTTTGCTGAGGTATTTTCCCATAGTTATATCCTGAATACACACGTAATATCCTGCCGATAGTCCCAAAATAATAATCGACCTATTCTCTAAGTCCTTCATAGTATTTCTAATGGTAATATTTTGAGTATATAAGATAATCTTTGTCGATGCAAAGATTGATACTGTTAATTCATTCGTTCACAGAGTCGGTAAACTATGTAATCGACTCTCTGCTGAGAGATTTCCCCATAGTACTATCTGCAGTCCTTCAAACAGGTTGTGAAGAAGCACTTGGTTGGCCGGCGTGATTTTCGGAGCCCCCTTGAAAGTTCGAAACCCCATGGCAGTCGTCGTGCACCTCTTCGCTGAGCTTCTGGCGTACGCGATATGCCACGCCTAACATAAACAAAATCGCGGGACACTCGGTAGGAACCACCTTTCCCCGAACAAACCTACAGAAAGGGCCCATTCAAAGATTATACTATTACAAAGATAACAAATGTCGGTATGACATAAGGAACATATGTAGTTCCAAAAAATGCAAGATGTCACTACCTTGAACAGCGATCCAACACAACAATTTGTATACTTTCTTAGTGAGGTAACAGTGAGTTTCGAATTACGCATGAATTTTAATATCCTCTCTCCGAACAATCCTGTTCAAAGGCAATTTTAATATTAAAGTAATGAAAATGCGATCAAAGCGAGCGTCGCACTTTCAGGGGTGCCTGAAATTCAGGCAAATTGTTGCAAAGGTAAGGGACAGGCACATAATAACGCTTTGGAACTGTATCGTGTACTCCACTAGGGCAGCAACACGCTGAAATATGTAGAGTTCATATATGCTTTGCTCGCCTCTCTTTAATGAACAAAATGTTAGGCACAGTTCTGAATCAAAGGACTTCTTATTATTTTATGATTTTTAAACATAACTGCTGTAAAAGGATCCTTTGATATCCGAAAGACTGTAGATAACAGAAAGCATTTTTTTAAAAAAAAGGAAATAATAATTTCACTTGAACAAGCTCTTTGATGTGTTGTATTTCTTTGCGCAAAGAATATATTTCATTCATATAAGAGTCCTATACTAACAATATTTCATCTAGCCTTAGAGATAAAACAGTAAGAAACAAAAAAAAAGGAAAGGAGGATGGCTCTATTATAATAAGATGTCTAGGTAGTTAGATTCCAGAATTAGGTACAATTTTCCTCGCTCAAACCTTGTCATGTTAACTTCAATGCATTGGCTCGAGTTTATGATCGCGCAGTTACATTGTGATTTTGCACCGACACAGGTCCAATCTCTGTGTCAAGTGATGGCAAACTTCCAAAATGGCAACAAGTAGGTTGGCACGCAGTTTTTGTTCAGATGGTGTCCGTGAATCATGCACTACAACCGACATGTAGTTTTTATTAACCGTTTACTATCTATCTTGGAAGATAGATATCTTGTAGAGTTTAATAGTACAATATTTTTAGTTTATATTTCTTTCGGATATCGTTATATTTTATTCGTTCTAGAAATGAAATGATATCAAATGAAATTATTGCAATGAAATCATTTATTTGTCTCAATTATGGGTTACTAAATAGTTATTATAAAACCTTGCTGTCATAGACTAACCATCTATACCAAGATCAACAAAAACAATGAATGTGACGGACACTTTCATTCGTTGATATAACATTATTAACCTAATAATACGTTCCTCACTCTGTTAAACATTGCTTCAAATTTATAATGGCAGCATTTTTATTATAATATTAACTTTTTAATGACACAATATTAATAAGCAAAGATGTGAGTAAATTAATAAATTATAAAAAAAAGCAGTCTTTGCGTTTACTAATTGGTCATAAGCACTCTTAAACATTTGCGATTTGATTTAAAAAACTCGCTATTCGTTATAGCGGCAAAATAAATACATACTCTGAGAAAATTTCAGCTGCCTACCTATTATTGTGACAGACGGACGAACGGATGGACGGTCGGACAGCGGAGGCTTAGTGATAGGGTTCCGTTTGCACCCTTTGGGTACGGAACCCTAAAAACTACTAATCCAAGAGTGTGAGTAGTCTTTAGTGAAAGTAAATAAACGACTAAATAGTACTATGAGAAAGTAGAAAGTGCTTTTCGTGATACGCCCGCCGGCTACCAACTGTCACCCTCAAGGAGGAACGCGACCTTCTCGTGTACGTTACAGTTGGCACAAACACGCGGCTCGCTTCTAGAATATACTCGTGAAACTATCTCCATCGTGCTTACACTCGGCCGCTGAGTGATCGCGTGAGTAGTAGAGAGGTTAAACAACGGTTGAAATACTGTAAAATAACTGCCTTAGCAGAAAACTAATACACTACAAATACAAAGTACAATACTGACACGAATTAAAATGCATAAATCGATCTTTTGTAAGCCATTTTACTCATTCAACACATTTTAAAACAACGCATGGTTACGAATATTATTAATGTTTCTCGAATAGACTCTAAAGCAAGGACATTGATAATAAGGAAATATTTGGTTACGATTAGAGTTGGGATAAAATGCGGTGGAATACAGCAGCAGCATGGAAGGGAGTGGAGAGGAAGTGTGAAGGTTGAAACTATGGCTTGCCGCGCATGGCTCCTAGACGCGGGCGGGCGAGGGGTGGGGGGAGCGCCCGGCGAGCTCCGCTGCGCCGGAAACTATGGCTTGCCGTGCATGGCTCCTAGACGCGGGCGGGCGAGGGGTGGGGGGAGCGCCCGGCGAGCTCCGCTGCGCCGGAAACTATGGCTTGCCGCGCATGGCTCCTAGACGCGGGCGGGCGAGGGGTGGGGGGAGCGCCCGGCGAGCTCCGCTGCGCCGGAAACTATGGCTTGCCGTGCATGGCTCCTAGACGCGGGCGGGCGAGGGGTGGGGGGAGCGCCCGGCGAGCTCCGCTGCGCCGGAAACTATGGCTTGCCGCGCATGGCTCCTAGACGCGGGCGGGCGAGGGGTGGGGGGAGCGCCCGGCGAGCTCCGCTGCGCCGGAAACTATGGCTTGCCGCGCATGGCTCCTAGACGCGGGCGGGCGAGGGGTGGGGGGAGCGCCCGGCGAGCTCCGCTGCGCCGGAAACTATGGCTTGCCGCGCATGGCTCCTAGACGCGGGCGGGCGAGGGGTGGGGGGAGCGCCCGGCGAGCTCCGCTGCGCCGGAAACTATGGCTTGCCGCGCATGGCTCCTAGACGCGGGCGGGCGAGGGGTGGGGGGAGCGCCCGGCGAGCTCCGCTGCGCCGGAAACTATGGCTTGCCGCGCATGGCTCCTAGACGCGGGCGGGCGAGGGGTGGGGGGAGCGCCCGGCGAGCTCCGCTGCGCCGGAAACTATGGCTTGCCGCGCATGGCTCCGAGACGCGGGCGGGCGAGGGGTGGGGGAGCGCCCGGCGAGCTCCGCTGCGCCGGAAACTATGGCTTGCCGCGCATGGCTCCGAGACGCGGGCGGGCGAGGGGTGGGGGGAGCGCCCGGCGAGCTCCGCTGCGCCGGAAACTATGGCTTGCCGCGCATGGCTCCTAGACGCGGGCGGGCGAGGGGTGGGGGGAGCGCCCGGCGAGCTCCGCTGCGCCGGAAACTATGGCTTGCCGCGCATGGCTCCTAGACGCGGGCGGGCGAGGGGTGGGGGGAGCGCCCGGCGAGCTCCGCTGCGCCGGAAACTATGGCTTGCCGCGCATGGCTCCGAGACGCGGGCGGGCGAGGGGTGGGGGGAGCGCCCGGCGAGCTCCGCTGCGCCGGAAACTATGGCTTGCCGCGCATGGCTCCGAGACGCGGGCGGGCGAGGGGTGGGGGGAGCGCCCGGCGAGCTCCGCTGCGCCGGAAACTATGGCTTGCCGCGCATGGCTCCGAGACGCGGGCGGGCGAGGGGTGGGGGGAGCGCCCGGCGAGCTCCGCTGCGCCGGAAACTATGGCTTGCCGCGCATGGCTCCGAGACGCGGGCGGGCGAGGGGTGGGGGGAGCGCCCGGCGAGCTCCGCTGCGCCGGAAACTATGGCTTGCCGCGCATGGCTCCGAGACGCGGGCGGGCGAGGGGTGGGGGGAGCGCCCGGCGAGCTCCGCTGCGCCGGAAACTATGGCTTGCCGCGCATGGCTCCGAGACGCGGGCGGGCGAGGGGTGGGGGGAGCGCCCGGCGAGCTCCGCTGCGCCGGAAACTATGGCTTGCCGCGCATGGCTCCGAGACGCGGGCGGGCGAGGGGTGGGGGGAGCGCCCGGCGAGCTCCGCTGCGCCGGAAACTATGGCTTGCCGCGCATGGCTCCGAGACGCGGGCGGGCGAGGGGTGGGGGGAGCGCCCGGCGACTTCCGCTGCGCCGGAAACGCTTCAAGAATTTAATACCGTTACTTTTGAAGAAAAAACGAACGTACCTGGAGTTTAATTAAAGGACTTGCCGAGATTTCAATGAAGACTCGCGCCCGCCATTCGTTCACCGTGTCTATTTCAAGATTGTTGTTGCGATGCTAGAAAAATAGATATGTTTTTTGTATGAAAAAAAAAAACAACCGAATCGACCTCGCATTTTCGCTTTAAAAAAAATTAATAGTGAATGTGGCAGACACTTTATATCTACCACTTATTTTTATATATCTGGACCAGTTGTTCAACGGTTGCATTCAACGGAATGAAAAGTAAGGGACAGTTTGATTTAATACTTCGATCAACGTGCATACAATGCGACGGGACCTGAGGAGGGGAGGATTAACCCTACAATCTTGTTTGTAAGGTCATACCTATAATATAACGTGGCATCCAAACCACTTCCAGTCTTACAAGCTCAAATTCCACTTGGATCGATGTGTTCAAGACGATCCAAGGATTCTCACAGTCGACCTCACGGATGGCCTGAACTTTTGACGCCACATCGAGGATAAATCCAAGCCGACCTTGAACAATCTGTGAGTCCTCAACGTCAGTGACTCAGCCGGACTAAAACAGCTCCTTCACAAGGTTTTGATTGTAGTATTGTTCGCGTCTGTGGGACGGTTCAACTCATTGCTTGCTTGACTTGCACTTGATGCAACGCCGTGCCGAGTGTCTCGTTGATCCCAGAATCCCAGGTATCCCAGAATTTACAAACCCTTTAACTCGGAAGCTATTTAGAGTTTTCTACCTTCTCTAACCTGGAGAATGCTCTTCGACGCTGTAGAGCGCCATCTATTCGTGCCCTTTTTGCCATCGCTCGAATAGGCCTGGCACCCATTTACCGTCAACAGTCCTAAAATAATAACCAACCGATGCCGAAAATCCTTTATTTATAAAATTTCCCTAAAAGTACAAGTACAAAGTACCCGCAGCAGAGAATGGGAGTACCCCTTTGTGGTTGACATTATGTCATTACACAAACGCCCAATTGTTTACCTAAAAAGATGTCCTTTAGGGGAAACATCAAAAATGTCTGATTTTTTTTCTGGAATATATTTTACGTCCTAGTAGTTAGTGTTCTGTTTTAATTAATTAGTTTCTCTCATTAATGACAGAGTTAAAAGCAATTTTATTTTGCATATTTTTTATTCATTTAAGCATTTTATATTCCAGCGAACAAAAAAGTAAGGCACAATTTTAAAACATAGACGAATACGTCCTAGTTGTGGGAATAGTTTAAACCAAATATCTTCAGAAATGGAGTAAAAAATAGCTTTTTCTTTTTGTAACGGCCGACACCGAAAGTATATCCTCTTAAGATATTAACATTTCAGTTATTTTTACCTGTTTGATATCCTGAAATTAGCGTTTTGCCCACTAAAGGCACACGACGAACAAAATGTTATAATCACCTAAAAAGGTATAACAATTGAAAGGAAATTGAAATGTTGAATAAGTTAATTTAATCGGCCTTAATTTATTTTCGGAGGAGGATTATTTGCACGGACTCAATTTGTTGGAAGTGGCGTCGGTCATGTCGAGTGAATGAGAGAATATGAGGCGGCAGTCTGGTTTGCTTCGTTTGATAAAATTGCTCCTCGGAGTGTTCTCTTTCATCTGGCTTTCTTGTATCGAGAAAGCTTTCGTCGAAGTGCTTTTTAAATTTGTTTTTTTATACGTTTTTCTAATATATTCCAAGGTTAGGTAAAAGTTTATTGTTAGTACCAGGCATGCTAGTAATTTTTCTCATCGAATATGACTTGGAACTATTAAGAGGATAATGAGATTATGAAGTTCCATACAATGGCTCATGAGTGTTAATTTTGAAATTATGCACATTAAATAAATCAACCGATATCTTTTTTTTGCCTGAGGAGTTTGCATTTATCAATTTCTTATTTAGACCTCAAAGTACGCAGGTTTGCTTATCATGCTAAATTTAAATCACTATATGCACTCTAAGATCTGCGTGTGCATATATGTACATTAAGTTTCTTACTTATGTAATTAGGTTTGCCAACTTTTTTTAATAGAGGTAAAGATAGACAATATAAAAGGTTAATAATATAAATAATCAAAAAGAATAACCGATATCTACGTCAGTATGTTTTGTTTTTTTTTTGGTAACTATACTTGTTTACGTTTTTGTATTTGTATACAAATTTTAGATGCGTATATAATGGTAAAAAAATAGTGGATCCAAAATACATAAACTACACACGTATCTCTTAGTATATTTATTAAATGTGCAGAATATCAGTATAATATTTCTTAATTTGATTGAGAAAGCAGGCACGAGCCGTGGCGCTAAACTGATCACCGCATTATACTCTTAATTTATTATTTTCTCATATTATTTCAGTAATTTCTAGATATTTATCCTCTACAAAATTTTGAACATATCATGCCAATTTTAAAGGAAACGTTTATGGTCAATGAATTTTTTTTCTTTAATATTTGGCGGATGCCATTATAACACGTAATTCGGAGCAATATCAAAACTATGAAGTGGGTTAAAAAAGGTGTGTCAAATAGAGCGCCTACTATAAAAAACAATGTGTAAACATTTTGAAAACTAAAAACCCGACTTAAAACGCCACATTCTAACATATTCACAGTTTTATTACGCATTATAATGACACTTCTCTAATGCAACCAGATTAAAATCATGCATAATTTCCAAATTTTAAAAAGTCGCAGAAAGCCGAATCGCAAGAAACTTGAATATACAAAGCCATTTGAATAGAATTGCTTTACAAAGGAAAACAGAGCTTATTCCTTATCCTCGACAGAAGCCTTAGTTTTGCGCTTCAATAGACATCGTTGGGCTAGACCCAATGAGCTGGCTTATTGTCATTCAACACTGCTGTGGTACATTCATGAAGCTGTTGGCAACCCCAATTATTATGCCGCCTTTAGTCATGCTTCATTTTCATCTCAGCCGAAATCCTAGTCTTAATACGTGCAGAAGATGTTGTAATCCGAAGTCTATTTTTTTCCGCCGTACAATGATTCAGTCGGACCGTGCTTATAGACTGAATTAACATTGCGCGTAATGCTGCTTTTACTATGAAGTTAATTGCTTGGAGGTCACAAAATCAAATTTAAACAACTATGGGCGCGGCCGGGTACTGTTGGTGCGACTCAAGCAACGAGCATGCCCCTGCCTTACTTACTAAGTGATAGGGCTAATCCTGTTCGGATTGATTACATCGTTTTATCTAACTTAATACTATGGTATGTTTCAAAAAAAAATATATTACTGTATAATTATTGTATAAGATTTTAAACAGCACTTAGAACTGAGTTAATAATCATCAAGTCATCATCAAATCAATTTTAGTAACGACAGCATTTGTGTTGTTGGATAACCTCAAATTACTCAGAACTAAATTATAACTATCTTAAATTCGGGTAGGTATTAATAGACCTCGTCATTACTGATCATGATATCAATTTTTGACTTTCTAAGGTAATAACCAAAAGACCTATTTTGCATGCGGGACTTTACTTTGTATTATACCAACCGAACGTTTCTCAATTTAAAATTGCCTGAGCCAATAATTTTAAAAAGGCAGTTCGCAGTAAAAATGTTTATGTGTGCGGATGCGAGCAATAGGAAATTGGTCTTATATCGGCGCTTCCTACTCGAGGAGGCGGTCTATAAAGTCTCGTTGAAACTGCCTCACCAGCTGCAAGGATAGAATATGTACAGCTTTAGAACCGGGACGTAGCCGAATGGTTACACCATAGAAATAGTAAGCGCCCTGCGCGCGCATGCTAGATGTATGGGTTACACAATGCGCCTGTACATCGAAAAGCTATGTATTATTTAGAAAAACTAAATGAAGATTTACATAATGAGGCACATGCATTGAATAATTATGCATTGAACAAAAAATATATATGTCGCAATCGGAATATAGACGTCATCACATCCGGGATGCCAGCGCCACTGGTGGCGCTCGATGGAGTTAGTGACGCGCGCCATCGATTAGCCATCTCACTTTTCGGTTTGCGAGCGGCGCGTGCGGTCGTCTTTGAACCATCTCGCGTTCTGATATAAATGCCTACTGTGTTTTACCCGTTGTAATTATAATCTGTTTGAGTTTGTAAGTTGCTTTCTTCATCTAACATTACCCACCGACGCCAACAGTGAAAATCAGTAGTAATGAGTGCTAATGATGATGGTGAAGATCATCCTCCGATATATGATAGATATATATAAAATATTTTTGGATAGGAGGTTGTCTCTACTCAATCTCTCTCTAGTCTCTAGAATATGTATTTCAAGGTGAAAATACATTACAAATATGCTCTTTTCGTCAGTATCATATTGTATTAAAAACGAATGAAAAATATATATACAGTTCTACGAACTGAGATTTCATAACAAATGATAGGCAAAAAAATATTACGAAGACCATCAATACAAGCAATGGAAAGTGACATTGAAATCAATGGTAAAAATAATCGCGAGCCGCTATAACTATCATAGTTTGGTCGAACATTCGCGTAACAACACGCGGCGGTCGGTTTGGCCCTATTGCTGTTGCTCTGAAAATGTGGTTAATTGCTTTCCAATGCAGTTAAACGTGACATTTGACTTTTACGAGACTAAAAGAATACAGGAACGAGCACCGCGGTGTGATGCAGATCTTTTGGTGAGATATCGCGGATATGAATAGGTAAGAGATTGTGACAGTTATAACAGCGAATTAGTATGTCCGATAGCAAAATCGTAAAGAACTATCGAAAGATTTTTTTATACAAACGTGACAATAGTCTATTCATCTATTAGTAAACATTCAGATGTGTACACAATTTTTACTGTAAATTTGAAGTGTTTTTGAATATTGACTGTAATTTTATTTATTTTGAAATTTTAAGTCGAATTCAATTGATTTGTATTATTATTATTTTTATTGTGAACTTGAATTGTTTAAGGAATTTGATATGGTGCAACGCATTATCGATAATATAGCCCGAAATAAAACACTATTATTATTATTAGTACAGTTAATGTGAGTTTTGATCAGTATTCTAATATCTGTTAAATCCGTATGATAATAACATCGATTGCAATTGGATAGGATTAAAGATGGAACGGGGACTTTAAATGGATTCGAAGACCTACAGGTGTGAGCAGCGAGCATGGAGGGGCGGGAGAAACAACCGAATCTCCTTCGTGTGGCAGCGCGCGGTGGAGCCACTTTTACATACCAAATCGGATACCTTCTTCATTCCAGTGAATGTGCTTTAAAATAGCTTTCTTCAAGTCAGTTCCCACCTAAACAAACCATCCAATACGTCTGCGACTATGTTTGCATGTGACATAAACATCATGAACGCTTATATTGGATTGGTAGTTTTTGAAAGTTGGAGACAGCTGGTTCCATAGTAGATGCGCTCCATGCCATATCTCCTCCCTTTTTATCTATGGGAACTAACTTCATTCAGACGTTTTGTACTTACTGTTGTATACGCTGCCGCCATAAGAATAGGTTTCGATACCACCTCCCATGCTTCCATACTCGCCGGGTCTGAGGGTGCCCTCAACCTACATTGCAACTTCACACGTGCAAGTCTGGTAGCTCCATGTTGCTCACTGACACGATCAATATTGTTAATTTTAATTAATGTAATAATCGGTAAAGCCTTGAAGATTTGCTAGATAACTCCTAAATGTAGGGATAACTTTAATGATGATTCACATACATAGTTCATAGCACTATCATGAACTAATGAGCCTTACCTGGCTAATAATATCCTAGCAAATGTTATATTTTCGACATCGGAAGTTTAAATACAATTTGGTTTTATTGCTGCTTTACCACTGCTTATTCCTTCCATCTTCTGACCATTAGCAACTAGCCTTAACATGTACTTCTTTCTATAGTCAGACCTAGCGCCCTCTACTGAGAGCTGCTAGTTTCACCTGCCACACATCAACAAAACAGATGCACAGAAGTTAGTTAACATGGCGCTAGATGGCGCTACCCGCTAGACATGAAGGCTATATCGCACTAACGAAGTTTCCCAGCGAGTTAATACATATACAACATTCAAATCACGACTAGAGGAGAGCAGCTGCGCAGTCGTGGGTCTGAAGACCTGAACCACCACTTCATCTCTCCACAGTCAGATATGAGTAGTAAGTTTCAAGTTAAATAAAAACATTATTTCGCTCTCTAAGGTTATGGTTTTCACCAAGTGCTGATTTATTTTAACTGACACTTAAATTGCCGTTATTACTGAAGTGCTGATTATCTTATTCTGGTATCGATTACAAAATGGTAAAAAAGGCCCTTTAATATACTGATTAAGGTAATCAGTACTTGGTCGAAGAGACACTAATTATTTCGAACATTGATTTCATGTCAATGCTATTTTATTTTGAAAATGGATGAATGGATGAATGAACATAACAAGAAAAATACATATCAGCTTAAACCTCTCGTTTCCACGCAGTTTCGTGACAAACACAAACAGAATCACACAGAAGGAGACAATAATAGATTGTCGCTAGTTCGGCAGTGAGGGTACATCCTGTTATTGCCGAGCGGCGGGGCGGACGGGCGGCGGGGGCGGCAGTGACGTCACGTCTGTGTGCGGGCGGGGTGAGGGTGGGAGTGGGGGGGGTCACGGATGTGGGTCACGCTTCCTGAACCGCTTCAGTTCGGACGCGGAGGTGCTTCAGGAACCGATAGAACGCAGCAAACGTGACCACGCTTCTTTGTTGCATCTACACAGGAATAAATATCAGTTCAATGCTATTGAATTCAACCACTTTGTACTCGCATTTATTTTATTGAAAACATTTGGCTTGTGGTTCGGAGTCCACGTGGAGTTTGGTATAATTGATCCCTCCCGGGTTGGTCCCATCGCATTGAATTAATGGCGGTCGAAGCGTTGGGCTAAAATTACGACAGTAGTAGGTGTAGTATACGCCACCGGATGGTTAAAACTAGTGCCTCTCTGAGCTGTAGATATCGCGAGCCTATCTGGCTGATTTGTATTATCTAATATTATATCTTTTATTTATCTAATATTTTAATAGAGACAGAATTATTTACAGCCTCAAATTAAGTTTAAAATAAGAAATATATTCGGGGGTTTCAAACCGACTTTTCAGTCTTCTTCAATATCAAACGAAAATATATTTCTATACTCCGTTGTTTTTATTTATGTTTTTAATAAAACGTATCGTTTTGAAAAACGAAAATTTGTTAAAAAATATATAGCTCCTATTCGTTGGATCAACACGCAAATGGCTAACTCTCAGACAATGCGGGTGTACGCAATTTATAAAACATAAATTCGAAGTTGTTTAAGCAGTTTTGCAACTCGGTTTTGTAATTAGTTACGTCCACGCCACAGACACAGGTGCGGGTTTCAAACTCATTAACATCATTGACGTGTTACGAAAAAATGACAAGAAAGGTTTGGTCATCAATTTATTAATGTATTTCTGTCTGCACTATCAAATAGTTCACTTCAAGTAATCAAGTCACCGTTGGATTTTTTATTAGTTCGATTCCAGTTAGCGTTTCAATAAGGAATTATCAACTTCACAATTTTATTTACTTCATGGATATGGCTTTACTATTATCTCATTGATGTAATATCCGATGCCAAATTTAGTTGATACTTCGGTCATTTGAGTCAAAATGCTTTATCATTTGATACATACATAACTTCACGCCGCTTTCCCGGAGGCGTAGGCAGAGATGTATACATTCAGAGCGTCATACTTTACGATCACAGCACACTTCTTTTGCTTGATCTACAGACATAAATCGTTTCATACATGCTCTACTATTACGGGTGCTACGTACCTGACCTTTGCGAAGAATAGCATTGATTTGGTCATAGTACGTTCTTCCCGGGCACGACACTTCCGCTCACTTCTGCTCTATAAATTTGTTTCGTCATTTTTTCGTCATCCGTTCGTTCCATACGTCCAAACCATCTTAGTACTCCATTCTCGATTCTAGTCACATCAATTTTCAATTGACATAATTTTATCAATATGCGAAACCAGCGCCATTTGGTATTTAGGGGAGCAAGCATTGGCACGATTAGAATGTAATCGGGAAATTCGTAGACTGAAGTAATTATCGGGATAGTTCAGCGTTAGAGCAGTGGATATGTTCCAATTGTTTGAATCCTGCTACCGGCAAATGTCACGATCAACACTTTTTCTGAATATTTTAAAAATCTGATTACAATGTAGACGTAGTCAATGGTATCAACATTTGATACCAGATTTTCCTCAAAATATATTCCAAGTACACGTACGTTAGATATCCGTTCCTACATTCTGCTCACGCGTGAGTAAATGGATGATTTCTATTAGGGCCTCGCGCTGCCTATGAAGAGATTGGCATCCCTGGAGTGGCGGCGGTAGATCGTGACCTCAAGGCTTCCGTCGCCGCTCTAGCTTATTCCACTTCAAAATTGCTTCCAAGTGACGAGGAAAAGGTAATGGAAATGTTATTTTATGTTATTTTTGTCATTTACTTTAACACTTTTTTCTATAAAAAATATTAATATAATTTATATTTAAACAGCTAATCATAAAAACATATTGATTGTTATTTTATTGACATAATAGTTTTAAATGTTTAACAATAAATGTAGTAATACACTAAGTTTTAAATACTGTTGGTAGTTTATTTAAGTAACATGCCCGTACCATGGCAAATGATCTGTCCCCATTCTACCCAAGTTCCAAGTCTGCTTCGCAGACGGAGCATATACCACATATTTCTCCCATCATAACAGCCGTTGGGTACAGCTCGTGGTCTAGGGGCTAGAGGAATTTCCTTGAATGAGAGAGGTTATTTGTTCAAATCCTCGCCCCGGTCATTTTTCTCTTACTGAGTTGGGTTCGTAACGATTGCGAGCTGTTGCATGGTTCGCAACCCATGTAAAACTGTAGGTCCCCTTCTCCTACTACGTGGCATAGTTAATAACCCTGCCTGGGTGGGGACGAAACTATGGTTGAAACGGCAATGAAAATTGTCCGCGTTTTCTATCCAATCGATTGTCTAGCAGTGCTCATAAAGTGAAGACCCTGGTACTATTTATCTATATCAAGTGACATAAAAAATGTTATTTCGCCTAACAGCTCTTACTTTTACAGTTTAGAATAATCAACATATTTTTCTGTTTTAATCACTGAAGAGAAAGGAAGAATAAGTGGCATGCGGCCGATATGCTTGCTTTGAACATACGGCGCCTCCGCCGTATGTTCAAAGTTGTAATTGTATGGGAATTCGGCGGCGCGTCTTATATCACATAGTCAAAATATCGCCACAGCGGGCGAATGTGCTCTATAAATGCATTAGTCAACTCATTCTCCACCCACATACATCCTTCAATACGCCTGTGACTACGTTTGCTTGTGATATTGTGTTGGTAGTTTTTTGAAAATTGGAGACAGATCCGCTGAGGCGCGCTAGATGGCATATCTTCTGCTCTTTATCGATGGTTTTGATACTAAATATTTATTCTGTTATTAATAATGTATATGCTTAAATTATTTTCATTTAAAATTAGCTTATATAACCATGTTAAATATTTTCTCTGTGAAAATAAAATAACTGTGATAATTTTTATGTCAATAAAAACGTGTGTTTTATTGTTATTCGTTTAAAATTTACTTTTGTATTTAAATATAATCCAAACGGGTGCTGTTTCATACTACTGGCAGCACTTAATATTCGGTCCGTAGCTACCCAATGTTTGACTAATGTCGACCTCATTTCAACCCAATAATGTTTTCCTACGCACACAGATCCCGTAGCGAGCTCATTGCCATGTATGCGATCCAGCTATTTGTAGAATAACTAACCGTGGAAGCTGTGGGTTTTTATTTGTTTGCGATCTTTTCATTTACCAATATCTTTATTAGTATTCATGCAGATGATTTAAGACGAGCAATCTATGATTTGCTCATCAAAATATGAAACCTTATTAACTAATCTAATTGTGCGCACCAAAAAAAATTTCTGACTTTAATATTATACTTATATATAAAGAGAAAGTACTACATATAAAGCCTGGAGTGAATGTCGTTTCGGTAATTTTCATATATTCATCATCGTACCTTATTGTCTATAGTAGAAGAAAATTATCATCCGATATTTGCCTACATAAACTCTTTCGGATAAACTCAACGTGAACTATTGTTATTTGATAACAATAGTATATTCCATTCCAGGCTCATCTTTATTTGATGTCAGAAATAATTATTTTATTTTATTTTTATTTAAATTGTATGTAATGCAGCGGTTAGCGTACTAGTTAAAGTATGTGTTAGTCTCAGGCCACCAGGTTCCTTATGTGGATGACTACGGATTTAAAAGCAAGAGTGCGCACCAAATTTGTTAATTATTTCGGATGATGTGATTTTTATTGATGATATGGTTAAGAAAACATGAATACCTCTATTTGGTGGAGCATAGTCCCTGCCGTATATGCTGTGTCTATTAGAGCAAGTTTAAATTCATCACGAATGTGAGCTTACCCCATGGTTCGGAATATATGTAAATCTGTAAGTCCTGTTCCCGTTGGATTAAATATAGTCGAAGCGGTAATTTAATATTGTCCACATTTTCCATCCAGATCAATGTAGATGTGGTAATCAATCTGGTTCTGGTATGGCACCCTATTTCTTAGGGAATGCGGTGTGTTGAGTTAATATCATTCTAGTAGACCCAAGTAATTTCCATTAAAACATTTCCACTTCATTTGAGTAGAATTAAGCCTACACTGGTTGGTATCATTGCATTTAATAAAAGTTTATTGACACGGCTATGATGGATTGTTAATGTCTTTCATACATACAGTAGCTATACTCATCTAAAGGCAAGGTTTTGGCATAGCGCCATGTTCCTAGGGAAATATGGTGCGGTGGACAAACAGCTCGACAGTATTTGTAATATTAGGCATCTGTTCAAAAAACATACATTTGGTAAACAAACGACAATATCAACAGACATTTTGACATATATAGTAAGTATACATACATAGGAAATGTGATAAATATTTTATTTTAATCATGAGTTTGCGGCAACACATTTCAATAAAATTCATTAACATGTTATTGACAAAATTCAGGAGCATTAAAATTTTGAGATATTTAAAAACAAATTAGACAGTTTTTTTTTGCATTCGTCAATGTAAAAACGTACTTTTTTATGAATTAGATAGTATGATAGTACGCCTTATGCAAAACCAGCATCTGAATTTGCTCCCGAAGAAACATGCCATCTAAACCGTTCCGGCTGAATACATACCGCTTACATAACAATGTTTCCTCTCTTTGCTGTCACTTCACCAAAAAAACTGACACTCATATATTAACGTTCAAATTTAACGAGCAATTTAACACTAACATTAAACTTCGTTGCAACGTATGTATTATTAAGTGAGCTAACACTATATTAATAATTCAAGTCGTTTTATCTACAGTCAACATCATCTACTGTAAATATTGCGCTGAAGAGAATTAACATTGACAACAACTTAACTGTCTACATATTATCCGATTGCTTTGATTTCCAAGAATGAGTACAGGTAGAGCGTTTGAAAGATGAAAATAGTTTTAATTTAAGAGAATGATTTGGAACAGTTTAATTGCAAGAACAAAGAGAGAGAGAGGAGCCGATACGGCGTCCTACCCGGCACAGCCTCCAGCCATACACTGCTCTGTCGGAGTCGACGAGACTACTATACAGCATCTATACGGCACATAGCTACATTCCACGTAGCGGGCGCTACGCCGCCTCCGCCTCGGCCGCCCCGCGCCCTCCGCGTTCAGCGCCGCCGTAGAGCCGCTACGGCGTAGACCCGCAACGAAAGCTCAAAGCGTGCGTTCATTTTCATCGCTTTTTGAGGATTTTTTGCGGTTTTGCGGTGGGTTTTGCGAGAGTTAGGCGGATTAAAATGCTTATTTTCGCCTGTTGAGTCCGGGGCTGAGTTTTATCTGTATTTAGACAGCCGAAAGTTCCTTACCTCGGTCGCGTAATAGACAATAATTAAGGCTATGTAACAAAAAAGTTATTGGTTCTTTATAATGCAGGAATATTGCATTTTATTACTATTCAATAATATTTTTTGTGAGGGTTCATATTTTGCATCAAAATATTTGTTCAGAGTGAAGCATTATTTACTATGGTCGCGTTTCAACCGTATACCAAAAATTGACGTTTTGTATGGATTGTACTATTACGACATTGCTCTGATGATTTTAAGTAGTAACAGCAAAAAAAATCAACAGCCCGGTTTGGACTATCGCATTGGATGAACGATGGTCGAAGCAGCAGTGAAAATTTTCCGTGTTTTTTCATTTTTAAAATGTCAAATGATTTGATAGGTTGAAATGACGAAGAAAATACATGTTGCGCGAGTTCCATTAGGATTATGATGTAATTTTCAATCAATCTTCAGATTAGCTCTTTTGGAGGTTTTGTACGTTTAGAATCTCCGCTCCGGTGAATGTCCAAAAAGAAATATTTGCGTCACGAGAAATATTGATCTCATTTTCCGACAATCTTCCGATTAGACCAGCGGATGATCCTGTGAAGTTTTATCACATTTTTTTACGTCCACGACTCTATAGTTTTACGTAGAATTTAAACCATTAACGAAACATACTTTTTCCGCCTCTTACGGGAAGAAACGCACTTTGACCACTAGTATTCTTATAGCGCCAGGACCCATACAGCATCAGGCTGATGCTGCACGATATAATATGCAAAAATACTTGCATAACATTTATATGTACGTCATTTGTATTTTGTATAAACATTATTTCAACTTCTGTTAAGGTATTTTAATGTACTATGAACATAACGAAAAATGGTAGAGAATATTTTGATGTTTGAATTAGCAAACGATATATCATTGGGGAAATCTGAAAAATATTACAATATATTAATTCAACGATGCTGAAGAGAAATCAATCATATTGGAAATTACTCGGCTCCTCTAGGGAAATTCAAATGAAAGTCTTTTTGTTTTCAGTATTATACATTTAGAATAATATTGTAAACTTACCGAGGTTTCCGGCTCCGCTCAGGTCAATGTCGACTTGGCAATTCACCAGAACAGAGCCCGGTAAAACGTGTTTCGAAACCTTCGCAGGGGCACAACAACTCACAAATGGTTTATATTTAGGAGTAAACCTTTAAGGATAGAATTAAAAAAAGCAGGAGGAGTTCCTCCTATTTAAATAAATATTTTTTTTTTTATTCCTAAGGTCCTAGCAGTTTCTAGGCTATCAATATCAGTCAGTCACGAAACTCTTTCATTATTTCATAATTTTTATGAAGTGTTTTTAGTGATGTAATTTTTAATACCAAAATTTATTACGACTAAAAAAGCCGGCCAATTGCGAGTCGAACTCGTACACGAAGGGTTCCGTACCATCGTACAAGGTTTAACACAAAAAATCTGGTTTTTGTATGGGAATTTGTATTATTTTATAATTTTAAATATTTTGTTTTAGCGGCAAAATAAATACATACTCTGTAAACATTTCATCTGCTTACCTATTACGGTTTATAAGATACAGCCTTATGACAGATGGACGGACGGACGGAGAGCAGAGGCTTAGTAATAGGGTTCCGTTGGCACCTTTTGGGTACAGAACCCTAAAAACGGTTTGCTACGGAAATTAAAATTACTCCCCAAATTAGATGAGGCAAAAAAGGTAAACTCATAGGCTATAGAAGAAGATAACGTTTATGACTACCCTAAGAGCTTGGCGACCGCTTTTAACAAAACGATGCCATTACACACCAGCCACTCGCCCGCGGCGGTCACACCCTCGAGTGTGGGGGGGCAGGGGGGAGCGGGGGAGCGCTGTCAACTGTCAGTGTCGTCGCCTGGCAGAAAATAACATGAACTTCAGCCCGGACTAATTAAAAATACATTCAAGTTTAAGCAAGAAACATTTCGGACTTGCAGATAGAAATGTTGCTTATTTTAATATGGTTGTCTTAAGATTTATAAAAAAAAAACATTTTTTTTTTGTGTCATAAATACTTTCAAACTGTTATCTACTACTTCGTTAAAGGGTCTTGGAAAAAATGAGCTCCCAAATTGATGCCATGGCATGTCAACTACACTACCCAGGTTTGACAATGGCTTACTGTAAGCTAGTTAATTTTCTCGGCAACGGCCGTAATTTTTTATTGCGTCGAATTTAAATCTGCATTTGAATTAATTTCATCGTATTCTATTTCATTGCATTTATATTGATATTAAAAAAAATTGTATGTGTAATGTAAACTACTCAAAATTGTGATCGGTGATATTGAAAATGGGGCAACTAAATTATTAATTATTTTATTAATGAAACTTGTATGTCGGCTCTCCTCGAACCGACAGATTAATAACGTGTCCAATTGTAAGTATCCTACCTATGGATAAAAATAAAATATAAAAAATAACTTTTTTCGTACCGAGGGTGTTCTTTAAGTACACAAAATATATTTTGAATTGATAATTTAAAATCATAGGCAAAAGGAGCGGACGTTTTTTTTTAATGAAAAACCGGTATGGGTGGCTGTGCTGAGGACCAAAGGTGCTCATAGAAAAGCCAAAAGCACCTCGCTTCGCGAAACCACGCTCAGCGAGGCGCCATGCCAGCGGATTTGCGGACTATGGTTGAGCTTATTCAAATGACGCTTGAAAACTCCCAGATTATAGGTACGAGGAAAGGCATCCGCCGGTAGGCAGTTCCATATCCTGGCGGGGCGGCAGAAAAAATAGTTTGAGAAACGGTTCATTCTTAAAAGTCTAATGTCAACCACAAGGGGGTGCTCTGATTCTGTGCGGCGGGTGCTCCGGATATAGGTAGGATGAGGAGGAATGAGGGATGCAAGTTCCATAGAGCAACGTCCATGGTAGTACCTGTAGAACAGACTGAGGGACCCCACAAACCGTCTGTGGCTAAGTGACTCCAAGCCAGCGGTGATTTGTGAGTTCCCAACAAGACGGACCGCTCGGCGCTGAATTAAGTCCAAGGATTCTGTGATTTATAAAGAAGAGGCTAAAAGCACGATGTTAATAAGAATAAATAGTATACTATGATCGTAAAATTTAAACGTATATTTACGCGGACTGTTTCACAACTACCGTCATTATATAAGCCCAAAGCACCAAATTTCCGTAGGAATTAGGTGTCATGCCAGGACCTTCCCTTTATGAGCACGGCTACACTGCATCTCAGTGCAATACGGACATTTTTTTACTACCGCGTCAACCATAGTTTCAACCAATGCGGTGGTACCAACCCGGGCGTGCTTAACTATACCATCTACTAGGTGAAGGGGACCTACAATTTTCCATGGGTTCTGAACCATGAAAAAGCTCGCATACGTAGCAAAATACACTTATCTAATGCTGAAAGAGAAAGAGTGCATGACCGGGGCGAGGATTTGAACCCATTACCTCCCTCATGAAAGACAAGTTCTTCAGCCCCTACACCACGAGCTGTACATATGCTTGAGCTGTAGGGTACATGAACATCTGGAGAAGCTTTCTGCAGGCAAAGACAATTTCACACATGACATGATCGCAATTCACGATTTAATGAGCCTTTCATGTTGTTACAGGTTCGTGGTTACTTCACATTTCATTAAACGCACTGATGCGTTAAATTCCTCCACGTGTACTGCGAAAGATCAAAAGACTCGACTTTTACGAAGCTCACAAATTTTAATTATAATTTCCATCCTATTCATATACTGTTTCCTTCATTGTCTACCCCGCGAGAAATATTAAAGAAAATTGGGTTATTAAAAAAATTAATAGCCGTTTGAATAAAATCATTCTTTTATATCTATGCATGCGTCGGTGCGCCTGATATGCTGTTATATACTAGCAGACGTGTGACCATCGCATCTCAATTGTTCGCAGACGATAGGCTTTTCTAAGATAGTCCTAATTTTGTGGTATTGCGCCGAGGGTAAGGTATTTCAGTGATTTGTGGTCATTCATAATTGCGTGAAAATGTGATCGGCATATTGTATTCCATCGTTCCTGACCAGTAGACTTTTTTTTTAGTAGACCGTTTACAGCAAACAAGATAAGAGAAAATCCGCTGCATTTTCTTGGGTAACCAAATAATGTATTAACAACCACAAAAAGTTATTAATGTCTAACATTTAAAACATCCTTGTGAAAAACGAATTAAAAACTCATTCACCTATCTTACAGGATTAGTTTGTGACTTAACTTAGTGTAGTTTCACCATCGAAACTTTAATAAATGAAATAAAAAAGAGACAGTTTTATGGCTTACGCGGGACATAACTTAATAAAGTCGAGCAGCCCGTCCTGCTCCTCATATGCGCGGTGAGCAGTCAAACTAAAAAATATAATATTTTATACAGGTGTATTATGCTGCTCTGAATGCGCGTACTACTGTTATTCTGTTATTCTGGAGACAAAAGCGGCTAACCATAAAAAAATAGAAATCTAAAAAAAAACGCAGTTCCCATACAATTCCTCGAAGACTCGAGACTAAAATTTATATTAACTGCGATTTTTGGTTTCGAAATAGGGTGAGTTTTCGAAATGTGTGTATGTGTGTCTATGTATGTGAATGCCTAGGATAAAGCCTTTATCGCCAATCTGCTAGAGAGTTCTCACGAATTACTTTTAGCGTTATTATCGTAAATATTTCAATTTCATAAAACGAATACTAAAGTTCGATACGTTGCTTGAGACTTGTTCGTTTCGAAAATATGTCAAATCACGACTAATTTCGTAAAAATAAAAGGCGCAAATGACGTCACGATCGCGACACCGCCTGCCGCGCTCAATACGTCACGCGCCAGCTGGCATCTCCCGATATGACATCGACACAGTCGACAACCAATGAGAAGTATATTATTTTCCAGTCTCATAAATTAAAAAGAAGAAATAAAAACATGTTTTTTTTCCCCTAAATACGATTAACATCATTAACAAAATTAAAGATACATATTAATGGATAAAAGCCAACTCAGCATTTGTACTCTAGTTGACTCTTGGTAGGTGAACTGCAGCGCTGATTTTACGCTGGTCCAGATACACTCACGACTTATATCTACTTTAAAGATCAACTGCTTATCGTCAGTAAGAAAATAACATTATAATTGAAGGTAAAACAAGAAAAAAACCGTATACACATCATATCTTTCTATGCTAGACAAAACACGTTAAGGAAAATAAACAAAGCTATATTCAAGAACTGTAATAATGAACACATGCATAATTAACCACACAGGACAATACATTATGTACACTATACAATTTTGCTTTGAATAGATAATTTGTGGGAGCAAACATAGTATAGATAGGATAGGAAAGTCTCCATTTTTTATAAAAGAATGAGCTAATAATAATTTCGCATTTATTAGTGATAATGACAATCCTGTTGGAGCCAGGAAAATGTAAGATTTTTTTGTACCAATATAACACAGTTTAACACCGTTAGCCACCAACTTTTACTTAAACGCAACTTTAATCCGTAAGCGACAACTTAACAATGAATGCGCGCTGCAAAGTAGCGTGCCTTAGGTTCCCATAACTACTCACAAGTGCTTAAGTGACGTCAACAGTCAAGAAATCCGACATTATATCGTCCGAATTCCTATCGTCTGGCTTATATGAAACGACATACTGTCGTCGCGTCATTGGACTACCGAGGTTGACTCGATTCCTATTTTTTTACCGTAAGATTTTTTTTCTATTTGTCAAACCCAAAAACGACTTTACTGGAAAATTTTCCCAGAAGGGCATAGTTTAAGGTGTCCCTTCCCGACGGGACTAACTCATTCGCGAGCACGGTACAAAACTGTGCTTTTGCTCTCTGGACCCTTCTATGTTTCAAAGAAAATGACAAGCTCCGTGATGAGGCGGATGCAACGTGTCCACTAAGCAGACAATGCGCATAGTGTTTGATTTGGTAAGATTTACGAAAGTTTTAATTACAAAACGACTTCTAGCTAAAAGTAAACCACGACCTCAATCAAATATCTAACAAAAACCAAATTGATTATAAATTTTCATGAAACAAAATTTCAGAAATGTCTAATGACTAATATTTTTAAGATGTATAGATTTTATCGTTGAGTAATCCACCTCCAAAATTATTGTTTAAAACACGCGAACAATTCGAACTTTCAGACCTTATAACTTAGGAACCAAACACAATTGTACAATGCCAACGGTCATCAGACATCTATTTCGAAAAAAAATTGGATCTCTGACAAGAAATATGGGCGCGATCTTCTTTCCCCGTTTGTATGGGGAGTTGAACGGGATGGGCCACCTTAAGGCAGCGGTATAAAAATATAGAAAATGTTAATAAAAGAAGCACATAGGTACTTCAATTGCTATGGGTAATTTTAAGAAACTTTTTTTACCTGACCAGTCAAATATTTAAAAGTTTTCTTACTGCTCTCTTGGGCTTACTTTGGCCTGTACATATGTCCAAGCAGCTTCAGTCATGTCGTATCACCCTCGAAGCATAGGTTGGGCAGCACGGGACCTTAGTGTCATAGTACTTAATAGCCAGTCTACTGGTTATGATGAGTACATATTCTTCTATACATATCCTACTAATTTCACAAAACATGTTACAATGAAGGCACGTTTTAGCATTTATACCAGTAAATAATAAATATTATTTAACAAAAACCCAACATCGCCACGGTTGTAATATCTGGCTTCGATCCGAGCACGGATATTCAGACTCAAGGTGACCAGACGTTCCTCATTCCGCCCAATGATGTGAAGAGCCCGTTGCTGTATCGTCTAGGTATTGCTAGAAAACCCAATACCACAAAAGTTATATAACTGTTATTTATGAGGTTTCCAGTGTGATGTCGTAAAAAAAATATTTTTTTCCGCTTACATTGCAAACGCAGGCTGAACCCTACGAGATTTATCAAAATAATGTACTAAGTATTGTACACATTGAAAAGGTCTACAGAAAACTCCGCGATGGTATATGTCTATCTCTTATGGATATCCCACAAGAATATTTTTTTGTCATTTACTTTTTATGACAAATAATGGCTAATTTTCGAAGCGATTTTAACCAATGCAGCATTAATCCTTATCCAATTAAATACCTTAAATACATTATTGATAATACAAATACACAAATACATTATTAATAATAATTAAATACATTATAATATACCTTAAATAATATAGATCTATATGGCCCTTTACAGCATATGATTTAAATGAATATTTTCGAAAATATTACAGATTTAAAAATTGCGAGCAATGCTTAAGCACTTTGGTGCATATGCCATCACTACCTACTGATTTTTTATTTTTGAAATTAAGGACGCATTTATTCACTTCTTTTGGGGTGATTGGCATTAAAAAAATACTAGAATTTTGTGTTATTTTTGGAAATTTATTTTGATTGGGCGTATTCTTTTTTAGTTCATGAATATTCAAGCCTCAGTGGCCCAGTGGCGCGACACTTCGGCGATCGCTCTCCGAAGTTAAGCAACGCTGGGTCCGGTCTGGTCTTGGATGGGTGACCATTCGACCGTTGAGAGAGGCTGGCCGTGGTTCGGATTCCACGTTAAGCTGTAGGTCCCCTTCCTTACTTACTAGGTGGTAGGTTTTATCCCGCCCGGGTAATACTCTCAATTATGTTAATTTTACTTATGTTACCTGTAGTTCTTTTTACTATAGTCCAAGCTGCTTTCGTTTTATTCCTGGAATTGATTACATGTGAAACATTATATAGCTTTTTTGCTTAAATGAATACTTTTTTTAAAAATTTATTATACATTTTATATTTGATTTTGATTTTTTGGTATTTCGTTCGTATGCTTTTTGAATAGAGCAATCTTTTAGTTTTTGAAGATACTTTAAAACCTCGAGTTAGTTAGAGTTTTTTTTTCCGTTGGTAAGTTACTTGGTAAGTAGGCTACCTTTTAGTTGCGAAAATTTAACTCAAAGGAGTGAAAAGGGGGCTGCGAAAATCATGCCGGCCGGCCAGGTGCTACTTCTGCCCGACGACGCACATGGTCATTCGAGTTTGATTATGTACATGGATCCTGTGAGTTGGGAACTGCTCTTCAATTGAGATCGCGATCTATTGATACACGCAGGTCTTTCGGGAGCTGTCTCCTCCCCGAGATTCTTGCTTGAATGGTAATAGTCGCCAATGACGCAGTCATTTCCGTTCGGAGTGGTTTTCCAAGTGGTGGACTGGCCTTATCTTGGTTGCCGAGCACAAATATTGGAACATGTATTTGTTCCAATGTTTCATTGTCCTGTATATACTATTTGACAAATGTATCGTTATCGGTGCACGATGCCGTACTGGGCCAACATGATTCGCTTCTAATGCCGGGGGCACGTCGGGAACAGTACAGTGCCCGACAACGCGATCACGAAGCGAATAATGAGGATTAGGTGCTGCACCTACCTCAAACTGCAGAATTTGTGTGAGAAAATTGTCAGTGCAGCACCTACACCTCATTTCGCGCTTCGTAATCGCATTGCCGGTGTTACTTCTGACACCCCAGCTCCTCGTAGTCATTGAATGCGAAGAGAAACCTCACTCTGTATATTCTAAAATACCATCAAAATTCAAATGAGCATATTTAGTAGCCCCTTTATTAAGTTAATGTTTATTTACATCTACACGAGTATATTATTTCAAAAGGCGTACTTTTTTGAAGCGAGCATATTTAGGTATTCAGGCTGCGAGAAAGATTCATATTTTTGTTTTGCTTTCATGTAAATCTTGACATTTGTATTGTGGTCACGTTTTGAAGTCTCCGTTAAGGGTTCTGTGCGTAATTATTCCTGGAACATTATTTCATTTCAACCACAACTCGGATTCAACATTCTCGACTCTAATGATATCGACGTGAGACTTGTTCTTAGCTAATTAATATTCTGTTTTTTTATAATATGTTATAATATTAATGTTTGATGTTTAATGTATGTATTTATTTTAGAAAAATATTTCGAAAGATTAAAATATGTTCATGTTTGCCCTATCTATTAAACTTTGATTACAATAACAATATGTCAAACTCTTAGAATCAATGAGACTTACCTTTTAATTGTAGCTGATGGTTTAACTTTTCTCTGGGTGAATTGTAAAAATAATCTTACCTGAAAAGAAAAATAAACAGTTTATTAATGAGTATATTCAATAAAAGGCTTAAAATTGGCGAGCTAATGAAGATAAGTGGCATGGGGTCGTTATCGCGTATGGACAAAGTGTACATACATATAATCGTAGGGAAAGCCGGCCGCGCGTCGTGTGCCACAAAGTCCAAAGAACGCCACCGCGCGCGAATGTGCTCAAAGTTCGCCAAGTCAGTCCCCGCCCACACAGACACTCCAATACGTCTGCGACTTTGCATGCGTGTGGCATGTGTGTTACATAAGTTGGCATAAGTTGTCCGTCCGTCCGTCCGTCCGTCCGTCCGTCCGTCCGTCCGTCCGTCCGTCCGTCCGTCCGTCCGTCCGTCCGTCTGTCCGTCTGTCACAGGGCTGTATCTCATGAACCGTAATAGGTAGGCAGCTGAAAATTTCACAGATTGTGTATTTATTTTGCCGCTATAACAACAAATAGGTAAAATAAAAAAATAATAAAAAATAAAGGTGGGTCCCATACAAAAAACGTGATTTTTGTGTTAAATCTTGTACGATGGTACGGAACCCTTCGTGTGCGAGTCCGACTCGCACTTGGCCGGTTTTTAATGATATTGGGTGCGTATTAGGGCAAATCAAGGATGGATGTATGATATCGTACGTGACGTGTCGTTCTACTAATATTCTAGGGCGACTCGATGTTGCAATGGAATAAAAAAGGTATGTGTGAGTTATTAACGATTTTAAAGGCCCATCTATGATATATGACATCGTTAAAATATCCGCTACGGCTTATCACGGTGGTACGGAGAGGTCCAGTTTGCAAGGACCCTGGCGCATACCCCGCGTTTTTAATGTGTGCTTTCCATCTTATAATCTCACATCTTGGACCATGATCTTAAACGCCGATTGTTAAGCAGCACATGCGAAGTGAGATAATTTTAAAGAATGAACCAATTAATTAAAATACAGTTGCTAGATAAGTAGCCACATTAAAACACGTTGTTTTTCAATTTGAGAGAGTGCGGCTGCAGAAAATTAAATTGGAACAAATAAAAAAGTTTTTGCGTGTTTTAATGTAGTATGTAAGCTGTGGTAGGTCATAGGAGTATCATCAACCGTGAAGCAAGAACACATTAATCAAAAAGCTCCGTGAAAATAACTACTTTATGGATATACTGCAAGGCATACCATTCGCGGATATTGCGTCTTGCAATTTCGCTACCAGCTGTATATCCATAATTTAGAATTCTCCTACAGTACCTCCTCTCTTAATCAATGCGTGCAGAAGGAATCAACGCTTGCAATTATCTCCAGGGCGGAATCTTCAAATGACAATCCGCAAAAATCTAAAAACTATATAAAAAAATCGAAGGAGGAAAACTCCGATAGTTACACATGAAGTGTTATATTTCCTGGCTGTATTCCAGAGAGTAAGGAAGGACGAGTTACGAATTTGCTAACTACTGATGTTTTCGAGTTCCAACGACACGTAATAACACGTAAGAACGTCACAGGAGCTAATTTGGTACAGCAAGCATTCGAAGTTACGCGTTTCTTGCCAGTTCTTGGCAGTGGTTGCCTATGGAAGATAAATAAACAACAACAATTAAAAACATTAAATTTACAATTCAGTTTCACCCATCAGCTTTGGAATACGAACCATGTTTCCCTACGTGATCATGTGCTCCATCAAAACTTTTCAGAACTAATCCAAACAGCGTTTCACGAACGACTTTCGCGATAAGTCTTTTATCGCGCCTCGTTGTGGCAACATCTCCCGCGCCCAACGCTGCGGCGGAATGGCCCGCAATTTGCCGAAATTGTTGTGAATATTTCGCTTTGATATCTGCCGAGAGGGCGCGTGCGTCGAATGGGAATTACTGAAAAGTTTTATCGTGTAGAAAAAACCTCTTTAGCAGTCTGGATCCCTGGACCTCTAGATGTGGACGCTAGATACGACGCTTGAGATTCGATCTTAATCGACGCACGTATAAAGCACATGTACCGACATGTGTATCTATGATTTAAGGATAAGCGGCGCCATCTAAATAGCAATAGGGTTTGACATGAGGAGATATACATATTCGTTTTGGAGAATTCAAACCTGCGATTTAGATGTCAGTCTCGGTAACCGTGGTGAAGCACCTCTCGCGGTCGGGTTCTGGATGGGTGACCATTTTCAACCGTCGATGATGGCCGTGGTTCAGATTCCAAGTAAAACCGTAGGAATAAACTTACTATGTGGTAGAGTTAATCCCGCCCGGGTTCGTACCATCGCATTTAATGAACGTAGGTCGAAGCGGCAATTAAATCTGTCCGTGTTCAATGTAGCCGAACAATATAAGGTAGGTCCTGGCATGTCACCAAGTTCCCATGTGGTGTGTTAGGCTAATATCTGACGGTCAATATGGTAATAGTATGTTTAGCTATCCATGTCAAGTTACATAAAAAAGATTGCTGTTCTAACAGGGTACGTTTCCGTATCTGGGTAGGTCAGTTACTTAAAGCAACTACAACCGGAGACCTATTATTATGATAATGAGACCAACATACCACATGGGAACTAACTCACATGCCAGGACCTTCATTATATCTCATGGCTGTATTGAATTGGTGTGATATTGCCACATCCAACTTCGTTCTTTCAATGCCAGGTACCAACCCAGACAGTATTAACACTTCCACCTAATGCTTTTCCTGGGTGGAAGCATTAATACTATGTGGTTGTAGCTTTACATTGAATCCGTACCACGAATGACAATTCTCTGAGTGGCGTCTTACGACAGTCCAAAGGGCCCACTAGCTTTATTCGTACGTATCAGAACCTATACATTAGTTAATCTCACTATGTCTGCTTTGAATACTGCCCCAGACGCTTGTCCAGACGAAACAACGTTCTGCTCATTTTCAAACTCTGATTACAAAGTTTGAACCTAGATGTCTCTACCGTCCGTCCGACAATCCATTTCGAGTTCTTGATTTGTTACCAAATTCGTTTTCGTAGGAACAAAATAGTTCCTAATACCTTCAAAAAAATCACTGAAACAAATCCACTGAAACAATGCTTGGAAAAAAAATGAATGATCTGTTTTATTTGCAAGCCCAAATGGATTACGAAAAGGCGGAAATTAATGCCATACGGCATTCTCTGACAATCAACCTAAATGAAGTAGGAGAGGTGAGACAGGACAGGCAAAAGGAATGCAAAAACTAATTAAAGGAAATATTTATTCACTTTAAAAGCGTAAATAAGAAACGCTCACAAATTTTTAAAATAATGGAACGTAACATTTCTTATAATTCAGATAACACATATATACCATTATTTTTATGAATAAACTTTTTTATTTAACTGGGATGGCTAATACACACCGTCATAATATTAGCCCAACATACCGTATTATTGACGGAATTAGGTGCCATGCCAGGAGCTTTCTATTATGAGCATGACTACGTTAAAATGAATGGAATACACAGACACCTTTTTATAGCCGTTTCATACAGCTCAGTACGTTACACTAGTCGGTAATCGAGGGAAATGCGGTCGATTTTTTCCCGACTTCCCTCCTTTTTCATCTCGTTGCTCACCTCTCAGCATACGACGATGCAAACAGCATCTAAATTTTGTCTGTAATAGAGTTGCGACATCAAGTGCGTCGGCGGAAAGCAGTGGTTCCGTACCGCTGAAGGCCGGGAGGACTGGAGGAAAATTGGAGAGGCGTATGTCCAGCAGTGGACGCAAACACGCTGACTGACTGACTGACTGAGAGTTAATACTTGTAAAAAAAAGGTTGTAAAGAACTTAAACAAAAATAACAAAGAAATACCTAAGGACGTAACAACATGTGATACATTTCATTATTCGTAGCTCTTTTGGTTTTTAAGCTTACCCTAATGTTGATGGTGAATAACATTAAACAAACTTACCAGTTTATGAAGGAATTACTTTTGGTAAATTATGTTTTACAGCCACCAAAGTTAGCTTAGCAGAAACACAGAAGCTCGTTAAATAGGGTAGAAAGTGAAAACATTAGGTAGTTAGGGTAATATATTTATTTCAGTAACGCGTCGAGTCCTTGTTAGATAAGAAAGCAATTAATTATCGAATTAGGGTTTCGTAAATCTCACTTTCTCCGCTGCCCGTGCCGCCCTGCGCACGCGCTATAAATCCGTGTCCACGCGTGACCCCGGACAGCAATGTGTCACGTTACCCTCTCCCCCCCCCCGCCGCCCAACCTCCCGCCGCCCCGCCGCCCGTCGTCGACGCCTCCCCGCAGAGAGGCGCTAATACAATTTGTTCTGATTTAAGATGGCTAATATCAGCGAGGTATGCGATATAACATCTAAAGCATTCCCAAGCGAGGAAGGAATGGAACGGATGAGATGTACGCACGCTCACTATGCGGTGATTATTCACAAGGCAACATAACGAGTAAATGTGTATGTATATGATCACCTGATTGTTAGAAACGTCGTAGAAAACAAGTGAAATTCATAGCAAGGAAACTTATGAGTTTCAGAATATTTCTCATACGGTATTTCAATTGACATTCTATCATATATATCTATGAACTAAATGGTCTTAAAGCACATTTTGTGGCACGCTTCCTTTTTCTTCAGTGGTCACAAGCAACGAAAGCCAAGTCGACTTTTCGTGAAAGAATATCGAGGGTGTAAAAGCTGTAAAATCATTAGGTTCCATGAACTCTCCACGTGGTGATATTCTGGGCCACATAAATAACTGTACCGTAAACTCTGCCGCCTAAAATATATATAGATACATAGATGGAATAGTGAAAATAGTTGTTTGCAAATAAAACAGGTCCATTAAGTTGTTGGAGCGCCGCGCGCTGCCCTCAGAGGGTGCGACGACGCCTTTCACACACATACATCGACTTTAATTAAGTCTACTTAAGAATTTAAAGACATACAGAGTCAACTGACGGATGAGACCAAAATCGTTTCATACAATATGTATTGAAATTAATTTTTTACTCAAAACAATTTCTAAATCCCTGAGTAGTTTCAAAATAATGATCTGACGTTATTTTGAAGTATTAAGGAAAAGTTAATAAATGTAATCGAGACAGAATAATTGGGAAATCTCTTATTTATTACCAAAAAAGGGTTTTTGTCAGGGTTTTTTACTCCTGTTCACTAAATAATCTGTAAATGCACAGGTCACCATGCTTTCTTTAAGGAAAACATTCCATATTCCATGAGCGTGACCCCAATGTATTGATAACGATTTCAGAAGTTGTCTCATTGGGCAGATGTGTTCTATCTCCCTCTACCTCGCGGTAGTGGTACTTGAGTTGACGTCTCATTTCCACGCTTTGTTCGTCTTCTAATCAAAGTGCACTATGCTAGGTCTATGAGTCTTCCGACCCCGAGCGCTGCTTCTAGCATAGAAAAATGTGCTGCTTTCAATAAGGTGTGTAAGAGAGTATGTACAAATACTTCTACATATCGCGGCTGCTGGCTAGAGCCAAAATCCGTCGTGGTACACCTGTGCAGTAGTACATTTATAGTTGCTTCGAGGTATAGATTGAGTTGCGCAGAGGGCTAGGCGGGGGAGGAACGGGATGACTTCAGTTATTTGAGAGTCTCATCGTTATGAAAATGGTTACGTTTATCGTACTAAAATACCCGCATCCGTCACCGTAGAAACAGCATCGAATTGAATTCAGATAGAAGCTGCCTAATCGAAACACGGTGCCCCGTCGGGTCGTCAGCAAAAATAATCGATGTATACCGTGTCGCTGTGTCGTGTGAATCCCGCGCAAATGCTCTGAACTAATGGCTACACGGCCGGGCGCTCGCGCGACGATCTGTCTTTTGTGACGTCACGCGGCATCCGCCTGCATTTGCCGCCTCTTGGACGTCCGGCGGCGTCCGGCGTCCTCCGAACACTCTGGAGTGCTTGGGCTTACGAAATATATGAAGCTCTCATTCTGGATTAGCCGAACACTGTTGGAGATTGCTGATTGACTTAGAAAATGAATTGTTCGCCATATATTTTCAACAATAATATGTGTGTAGTTTTGGGATCTATTTTCATCAACAGACATGGAAATATAATTTTCTCTTGAAGAAATGTGATTGGCTATCGCGTATTTTCTTGATTGTATCACTTTATGCAGTCAGCAGATTTAATGATGAGTACGCGACTTTTTTCCTTTTTAAATATCCCTTCAGATTTTTCCAGTACGACATTCCGTACTTGACCGACCACTTTTGCCTTAAACGACAAACAACTGTAGGGCACCGAAGTGATTGCAACGATGAGATTAACATTTTATAAAACGTGGTTTTTATCATGTATTTTTTGCATTATCACGAAATGGAAAAGTGTTGAAAACTCATCGGAAAGTGAGTTTAAAATCTATTACAAAATGTGTTCGAATAGTCAGTTGAACAAATAAATAAATAGACCGAGATGAGATATTAAGTTCGTAAAAGGAAGTTTAAAGAATGATTTCATTTTTCATTGCATATACAGGGTATCAGACAGGTATCGTCCAAAACGTAATCCAGGTATTTCTAGGCCTAATGGAAACCTTTTTTGTTATACGACTTAAAAAATATTCGCACTCCCTAAATATGCACACAAATTGTATGAACGACAACGAAGTTTTTAAGTCATACAAGAAAATGTTATCTACCTTTTTTGCTCCTGTATAAGTCTTTTTCGCTCCTACACAGCCTGAATAAGCTTTTGGTAGTCAAACCACACTATTTAACGTATAATATAACTTGAGAAAAACGCGGTTTCGATCTACCTACAATTACATAGCTTGATTCGTTCCATTCATGATTAATGACTTATCATCGCACTAAAGAAATATGAGAGAAGCGGAGAAGAACTGTGGACTAAATTCAATAAAGACGAAATACAGACATGTTCTTTCCATTTGAACCCAAACTGTTGTACCGAAACTCCGTTGTTGCGCAGTCCGAAAACTTTTCTATTTAACTGTTCGGGGCAGATTGAATCGCACTAGTTCCGAGTTGACAGCGCAGTGCGGGGCGGTGCGGGACGGTGCGGGACGGTGCGGGCGGTGCCGACACTGCTGCACAGTTCAACAAGCTGATTACAAGTTTTGCAGTGAATCGAACATGGTCGATGATTGCAATTGGTTGTAAAGTGGATAGACCGTCAAACAATTACTTTAATTTGCATTAGTAGTGTGCATCCAAAACCCAACGCCAATTTTATCACGGTGCCCGGTCCTCAGCAAACATTGAACAAAACTTAAGTTTTAGCGAAAATAAGTAAAAGTGATTAAACCCTTTGTTAAAGATGTTGTGTAGGAATTACATATGTTGTATCTAAGAATAAGATTTATTAAAAACTGTGTTATGGTTACAAGTTATGTAGACTTTTGAAATAGGAAGAAAAATCTTAGGAAGGAATCTTGAAATGATACGAAACACGCTTATGAAAGAACCACCTTGTTTCCTGATACGTTCAGTAAGGTTAGGTTAGTTTCGTTTATATGAGGTAACGTTGGGTAAGGTTTGGTTAACTGAGGTCAACTAATTAAGAATATTTAGTTAAGTAATATCACGACGGCTCCCCATATGTTGTGCCGTGAAATCATATCGTGAATGCATGCCAAAAGTCGTGCCTCCCTACATTAACGGGTCGCACATTCGTCGAAAACATACCGGAAAATGGATGTAGAAGCTGCTGGGTACATTTTGTTTGCTTGGCAACATAAAACTATGTGCTCCTACTAAATAAGAATATCATTGAAGAACCGGCCAAGTGCGAGTCAGACTCGCATACGAAGGGTTCCGTACCGTAGTACAAGATTTAACACAAAAAAATCACGATAGGTGACTGAAATATTTACATCCGTCCGTACGCTTCTGTAGACAGGATTAAACTGGCATGGCGCGCCGTGAGCACCTCGAGAATGAGACGCGAACCCTTTGTCGCGGGACAAAATACGGACTGCGATCGAGGAACATTCCTGAATACGCGTGAACCCCGCGAGAACTACGTTCACGTTCACGGCTGTTCGCGGCATAAATGTAGAACCGACAATTCAGACATTTAAATTTTCCTGCGATATATATTTTCAATTCCATTTTGTAAAATATTATATATTTGCTTAGGTTAAATACTACAAGAATAATATTATGTAGCAACTTAATCGACTAAAATGTCATTAAACTGAGAAGAGAAATGAAAAGTCAATTATTTTTTAAATTTAAATGGAAAATAATCAAACAACTTTTTATCGGGTGGTTTTCACAAACGAATTTACAAAATCTTTGCGCTTTTTGTTTTAGAACTGTAAGTAAGTAGGTGTGTACACATTTCTTGGAACAAGACTCCAACAACAAAACGTGAATTTGTAACGATAATAAAATTGAGCGGAACAAACCCGAAGAAAGAAATAATAGCATTTTGAGTAAATTAAAAACATTGAAACAAAGAAAATGCGTAGGATGGTTTAATGTACTAATAATGTCTAACAATAACCCAAAGTTTTTAGCGAACGAAATTTAGTTTTCTAACAATTACTTTTATAAAACAAATACCGATACGTTTTTGGATTCCTTTGTTATCGACTTCTATGCCTGTAGATATAATAAATTGCAAAATAATTTAGGATTGGTTAGTTTCCGAAAGATGAATCGGCCTTTAAATGGTGAAAACATGTTTGTATTTGTAACATGTATTTTATTGTAAGAAAACACAGTTATTGAGATTCTCGAACAGGCCTTCGTTATGTATGTTAATTCTGAAGGATTCTATCGGATGAAATAAATGTATTTCCACGGAAAACCGATTCGTTGATAATGTCAGACAAAGTCTCGGATCTAGATTAGCAGGAATCTGATTCACCAAGATTGAAAAGCTTGAATTAATTTATGCTCCGTTGTACATTTGGACAGCAAAAATATTATTTACAAATATTATTAATATACCTCCGCCGCCATCCAGTAAAATTATCAACCTGTAATATTATTAAAAGAAACACATCCTTTACCATTTCTGTTTAGTAACAAAAGGTTAGCAATTTTTTAAAACAATAAAAGGGACAATTAAGTAGTTACTGTTGCTCATTTATTGCATAGTGACGATTCTATGAAAGTAAATATGTCCCTCAAAACTCATTTATGCATTACCATTTGCATTTTTTCCCGGATGTTTGAGAGAACATGCTCAACGGTTTCAAATCGCTAGAATGGAATTATCAAGTTTTTTGGGACTAGCATTATACGAGGAGAGTTTGTTGCAGTTTTGCGAGAGAGATAGAATAAAAAAAAAACGTTAAAACTCTTCATTTAACTTTTTTTATCCGACTATAATATTTTTTTTGTCTTGTAAATATTTCAAAAGTTTGTCGTCCTGGTGTTTTCAATATTTTTCCCAAAATAACAATTCATTAAAAAACTATCTTGAAACTATTGTAATTTGTTATCATATACTATTGCAATTACAGCCAATTTAGAAATAAACGTTTTTTATACATACATTGGTATAACCTACATATTTTTATCGCTTGTAAATAGCAAATGCAGAATCATAATATTCAATATGCATAAAAAATATTTTAAAACAGATTATTTTCATTAAAGGTTAATTCGTTTTGAGCCTGACCGTACCGTATGACGTCACGCAGTGCTCGCTCGTTTATTTCGCCTGAATATTTCAAGCCGTAATTACGACATCTTTTCAGCTCCAACCTCACGAAGGTTAGGCTAGTCTGCAGCAGCTCGAGCCGACATTCGCTTTATTTACTCTTTTATATTATAGCCTCGCATGGTAACAGTACAGTGAAGTGGAGTAAATAGATACTAATGAGACCGTAATTATATTTTCTTGTAAATATTATTTTTGTATTGTATTGTTTATGCATCATCCATAGATATTAAACTGCACTCGGATTTGTCATATTTTAACATTAGCCAGTTCAGCAAAACACAACATAGCGGAGAAGAACTGGCAAGAAACTCCGTGGTTTTTTTAAACGTCCACTTAGTCTAAATTTACAAAAGCATTATTTTTTTTTAAAAAACACTGTTCAAACACAAAATTAACATAAATTCACGAAAGTCAACTAAGGGTGTCCCAGAAGTAAAGATACTTTTCTCAAAATCAAAGTGGCCACAGGAAAAGTTTTTACAGATAAAATAAATGTTTGTCATGGTAACCATACATAACTAATCTGTCAAAATAGGCGGGTTTTAAAACAGTCTTGCATTTTATTTTTAATTAATGGAGCCGATCAAAAATTATTTTCAAATATAGTTATTCAATACTATTTGTTTCATGAGAAATCTGAGATAGAGCATCATATTTTTGTAGCGGGAGCAAGAAGAATTAGTATGTACCGAATAATAAAACGTCACGAAGAAACGGAAGAGGCCGATTTCAAAAAGACTCCGTGAAGACTAAGTCCAATATCTACATGAAGAAATATAAGCCGAGTAAAAAAGGTTTTTGAACAGGCATCTACAACATCGGTGAGAGTTGCAACGGATAAACTAAAAATGTCCAAGTCCAGTGTATCTAGAATTAACTGCAAAGATATGGGCTTAAAAGCTTTTGAAAAATCAGCCGCTCCCAAATATGTCAAAGCTAGTCAGGTGCGTGTCAAGCGAGGTTGCTATATATATATGATAAGAGATACATATGTACCGGTTGACGCGAGCGGTGTTCCTGGGAAACAATATTTCCATACAACCCGTCGTGATGTTGTTGATTATAGCGAAAAAATCATTTCAATTGCTAAGTTTAAAAAGTTTGGCACCCTATATGAACGAAAACAGCAATGTTTCCGAACCCTATTATCATACAGGGTCTATGAACTCCCAGATTTACCTTAGAGAGTGCATTATCATATTGCAATACCTTTCATAGACAAGCATTATTGTAGAGTATGTGTTTTGTTTTGGACCCATTAGGCTTCATGCCATTACGAGTTTAAAGTTACTCAGTATTTACAGACTGCGGGTTTAGAGTTCTCAACTAGACAAAAAAATGCCCCAAAGTTCTTCAAGCTCGAGGTATTGAAATGTTTTAGGACCTGTGTAAAAGAGTGCCTAAAGTACACATATACACCACAAACATTGACATCTTTCAAAAACGAATGGACTAGATTGGCCAAAAGAGTAACGGCTACACCTGGAAAAGCGGCCATGACGCGTGCTGCGATTAATTTCAGAAAAACTGAATACAAAGGTATCGCTGGAGCAAATATGATAAATATATTAGAAATAAATTAGTTTTCCTTCCATTTACATACCAAATTCATATGATAACGGATTTTTTAATAAAATATTGTTAACACTAGTTTGTCTCTTTACTTCTGGGACACCCCATTACTCATGCCGTATGCAACAATTCATGACAAATTTCAGTTACTAACATGGTGCCTATTGGAGCCGGCCAGTCCACACAAACAGCACCCGTTCACAAGCATCACGCCGGGTACAGCCATAACCTCCCTAGACCATATTTTTAGGGAAAGAGGTAACACGAACCAAGCGTCACCGTAAGCAAGGACCTTAAGGTGGCCCAACCCGGCGGGCCTAACTCATTCGCGGGCTCGGTACAAAACCGTGCTGTTGCGCTCTGGGAACTTCTCTGTTTCAAAGAATAAGACAGGCTCCGTTATGAGGAAGATGCAACATGTCCACAAAAAAGACAATGTGCATAGTGTATGATTTGGTAAGATTTACGAAAATTTTAATTTCAAAACGACTTATAGCTAAAAGTAAACCACGACCGCTGTAGTCAAAAATCTAACAAAAACCAAATAGATCATAAATCTTGATTAAATAAGCTATGTCTGATGACTAATCTTTTTACGATGTTCTTACTTTATCATTGCGTAATCCACCTCCAAAGTTATTATATAAAACGCACGAAATATTCGAACTTTCGGACCTTATAACTTAGAAACCAAACACAATTATACAATGCCAATACTCATCAGACATCTAGTTCGATCAAATAAAGCTATTTTGAGCAAAATTTTGGATCTCTGACAAGAAATATGGGCGTGATCTTCTTTCCCCTTTTGTATGGGGAGATGAGCGGGATGGGCCACCTTAAAGCGACACACTGCTCCAGTGGCAACAAAAAATATTTTATCAACTCAACATTATTTTGTATTAATTTAAAGAGGTGTGTGCGCCCATGTAGATGACGCCACAGTCGTTCATAGCTATTTCTGCTGTAATGCCCCAAACATAGAAAGTTAATAATTATTACTATATTGGCGAGCACACTACGCAGTTATGTACTTAATATAATGCAACAATTTTTAAATAAGCCTCCTTGGCTTCGCTGTAGTCGGGTAAAAATACTATAATTTGCAAGATAATTATGAGGTATAGTGCAAACATTAGCTAATCATTATAAGTGGCAACTTTTTTATTTTTGTAATTCTTTAATGAGATTCGATAAATATAAACTACAGTTATAGTTCGTAACATCCTATGTTTGGGGAATTAAAACAGAAATAACTACGAACGACTGTGGTGCTATCTACTTTGATGCACACACCCCCTTAAATATTAACAGATTAGCTACAATACCTGCCTGCGCCTGGGTCGGCTTAGTTTTAGATAGTGGGTGTACTGAATTTCAATCAGGATTAAAATTACCCTTGTCCTAAATTTACATTCTGCGTAATTTCATTAAAGTCGGTTAGGTTCCGTTGGTGTTTAAGCCGTAAACATGTACCTAGCAAACAGACAGACACTTAATTTTGCAGACAAACCACGTCTATAAGAAGCATCTAATCAATCAACTTGATTGCCATGGTTATAGTTGAATGTTTAGTGGGTAATATCGAACGAAACTTGGCCAACACGTTCAGCATTTTGTGGTATTAATATCTATGTCACACACAATTGAATAATTTGGATATAAAATTTGTTTTGACTAGAAAAAAACAAATATTTGGGTGAAGCTAAATAAAATCGTACAAATTAACTAACCATAATTGACTTGTGACACACGATAGAAACTTAGAACATTTAGATAAATTATATATTACCTCAAGAAAAACTTCATAGTCGGACGGAATAATATTCATCACACTACTTCCCGTGTAACTCCCATCCACCAAACGCGTGATAAGGAACATAGTTTCAATTATCAAGAATACAAGTTTCTATCAACCATATCGTAACCCGTACGGTAGTGTCCGGTTGGTACACTGCCGAGCACTATTATTAGGGCCTGGGCCGGTGAGATTAGCGAACGAGGTCGTGACTTAATTCCGAGCGTGTACTCGTCCGTTCCGCTGAAGGATAATCGCCGATATGGTACCTAGAGCGACTCTATACCCCCCGCTTCAAGGAGCAATATCCAATAGAGCAATTAGAATTTATTGAAATCGTATTGGAATATCGTGGCGCTGTCAGATAAGCGGATTGAGTTTCGGGTTTAAGGGTCGCGTGAAGGAGAGAAGCAATGGTAGTTCTTGGAACGATGTGAGTAATTTAATTTTGGTGTTTTCGGATAGCTCGTGGTGAGGATCTCTCTAGAATGTATTTATTTATTTATTTATTTATTTATTTATTTATGGAGAAAAAACAGAAATAGACCAAATGACAGTAAAAAAGAAATGTAACAAATTTAACAATAGCCTATATCCTAAATATTTCTCACTAAAACACAGGTAACAGATTATATAGTTTAGATGACATTACTACGGTAAGTAATTAAAAAACACATGAGAGTAAGTTAATACATAGAAAAAAAACATAAAAACACAGATTAAGTTACATATAAAGTGAAGTGTTACACACAGAACAAACAATGACATTGTATAGCAGGAGTTTCTGTTAGGTTACATATTTAACTTTAACACGTTTCTTAAATTTAGCGATGGAATCGTTAAAAATATCATATTCGTCTTGCCCTTCATTGTAAATTTTACACATTCTATACACTGGGTTCCGTTGACCAGCCTTTGTTCTTGTTCTACTGAGATGGAAGAGAGCATTCGATCGTGTCGTATATGAAGGAACTCTAATTGAAATTAGATTTAGGAGTGGCGTGCATTTTATTATATTATTGAATATTTTATATAATGTTATTAAGTCGAAAACGTTTCGTCTGCATGACAGACGCTCGATTTTGTAGTAATTGAGCATATTTTGGTAACTACGACGAGGACCTCGCATTCGAAAACTGAGGGCTCGAAGAAACTTTTTTTGTATGCTCTCGATACTATCACTGTAGATTGCGTAGTAAGGAGACCAGACCGATGAGCAATATTCCAATTGTGATCTAACCAAAGTAAAGTAAAGAAGACGGTATGTTTCTGGACGTCGAAAAGGCTTGGAGACTCTGAGAATGAAACCGAGCATGCGGTGTGCTTTATTAACTATGTTTTCCACGTGGACATCAAAGTGAAGCTTTGAATCGAATTGCACTCCCAAGTCTCGTATATTATTGACGCATTCTAGTTTACAATTATCAATACAGTAATCGAACTTTGTTATTCTACGATTCTTCGTGAATGTTATGGCTTTACATTTTTGAAGGGACAGAGACATCTTATTTAGATCACAATAAGATTTAAATCGATCTAGATCCTCTTGCAATAGCAAGCAGTCATTCACATTTCGTACTACCGAGAACAGTTTTATGTCGTCAGCATACATTAAAAAACGGCAATTTATAAAACAGTTTGTAACATCATTTATAAAAAGTATAAATAATAGGGGCCCCAAAATTGAGCCTTGTGGCACACCCGATGAAATATTTTCCCATGTCGATATGAATCCTTTGATTGTGACTGCTTGTTGTCTGTTCCTTAAGTAAGAAGCAAACCACCTTAGCAAATTGCCTCTGATACCGTTAAATGCAATTTTTTTAAGGAGTATGAGGTGGTCTACTTTATCGAATGCTTTTTTTAAGTCACAATATATTGCGTCAACTTGGTCGCCATTATCCATACATGTAAAAAGAAAATTTGAAAATAATAGAAGATTACTACTGGTGGATTTACCTTGCACAAATCCGTGTTGCTGCTTACTGATATGTGATGCAAGTAATGGGTAAATATGATTGTGTACTAAACGTTCCAGTAGCTTAGGTATAGCGGAGAGGATCGAGATTGGTCTGTAGTTTTCCACTTTATTACGAGTGTCACTTTTATGAATCGGTACGATAAAAGCTTTTTTCCATATAAGTGGAAACACTCCCTCCTCAAAACATTTATTAAATAAGGTCGTCAGGGGTCCAGATATTGATGAAACAGTATGCCTGAGAAAAAGTACGGGTATCTTGTCTGGCCCTGCTCCCTTTCTAGCATCGAGATTATTCAGAGCCTTATCGACCTCTTCAATTGACAGGTGTATGTTAGAAATGAGAGCAGTACCTATTTGATTTTCGCTAAGGTGTAAATTCACCACATCATAGTCACTATCTCCGGAAGCTGGCTCAAAAGTTGACTTGAAATACGTAGAAAACATGTTGCATATTTCGGATGCGTCATCAGAATGGCGGTTCTGAAAAGACATATAAACTGGATAACCGTCGGTTGTCCTCAGTGACGAAACGTATGTCCAGAAACTTTTTATGTTATCTTGCAATGAATCCTCGACTTTACCAAAAAAGGAACAGTAGCATAGGTTTGCGAGTTTCTTATGACACTTTCTCAGAAAGGAAAATTCTCTATAATCAGCAAGATTTTTATAAATCTTCCACTTACGCCAAACTTTATGTTTTTTCCTTTCTAATTTAATAAGTTTAGGAGTGTACCACACGGGAAATTTGTCATTTTTTTGCGATGTCTCAGGGACCAAGTCGACAACAATAGCATTGATAATATTATAGAAACGTTCGACACATTCTTCTGCTGCACAATTTAAGAACTCATGGTTCCAATTTATGTTATTGATAGCGTTATTTATTGCTTCGTAATTACCTTTGCTAAAATTAAGTTTTCTCTCGTTGCCTGAGTTTATGTTCAGTTGTGGTGAAACGGTAACATCAAATTGCAAAGCGGGGTGATGCCTATCTTCGGGAAGCAGTAAGTTTAATTGTAGGGGTCTAGTCACAGTTACGGCACGAGTGCAAAATACAAGGTCAAGAAACTTGGCGTTACTGTTAGGTATACTATTGTATTGGTTCAGATTTACATACGCTGTAGAATGTAAAAGAGGTCTTGCACAGCCAGACGTACCACCCTGGGCAACACCATAACTGGAAATGTCAGTAAAATGCCAGTTTAAAGTGGGTATGTTCAAGTCACCCACAACGCAGTAAGTGCAACTTGCATTGGACGCAAAGATGTGCTCTAAATTATTGCAAAAAGTTTTATAAGATGTAAGCGGACTAGACGGAGGGATATAAACAGCACATATGAATAGGGGATTAAAGTTCGTTCCGATACTTACATAAACTTCCTCAATCGTGGAAGTTTCGTAGTCATCCCGGCGATTCGAGTTATGCTCCTTGCGGACAGCTACGAGAACTCCTCCGCCGTCCTTCTTTCCCGTTCGATCGCTATCCCTGTCTCGGCGGTATACTATATAACGGTCATCAAACAACTCTGACGTGTAAATGCTAGGTTTAAGCCAAGTTTCGGTCAAAACAATAACGTCGTATTCATTAGATAAAATGTTCATGTATAATTCCTTCGTTTTCGTTCTAGTACCACCACAATTCTGATAATAAACGCTTAAGGAGTTTGGCGCCATTTCAAATACATGCAGGAAAGTATAAATGAATTAAACAAAACGATTTTAAACAAATATATATGTGAAGTAAAGTATGTGGGACACGACGATGACATCCTTTCCACCCCAGCGAGCGGTGTGCACCAGGTACAAACCAACAATTCAGTTCCCGTTTAAGGACGAATTTGTAACTATACGGTGTACCGGTAAAAACACACACAAAATAAACACAAATATATATTATTAGAGCAAGACAAATAAAACATTTTAAGTACACAAAAATAGTTTCAGTGCACACACATATTATGAACAGATTAGAACAGTAGTAAGCTATAAATTGCTCTATGGCATGTAGACATACTTTAATTTTATAGACAATCAAATACACAGTAAGCAGATGTTTAGGCAAAATACAATGGCAATATTTATTTGTATATATTTTCGAGATGTAATATAAAATTACTGTAACGAACGAATAAGTGACACACACAATTAGCATGATAGTAATGAAAACTAAAACAGAAAACCACGAAATTGATGCTGTGATCGATATAAATATAGATAGCCGGAATATTTGATTAAGCAGGGTCGAGCGAGAGAGCGCACGCGCAGGAAGTCACAGGTTCAGTAGGTCCGCCTCGCGGCGAACTGTCACCACGCGTGCGTTGTCGTCCTTCTTTGCTAGAATGTTTGCGTTTTTTATCCACACATATCTGTAGTTCTTAGCGCGCGCAGTTTCCCGGGTCTTTGCGTAGAGGATCTTGTTGCGTAGGGTGAGGTGCTCATTGACATAGAACTTATTCGCGGGAGCTCCGAGCTTCAGTTGCTCGGTGGAGAGGCCGCGCCGAGCCCGCACCGCAGCGATGACGTCATCGCGCATGCGCCGCGAGGCCAGCTGAACAACGATGTTGCGCGGTCGGTTGGCGGGTGAGGAGCGACCGGACGCCACACGATGCACCGCCACCACGCTGCTACTCGGCATGGGAATGTTTATCAAGGCGCCGATACTCTCAACGATCAACAACAGATTTTCCCCTTTTTTTTCGGGAAAATTGTGGATGTCGATATTGCACTGCCTATTCCGCTGCTCTGAGTCGTCCTGTTGCATTCGTAGCGCCTCGATTTCCGCACGTAAGCTTACATTTTCTTGGGAGACCGCAGTAATACGTTCTTCCATGTCGGCGAGCTGGGCATTGTTTGCCGCGACCGCCGCAGTGAGCGCATCCATTTTGTCGTGAAGGATTCTGTTCGACGCACGGTACTCCTCCTGCAAGGCTGCGAATTTGCTTTCTATGAAAGCGGTGAGCGAGTTCGTGTCTATGTTTACCATGGACGGGGTTCCGGACGGTGTGGACGGTGCTGACGTGCGTGGGTAATCATCTGACACGGGGACCGTCTTGTCAACCAATGGTGAACTTTTTGAGGCGAGTTGCTCTCTGCATTCGGTGCATTTCCACTTAATTATATTCATAGGCAACATTTTAGTAAACTTAGTTACAGTGAGTCCAACGCACTGGTAGTGCCTGTTTTGGAGGCATTCCGTGCATTTTATTTTATGCTTATCTTCAATGGGATTGTGGCAAGTTACACACTGCATTTTTCGAAAAAAAAAAAAAAAATTTTTTTTTTTTTTTATGAATGCAAAGATCGCAGGAAGTTGTATGTAGCGCCACCTACAGCTCAGCACGTTCAACTTAGTCAGGCTTCGTAGTGCTGGTTACAGCGCCACCTAGTATTGAGCACTTGTATCACAATGCTATACGATGTTACTGGCTTTCGAGTTGACAGTTCACTCACAGTAGTAGGTAGATACACAAAACAGCAGATAAAGTTACGTTTTCCTAGTCTGATTATTGTCGTGAAGTAATTGTAATAAATAAGGCCCCAAACCTCTACACAGCGTCGAGATAACACTCACAGGTGCGTAGAAAGTGCTGAATTTACTCGTTAGGGTGTTTCACTAGGGATCCGAAACGTAATCACACACTTTAAACTATTTGTTTGAAGAGCACACAACTGTAAGTCTACTCTGTTGCAACGCCACCTAGCGACGAAGCTAAATTGAATGGTGGGCGGGTCATTTGAACTTAATTTCATGAGAACTAAATATGTTAGTAGTCTGGCCATTAAAAATCAATAGCGTAGACCTGATGAGAGTTTAGGTTAGTCAATATTTAATAACAATAGGTATTGCAGATATGATTAAAAGGAATCGATTTCAGTAAGTCAATAAAAGTATTTTTTCGTCCATTTTAAAGTCTACTTTTCGATCTATTCCGGTAATAACATTGCGCATTTACTAAAAACAATTACGTCAGTCATCCATAACACTTAGTTGTTACGTTTATTATTTAGTTATCACAGTGATGATTTATGAATACATTGATAACACAGCACTCTGGATGACTTACGTTTATTTTATAGAACGGCTACTGTCGTAATTTTAGCCTAACACACCGTATTCCTGAAATGTTGGAGTAGTTTCAGAAACTTTTCAGAGATCCACGGCAATAAAATTTTTCCGTGTGTCGCCGTCCTGGTTGATGACGCGCGGACGTGACGCGCGACAACTGACCGCCGTAGTGGAAGTTAAGGTAGCCCTTCTCGGCGGGACTAACTCATGCGCGGGCACGGAACAAAACCGTGCTATTGCGCTCTGGGACTTTCTCTGTTTCAATGAAAAAGACAGGCTCCGTGATGAGGAGGATGCAACACGTCCACAAAGCAGACAATGCGCAAGTGTTTAGTAGTGAGATTTACGAAACATTTTATTACAAAACGACGTATAGCTAAAAGTAAATCACGACCGCCAAATTGATTACAAATCTTCATGAAACAAGCTATGTATGATGACTAATCTCTTTAAGATGTTTCAATTTTATCATTGAGTATTCCGCCTGCAAAGTTATTATATAAAACGCGCGAAAAATTCGAACTTTCGAATGGCCCACCTTAAGCACGGCGCGGAGGCGGCGGCTGTCCGTTTGTCAGTTAGGGTAAAAACAGGACCGTCTTGGTTATGTGATTTTGATTATATTAAAACTGGCAATTAAAAACTCGAAAAATCGTCCCTATCTTTTTCATCGAGTCGAGATGTCAAAATACTAATTACATCCATGATTTCTGTGTGAAATCAGAGCCCGTCGTCCGACTTGGCACCTGGATTGACATTTCTGACAAATCAATCGACTAACTTTTTCAAATGTATGGTGAAATTTAAGAGCGCGCGTAGTGGGCGTTAAGCGAATTAACATATTTTGCGAGTCCGAGTTTGATTTGACAGCTTACTCATGGTCGCCGTAATTACGATGACGTTGCCGTTTACGCCTACTCCGCGTTTTCATGTAAATCTGAAGTCCAAGTTTGAATTTGACAGGTTAAAGAAGTAAAATCACAAAATAGCTGGTAAACGTTTGAATGGGTTTGGCGTTTATAAGTTCCGTAAACGCCAATTTAGCTGAGAACTCTGAGTGACCATACTGACTGAAGCACGAGACACTTCGTCAAAGACTGTAAAGCAAAGCTGCTGCCGCCGTGAGCGGCGGCCGTACCATTCGGCAAGATTATGCAGTCGCCCCGCGCGCGGCGGCGCGGCGGCGTGGCACTCGCCAGCGCACTACGTGTCGACACGCCGCGCCGACCGCCCCCGCCGAGTCCGGCGTCTCAATGAGCCCATGGCAATAAGTAATGAAAAAAAAATAACCGCCTTCAAAGAAAAATCACGAGCTGCGCCAGTCAAGAGAACCTTGGCTACCTTGGCTGACACCGACTCAAAAAATAAAAATAATCGTAACTACAAAAATGGCAATATTTTTTTTACTTTTTATTGCTTTTTCTTTTTTTTTGTAATTTTTTTGTATTCGTTTATTTTTAGTGAATCTGAAGTACACTAACTAATTTGTACACATCCTTTCCAATAAAAAAAGAATCATCGAAATCGGTTGGCGTTATATTGAGTTATTCGTCCATTTGTCGCGCACATACTTAAATTGACTTATATGATTTTCTCATGGATATTATTGTCAGAACTAAACCAAATTTAAATGGGACCACACGGGAAGCACCAGCTTTAAATTATCAAAATCGGTTCACCCCGGCGAAAGTTCTGATGTTACGAACATAAAAAAAAAACATACAGACGAATTGAGAACCTCCTACTTTCTTGAAGTCGGTTAACAAACCAATTCCAAACCAATGGTCCGCCCCTACCCAAAACGTAATATGTAAGATGTATAAGATGTAATTTTTACTGCTCAATATATTTACATTATAAGCTGTTTTAGGGGTAAAATGAGCCCTTAAAGACACGATCTTTGTTGCGGGAGATTTCTTATTGTCATCGTTGACTGAAGTAAAAAGTATTCTCCGGGTCTCAGCCTAAGGTTTACATTTGAGGGACGAGCCTTAATAGACAGTGGACGGAAATAACCGTAAGGGAGATTTTACTTAAAGCCCAGGTTTTTCCTCCTTTACATAAAGGATACGGTTAGGCAAAGCATGCGTGTTACCAAAGATTACTTTTTATTTAAGCTAACCAGATGAGTTTTTTTTAATAGCTATCCTATTGGAAAGAAGCAAACATAAACTTAGTTTGTTTATATTACTAGTTTAAGTACATTCTAGAAAATATTTATTTTGACACCAGACAAAAAAACTCAAACCAAAATTGTGAATCAAATATGTGTGAATCTCAAAAAAAAATCGCTTTTACTTAGAATTAAGATTTTGGATTTTTTGGTTAAAAAGAGGCAGTTACGTATCCGTTTTCAAGATAAAAAAGTGCGACCGGGGACTCGCAGCGCCCTCAATTATTAAGTTAGATTAATTGATTTTATTTAATGTGCATATTCTTCTTTTGATAACATCTAAATAAAAGATATTTGTTTTTATTTTTTTTTATAATTCACTTGTTTTTTACGACAACAATTAGTTTGGTAGTTATTTTTAAGGTTATATTCGTAAAAAATATAACAATGCATTTAATTTGACGTCGTTTAACAAAATACGTATAATGTAGAAATAACAATAAAATAAATATATTATCTGAATAATGCTTGTATGTATGCTTGTAAGAAAAGATAATTAACGAAGCTATAGTAGAAACCCTAAAATAAGCGTGTATATCCATAAAATAAGTTGAGGAGTACAGGCGGCTCCTCGTTGTTGACTCGAGGCTCTCTCTGGAAAAATATGTCGGGTGGGGTCGCCAAAATCTCGTCGAATTTAACGCGAGCAAGACACAGGTGTTTTGAACAATTAGCGCAGTAGACAAATAGGAACCCACCGATCCTTTAGATCCTTCATCTATAGGGTGGGAAAACAATGGAATGAACTCCCTTCCGAGGTATTTTCCTGGGGTGCATCAAACATGGTTTGATGAAGCACCTGACCGGCCGCCATAGTTTTTGCAGCCCCATTGTAAGTTAGAAATCCCATGGACATCGTCGGACAGCTTAAGAGATCCTTGCGTACGCCACATGCCGCGCTTAACATAAAAAAGCAACCTCAAATATTAATAAGCACGTGGCGTTCGATAATGTTTTTATTTATTTTTCCACAAAAAACGAAAATCGGTTCTTGCTTTGTTGTCTCTCGGTCACACAAATTTTGTCCCGAATCGTTCTCCGGTTAACGGTTGATTGAAAAATGTGAAAAAAACATACCCATATAGGTACACTTATATAGCTGTGCATTAACTAATTTTTTTCGCTCAAAACATTATATTTTGAGAAAAATCTAGATTCCTTAAACCAGCAGTGACATGACCCTAGGTACGTGCACACTTTTTTTTCGTTTATTGTATGAAGCTTTTTCGAATAACTGTAGTAGTGAATAAAAAATGAAGAATGCAAACTCCAGCGCCCGCACACTTTGCTCGGATTATTTGAACCGAGTTTACTAAACTGAAGCCCTCCGACCTACCCCAGCGGCTGAAGTTTCAACTCAAAGCACAAAAGTTAAAAACCCTCGAAGTGAACCTGAGCTGTTACTGTCTTACGCTTTCGTTTATTCCCAGTAAAGAGCTTAACACAGCCTTTGACGGAATTATATTATCAACTTACTGTTTCGTGTTTTAAATGCGATAGACGCTTTGTTTAACATGCTTTCTATATTTTTCATTTGATTTTTTCCATTTATTATTGATAGAAGAAATGTGTATAATGCCTCAGATAGTACTTATCGGACTGATAGTACAAATTCACGTTTGTCGAAAGGCGGATAGTCATTGCCGAATAATTATCTTCCGTCTCAATTGTCTGACTAGAATTTTACTAGTAAACATATCGACTTACTATAATGGATGGATAAGCAGAAGCCTAAATAAATCCATCGCATCTAGCTCTTTATCAGACTTCTGTAAAATCAGCCCTTAAGGATACAGTATGTACCTGTAACGCGTAGGGTGAGGATCAAATACCATTATGAAGTTTTGGAGAGCATTCTTCGTGGTACAGATGATCGTACACAGAAAAAACCAAACGGAGTTGGAAGGTCTCTTAAATTTGCGATTTTTTTGGGTGGTGTTTCTTGTGTAGTACTGCAATAACGTGGAATGGTATGTTAGCGCATGTGTTAACTCGGGGCTAGGTAGGGCCGAGATTTGGGATATCTTCGAGATTCTCCATCTCAGAAAATATGTAGGGTCGCTTTCTATTTTTTATCATCTCTACTACGGATAATGTGTTTCGGTGCTGCAAAGCGCAATCAATCCTAATACAACCAGTCTCCAGTCAATATAGGCAAGGAATTCACCTATTCACTGTTCTTATTTCTATAGCAAGAACTAACCAATCCTATATATATTGTAATAGAGTTAGTAAATTTGCCCCAAAGTACAACATGAGTTCCTTAAAGATGGTGTCAAGAAGCACCGGGCTGGTCGGCATGGTTTCCGCCATGCCTGTAAAATTTTGAAAGTCCAAGGGCGTCCTTGGGCACCTCTTAGGCTAGGGCCTGGCGTTCCCTAAGTGTCGCACTCATTATAAAAAAATAACTTCCATAAAAATCCATGTTCACCGGAATTCGTCCCGTAACCTTGACACCAAGTTTGTAGGACCCCAGGTCGTACTTTGGGGGCAATACCTCGGCAGGAAGTGCACTTCATAGTTTTCGGACCCAATGGATAAAGGATCTAGAGGATCGGTTGACACTTATCAAGGGTACGGAAGCACGGGTGCATCCCCTGCCTGCTCTGACGGTAGAGACTACAGAACGCAGAGAGAGGCCCTACGAGTATATTTCTTCCGAGTTGGAGGGTCTCTACATTCTGGGGTACCTCGGGGTCGTCGACGAGATGCATGGCACGGTGCTGTAAAGAGTCCAATGAACTAAGCAGGTAGATAGCTTAACTGTTTCACAGATGTGACTACACTCAATACATTGCCTAATTCGCTAAATCACCTAAGGGTTATATGTGCGGGTCACTATCGAAGACAATCTATTACTTACTCGATGTACCTCGACGCGGATGCAGCCGTAGGCATCTACTCAAGTGATTATAAAAACCGGCCAAGTGTGAGACGGACTCTCACACGAAAAGTCCCCGTACCATCAACACAAAAAAATCATGTTTTTTGTGATTTTTATCACCGCCTTTTCATTTTTATTATTTTTAAATTTTACTTATTTGTTGTTATAGCGGCAATTTAAATACACACATTGTGAACATTTCAGCGACCTACCTATTACTGTTCACGAGATACAGCCCTGTTACCGATGGACGGACGGACAGTGGAGGTTTAGTAATAGGGTTCCGTTGGCACCCTTTGGGTACGAAACCCTAAATACTATTTTATAAATTTACAAAACAATAATGTCACGCACAATAATTTGTGGTTGAAATACACCTCAAATACATAGTAGAGATTACCTATGGTATTCATATATGTGTATGCAGAAGGTTTTAAGTCAAGAGCTGCAATATCTGTTACCGACATTAAACCATAGACTTGGAATGTATATGTAGACTTAGAATAAGCACAGCATGCTCATGCTAGGTCTGTGCATCAACCTAACTTCCAGCTCTTAACCCGAATGCTGACACAAACTGGGGGCAGATGTAAACTAATGACGTCACACTCGTCATAAAGCTTCAGTAGCGGGAGTAAACAGTTTTATGGGGCATGCTCGTGAAGTTAATATCATTAAAAGCCTCTCGAACGGAACGATCTTAATAAGAGGAAGAGTACACTTGTAAGATTTCAGTTTTCAGATCAATGTAAAATTAATATCTTTATGTCGCAGTGATCGATAATAATCATTTAAGTTCATAGTTTTTATTTATGACGGAAGTTCGTTATATTTTCATACTACCGGAAGGTGTCTGTTTTAGCATTGTTTACCTTGTTGTCGGTTTCGCTCCTTGCTGTGTAACTTGTGCCTAGTGTAACGAGTTCGTTGAATTCACTGTGCTCGAAGAAAACCCATGATGCATCAGGTACCAGGAGTGGATGGTGATTATCCTGGTTAGCCCCATAAAGCCCACGATACGTCATTTATAAACTTCCAAGATATTTTTTTATGAATAGTTTGTAACGATACTCGTTGCCATTAGGCTCTATAGACGAATCTCATGGCAGCTTGAAAGAGCACTCGATATCGTATTTTTAAATACATTAAACCCGAGAAGGTTAAATAAATATTAGGTCCCTCAAAAATTGCATTGTTCTAATTTCTACAAGAAAAGAACATTATAAATCAGCCTTAGCGCACTTTCAGTAACAAACAAACCCACCATGAAATAACGAAATGCATCATATGTTAGAGCGAACATCAATGCGTGATTTTATCAAAATATTAACAACATTTGTTTGGAATCTCAAATTGATTATATAACATTACATTATTTCCTTTTGAGGTAACGCCATAAAAAAACTAAAAGAAGTGCTCAAAATACATATAATCTAATAAAATACTGTGTACGTAAGTCCTCATTCCGCAACATAAATAATTTAAATTGTTGTATTAGGTATAGGTAGATTGTTAGCGGAAGGATGCAGTCCTTGACTGTCGTGGGAGGTCGATGGCGGTGGAAACACATTTAACAAGTTATGAAAGACTCCATAACGATATAGCACATTTGGGAAGTCGGCGTCCATTTGTAGTTAAGTGGATTTAGATTGTTGAATTCTCGCGTTTTTCAACAAATACGCGGCGTTGGATCAACGCTAAGGCAGACTTCCAAACAAGCATCGCCGTAACCGGCCCGGTTACGGCGGACTGAAGTTATTAGAACAATGCCACGCTGGGCATTGTTCTAATAACTTCAGTTAGGTCCGTAGATTACGAGACAGGACCAAGTGGGGTCGCTCAGTCTGTTCAAGAAAAACCTGTATAGTGCTTAGAACAGTCAAAAACACCTCACCTCGCAAACCACGCTCAGCGAGGCATTATACCAATGGGTTTGCGGACTATCCCTGAGATATGTAGATTGTTTAAATTACGCTTGAAGACTCCTAGGTGTGAGGAAAGGCTTACTATATAACGCAACGCTATGGTCCCATCTGTCTACCATTTCAGTTTGCCTTACTATCTTCTTAACAACCTATTTAATTATTACTATGATATACTAGCCAACATACTATTTCGTGCAGTCACAAAAAGTCGAAAAATTCGCTGTAAACTTGTATAAACCGTTACTTTGGCAATCTAAACGTATGAGACAACGTCCTCTCATTTAATACGAATTTACAGCTTATTATATCTTATTCCGTGATTGACCCCTTTATACGACTGGGCTAATCAATTCCCTATACAAAAAGAGTAGTATTAAAATTAAAGGATGTTTTAAATCGATAAGTCCTTCGTATAACGATGTCATTACTATTGACGACGCCAGCTCCTAGACTATTTCGTTGGCTGAAAACATAAATCCTTATCTATGAAGCACTTATTTTATTAATGTTCGCTTAACGTTCGACTTGATTTTCTATTATGAATAAAAGCTGCACTATTGTGTTTCGTTGTTATTTGAAGTGCAAACATTGATAGAATATTAAAATATATCCAAGAGGTGTTTTTATGGTTAGACAATTAAACAAGTCACTTTTTAATGACAACGGATATGTCTTTTTTTCTAAATAACTGCTTCTGCGGTTTTTCTCATGCCTTCCCATAATGCAATGATTTGGTTTCTTTTTCAAAGAATCGCCAATAAAATGATATATTTTTTATTTAATCTAAATTTCATGTTCTCTCATCAAGATCTTTCACAGAAACATAATTTTTTATTTTTGCGTTCGGTTTGAATGCGTCCTTGAAATACAGTCTTGAGCGCAAACACTATACATGTAGTCCTCATGCAATAACGCAAATGTTTTCTTCAACATTCCCCTCTATTTTAGTCACGCAAAAACTAAAATATTTGGTCCTGATCCCAAATACTGAACAAAGATGCAATGTGGAAGCATGTTTGTAAGCGGACAAAAGACACGTAAGTTTGTGTCTCCATCCGTCCATCCAACAACATCTAACCGGATTTATGCTTTACGACGGAAATGTTTACGAGCTCGGAATTCCAACGTTTAAGTACCAACTTTCTGAGAACGTGTAGAGAGAACAGCTTTCAGCAATAACAGTCACATCATATTTATTGCATTTTTGTAGTGTACGAGTATAATGTCTTACTTTTCAAAAACGCACACTTGTTCTGCTAATATATCAACCTAGCTGAGGTACCCGGCTACGTAAGGGCCAATTCCAGGCTGAATTATTTCCTGGATATAAGTTCCCCATTTAAACTGTAATCCCCTATTGCACCCTCTTCGAGTTTTTTTAAGCCTATGTCCTTCTCCAAGGTCTCAAGGACTATCTCCATACTGAATTTCATCATAATTGGTTCCGCGGCTTAGGCGTGAAAGTGTAACCGACAGGCGGAGTTACTTTCGCACAAATAATGTAATCAGTCTTTATCCTGTAAACCCAGTTTCAACCATTTACGTTATCGCTACCATTTTTGTCGCGACCTCCTAGTCTATAACTTTAACTTTATTTATTTCGGCACAATGCGAGCGGGCTTACTAAATTTCTTCCCGGGCATGTATTTTTTTTATGCGACCTGACATGGATGGCTAATACCACACAATTACCGTTATGATATTAGCCTAATACACCTGATTCCCTAAGGAATTAGGTGCCATGCCAGAACCTTCCCTTTTATGAGCGCGGCTACATTGAACTGAACGCTTCGACCATCTTTTCATCCAATGCGATGGTACCACCCCGGGCGGGCTTAAACCCTAGTAGGGGAAGGGGGGCCTACAGTTTTACACGGAAGCAAAGACGCGGCGAACATATGCGTAGTGGGCACAATTTAATTGAATTCGCTGTGATTTCGGTAAAGTGCATGCATAACTAGACTAGCTATGACTAGCTGAAATAACCGGCTCCGCTCGGGTCAATGTCGTTTTTGATTGATGTCGGGATGTTTTTTCTGGACAATATTTTAGTTGCCCATCGAACGCTTTAACTAAACCCCCTGCGGTCCGGTTCGTTTTGCGTCCGCCAAGAGTCCGCCGTGGGTCCGTCGTCACCGCGGCGCGCGGCCCAATAATGAATAATGTAAAGCCGCCGACTTGGCTTCAGTTAAACGACACTATTGAATTATGTAGAAAGAATTGGCTGGGATAGAATTTCATTCGTGGCCCCACCTTCGTCGAAGTGTGTACATATCCACTTATTGACCACTGACCTTGGTAATCTTAAAATGGGCACGACCTCCTTAAGTTTCATTCAACCTTTTACGTTAACCTAAAAATTTATCCTTTGCTGATCTCAGTATTTTATGATGTAGGTACACATATAAACATGCACATTTTCAAGTTCATTTTGGCACCTAGTTCCCATGTGGTTTGTTATGCTAATATGTGACGTTCAGTTTGGTATTAGCCATCAATGTCCAGTTACATAAAAAAAAAGTTAGATTGCAAAGTGTTCCCAAAATTTAAGATCGGTTATTTATAAGAGATATATGATTTTTCTGACTATCGATTGATGTCATAACATCACAGTTGTTAATCGATTCCCGGGTGAGGTAAGCGACTTTTAAAATATTCAAATCTGAATATTTTTTTTAGGAAATGAACAAATATTTATTTTGAGATGTTTACGTCTTCAATGTTAACAGTTTTTTACCTGCAATTGGCGTCCTAACATTCCAGCCAGTATTATTTATTTAAAAAATGTGTCATAGTATGCACGGTGAATGTGTCATAGTTCGCACGGTGAATGGTTCCCTAGTTGAAACTTAGATGAAGTTGAAACCCTTACCGTCGAATCACTTAACATTTTAAAACCCACACGACTCACTCGCTACCCGACGCTGTCCGTCAGTCCGAATCAATTCCCACTTTTAAAATAAGGTTACACGCATATTATCTTAGCCAGTGTAGCGCTAATATTTAGGGCTAGATGTATATTAAATAAAAACATATTTACATACACACAATATGTATGATGTATGTATTATATATATATTTATATGCAATATAATATATGTAGGTTTATTGTTATAATATTTTTAAGTAAGTTTATTACATAATTAATGTATGTATGTATGTACCAAATGATTACTTAGTTTTAGGTTAATACTCAAACTTACAAACCAAACCTACCGCCACTACCTACGAATATATACCTATTGAACTTCTCAAACACTCAAAGGTCGGCTGGAAGAAATCTCTTCGAGGGATAAGCCCTCCTTTGCGCCCCACTTATGTTGTTATTGCACTATACTTTCTTTTGTAAATGGTTTTTTTTTTGTGGCGTAATAAATAATTTTCAATCAATCAATCAGACTTAAATTTTTGGTTGAATGTTTTTTTGTTGATTTTGTTTTAAGTTCTACCAACTTCAATAATATTATTCTTATAATTCTATTATATTTGCACTAGCAGTATCATGCCGATGCGTGCACTTCTTTTTATGCACTTGTATTTTTTTAAGCAACTGCACTTATTTACTTATTTATTATCGGGTCTATTTTTTTTTAAGTAAATATCCAGTTAAGTAAATACATTTACAGACGATGCACTTATTTTTTCCTCAGGTAGTCTGTTCCAATTATCCACAACTCGGTTCGTTGGAACGTGTTTTCGAGTATTTGTTGTAGCTTGGGTGCGATTTATCTTTATCTAGTGACGGCGTAGGCTCTCATTAGTGTTAAATGTGTACATTGTCTTTAACTTAGTGACAATTTCGTCAAAATTTTCCATAGCATAGTTGAAAACTTAGACTTTTTAAGATAAATCGTGGTAAGCTCATAGCACGCAGACGCAGCTGCAAAATAAGCTGATATTATTTATTACGCTATACGGTCTGAAGAATCAAAGACTCTTGCTAAATAGCTGATGGCCTTTACATTGCGTTCTACTTCAGGCGACCGCAAGAGTACAGTGGAACACAGACCAAACTTACCTCTTTCGGTTAAAATCTAAAGTGAACGGATGTTTTGTTACATCTGCCTTGGTTTTTTTGTACGGATGCATATACACAAAAAAAATAGATGATTTTAACAATGATTGTCTGTATATGTAGTTAAAAATAATAATAAAATCGTTTATTCAGAGCAACACATAAAAAATACAACAGTAAACAGGAAGTAATGAAAAAGAGATAACTTATTACATAAACAAGTATACATAAATATGTTTACAATTACAGTGCTGCACTGAAAGGGTATGCACTCAGCTGGTACGCAGCTCGCGCTGCTAAGCTGGTTTTCAGTGCATCCGTTCCAGAATCCAGAAACAGAACGTAGGCGCATTTGGTTCCCCTTAACATTGTTGCCAGAAGGTCAACCTATTTTGTCTGTTCATCTTTTGCTCGAGCCATTTCCGGTAACTTTGGTCTGTTGCTCACTGGATGAATTGCTTTGGACGGATCCAAATTGACCTAGGTATATTCTGCGATCTTTCGAAAACTTTTGACTGTGTCAGTCATGACTTATTAGTTATGAAATTAGAGCATTATGTAAAAGAAGAGGAATATTTAATCTTATAGGTGTTTGTTTTTGGGCATTATTCAATAATTTTTTTTAGAAGTACATATTAATTATATATTTTTACTTGGGGTAAAATCTATACAAAAATAAACAATTAAAATTAGGAAGTTTTCACGGAGAGATATTACACTTGCCAAAATAGTCTAACGCTGTGCTTACGGAGCCCAAAACAAATCTGTCTAAAAGCTCGATACCGAAGAGTTATAGCACCGTACTTTCACCGGTGGTCCCGAGCCGCGACGGACGCAAGCGAGCGCCACTCCGCTAGGTGGCGCTCGCTTGCGTCCGCTCGGAGCGGGGAGGCGACACATAACGAATTTATTGGAGGGATATAGCCGAGTCAGCCGACCCGGCACGCGAGGATGTATGCAGAGCGATACGAGAATAGAGTCCCTAGCGTCATGTAGCGTTGACCGTCAACGTTGGAAACGTAATGGTGCAGGATTCCATGATAAGGTTTATGCTGGTAATGAAAATATACCAGCTTCCGGGATACAAGGGAGGCGAGATTACCTACGTAAATTTTAATGCATTACTGTACCGTATTGCGGCATCGTAGTCACGTATTCGTGACTAGTTTCAATTTCAGTACCACAAGATGGCGTTTTGTTTGCATGGCATGGCATATTGTACGTGAGAAACCCGAAGATTCGTCTCCGTGTAGCAACTTGACTGAATGCCAAGAATACACGTCCTGATGTTATTTAGTTCGCTTCGGAATTCGGGATGAGCATCATCGAATATTTGTTGCACTAAATGGCTTCGTGTGACGTTCTTACGTGCCGTTAGAACTCAAGAACATCAGGAGTGAGCGATTTCTGACTGGCTGACACTACCGTCGGACTCAATACCCACAACCACAGAAAACAGACTAAGATGTCTGTGCCCACAACACACCGTTGGCCTGGAGTCCCTGAGCCATAGACGGTTTGTAGGGTCGTTCCGCCTGTTCTACATCTTGGACGTTGCTATCCAACCTATCTAAATCCGGAGTACTCGCCACATAGAATCAGAGCACCCCCTTGTGGTTGACATTAGGATTTAGTACAAACCATTTCTCAAACTCATTTCTCTGCCGCACCGCCAGGATATGGAACTGTCTGCCGACGGATTTATTTTCTCAAACCAGGCCCACACCTGGCAAACTTCAAACGTAATTTTAGCAATCACTGTTTTAGTAATTTAATTTAAATTTAAATATTATAGTAATTCGACCAATCTCGATAGCTCAGCGATAGTCGGTAAATCTGCGAGTATTCGTCAGGTGAAGTTATTTGGCTTTTCTGAGCACCTTTGGTTTCGCAACACTACCGGTTCATTTCACATACTGGTTTTTCACACAAAAAACTCAGAGAGTTCCCACCAACGCAAACTCTCCAAAACGTCTGGGTCAATATTTTCGTTGGTGTGCACGATAAAGTTGGGTTAGCAGTTTTATAAAATTCAAGGGTCTCATTGTAGGCGATAAATGGAATATCAGCTTTCTTTTTAGATATGAGACTTAAGCTGCCGTCAATCTACTGAGGTATTGATCACTTTCTGACAACTTGATTACAAGATGTTCGGACCTTTCGACTGATCCGTCGACAGGTGCCGGCTGGACAAACCGCCTCAGGTCAGATTCACTGCCATACGTTTGATCACACCGGCACTTTAATTTGTCCCCTAGGTTATACAGAACAATTCAAGACATGAGCTTAATATCAGATGTTTAGATTGTCAGCTACATTTCACATGAAGATCACTGTTACTGTTCTATTCACACGTCTATTGTTTTTTTTTCTCTTGTTATTTCCGATAAATGCTTGGAATTCGAATTTATTGTTGACGTAGAATATATTTTACCACTTTATCCTCATCAGATGTCAAATCAGTTCGTTATCCCGGTGACATTAATACTGCAATTCAATGGAGTTTATTTTAAAAATGGAGTTTTTATGCGATTTAAGAAAGGCTGAACACATGTATATTGGCAAGATGAAAGGAGAAAGCTGTGTTCTAGCTGCATACCCGTCACATAAGAGCAAGGAATATAACTACATATACAAATAATATCTAGCCATTCCGAAAACAATATTAAAAAACCACGTTTAAAAAACATCGAAACTACTTCAAGCACCCTGGAGTAGAAGGCGGTACAAAAGCACAGAATTTACCATTATACATTTTCAGGTAGGCTTTGTAAGGCCTTCTACTCCAAGGTGCTTCGATTCGGTTCAATGTTTTTTAAAACTGGTTTTTATTATTGCTCTTTTTAGTTTGGTTTCATAACATTTATGAAAGGACCACTCCTGAGATATAAAAAAAAAAGATTCCGACGAATTGATAACCTCCTCCTTTTTTGAAGTCGGTTAAACATAATTATTAAAATCTGTTGACGGAGATTTCAATACACACAAACATACGGACGAATTGAGAACCTTCTCCTATTTTGAAGTCGGTTGAAAATAAAACCCAAAATGTATCGGATGAACGCAAAGAACAGTGTAAATGCGTCCTTAATAGTTATTGCAGAGGTTCGTGCAGTTGATTCAATCATTAGCTTCACAGTCGGAACCTTTCTCGCCATTCGCAATGTTTCGTAATAATCAGAGGAAGGAGAAAAATAACATGGCAGATGGTAAATTTTACTCATCTTAAATTATTTTCTTTATATTTTATTTATATTCTCATTTTTTCCACGCATTTTTTGTACTGCCACGACGGTAGTGCACATTTTCTGAACCGCCTTGTGCATTTGGGTAAGGAAAACATTGTACATGCCATGATATGACGTTTGTATCTAACTTATATGCATGAAGGCGTTGCGTTAAATTCATTAGGTACGTACTTCATTTCTGAAGTTGCCGGGTGGTACGTCAGAAGCCGAAGTCCGCTAATATATTCGATATTCGAGAATTAGTGTTAGGAGATATGAGCAGTCCTCTACCAATTATATACTTAACTCTTACCTTCCTGGCCTTAACTTAAAGTGCTGTACATCGAATATTGACTGAAAATTTATACACGAGGAAGCTGTGCGCAAGTGGGTGCCGCGTTTACTTACAATTTAAAAAAAAATAGCTTCGCAAGAATGTTTCAGTCGAGTGTTTGGCGATACTTTACAATAATAAAGCTGAATTCGTAACAATGGACGAGACATGGGTCTATCATTTCACACCTGAGACCAAAAAACAATGAACTGAAGGGGGAGAACCCTCTCCAAAGAAGGCTAAGACGGTTCTAAGGTCACTGCGTCAGTTTTTTGGGCGTGCCATAATTTCCATTGATTATCTTCAAATAGGTTAAACAATCAACGGCAAGTATTATGCGATGTTTTTGCAGCGTTTTAGTGATGAAATCAAGAAAAAACGGCCACATTTGTCACAAAGGGAACAATATCAAGACATTGCACAGTCCACAGATCCGTAATTGGGATGGCCAAAATCAATGAGTAAAAGTTTAAACTGTTTCCTCATGCACCATATTCGCCAGATTTGGCCCCTTCCGATTATGTTCACTTTCAAAACTTAAATTAAAGGTAAAAGATTTGCCAACAATGAACAGGTAGAGTCGGACGGTTAATGGCTTTTTTGAGGTGCTCGACAATTCTCATCATAAACAAGGTTTGATACCTATCAATCTATCAAGGCTATTGAACGTTTCTGTAAAAAGTGTATTGAGTTAAAAGGAGAAATAATTAAAAATGTTTTCATTCTCTGTTAGGTCGGATATTTTTGGGACCCCTCTAGTACCAACCTAATAGTAAAGTTGTGCATCTGAAATATTTGTTATGTATGACCCAGGCAAAGAAAAATCAGCGCTGATTTAATGATCGCTGAGATAGCAAGGGATTTCAAAAGAGCGCAGTACCTTATGGTAAAGATTTGTATGTGAAATATTTGCTATGGTTTCGAAAATGGTATTCAAATTAATATTCATTTTATTCTTCCAAGAAATAAACAATTAATATACAGGTATGAAAGTTCATAGACAAATACTCTAACACTGAATGCGTAGCATAATTTTTTTAATTGCAGCTTAACTCTACACCGCGATAACACAGAAATAACGATCGAATACCTACTTAGACCTTAGGTTTCAGGAAAGCCGTGATCACCCACGAGCCGCTGCCGCTATCTCAGCTAGCTCATAGTGATAGCGACATCCTCGCCAGTGCTCTATGCCTGTTCAGAGTAAGCCCGGACAAAGGAGTTTGCTCTTTATCCCGGGACTCGTACCCGCCCCAACTCAAGTGTTGCAGAAGATTCCACTACTACTCAATTTTGCCAGTTAGACTCGAACTAAATATCTAACTGCCCGTATCGGACAATTTTAAATATTTGAAAGTTAAATGATTGTAAAAGATTAATATTAATTCATTGTGCGTCAAATGTAAAGTAAGGCAAAAGTTCCGTTTTAATACCATGTTACATTTTTCTATCATTAGGCATTACATATACAAACAAAAGTTTTTTTTTTCACTAAGATGTCAACGAATTGGCTGAAGAAAGAAAGTACAAGAGTTTCGCTGAAACGTTCAAGCTGGTCAGTTTCTCGCTGGCCACCAGCATGATGTACCCCCGTCGGAGCAACGAGCGTGTGCGCAACCTCCTGTCGCTGCTCATACTGTCTACCTTCCTGCCCGCTCTACTCATGTTCCTCGACGAAATATACAGCTCCATCCACATTGTGGACATGGACAATATCACCAGACAAACGACCCTCGGAATTCCTTTCACTATCCTCATTATTAAGGTATGTGAATTCAGATTAAAAATGCTTGCAAGTGCTTGTCCCCGGAATGTGTTTATGTTAAAACCTATTCTTGCATTTGTTAAGTGTGTATTCCTCTCGAAGGGAGTTGTTGAGTTTGCATTATTTCGAAAAGTTTTCAAAATAGGGATGGGAAGATAGTTTTAAATGTTCTATTAACATTGTACCTTTTTATTTATGGATGGGGACACTGTACACATCTTTCCAAGTTTTTAATCAAGATCGTTTGAGCAGATACGTCATGATTTAATGAAAAACATCCAATCGTTCCCATTTAGAGCTTCCTAAACATTTGGTGGCTATTTAAAAAAAAGTTAAAACCTTTCTGCACTTGCACTGTTACATTTGAGTTATACAATGCTATATGCAACGAAGGGACCCTATGTAAGTTTTATGGGAACTCCAAAGGACAGCCAGCCTCAACATCAAACACGGTAACCCACCCCGGACCTGACTGCTCTAAATAATAAGCAATTTTTTTTTTTTTTATGTGACTGGACATGGATGGCTAATACCACAAGTTCTGTCATGGTATTAGCTTAACACACCACATGGGAACTAGGTGCCATGCCAGGACCTTCCTTATATTGCACGGCTACATTGAACTGGATGGAAAACACGGACAATTTTCGTTGCCACTTCGACCATCGTTCATCCAATGCGATGGTACCAACCCGGGCGGGATAAACCCTACCACCTAGTAAGTAAGGAAGGGGACCTACAGCTTAACGTGGAATCCGAACCACGGCCAGCCTCTCTCAACGGTCGAATGATCACCCATCCAAGACCAGACCTGACCCAGCGTTGCTTAACTTCGGAGAGCGATCGCCGAAGTGTCGCGCCACTGGGCCACCGAGGCTGACAATTTATCCCACTGGCGATTTATCGTGATGCCAAGTAGTCCTTCGGTACAATTAGCATCGACATCGGATAAGTTGCAGCAATTGCCTAAATTTGAGGGTTTAATGATCACTAAATTGATACGAGTATCTTTTAAATTATGATTTTGAATTATGTATTAAATGCATAATTTAACTGACTAATGTATCTGAATAAGGGCCTTTATCACCTACTGCTGATCAGCTTAATCGCCACATATTAAGGGACTTTCTTAGCAGCTTGCAATTGATACAAGCACAAGATAGTCATCACTTTAGTAATAAAGGCCCTTTAAGTGTCGATTAAAATAAATTAGCACTTGGTGAAAACCAGGCTAAGGATCAATAATTAATTGTAGAGAAAACTTCGCAAATAACCGATTTTTTTTTAATAATCTCTAATAGATTTAAAATGTTATTGAGTTAATGTGAGTTTACTTAGGCGATAAGACACATGATATTACGGACTTTTCTATATGCCTTTTTAACACTTACAATTTGTGAGTACTTAGCATTTATTGTTCTCTTAAGGTTTGTATAAAATATTTACAAATTATAACACAAACCTTCCTCGTTGATCGCTCTAACTGATACTTAAACTATATTCAACATTCGTTCCGTGGTTAAGAAGAAGTAAGCTCCACTGCCGCCCCCCACCCCCCTTCAGCCACCGCCCTCCCGCAGGGGCGCGCGGAGCATTCTGGTTTGTATGACAGCCACATCTTAGCGTAAACGGAACTGAACTCAACATAGCCTATCCTGCTTCCCGGGTAGTTCAATGTACGTGTACTAAGTTTCATCTAATTCGGATGATCGATTTAAGAGTCGATATCGATGAAGACACATACATACATACAGAAAATATTTCCAAAAATCATCAATTAAGTTTTAGTATCATACATAAAGTCTACAAACGCAGCATCTTAGAAAACAAAACTACTCCATTAACACCCTTTACAGATTTATTTGTATCGATAGTAATCTACGCACATTGGTTAGACTTGTGAAATGTGATTAAGCCATGATCTAGATTGTTTTGAACTTAGCACGAAAGGACACGACGTTAACGTATTATTAAACACATCACTTTTATGGACAGTATGGAAAGGACTCTTGTACAGTATGGAAGGATTATTTTCTGGTTTACTAAAAGGACGTGTTTGGACATTGATTAACTTGGACGTCTCTTTCTGCAATCGTGCTTAATGTTTTAAATCGACCACGCATCACTTTACTACTACTTTGTACTAAGCAAACAGCCATCGGTTGGTCTATGATAACCATACGAGGTATTACCTAAAACAGTTGTATTTTTTGTTTCAGATTATTTTGGCACACGTCAAACGTCGAGAGTTCGAAACAGTGCTTAACCAAATAAGCTCAGACCTGATAGCAGCCAATGACTTGAATGGAGACAACCAGAAGATTGTCGATCAGTTCGTCAGATCTGGTAAAACAGCTCAAACTGTGTGGACCGTGAACGCTGTGATGGTTACATGGATGTTTCCGCTTATGGCAGCAGTCCTCATGGTGAACCACAACTTGAAACACAACGAGATCAAGAGATTTATGTTACACGATATGAAGTTTCCCGGGTTGGGAGAAAAGAGATACGATTCACCTTATTTCGAAATAATTTTCGCTTATATGTTGTATCTTTCGTTTCTTTTCACAATAAATTTCATAGCATTTGATGGATCGTTCTGTGTATGCGTCAACCACGCATCACTTAAGTTAAAGTTGATGGCGCTTCAGTTAGGTCTATTATTCGAAGATGAGAAAGATCTTGCAACAATCAAACGTGGGATGAGACAACTTATCGTGGACCATCAGACAGCTTACGAGTATAAACTTCTCTTTAATTCGTTTACCAATTTGGGTGTTTTATAAACAATTCTGCGAAATAACATGCGCTTTCAGATACATCAGCTTGGTCCAGAGAATCTACGGGCCGTGGTTAACGGCTGTGTTTCTGTTTACGTTTCTTCAGATATGTGTGACTCTCTATCAAGTTACTGAAGTAAGTACGATTTCCGAAAAAGGTAACCTTCGAAACAAACGTTCAATGCTAATTCGCACTTTTTGTTGCAGGTCTCAATCGATCCAAAATACATGATATTCGTGGTCGGATCGGTTATCCACATTTATATTCCCTGCCATTTTTCTGCCGTCCTCCAGCAAACGGTAGGTGTAAAAGTCTGTCACTATTTGAAACTTTCATGTGTATTGTCTAATGATATTTCATTATCCAGCTAGTTCAAAATTCACAGCGAAGAAGAACTGGCAAAAAACTTGCTGCATTTAGGTAGGGAGACATTTATATTTGTGCTGCTACGTGGAAGATGAATTTGTTGTGAATGTATGTAAGCATCCTTTTCTTTGTTGAATCGCAATAGACTTTATTGATGGAATTGTTGCTGTTGTGTGTTTTCTGCAGGGCGTTTTGTAACTAGTTTGAAAATGCAATCACGTCTATGCATGCATTGTACTAGTCCGTGTGTGATCCATGGTTTCAGGGTACGTGATAGGTGTGTTTGTTGCCACCGGTCTTTCATACAAACATGTCTTTATCTAGCCTGAATACATTAAAAAAACATGTATCCATAGCATGTATATGTTACCACAAGTATACATGTAATTCTAAGTTTTTCTGTTTAAAAAATGACTTAAATTTTGAAGGTTATTTATTGTTCTCTTACTCCTTGTTTCCGGGTGTATGTGATTTCGACTTTGTATTTTTGTAATGACTGACTATTTATCTGTAGCTGTGTGGCTTGAAATATGACTGATGTGCTCTTTGACTTTGTTTTCCACATCACTTGGTCGAGACATGATTCTGTTGCTGCACGAGTAGGTTGATCCACACAAGAGACTATATTGAAGCATCAGTTCGAGGTAATCGTCACTGTGTAGGTGCTCGTCATCGATAATATTAATGTTTAAATCGCCAACTAAGATAGCTTTCTGCTCAATAGCGCTTTCACTAAGTGATTTTCCAATCATAATATATTATAATATAGCATCATATTAATAATATGTCAGTCAGTCAGCGTGTTTGCGTCCACTGCCTACAAACGCCTTTCCAATTTTTCTCAAGGTCACCGACTTCAAAAGGTGATAAGAAATTAATAAATTGTAAATATAGAATTAGTTAGGTATTCAAATAGTTTATCGTATATTCATTAAAAGTAACCAATTATTTTTTTGCTATTTAGTCCCGGGGTGTTTTTTGAAGGCGGTTTTTTATTTCAAAATATTTTTCAGCTATGAGATCATACACCTATGACAGAAGCCATAAAATTGCATGTTGCATTCTGTTCCAGGCGCTCGAGTCGTCGACAGAGATCTACTGCTGTGGCTGGGAGAAGATATTGGACAAGTGGGTCATGGACACGGTGCGCTTCATGATCGCGCGCGCTCAGTGCCCTGTGATACTCACTGCCATGGGCATGGTCACATTCGACATGCTGCTCTTCGTCTCGGTAATATAACTCTAGCTTTACAGTACAACGGTATTCAGATCTGTTACTGGCGTTGAGAGAAGTAGCAGGACGAGTGGGTTACCGACACGATTTTGCTCATGAGTTGGGTTTTTTTATGCAACCTAGCATGGATGGGAAATACCTCACAACTACCATTATGATATTAGCTCAATACACCACATTGCTGGCCGTGGTTCAGATTCCACGTACAACTGTAGGTCCCCTTCCTTACTTACTAGGTAGTAGGGTTAATCCCGCCCGGGTATGGTATCATCGCATTGAATGAACGATAGTCGAAGCGGTAATGAAAATTGTACGTGTTTTTTCATCCAGATCAATGTCACCGAGCAATATAATGAAGGTCCTGGCATGGCACCTAGTTCCCATGTGGTGTGTTAGGCTAATATCTGACGATCAGTTTGGTATTAGCCATCTTTGTACAGTTACATAAAAAAATGTAAATTAGTCGAGATCGAGATATAAACATTTCATAAATAAGTGTATTCTCCCCGCTGATAATATTTTTTGCCATGATTATTCGAAGCATTATCATAAAATGTGTTTTCATTTTCAGATGCTTCAAACCTCGTACTCGATGTTCACATTGCTGACTTCAAAATAATCGCGAAAATATTGTCTTAAATTAAACTGCACATTATTTTAATATATGTACTTTGTTAACTTCAAATGGGGGACGCATCATAAAGTCCAAAAAGCACAAGGTCCAAAACCCATACCGTCCAAATCACTAATGAATACGGAACTTTTTCAATCAGGTTAGGTTAGGTTAGATTATAATATTTGAATAAATACATACTTATGGATGTTTTGGGTTTTGGACTTTATGAAGGCGACCCCTTCAAATGTATCCAGACCCACTTATTGGTTTCCATACAAATAAAGCTTAATTAGTTGCACTCAAACCACACAGTACCGCAATTCATACACAAAATGTAAATTCTTGATATAATTATTATTAAAAGTTACAAGCTTTAATTTAACTTGCATGTATGTTATGGAGGTGTTTAGCTCAAATCTTTGTTGAAATTAGAAACAAAACTGAATTAGAACCACTTCCTTATATCCAACGGAGTTTATTTTTTACATGTTGCTTCAGTGCCCATGAACATGTATGTTTATGGTAACCATAACCTGAATTGACATCGAGGGTCAGTGCCAGACAAAAAAACTTTTCAACGGTCAACAGCACAGGCACAAAATTTTGTAAATGCATTCAAGTATGACTAGTGGCTCTTTGAGCTGTAGACCTCGCGAGTCTGTCTTTGCCATAGATTAGAATTGAATCAAGCAGTTTGGTCACCAACCAATTGTAGAATGGTATATCAATAATTCTGCTGCCATCTGGTGTCTAGTAGCTAGTGGAATATAATAAAACAAGAAACGTAGCGAGATTGTTAACCATTGAGCTAGCCAGACAGCGCGAATTTAAGAAATGTAAGCTGCTGTGTTGAATGCTTCTACAACTGTATTACGAGTCAGTTTTTGCATAGCTTAAAGCTTAATAAGAGTTCACCGCACAGCTTATAATAAAATCCTATCTTGTATTTTTCTCACTTGTTACTTAACTAACGCTTTAGGTCTTCTCACAAAACATTTTTCAAAATGGCTCGAGTGAATCGAGTCTGTTCATAAAATTTCAAAAGAATCGGACAGACATACGAAAGCATTTTTGCCCAAGCTGAAATAAATACATGATTATTATTTATATTTTTATTATTATTATTTGTATAGGCAATAGAAATAAAAAAATACCGATCATTCCGAGACATAACTAGGAAAGAAAAAACTTTCCGATTTTTTTAAATTATTAATAGAGGGGAGATTTCGTACTTAAGATAGTAACATATTCCACTGCCTTACAGCGTGCACTGTGAAGGAGTCGGAATAGGTAGAAGATGTGTGCGTGAAAATAGATAGTACCAAGGAGTCGGTTGATCTAAGTTCTTTGAATGAATTCTAGCCGAGATATGTAAACGGAGACTATTATTTACAATAATTAATTTCAAATTAACTTTTTTTTTTTACAAAACAAATTTCTTAAATATTAAGACTGGGAAAATATTGATCAAATTTACAGTAGTTATGTTGGAACTCAAACTGAACGATATTTGCTCTACGGCTTTCAAGAACAGTTTTGGTAATAAACAACTTGTCACACAGTCAATAACACAGAGCTAATATCATGACGGTGGATTTGTATTGGCTATCAAGTCACAAACAAATATTTTTTATGTTTACATATTGTCATTCAGGCAGGATTCGTTTCCTTTGGTTGAATATGCCCACAAAGTATTCCTGGATTATAATAGGCACATTCTGCATGTGAAGGCTATCGATTTGTTTCTTTGTTGTCTACGAAGGTCTTGCTGGCGCCATCTATTGAAGCTTTAAAGGAAAGTGAATATTGCAGAGCTAACACGGGAGGCAGTTGGCTTCGCTTCATCTATCACCCCTGCAGATTAGTTCTACGATTTGCTTGCAGATGGCAGTAATACAGAAAACCTTGAATTTGAATATCATAAACTGGTGTTTATAGGTACACAGTGTGCGATGATTTATTATGCGGTTGAATTATAAATTAAGAAAGAGTTTTTATCAAAGTTTTTGTTATGAAAACTCTGATATTATTTGTCGAATAAACAGAGGACATTTTCGGAAGCTTTTGAGGCCAGTCTACAACATAGGCAGCACGACGGATAATTGTTTTCATAAAAATAGGCTAATGAAATATCAAAATATTTCATTATTTTTCGTTGACTTAAAAATGTATGTTTTTTATATTCATAAAAATTAATTGCCTGATATTTGCGTTTTGTAACAAAATAAAAAAGAAACCCACATTGCCCCCTATAGTTTTGCTTGCTGGTTCAAGCCTTGCAGTATATTCATTACGTAGTTCTTTTTTACAGCTTTCTTGCCACGCATCATATACTCTATGCTCGATTCTAGAATTAGATAAAGAGTATGTATCGATTATCTGGTGTCTCAAGTGCATGGTTTTTTTTTCATTTTGGCTATATACAAATTACTATTATTTAAAACATGAGAGATTCTGAGCAAATCAAGGACGAATTTTCCCAGAATCACTAATATTTATATTTATTAATCTAACTATCTATACTAATAATAATATCTGTAAGGGGTGTTCATGAAGAAGGTTGCTTGGTTTTCTAAGATACTTCGTTTGTAGACTTTGTGTATGATAACTAAGACTAAATTGATGATTTTTAGAAATCAGTTCTGTATGTATGTATGTATGTATGTTCCTCCATAACTCTTAAACCGATCAGCCGAATTCTATTAAACTTACTACACGTATATTAAATTACATAGGACACGGGATAGGCTATATAAAATTTAGTTCCGCTTACGCTAAGATATAGCTGTCATACAAACCGGAATGCCCCGATGCGGCGGCTTAGGGGGTAATCGCTATCTGCCTATGTTTCTCTGTTTACTTCTTCTAAGCCACGCAAACGATTTTTTTGTACGGTTTTCATTAATATAAGGAGCCATCATTGCGCTAGCAAGGATTGTGTATGTAATTTTTTATTATTTCATACAATCTTAAAGAGAAAAATTAACACTATTTACTGAAAAATTGTAGGTGTTAAAAAGGCCTACAGAAAGTTGCATGATATCATGTAGAGCGATAACTTCGAACCACTGACCCGATTTATATACGTATTTTATCAACATATAGCAACTCTGGGCGCAGTCAGATTCCGGATGGGTTAGCGTTTTCGATGTTGAAGGTGGCTTTGGTTCGTATTCCTCATAAAACTTTAGGTCCCCGTCCTTACTTACTTACTAGGTGGTAGGGTTCATCCCGCCTTTGTTGGTTTTGTATCAACTTCTATGTAGCAGTGCCAGTACAGTAAGAGTCTGGCGGCACATATTTTTAAAATTCGCTCCCAAATGTTTACGAAGTGGAATGTGTGGATATTTCTCATTAAATCATGCCATATGGGTTTAAACGATTTTAATTAAATTTAGTAGATGCATACATAGTCCTGGACCAGCCTTTTGGTGGGTTCCTTTTTTCCAGGAAATAATTCAGACCGAAATCAGTCCAACGCGACATTGACCCAAGCGGAGCCAGGTACCGCAGCTAGTATTCATATAAAGCCAAAATTCAAAATGTTGTCAAACGCAACACTAGAGGATCAATTGGTTAACATAATAAAATTAAAACAATATACCCTCACCGCTTATGTTGCAGGAGTTAGGGCCTCTTCCACCAAGTACTAATTAGCTTAATTCTCACATTAAAGGGTCTTTCATGCGATCTCTTTAGGAACTACAGTGCATGATAAACAGCACTAAATCAGTAATAAAGGCCCTTGAATTGTCGATTAAAATAAATCAGCACTTGGCGAAAACAAGGCTTATAGTTTTTTAGGTGCCAATATCCCATAGCATAAAGTCAAGAATGCGCGCGGCGGAAGTGCCATCATGTCAGCGGGTGGGTACGCACGTTTCACGTGCGTCGTCCCAGCTCGGCAAGGTACGACTAGTCTGATTTTGTCAAAAAAATTAAAGAAGAACATTTTTTTAACAGCAAGTGTACCTTGTTATGGCTGAAATGTACAAGATTTTTTAAAAAATGTTTTCTCAATAGAAAGATAACAGAAAAAATGGCTTTAAAAGATAAAAAATGTCCTTTTAAAAATATTTTTTATTTCTATGATTATAAAAGTGTTACGAACAAAATGGAAATGTGTACCTTCCGAAACGTACGCTCTATGAGCTCAGTATTTTTTCAATATTTAAAAACCAAAGAATTTACTGTAATCGACTTCAGAAAAACGTTAATATTTAGGTATCTGTTCCCCTTAAGCTTGAATTTTAATGATAAGGCCCAACTTTTATTAATTTAATTTATAAAATGTTTTCATGTCTATCTTTTCCGATAATCATGTTAGCTAATAAGTGCTTATTATGAGAACTAAAAATATAAAACGATATCATATCAGATACGGTCGTTCTAGGGGCATATGTCCTTAAGTCAAGAAGGTAGGTTAGGTTAGGCGTCACTAACCCCAGTGTCTTCGTGCTGATGAGCGGTGTCTTGAGGTTGAGGAAGCCATTTAGGCGCGACTTCTTGTCTCCTGCGCCCGCCCCCCCACCCCCGCCACCCTCCATGCCGCCGCGTTCAATCCTGCAACAACACACACGCTCTTTCATTACTTCGAATTGTTTGTTCAGTGAATGCATTAACACTCCGCCAAACTCGGAGAAACGTTGTCATGTTTAGTCAATAGTCTTATAGACTTCAAAATCTAAAACAAAAACTTTTAATTCACTCCTTCAAATAACATTTACATACGTGTCTTCAAGCGAAAGTTATTGTATGACAATTATCATAACTATTAAATTGAAGACATGTTTTTCTCGTCATATTTTTGCATTCTCTCCTTTTTGGACATTTTGCATCCTCCTCATCACGGAGCCTATATATTTCTTTGAAACAGAAGTTCCAGAGCGCAAGAGCATAGTTTTGCACCGAGCCCGCGAATGAGTAAGTCCCGTCGGGAAGGGCCACCTTAACTAGAAAAATAGTAATTGAATACGTGAGACAAACAGGTCAGGGAACTGAGTGATAACTTTCTCCGTAATGATAAAAAGTGCAACAACAAGCGAGCAACGACGCGATAAGGTACAGACAGCTCCGGCGGCAGCTGGCGGCGGCGCTCGGCTCGCGAGACAAGATGCTGCGGCTGTGCTTCGTGCTGGCGTTGCTCGTGCTAGGAGGCTGCGGGCGCGACCTATCCGGTGAGAACGTACAATTATTGAGGGCAAAGCAGCGGCCAGAGAGCTTTCTACACCTGACATAGGTTATTAAGTTTACAACGGCTTTTACACCAGGGAATACATGTAAACTTTACATATTATTTTAAGAGCCACTTTGTTAGTTTAGTCATTTATATGTCTAATCCATTCGGACTGAGGGTTGCTGTTTCTTTTGATCTTGTTCTTTGCCTTATACTGTTCTACCAAAAATGTTTGGGAGTAGCATTTAGATCTAAGTACGTAATCCATTACTGTGGATGGTAAACGAGTAAAGTATATACTTCCGCGGATCTAACAGTTTTGACGTAGCTTAGTATAGTTTGACTACCAAAAAAGTTTAAATAAATGAATTGAAAAATGAAATACAAATTGAGTAGCTCGCAGCTTAGTGGCACAGGGACTTGCCTTGCATGCCAGAGGCATCAAGAAGTATATGTTATAATCCCCGCCCCGTTCGTGCACCACTATCTTTCTCGTTCTGAGTTGGATAATATCGTCACGAATGCGAACTGATCCAAGTAGAACTGTATGTCTAATTCCCTGCTAGGTTAAGCATTCCGTCGCATTGGATTAAACATGTTTGAAACGGAAATTAAACATTGTCCGTGTGTGTGAACATTCCAAAAATAAGATTCTTTAGATCCTATATCTATAGGGTTGAACTACCTTCCGAGCTATTTACTCCAAATTACGTCATGGGGTCCTTCAAACCTGGCCGGCTGGCATTGGTTTTGCAGCCCCCCCCCCCCCCCGTAAGGTTCGAAAACCCATCGTTGTCGGGCACCTTAATAGGTTCTGGCGTGCGCCATATGCCGCGCTTAACATAAAAAAGTTCAATGAAGCCTTGTAGATTTTTGATGCAACTGAATCTGGATGGCTAATACCCACAGAGATCGACCCCGATCGTCGAAAATCGTCGATCTCCGTCATCCGACATCCACCGTCATGAATTTAGGCCATCGCATCGCATTTCCGAAGAATTTATGTGCTAGGCCAGAAGGCCTATTCCTGGAATTCCGTAATCAGGAACCCTGAGTCTAAAAAATCTCTTTAATATCGGTTTTCAAAACGATTTATGGTATTAGCCACCCATGTGCAGTCCCATAAAAAATCCTTGACTGTTGACGCATGTAGAAGTTGAGTTTACACGATATGGATATGGATATGATACACATACTGGCGAAGGCTACAAACGTCTGTAGTTTTTATTTGAGCCTGTGCTTCCTCCTGCAGGAACCGACGCGATGGAAGTAGTTTTAGGTATTCGTTTCCTACCACGGAGGGCTGCTAGCAGAACGTCGGAACGTCGTGAGTTGTTCAAAACTATTGCAAAACCCACCAACTATTATCTGGGACCGGGTTGGTTAGGGTTTCGTTCCGTCGCATCGTGGTCACACTGCGTTCTTATCGGCCCAACGACTACCGCCTGCAAACACAGAGCTGGGGGAACCGGCGTATTTCTTTCATAAGACACTCCAAATTTCCAGATTCACAGATTAGTTCGATACATTGAAATATTGGTTTTTGTGACAGCTGACCGGGCGTTGCATGGAGTATGTTTCATGCGACTTTTTTAAATTTCCAGACTACCGATACAACGAAGATCTTAAGGTGTCTTACAAGGTTTATTATGACTTGAACTGGTTTGAGGCGCTTGCGCAGTGCACGCGAGATGGCGCCACCCTCGCCTACCCAAGAAACGAGGCGGAGGCACATTATATCATCAGTTTGCTGGACCACTGGAGACACGCCATTTTTGTTGCAGCTTCTGACATTTTTGAACCGAAACGTTTTAGATCAATCGACGGTAAACGCTTTAATACGAATAAATAATTTAATGGGTATTTGAGTGAAAGTCATGTGTGGAGGGATTTTCTCCTTTCAATTTATTTCTCTTTCTGAGCTAGATTAGTGAATTTCAAATCAAATACGAGTCGTTTCATGGTTCGGAATCTATATAAAACGGTAGGTTCATATCCCCTACTAGGTTGCAGGTTTCAGCCTGCCCGGCTTGGTACTATCGCATGGATTAAAGATATGATCGTCATAACGCGATGGTCCTGGCACGATACCTAAGTTTTTTGCGCTAATATCATGTACAGTGGGTCTGATATTAGCCATTCATATTCATTTACAAAAAATGCTCATTCTTGTGATATCTAAATCAACAGGGAATCTGTATTCCAAGTTACTACTAGTTATAGTAGCCTAAACATTAATAAATATTCTCATATTTTCAAGAGAACGTTTTTATATTGACGTTTAAACACATTTTTCTAGGCAATTAAATTTAGATATGTCTATTAAAGGCGTATAATGAGAGAAAATTGTTTTTAATCACTTCAATTAGCAATATTCCTTATAAGCAACTACTAGCATTAGTTCCATTAGCAATAAACAGTTAAATATCACAGGTGTCTTGATAGAAGACTTGTATCACTCTTGGCCTCGTGGTGAACCACAATATAAATCCGAAAAAAATTGCATCGTCTTGTCGGAAACCGCTGACCACTACGCTGACTACCCAAAGCCTTTTTTCTACGGCGATGATTGCAATGCTCAACACGAAGCTATATGCTCGAAGCATAACGAAGAAGAGACCAAGGTTACCGCGGAGCTTGCTTTGACCCAAACAACAATACCTGATGGTAAGTCATGTTTACTTTTTGTTTAATATCAATTTCGACTGCTATCAATGCGAATATATCTGAAAGAAGACTGATGTGGAAGATCTCAAGAACTTACTAGTATCTAAACTTCCAATAGTTGAGAGTAAAACTGGAGTGAACCATCTTTGGTTAACGCTAATGTTATCGGTAATATATATGTATCCTTAATCAATGACATAAAAATAACAAGACAAATATATCTTAAGAATAAGATTAACTTTAACCAGAGATGTTGTACTCCAGCTATTGTCATGTTCACATTTTGTTTATGATTTTAAAATCTCCTCCAGGACATCCGTGGGAAACGATATGAAGAAAATATCAAGTTAATCGTAAGACAGGATCCAAACTCCTTTAGCTAATAATGTTCTATGAAGGAGTCGAGGCTGCACCCTATACTGGTATACAAATGGACGTTAGATACTTCGAGGATTAGTGGTCCTGACGGTATTCCTGGTATTGTGCTCATGAAGTGTGCCCCTGAGTCGACACCGATAATCACCCGTAGTTAATGTCTCTCCTTCACCCGGGGTTTCATTCGTTCTTGCTGGAAGAGAACCTCGGTCCAACTGGTCCAAAAAAAGGGCGACCCAGCGGATCTGCCCATTGCGATAACCTCCCCCGTTGTGTAAGGTTACGGAGCGTAATTAAAAACGAATAAACTCCTGGATGACAAGTGTACGGTTCTGAAAGGCACGGCCAACAGGAGATCTTTTAACATATGTTACGCGTACGAGTATATGCGAAAGACTGGACATCTCCAAAGCCTTTAAATTGCCTTGATTGTATATATTTTTTTATTTTTTTTATTTTGATGATTTATTTTCACACAAAGAAATTAAAGATGAATGCTGAAATGTTATGATGCCACCAGTTTGTGGGAGAGGCTTAAGTACAAACATTTTTCAGTCATACCAGCTCTCAGAAAGTCAATAAGGAATCGAAAACTTATGTTTATATTTAGCATTCGTAGGGCTAAAAAAAAGTTTTTTTTTCTTATTATCATACATCAATAACCCTTTTTATTTACCTTGTCTCAAAATTACGATTGTTATAAGTACACGTGACACCCGGTACATTTGATATTTTGGTGTTTGTTGTATCAAAAATGCCCAGGGTACTGTATACCCGAGCTTAAGTTTCAGCTATTTTTAACTGGTAGTCAAAACCTAATACATCAATAATTTAACACATTTGTTTTTGTTGGTTGCAGTATTTTGAAGGTCAATGTAAATAATGTTATGCAATGTGAGTTATGATGTTTGTCGGTTTTCTTTCAAAATTTACGTATACAAAATCCACGAACTCCTGACTTATTCTACCATAATTTCATTCCTGTACAATCATTCTTCTTAGGATTATTAATGAAATGCAACTTACTAAATGGTGAAATGCTATGCTAATTACTAAAATTAATAAATAGACTCCCGGCAAAGTTGTGTGTCGGTGACCTAAATCTGATTAGATGGGTAATCAAACCGGCTTGTAAAATTATAAATCCACGAGTATATAGATATTGTAATTTTTTTAGGTGAGCAAAGTTGACGGGCACCTGACCGTCTATGAAACTACCATGCTGTGTAGTCAAAGAATCAATGAATTTAAAATTTAAATAGATTTTAATTGTATACTAGGCTTGCGTACTCAGCTCTACTCGGGATAACATCGAAATTAAAATTATTTATGGAGTAAAAAGTAGCCTATCCTTCAAGTGGGAACAAACCGTACACATTCAGAAAAATAAATCTTTCACTCCGGCATTTTCAATCGCTGTCTTCATACAAATTAGTTCCATGAATATAATAGTAGTATGGGAACCGCGAAAAAATATCGAAATTTCGAGATATGTGATATAAAACTATTCTGATAATGAGAACCTTATATCCTTGAATTGTCTATAGGATATTCAGAACACGCAGATCACTGATTATGTGTACATTTGGAACCCCATGCAATAAAAACTCTTAAATAATACATGAACTTTCAGGTTACCTCTATGAAGCAAGCTTAGGAGCATACTACAAGCCTTATTATAGTGTGAGCTGGTACGAAGCGTTCGCAAGGTGTTCGCAAGATGGAGCATCTCTCGCATACCCGAGACACGAAGAGGAAGCTCGCTACTTGTACACTCTTAGACATTATCACGTTGTATTACTCGGAGCCAATGACTTGCTTCAAGAAGGAATATTTCGGACAGTTGATGGTAAATAAAGAAACATTCATTAACGAACCTATTATAAATGCAAGGTGCAATTGGTTGGTTTGGACGATTTATTCGGTTAAGTATTCTACATACTAAACAACAACTTGTTACCCAAAGGGATTTTTCTTTATTTTGGCATAACAAACAGGAATGGATAAAATCAAGATAATAGAAAAAACTTTGACAATAACTAAATACATTTCCAGCACTATAATGCACGTGGAAATCATACAAAAAGTCGACTTATAGCAAAATAACAGGGTAAAAAGATCACAAGAAATAGAAAACAGAAAACATTTATATTTAAATAATGTAAAAGAAAGAGAAACTAGAGAGTAAATTAAATTGAGTGATTAACATGAACATTATCTAAGGAAACACACTGAAAGAAAAAAAACCTATTTATATCCGTAACCAGCTTTCAAAATATAAAAGTAGAAACATATGTACAGATTGCAATAAAAAATAAATATCCAAATTCTAAATCCAATCTATTGTCTTGGGCCGTAAAAAATGCGAAAATACCAACAATAACATTCCGAAATCTGCTTAAGTTTTAAAAAGACAATGCATGCGACCATTCAAAAATATTCTAATTTGGTTTTTTTTTTAAAAAAGGAAGGCTGGTGGTGGAACGTAAACTTCGCTGTCTTCAATATTCAAGGTACTTTCCCTATAGGTGGCGTCCAAACTTTTCACTCAATAGAAAACGTATATTCGCTTACTATTGGCTTGGCAACTTGGCAACGCGTCTTCGGAGGCTTCAGCATCCAAAAAACCGCGTATGTACGAGTAGGTTTGCCTGATTTTTCACGATTGTCCACAATATAAGAGTTTTGAATATTTATTGAAGGTTAAAAAAATGCATAATTCATACGTTTTAACGTAGCCAATTAAGGCATAGATGGATGCAATATTTGTATGACATTAGGATTTGGCTCCATAGTCATGTATGTTTATCTCCTCTGTGCTCTATATTTTTGTATTTTTTTTTAACAAGTTCCGATAAAAAAAACGTGTTTGACTTTATTAATATTGATGAACAATTTTAAGGTAAATTTGTTGATGACCTGTACCATCCTTGGAACATAAATGAACCGAATAACTTGGGCGAAGAAGATTGCGTGGCACTGATGGAGAGAAGAAGCATGGTTATCAATGACGTCCCATGTGGGAACCGACTGGACGCTGTGTGCCGAATTCTCGCTGTCGGGAGCAGTCTGGACTCAGGTGAACTGACCGATATTAACTGTTACGAACACTAGCAATGCCGCTGTAGAACATTTTCTTTCTCGCACGGTTCATACTCTTCTAGATAGAACATAACAACGGTGTTTGTAATTTGTAAACCATTGTTCATTAAAATAAAGGAACCTTAAGGTGGCCCTTCCCGACAGGATTAACTCATTCGCGGGAACAGCATAAAATCGTTCTGTTGCGCTTCAGCACCGTTTCCACCGATGAGGATGCAACACGTAAACAAATCAAACAATGCGCATAGCGTTTGATTTGATTAGATTTACAAAAAAATATTAATTATATTTTGTAATATTTATTACAATTTTACACCACAAATAGTAAATCACGGACGCTGAAGTGAGAAATAAAAAAAATCATTGATTTTAAATCGTCATGGAACAACTTAGGTGTGATGACTAAGGTTTTTTAGATTTTTTGTTTTATCGTTGAGAAATGCACCATCAAACGTATTATATAAACGCGCGAAGATATCGAACTTTCAGACCTTGTGACATAAAAACCATATCGTAAAATTTTATAATGCCAATGGTCATCAAACATTTGGTTTGATCAAATAAAGCTGTTTTGAGTATAATTTTGGGCCTCCGATAAAATATGCGCATGATCTTCTTTTGTATGGGCGGTTAAGCGGGAAGGCCCACCTTAAAGGATGTAGGTGTGTCCCAAACACCTACCTGTATAAGTAAATATACTTTTCGTACTAAGCAGGTACGTCGCTTATTCCAATAAATGTGATATGCATGCATGTATAATTGACCGTGAAGCAAGGCGCCCAGGATATTAAGAATTTCTAGGAAATTAATGTATCCATTAGAAATTAATATTTTCTAAGATCTATTACTATCAAACGGAAGTCTTATATCTGGTTTGGATGCATTTCTATAAAATTGTCTCGATTAGGTGTTTATTACGAAACAAAGAAGACCGATCATATCTTTATTTATAATATTTTTAATTAATCACAATTATGACTCAATAACTATGGTTTTGTGTTCGGTACTATCAGGTACTACGTCAGAATCAACAAGATTTCTACCTAAACCACCTCTTCAAATAGTTTTACCACAGATACAAGAGCTGTTCGCCTCTGATGATGGTAAGCTTTAGAGATTATTGAGATAATTACAGAATACAAGTTATTTCACCCGAGATGGAAAGTGATTATGGACATTGAAAGAAAAGTGAGTTGTGGGAACCGCACCGCACTGAACTCCGTTATAAAAATCCATGAGATTTGGCCTGCAGCAAGGATGGTGGATTGGTGCTTGCAAATATGTATAGGAGCGGGAATTCGGTATGGCTAAAGAGGTACGAATACAAAATGAATGTAGAAATGTGTCTGCGCAGTGAGTTGATCGGACAAGATCGGATCAATTAAATTTCATTTATTTAAATTTACTAGTCAAACTACACTAAGTCAAGTCAAACTACACGAGAGAGAGATAGCGAAGTGAATCGACAAGGGAACATTGATGTGGTTTAGACATGAAGAACGAATGTTTGACAAAAGAGTGAGGTAACAGATTTTCCAAGGGCGATTTTTCACGGGCAGCCTAGAAGAACGTATCACTACCGGTTTGACGAATGACTTCGTAAAGGCACCGTATGTAGCACCCATAACTGTTGAGCATGTATGAATAAATGTGTGATATGTATGCGAGGGACGCATGTAGACAACTGGACAGCGCAGACGATGGCAGTACCACTCAACTTAAATATTCGATTCTAAAAAATACATAACACTGAATATTGGTTGGCTTCTCAAACTTAAAACGCGAAAAATGCTAATGCTATGTGATAAAGATCACAGAAACAATGACAATCTTCTTCGCTTCCTGTTTCAATAGGATACAATTACAACTCGGAGCTCGGTGCGTCTTACAAGGCTTATTCTGACGTGAGCTGGTACGAAGCTTTTGCGAAATGCTCACGAGATGGCGCCACGCTCGCATACCCAAGGCACGAATCGGACGCGCGCTATATCTACAGTCTTGCTGCGAGCGACGGAAGAACACATAAGACTTACCTCGGAGCGACTGACTTTTATGAGGAAAAAACATTCCGAAAAATTGACGGTTAGTGCCAAATCCTGGTATTATTGTTTGAATTTAATTTGATTTTCATTGTATATGCGAAGTGCGTTCAATTGACCGTAAATAAAGGTCACATACGTAAATAAACAAATCTGTTAAAAGTACTATGAGGGTGGTGCTAAACATGAACTCGAACCAGAAAGTAAGCATTTCGCGAGCAGCGCATCTACAAATTCCGCCTCCTGATAGAATGCCCATAACTGAGAATTCTTCTTCAGTCATCATATATAGTTACTGTGTTAGTAGGAGGCATTAATTACGAGCAGAGGATCGAATAATTCTGTAGAATAATTCTCATTGTATCATATTTATAGAGCTTGTGGCGGAATAAGTAGATTTTTTTTATGCACCCTGACATGGATGGCTAATACCACACAACTACCGTCGTGTCATTTTCATTTCATTGCATTTATTTAAACTTTTTGGTAGTCAAACTACACTAAGTTACGTCACAAAGATCCGCGGATTCGATCAACCCAGTAAAGAAGAACCCGCAAAGAAAGTTTACATAACATATTTTTCCGTCCACAATTATGAAATACGTACTTAGATCTAAATGCTGCTGCCAAACAATTCCTTGGTAGAACAGATTAAGACAAAAAACAAAGAACAATAGAAACAGCAACCCTCAGTTTAAGTCGTCATGATATTAGCCCAATACACCACATTCCCGAAGGAATTAGGTGCCATGCCAGGACCTTCTCTTTTTGAGCACAGCTACATTGAACTGGTTATAAAACACGGACAATGTTTCATTTCCGCTTCGAACATCTTTTCATTCAATGCGATAGCACCAACCCTACAGTTTTACATAGATTCCGAACCATGGAGGAACTCGCATTCATCAGGAAATGCAATTATCCAACTCAGAAAGAGAAATCAGATGAGCAGATATGAGATGTACTGCCCTCAAGAAGTTGGCTAACTGGTTCGAGTCCATAGTTTTGCATTTACTCATAGCGCTATGCTCAAAAAGTAGTTATTTTAACAGTTATCTTTTATTTAGTTAACATGCCTTGTTTATTCTAAGGTATATCATATTCATTGAAAAATGTACGTAAGAACGAAAAAGTATATTATATTTTATTTTAAGTGTTTAAGCATTCATCTTTTAAATTTTTCAGTTATTCAAAGGGTATGTGACTGTGTACACGCTTTCAAAACATATTTTTCTTTCCAGGTTTATCAATAGATGATTTGTATCATCAGTGGATAGATGGAAAGCCCTCTGATAAGGAATATGAACATTGTATCGTATTGGTCAACGTTGGAGAACTTTCAAAAACTATTTTAAAAATAGATGTTGTAAAATGCTCTTTTCACAATGACGCGGTTTGCTGGAAACCGGATGTGGGCAGTATTACTTCTGCAATGGTACCTGTGAAGACTGAGATATCAACAGTTCCCGGTAGGCAGGTTAAGTGGAAGTAGTGACTGAATTTAAAAACGAGATTATTTTTCAAGGTGCACGACTAGTATGCGAAATCTACATATTACTACCACCAATCAATTAATATATTATATATAATGCTTCCATAATTCAAGGTGTTTCGAAAATTTCAACAAAATCTTCGTGTATATTAATATCTGTTCCGTGAATTTCTAGATTATAAATATGAAGATAGTCTTGACGCATACTACAAACCATACCACCTATTGACATGGTATGAAGCATACAAGAAATGCTCCGATGACGGTGCCTCCATCGCCTACCCAAGAGATGAGAAGGAAGCTCGATACATGTATAGTCTTAAAGATTCCCACGTGTTATTTCTCGGAGCTACTGATTTCTACGAAGAAGGGACATTTAGAACTCTTGATGGTAAAAACTCTATAAAAACTAATACCATTATTTTAAACACTCATAACTGGTTCTAGTAAGAATAAAATATTACAGGGTTTGTGTGAATTTACTTCCGTATATCCGTTTTGGTTCATTGATTGTGTAGTCTACTAGTAGGTTATTACAAAGTCAATGGTTTGCTTTTACTCATGGCGTATTTATTAGATGACAATATTTTACCGTCAAAATGTTACTCGTATATAGGAATAATGTAGACAAAGATGTTTTGTTCAACAGGCAAATCAATTAATGACTTATATCATCCATGGAACAAAGGGGAACCTAATAATATTGGTGGAGAGGATTGCCTTGTATTAGTGGATATTGCTACAATGGTAATCAATGACGCCCAATGTCTAAACCGACTAGATGTTGTGTGCCGAATTTTCCCACTTCGAACTAAGGCCGCTTTGGATCAATCAACAAATTTAAGTAAGCCATATTCCCCATTTTATACGCTTTTCAACATGTAACTAATGTACCATTCATTCAATCACAAATTGTGGCATCGAATTCTGCTTCAATTGAAACAGTTTTTAGGGTTCCGTACCCAAAAGGTGCAAATGGAACCCTATTACTAAGCCTCCGCTGTCCGTCCGTCCGTCCGTCCCTCCGTCCGTCCGTCCGTTCGCCACAGGGCTGTATCGCACCCTTCGTGTGCGAGTCCGACTCGCACTTGGCCGGTTTTTATTCCATGGTTAGTACAAAACATGTGGGTTCCTTTGATTTAGAGAAAGTTTGGATGATATACTTGTACCTACTCGTCTATATTATGTGTCGTTATTTTCTTCGTTAGATATTTTTAAAGTAAAGATGCAATTTGCCAGACCTTACTTCATTATTAGAGATTTCAGCAATGATGACTCCAACCTCGCTCCGCTTGCCTGCGGAAACAATCCATGTAGATTCTACCTCAGTGGAACGGTATCCCAGCATAACATCTTCAAAAAAGATAAAAGATTCAGAAATTGGTAAGCCGTCAAAATTTTAATAATAATTTAAGAAATATGCTGTTTGGGAGGTTAAATGACGGTCATTTCAATTATGTTTTTGCACAGTCACTGCGTATAATTGCGGAAAATACTAACGGGTATCCCGTTATCATTTTGGAGCATTTACATTGTTAGCATTTACTTCGTCTTTAAAATGTTCTCTTCCAATAACCCTTCCTTAGGAATCGCGCATTAGGTTAATAAAAAGTGGAATATTGTATGCAGGTATTTAAATGTATGGTGCATTTCGTTGCTTCTACTGCTAAGTATATACAATTTTCAAAATTGTTACGCTTGCTTCCTCCTTTCTACTAGTAATTACATAGGCACATAAGTGGCATACGTGATTTTCCTTTTTAGTTTCACTATTTCTACTAGATACCATTTGCATGGTGAAAAAGAAAGTAGATACTATTTATGCATTTCCTTGACGTTGGAAAGTTTTACATTGTGGTATAGATTGGTTTTTTACTGATTAATTTGAAAATGGAACACTTGTGAATTAGAATTATTCTTTTTTTATTTATTTTTTTGAGAAAAACTGGCGGGAATATGCTCACAGTCATGGAGCTAACTCGATGACATTTTCGCGCCTTTATTCACTATAATTTTAAAAAGGCATAAAACCGCAGAAATGTTTTGTCGAGTCTGCTTGTTTACGAGCAACAGTTTATCAGTTTAAAAGACGACGAGGCGAAGGCCAATCGCGGTCACTCAAGAAAAAGTTGAAACACTTATCCGTGAAAACCGAAGAATTACATATTACGTAGAGGTTGAGAGAGAACTGGGCATCGGATCAGCAGTTATGCAAACCATCATTCACGACCATCTCTCCCCGCAAGCGTTGTTTGAGCTGGGTGCAGCACAATCTCACCGCTGAATAGAAGGTTGTCGCGTGAAATTGGTGCCGATTTATGATAGTTTTTATCTGTAATAAAAAAACTGAAAATACTGAAATATTGAATAAACTGAAATAAGTTATAATTTTTAGGTATCTAATTTCCTTTAGCATGACCTTTGGGAAGGGTTAAAGTAAACAGTCTCAAGAAATGTGTAAATGTTTTCGATTGAAATGCGTTAATCATATTTTCATGTTGTTTTTTCTTGATTTGTAAGGGTTGTTGAGACTTATTTTCATCAAAATGTACCTTTTTCTATTACTTATTACAGGTTATGTTTACAACGCACAACTAAAGGCTTCTTACAGGACCTACTCAAATGTGAATTGGTTCGAAGCATTTGCGCGCTGCGCGCACAGTGGTGCGACGCTCGCATACCCACGAGATGAAGCGGAGGCGCGCCATATGTACAGTCTAGTGAAGGGTGACAGCAATGCGCACGCCATTCATATTGGAGCTACGGACTTCTATCAGAAAGGAACATTTCGGACGACGGAAGGTTTGCTTTCAGCTTGTAATCTATATTGTACTAGAAAACGACTGCCAACTTCGTCTAATTAGAAATGTTTCAAAACTTTTGAGTGGAAGCTAATAAACTACACACTTTTGTGAGAAAACTGTCATCCTATGTTGCCCTCTAAAAACTAAAAATAAGAAATAAACATTATTGAGTGACCGGGCACTATCAATGCTACTTAAGAAAGCAATGATCTTAGCATCAATGGTTTCATTGACGATATCAGAACCCTTTGCAGGCAGGAAGAGCTAGCAAGCGAGAAGTGTCCAGGTGGCAACTGTTTACGAACGCCACGCCACGCACTACGTCATAAATCTTTAGACAACTACTGTTGCCTAGGACCACGGATTCGCAAATACCTAGGGCGCTGGTGGGGTGGGTTTTAAAATATCTTTTGTTTTGGACTCAATGAAACGCTGTAAGCAGAGATGCTATAGCCCAGTAGATCCAGGTGCTCCGAGATAGGTACGACGTTGCCTTGAAACCTTGCCAGGAGCGGAAAGTGTTCTAACTTGCAAGATAAAACACAGCATGGGGTATTGCGAACGTTGAAGGCGACAAGGTTCTGCTGGCCCCTGTTGGTAACTTTCTCGAGAACAGTGTCTACCTTATTAATTACAGATGAATGCTGTGGATCTCTGCTCCTCCAATCCATGACATGCCCGTCATGCTCCGTGCTGTCATCAGTGTAACTGTTAATCATGGCTAGGGACAGCAAATTGTCGATTGAGATGTCCAATGTCAAAGCCAGCGACCCTCCAAAATTGTCCAATGTTTCGGCCCACATACTCGTATGCGTAACGTAAGTTAGAAGATCTGCTGTTGACCGCGCTTTTCGGAAACCTTCCTGCTTGTAATCCAAGAGTTTATTCGTTTCATATTACGCTACGAGCTGAGAGTTGATGAGGCGATCCATTATTTTACACAAAAGTAAAATTATCACAATAGGTCGATAGTTGGAGGGATGCCCTGGGTCGCTCTTTTTTGGCACCCGTTGGACCGATGCTCTCTTCCAGCAAGAAGGAACGATACCCCGGGTAAAGGAGAGACGGCGTTGATGCTGTTACATATTTATCATCGCGTATTTGTATAGACTCAACACAGAATTATAACACGGTATCAGGTATTATGTAGCTCTGTTTAGTGTTAACATTTTTAAGCTCCTTGGCCGCGGGCTTCGATCTTCAAAGAACACACACACACAATTTTCTTAGCCATAATAAGATTTAAATATAAACTTAAATATCTAATTTACTTAGCGTCCTAATTTTCTTATTGTCTTCGTTGACAGGTGAATTGCTAAGTAAACTTTACCGGCCCTGGATAGAAAAGGAACCCAATGATGAAGGCAAGAATTGTGTCACATTGATTACCATAGAGGGTCCTGGAAGAAATAATACCTTTAAAATTCATCACGCTGTATGTTTCGATAGTAACGTGGCAGTATGTAGGAAACTTGACCACGATGTAATTACAGCCTCGCATTCTGGTCTGATCAAGATTCCCGCTGACTCAGGTAACTTCGTTTATATTGTTCAACGGATTGCACTAATATTAAAAACTTATTTCTAAATTCAATAAAATTCAATAATGAATAGATAATGATGAAATTTGCAGGATATAAATATAACGAGAATTTGAACTCATACTACAAACCATACCACAACTTAAGCTGGTATGAAACCTTTGCGAAGTGTTCTCAAGATGGTGCCACCCTCGCCTACCCAAAATACGATGTGGAGGCGCTCCATTTGTACTCTCTTAGAAAATCTCACAAAATGTTTCTTGGGGCTACTGATGTCTACCAAGAAGGGACATTCAGGACCATTGACGGTGAGCTATTTGTGCACTTTTTGATAAATTACGTTAGCGAGGTGCGAATAAAAAAATCCAGATATTTTCTCCTTCAAACAGTTTAGTTCCAGAGATAGTGCAGAGTTTTGGAATAAACTTATGTAGCTGCCTTTAATGATGAAAAAATAAACATTTAAATGTACTAATATTAGTATTTACGGAACTCTGACGTTTCATTAGAACGCACACTTGGCCGTTTTTTAATATAATGAGTCATACTGCCTACTTTTTTCCGCTAATAAAATAGCCGCGTGTGTGCAAAATACTGTACAGCCGAATTTTGGTTACTTACCTACCTTTATCAATGTTTAGCTGCTGGGCAGAATTTCATAGAGAAACGGTATGCATACTTAACTGTTGAGTTGCTCTAGATCCATTATTTTCTTGTGATTACTGTAGGTGGTGGCATTTTGAGGGATAATATTTTTAATATTGTATCTATGCATAATATAGTGTTACGACTCCCAAGGAAGTTTCTAGTCGGTTTGTCTTTATCCACGGAAATTTAATTATATCCCACTGTGCCCGAACCTAATCATCTTAATAATATTAGAATCCTAGATGGTGTGTTCACCTAATAGAAAAATATGTATTCAAAGGCTCGAATGGGATTCGAATCATGCACTGTTGTGCATGATTCGAGGTGATCGCAGCCTACACTTGGTCCCACGTTGAGTAGTCCTTTGTACATAGCCCCACAATTATTGCTATCTTCGCCATCCAATATTGTCCATGAAGGCGACGAGGCAGGCCGGGTGTCTACGGACCTGCTCAAGGTCAAATCAGCAGCACTTTCCGTCGTTTACTACGCACGTTGCCATGTGTTCAGTGGCTACATTTTCCTCCATACAGGCCCAGCACAGAGGAATGCATCATTTTCATCATCGTCGCTGCTATTTAATTTATTGGAGACGTTATTATTGTGCGTAATTCCGCGTTTCTACGGTTGAGGACTCAATTGTTTACAGCAGTTCTCACTATGTCTTTCATCAAACGAGCACGAGTTTTCGAAACGATGTATTAGGCTAGAGATAATTGGATTAACGTATTTTTCGATGTTGCATGAATTTTCAATATTTTAGAGAAAGCGCATTGCCCAGATATATAGACATTCCATGCATTTCCATGTCAAATTGATTAACAAAACTTATGAAGTTCCAGGAACTCTAGCCCCTTTTTATTAATTAACACGCTTTTATTATTAGCTTGGGTTGTATCTATGTATGTATCTATGTAACGGAATCTTTGAACTTAATTTTCACCAGTTTCCAGAAGTCTGATTAATTTGAAACTTTGCATACTTATCAAGGACCGATGACAATGCAATAATTTCATAACAGTATCCCATTATCCTTATTAGGACCGCCAGGATAACACGCTTTTATTATTAGCTTGGGTTGTATGTATCTATGTATGTAATGGAATTTTTGAGATTAATTTTCACCAGTTTCCAGAAGTCTGATTAATTTGAAACTTTTCATACGTATCAAGGACCGATGACAATGCAATAATTTCATAACAGTTTCCCATTATCCTTATTAGGACCGCCAGGATAATTATTATTAGCTTGGGTTGTATGTAACTATGTATGTAATGGAATCTTTGAGATTAATTTTCACCATTTTCCAGAAGTCTGATTAATTTGAAACTTTGCATACGTATCAAGGACCGATGACAATGCAATAATTTCATAACAGTATCCCATTATCTTTATTAGGACCGCCAGGATTAATAAATTCTTTTATAGATCCTCTGTAGTGGAGTAAAAAAAGAGACAGAGCTAGTTATTAAAAAAACACGCTTTTATATAAGCTTGGGTTGTATACATCTATGAATGTAATGGAATCTTTGAGATTAATTTTCACCAGTTTCCAGAAGTCTTTAATTTGAAACTTTGCATACGTATCAAGGACCGATGACAATGCAATAATTTCATAACAGTTTCCCATTATCCTTATTAGGACCGCCAGGATTAATACATTATTCTATAGATCCTCTGTAGTAATAATAACTAATTGATAAATCAAACTAAAAAATTAAAAATAAATAATAGTTTAAAAAAAAACTAAAAAAACACGCTTTTATAGCTAACCGAACCAAAAAATATAAAATAATTTTTAATTTTAAAGAGTTTATATCACAGTAGTAGAAGATCGAACAATCAATCAGAATTTATCACCTCAAAATAAAATTATAATAAAGTTTAAGTTATTAACAAAATAATTCAATTCAGCGGAAAAAGCGTGGGGTGCATTTTACTACTTTTCAAAACTCTCCTCTCATAGATAGTTGCCAATAGAATGATTGTTACATTTACTTTATCAAGCACCCCACGCTTTTTACTCTGAATTGAATTATTTTGTTAATAACTTAAACTTTATTATAATTTTATTTTGAGGTGATAAATTCTGATTGATTGTTCGATCTTCTACTACTGTGATATAAACTCTTTAAAATTAAAAATTATTTTATATTTTTTGGTTCGGTTAGCTATAAAAGCGTGTTTTTTTAGTTTTTTTTTAAACTATTATTTTTTATGGCAAAGACTCTAGTCTTTTCCAGATAAGCTCTTGAAAATTTGCCCTATCCATTGTCCTCGCGTTTTTGCGCATTTTCTTTGCCGGTCGGTCTGTTATTTAAAGCAAAGCCATATATGATCGGATCAAGACGTTTCCTTTGACACCTCCCATCCGCCGAGTAGGACGGATGTTATACTGCCTAATGTCAATCACGTTTCGAAATCTGGAGGTAACAAACGCAGCCGATGATGAGGTGTTGGTCGTTTGAATCATGCACTGAATAAATGTCCGTATTCCAGGCCGATTGGTTCACGAAAGTTACCACCCCTGGAATGTCGGGGAGCCAAACAACAGCCCGGGCGCCGACTGCGTCATCGTGAGCAGCATTGGCCGTCAGAACGTCGACGTGCTGCGGCTGGCGAGCGCTCAGTGCGCGGCGCGACTGGACGCGGTGTGCTGGCTGCCCGCCGAGCGCGTGCTCACTGCGCCGGCGCACCTCCCTCCGTCCGTGTCGCCGTCTCCAGCAGCGGCGACGACCTCCCGCATTCGCACATCTACCGGTAGAGGCGCTTGATACTACTATTTACGTACGTTTCGTCTAGCTTGCGACACAAAAAAAAAATTCAAAATGATTTGGTCCAAGTAACATTCATGATTTGGCCGACGATTATTTGTTGTTCAACATGTAACAGGTGAATGCATCAATGTGCCTTCATAGACTAGGAGGTCGCGACAAAAATGGTAACGGTAACGTAAATGGCTGAAACTGGGTTCACGGGATAAAGACCAACCCTCTGAAGCTAAATATGTCAGTTTGCCTGTTCCAAGTGGTTGCGTTACGTAGATAATGCGCCTGAAAAACAAGTTATGGTCAATCTAGATAACGCAACCACTTGGCACGAGCAGACCGACATATTTAGCATCAGAGGGTTGGTCTCTAACATGTGAACTCAGATTCAGCCATTTACCTTATCTTGACCAAAAATGTCGTGACCTCCCGGAATATCACGGCCGATTCCGAAACTATAAGAAAAAATAACGGAAAACCCTGAAAGGATTCATTAAGCCGATTTTGATCAATATTTTAATTGCATTATTGGATTCATTTAAATATAGGTCGGGGAAAAAGTCTTTTCGCATTATAGTATGTATGAACTTGTAATAAAATCTCTTTGGCTATACTATTTGTATCTGGCTGGTTTTGGTATCATTGAAAGTTTAAATTTTAAAGAACATAATTCCAAATTCAAATTAGGAAAATGTGTGATTCTCATTTGTTTTTCGTACTGTCAAAATGAGTGAATCTAATGAAGAAATTCGATACATTTTAAAATTTTACTACAAAAAAGGTAAAAATGCAACGCAAGCCGCGAAAAAAATTTGCGATGTTTATGGACCTAGTGCAGTGTCTGTGAGAGTAGCACAAATTTGGTTTAAGCGTTTTCAATCCGGAAATTTTGATGTCAAAGATGCACGTCGCTCTGGTCGCCCTATTACGGATAAAATGGATGCCATTTTTGAAAAAGTGGAGCAAGATCGGCATATCAGTAGTTACGACGTAGCTGAAGAACTAGGAATTGACCACAAAACAGTTTTGGCGCATTTGAAAAAAACTGGGTACACAAAAAAGCTCGATATTTGGGTACCTCACGAGCTCACTGAAAGAAACCTAATGAACCGTGTACTCATTTGTGATTCTTTATTACGACGTAATGAAACCGAACCATTTTTGAAGAAGCTGATAACTGGTGATGAAAAGTGGATCACGTACGACAAGAACGTGCGAAAAAGGTCGTGGTCAAAGGCCGGTCAAGCTTCACAGACTGTGGCGAAACCCGGGTTAACTCGCAACAAGGTGATGCTGTGTGTGTGGTGGGATTGGAAGGGCATTATTCATTATGAGCTGTTACCACCAGGCAGGACCATCGATTCTGAACTCTACTGCGAACAACTGATGAGATTAAAGCAAGAAGTTGAGAGAAAGCGGCCGGAATTAATCAACAGAAGGGGTGTGGTTTTTCATCATGATAACGCTAGACCTCACACATCTTTAGCCACTCAGCAAAAACTAAGAGAGTTTGGCTGGGAGGTGTTAATGCATCCGCCGTATAGTCCTGACCTTGCACCTTCAGATTTCCACCTGTTTAGGTCTCTTCAGAATTCTTTAGGCAGTGTCAGGTTAACATCACGAGAGGACTGCCAAAACCACTTGTCGCGGTATATTGATCAGAAGTCCCAATATTTCTATAGCAATGGGATCATGTCCCTACCTACAAGATGGCAAAAAGTTATCGAACAAAATGGTACCTACATATTTTAGTTAAATGTAAATAAACCATATTAAAAAATGTTTTGAATTTTCTTAAAAAATGCGAAGAAACTTTTTCCCCAACCTAAAAGACAATAGTAGGCTTAATGTCAAGTGGTACAAACGATGGCAATGTAAATAACGCAAGATTTAAATTTAACAGAATACTAATTTTTTTACCTTACATTGTTATTTTTTTATTGAATCATAAAGTACACAGGATAGGGTTATGTATGGAATAGCACATCGGATAAATTGCATCCTTTTTTTTTATTGTTTAAAATTAATTTTTTTTAAAAATGTATGTTTAAAAATTGTGTAAAATTTAATGTTTTATTGTCTGCCTTTGTTTTTCATACAATAATAAATAAAAAAAAATCCAAGGCTTTGCTGGCACATACGCACTCTTTGGTCGACAATTTTCATGATCATTTTACATAAATGTGGCTGAATTTCAATTGCTGAAATTCAATGCATGTGTGGCATAGACCTTTGATTTCAAATAACCCTATGAAAATAAATCCAATGGTGTTAAATCACAAGATCTAGGGGGGCAATTCTGATCACCGAAACGAGAGAGTACACGACCAGGAAATGTCTCTTGCAGTAATTGTATTGTTTCACGGGCTTCATAGCATGTGGCCCCGTCTTGTTGAAACCATACTCCTTCCACAGCAAAATCATTCACTTTAGGCAGACCACTTTGATTTCCTTGCGTTCGCTGTGGAAACGCTTGGTGCACGGTCACGGATGCGAATACTGCATTGGAAAACTGTTCATTAAGAAATCCGGTGACCATCGCCCTAATAAAATTTTCTTACGGCGAATTAGCATGGCAATTCAGAGAGGAAACGCACAGAGCATTTAGGTACTATGGGCAGCTCGGCAGGCATGGAGATCCGGAGATGGGCAACCGGAGCTCCAGTGACTTTTTGGTCTAACAGAAATGTTAACCATAGTGTTCGAAACCATCGATAATTATTTTTAATGATTTGATTTTTTAAATATCACGATGTATGTGATGAATGCGGATTGTGTCCTTTTAGATGTTGAGGCTGGATTTGGTTCGGTCCACGTAAAACTTAAGGTCCTCTTTAATACTTACTAGGTGGTACGGTTTATCCCAATTAGGTAGGTCCTTAGGTTACCATCGCATGGAAGAAAAGATGGTCAAAGCGGCAATGAAAAATGTCCGTTTTCCATACATTTCAATATAGCAGTGGCAGTGCAGAAATGTTCTTGATAAAACGTCCAAACGTTAAAACTGGAACGGATAACAGGGGCACGAATGTAGAATAAATACAGTATAAATGTGTTGCTTGAGAAAAGTTTGCGGAGTTAATCTAACGGACAAATTTGAAGGTTAGACAGCAATGTCAATTGAAACATGATGTTGTGACTAGAATAAAAAAAAAAGTACTAAGATGGTTTGGACATATGGAACAAATGGATGACGATACAAATGAACAGAGCAGAACAGAGTGGAAGTGTCTTGCCCGGGCGGCCTAGAAGAACGTACGATAAACAAATAGATGTAATTCTTCGTAAAGGTCTGGTACGTAGCACCCGTAATCGTAGAGCATGTATTAAAAGATGTATGTCTGTAGGTGAAGCGAAAGAGGTGTGCTATGATCGTACCGTATGGCGCTATTTCTGCCTACCCCTCCGGGAAAGCGGCGTGAAGGTATATATGTTTGGATAACAGCTAACCTTAAAATCTATTTTGGAGCACGCTGTGCTTAAATGGCGTTCACATTCAATTTCAGAGACGCCCACATCGATTCCTCTCGACCTCACTCCGCCACAACTTAACAACAGCGGAGCCTCTGACGTCGTCACTATCACAACAGCTTTACTACCACTGAATCCGGTCACCGCGGACGGTACGTTGTCCCACGATTCCCCTCGCCGACTTGCCACAACTTAGCAACTCGTACTCCTTCATTTAAGGGCTTGGTACTAGCCAAATCGCAAAGTTAGACGAGGCACCCCAAGTTAACTAACTAAGTCTGACGATTGTAAGTGTCATTCTTACAATATATGATTCCTTGTCTAGGAATTGAATTATTTTCGTTAATGTATGTTTCCTTTTTCTATACAAAATACATTGCGGAAACGGTGTCCAATTCCGAACTTTTTTGACTAAATGTAGAAATCTAAAAGCAAATGGAATTTTTTTCGCCTTAAGGCGCTAGGACTAGCCAACTACTCGCGCCATACAAATGCACTTTATAACAAATGTAATTACATGTAGTGAAACGCTTCAGCAAATCCAAATAGAACTCCAGACTGATAATGGATTGTTAATATTTTTTTATTCTATCATTTATTTAAATAATAATAAAAATAAAAAAGTTGATTTTTCTCATTAGAAATCTGAAAGTAATTCGATTTCTAGATATAAGCAAAAACAGCATATATGCATAAACAAAAAATTCCATTTGCTTTTAGATTTCTACATTTAGTCAAAAAAGTTCGAAAATGGACACCGTTTCCGCAATGTATTTTGTATAGAAAAAGGAAACATACATTAAAGAAAATAATTCGATTCCTAGACAAGGAATCATATATTGTAAGGATGACACTTATAATCGTCAGACTTAGTTAGTTAACTTGGGGTGCCTCGTCTAACTTTGCGATTTGGCTAGTACCAGGCCCTTAATATAAAATGCTGACTCTCTCCGCGAATTCTACGCGAACCTACAATGACATGAATTCAGAAGCATGGAGCAGCTCACATTCGTGACGAAATGACAACTTAGGAAGAGAATGAAAATGGTGCATAAACGGGGCGGGGGTTTAAACCCAGACATTTGGCAAGCAAGGCAAGTCCCTAAGCTAATAGCCTCTCAACGGGTGATCGGTGTATTGATGCAGCTATATCAAACCAATGGGTCAATAGATTAATTAAGCAGTGCTTAGAACCTTAGGCCAGTTTGAGGAATATCAAAGCGCGCATACGATGCAAGTTTTATTAAAAATCCAGGACTCGATAATTTCGAGATTAGCCTTGCTCATGAATGATTGGAGGTTTCGAGTGGTGAGTGAGCTACAACGTTGGTAATACAACTTATTCTGTACTTTGGTCCCCAGCAGGTCCCACAGACGTAGGTACAGGGGTGAGTGACGCAGAGGGGAAGGTGGCGGCGGCGGGGGGCACGCTCGCGTCACTCGCGTGGTGCGCGGCAGCCGCTCTATCGGCGTTGGCGGCGGGCGTCCTGTGCTGCTACCGAGCGAGGAAAGGTACCTTTCTTCTTCTTCAGCCTTTTGCTGTCTACTGCTGGATGTAAGTCTCCCCTAGACTTCGCCGAGCTGTGCTGTATCCTGTTTTTCTTTGCCAGTTGTCACCAGCTGCCTGACGTATATCGTCAGACCAACGTGCTGGTGGTCTGCCGACGCTTCTTCTCCCTGTGTAGGGTTTCCACATAAACATCTCAGTGCTCCACCTGTGGTCATCTCTACGACAGTCGTGGCCTGCCCACTGCCACTTGAGTTTAGCTCATATAGTCATATAGTCAGCAACCTTGGTGCATGGTCGTATCAGCGAATTAGGCATTCGGTCGCGCATTAAGATACCGTGCTTGGATCTTTCCATTGCCCTTTGGGCTACTTTCAGCTTGTGTGCAGTGTCATCTGTGAGCGTCCATGTTTCGCAGGCGTAGGTTAAAACTGGCAGCACACATTGGTCAAACAGTCTGGTTTTTGGAGACTGGGGCGTCTTGGAATGGAAGACATCTTTGGTACCTTTTCTAATGCTTTTGGATGTGTAGCCGCCTTTGAAAAGGGCCGATATCGATGGATCGTTAGCCAAAACGATGTTTGATTCAACAAGATGGGAGAATTTCTAATACGACCTTGGTAAAATAACTAAAATGGGGCGTATCTCTCACTTCCATGTAGTACCACTTTTTAAAATTATTTTTCGGTGACTATAAGGAACTCCAGAATTTAGAGACCCTTCAACTCCGAAAGGATGTACGTACACATGCATTGTTTTATACCGAGGGAGATGCATACAGCTCTGCTATTCCTCCATGTCCTTTGCAACGTAGTACAACCGTCAATAGACGGGTAATTCACTAATACACTGTCTTAATTCCTTCTATTTGAATCACCTTATCCTGTAGGTCCTTTATTTATATAGTCGGTAATGTCTAATTATCCCCCCCCCCCCCCAAACTAGCTGTTCTGCCGTCCTTCAAATGTAGGCCCCGATCCTAAGATTCTAAGATCCCGCCTTCGTCAGGCGGCTCTTAGTAGAGATATTGTCATACAAGCAGGAGTTCCCTTTTTCTTAAAGCATGTGTAAAACCCTTCCCTTTTACTAAAATCACTGAGCTAAAAACAGCATGTAGGTAGGGTCACTTGGTCTGCTTACAATATACTGTTTACCATAGACACCACTCTGTTTAACTGACATCCGTTCCTCCCCATCCAACCAGTAACAATCTCTGACTAACTGACAGTTAGTCAGAGAACCAATTTGTGAATAAAAATATTTTTTTGGAAGGTCACAGGAACGCTCGACCTACAGATGACCAAATAATATTGTTTTGTTTTCTGTAACGTAATTGATAATTTTGCTAAACACAGTACTTAACTCTTCGAAAATGTTTAAAGGAATAGCACCAGCGCGCTTTCGAGAGCCTGCGTCAATCTTCCGTCAGCTCAACGGATTTCGTGCCCGAAATGGTCGAAGTTAGTAAAATTACCAACTAAAAAAATACCACATCATTATCGAAACTTCTTAGAAATGAAATGATAAATCTGGATCATACTTTTTCAATGTAGTTTACTTTTTTTGAGAATCCTTGCATAGCGTTACACATTACAGAATATGTATGATAACTGCTATACAGTGCCAAGGGCTAGAAGAATCTGTGGTTGGAATTCAGAACGCTGCTAAATGTTTGACGTTCTATAAGAATAAATGTTTTTTGAAATTAATAAGCAATGAAATATGTTTTGGAAAAAGTATGCTAGCTATGTATTTATAATCCTTAGTAGCTTCATCAGATAAACACATAATATTTTACCTGAATTTCTAAAGAGATTATTGACGTATTTACAGCCCCATCTGCCGGCGAGGAGTTGAACGTGGACGATCCAGAGACGGAACCGCCCTCGCCTGACCACGACGAGTTTATCAACATCTTGAGCATGCGAGGCTGAGCGGAGTCATGTCATAAGCCTTACATTGAATTTAATAGAATAGAGAACGTGAATTGTCATGGAATCGAATGAAAACCATGTCAGTTAGTAAAAAAGTCTGAAGTAGAATATCTAAGTGATAAGCTAGAAGAAGTTCTATGTAGGTTTAGTTGTTCATTTCTTCGACGCGTTTCGACGCATCGTGCCACCTTGTTAGGATAACTAGCCTAAACTCTTCTTGGCACCCTGTAAGCTCGCTCATCGTCAGTGCGCCCAGCATCAGCGCTTTCTGCTTGCCCGTCTTATCTTTGTACATATATATAATTGTTCGGTACGTATGCATGTTAACGGGCTCCTCCTAAGCTGTGCACCATTTTGATTATACGTAATTTTTTTATCGAAATGTTAATGAAACATATTTTATCATATGCATTGATTCTTTTTTATGGATTTTATTTTAGTTTTTTAGATATGAGGCATTATTTAATTTCATTTATTTAAACTTTTTGGTATTCAAACTACACCAAGTAACGTCACAAAGATCCGCGGATTCGATCAACCCAGTAAAGAAGAACCCGCAAAGAAACTTCACGGGTTCTGGCGATGGCATATTTTTTCGAATTTAGGTGAGTTGTGACATCCTGTCTCAACTTGTTTACCGGCATATTAAAAACTAGTAATAATAATAGTAAAAAAGTAAACAAGTGTCACAACTAACCTTAAACACTGTCAGAATCACCTCGGTACTAGGACAGTTGGACCAAGGGAACTTTTTCAATATTTATCGATATTATCATATGTTTTATGATTATTTCAGACAGTGCATATAATTAGCTATGTTAAGATATATAGTTCCTAAATGTAGGACTTTATTTAACCGAGTTACACGAGCGAAAGTGAAAATTGTGTCAGCCCTCTAATTTTCTAAATTAATTTAAGCTTTTGAATCAAAACCCACCACACTGGATTGCAAAAGTTTATTGTTTGTGTTGGCCTCACCTAAAGAATAATTTCCCTAAGTCATGGCAATGACTCTTGTTTCAATCTGTATAACCAAAACCAACGAAAAATATTTGAAAATATTATCGAAACATAGTTTTAAAAAATGTTCTGACAGTTAATTACAACCTTGCAATTGTATTCAAATAATTATAGGTCTGCGAGTAGAACATTCCAATAGCAGAAAAACAAAATCAGAATACATCTTATCGCGATATATCACTATTATTAATCCATTAATTCCTGCAAAATCTCAGAGGATCGGGCAAAAAAATACGAGAAAGATTAATGACACGTCGTGATTTCGCTCGGGAAAGCGCAGCGTAGGGCGAGATGAAAGCTGCTTTCAGTCCGACCTTTTAGATCAATTATATCTCTTGCGAATTCTCAAGCGCTGCCTCGCACGAGGTAACGGAGTCATTATTGAAAAATACATTTTAAAAAATTTGACAAATAAAAGTCAATAATTTTTTTTGCAAGAAACATGACATTTTGTTTCCTGCTAGGTTCGTGTTATTACGTTTTTTGATAAAATGTATAATATATTTTCGTTTTTGATAATTTTATGTTCCTCTCTCTCCGACTGTAATATATAGATACTCGTAGTCTAACTTACTGATACAAACGTTTTATTATATCTGCTTATCTAAAGGCAAACTCTTACATCTTACACATTTTAAGATAATTTAATAAATATTAGGAAAACATCTCGGTTTATGTACCATTTTCGATGTATGTTTTGGTGAGTACAGAGTGACAACCCCTAATTATATAGAGTACATTTTGTCAATCCCAATAATAATTAATGAGAGATTATACTTTTTTATAAAATAAAAGTCGGAAGCATTCCGACGAATGTCACGACCTATAACTTTTCTGATTATTTTCTATATCTGGTTACAATGCTTCAATGTATGTAGAGGGCATTGGATAACCTCAAATCAATGAGATATCGGTAATGTCGTATACATTAAAATACATAAAATCAAGGATTATTTTATTCATATGTTATGTATTCATAAAGCATACGTATTAACGAGTCTTAAAACTGCTAAATGGGCATAATATTAAACTTTTATGTTTATTTTTACAAGTTCTACATAGTTTCCTTTAAATGTTGTGATATAATGTAGTTCTTAAACATACATTAAACATTAAAACTTTCTGGATTTTTTTTATTGTAATTATATTTATGCACTTTAATTACATTTTTAACTGGGGATAATTCGTCAAAGTAATCATAAATAATAATTTTGAATACTTTAGATGATTAGACTGTCAAAAGCATAGTATGTACCTAATCGCTTTATTTATCTTTGAAATAAAAATATTATGAACAAAAATAACAAAAAAAATATTAATGGATTATATTATTAATGAAAGGACTTCAAAACAAAAAGTATTCCACAATACATACTTATGTCAAAATAACAAATATAGTTTTACGTGCAATCAATTTTTAACAGATGTATGTGATTGTTTTCGTAATAAACATTTCAGCAAAAATGCACGTATTTAACGTGCTCGTTGGATAATTCCTCGATATATATTGATTATTGTAGCAAGGTTTAATAATAGGTAGGAAGTGGTCCGTTGGGGGGGCCCGCGCGGAGGGCCCGCCCTCTAAATCTGGACTAAGACTAAACTTACCGCGACTTGATCAAAACAGCCCCGCACTGAATATGCACTCCACTCTATTTATTTCACAAACGGTTACATCCAGACAGTTTTCAATCCTATTCGCGAGGCACTAAGGATCAACATCCACCATCGCACCGACGATGCGGGCCCGCCAATCCAACTTTCGGTTTTGTAAATTAGTTTTCTCAGGGAAAAACCACTCGGAGCAAGGAAGAGGAGCCGGCAGCCGGAAAATGGAAACGTGCTGCGGCGGGAGAGGAATCGAGGACCTTGAAGTTCCAAGTTCGAGAGTGGACTAGGCGCCAGGCGGTAGGGGCGAGGCGCGCGTTACTTCCCGACTTTAGCACCGGCTCACGCTGGCCGGAAAGTTTTGTCGCTTGAACCAGCAACAGCTGACGCCTTCCATGTCTAGGAATGCTATGTATATCCTGTGATTCATATTCGTCTGCAACTGATGTTAGATAATTGGAAACAAATATGATTTCAGAAATAGTTTTGCTTGTTGGAGAAAGTATGGATAAATAAAAGCTTTTATGAATCCATTTATTTTACCTAACAAAAGAAAAAAAAATTGTACTAAAAAAATACAAAAACAAAACTTAAAAGAGAAAACATAAATAAGTGCCACAATCACAGATAAAAATAAGGTTTAAGATTTTAATTTTTGAAAGGGATTTCACACATCAAATTGCGATAGAGCGTATTTTTTTCTATCACGGCTGATAATAAGTGAACTTCTGCTATCTACGTAAACAGTCAACATAAATAATGAGAGGGCGAAAATCACAGATTAAAATAAAATAACCAAAACGATTACTAAAATGACAAATCATAAAAAAAAAAATTTACTTAATTTGTGTTATTCTCAGGGATATTTTCGATGCCTAATGTAATTTTTTTTTTTTGCCAAATATGTTTAATCGGTTCCAGGTGACACAATAAATGACTATATTATGTAAAATGAGTGATCTGCAGTCTGGTTCCCGAAAACCGAATATTTATTTTATTAACTCTAACTAAGAATTTCAGTGACTGAGTAGTAATATTAACGCGGTTTTTTTTTCTCACACACAATGGATTGGTCAGTCCATGTGCGTATAACTAACAGTTGGCAACATTTTCGTTCTGGGTAGAGTTAAACAAAATACAAATAGAACCAATGTGTCCGTCACTTCTACTTTTGTTACTTGCAAATTGATACCGGACTCTATAAAAACCACCCTATGCCTCATGTTCACAAGACTCATTTCTGATAAGCAAACTGTTTATCGTATTGTCTGTAATGAACAAAACCAAACTGGCCTCTAGGTCGTTAGTAATAAATGCCAATTTAGCAGTAAATTAGTAAGAAACATCCGAAAATGAATAGGTACAATTATATTTTGAACGTTATTTTAATCGTAAGAAGAGCGATATTTGCGAAGCTACGTACACTTTTTACGTGGTCTATTAACTATGAGGTTCATTTATATTTTTGATCCTTCGTCATTTAAAATACATTTAGTGACATATCGTCATTCGCATACAATGCTGTTTTATCTTTGATGCAAAAATAAATTGATTACATGAAGGAAAGGCATCCCTGTTACCTGTTTTGTATTTTTATAATACAAAATACTGTAGTACGTGTCAGGTTAGGTTTTGTTGCCAGCACTTACCAAGAGATTTTAAAATTAAAACCAAAAAATCATGGCTTAAATGCCTTTCGTGCCCTTGTGAAAATGTGCATTTTTCTTTACTCATGAATGTTGATATTTGAATATGAAATAAATAACGGACCCATATGTAACTTCACACATTTTTTTAGGGTTCCGTACCCAAAGGGTGAAAACGGAACCCTATTACTAAGCCTCCGCTGTCCGTCCGTCCGTCTGTCACAGGGCTGTATCTCATGAACCGTAATAGGTAGGCAGCTGAAATTTTCAGAGTGTGTATTTATTTTGCCGCTAACAACAAATAGGTAAAATCAAAAATTTATAAAAAAATAAGGGGGGCCCCCATACAAAAAACGTGATTTTTTTGGTGTTGATGGTACCGAACCCTTCGTGTGCAAGTCTGACTCACACTTGGCCAGTGTTTTTTCAAATATCCCAAAGAGAGATTTTAAATATTGTATCCATCGAATAATCATTATAATAACATTCTTCTATTTCAAAGTATCAAGAAGTGATAAAGTATGCCCCCGAAGGGAGCCATTGCGTCACACACTGCAGTCGGCCCACCTGCTGCCACACCATCCTGACGTGCCGAAATAACAAGTGCTGTATGCATTGTTCGCCGCACACCGTGTCTCTGCTACGCGCCACGATATCCCATACCGACTCTACGGGGGCGAGTTAGAAATTATGTTACGTTCGCGAATTCAGGGCAGATAGAGTAAAAAGAGTACACTTTATTTGATCAGAGCATTGGGACTACAGGATAAGCTAAGAACGATGTAGCCGGTTGATTTATGAACGGGGGAAGTCAAAGGTAGCGCTTACCGTCTGGGTATACTTGTGAGTACAATCGTTTATAGTGGCAGAATTCGTTCCTCGACCTACTTTCAAACATCGATTTGCAAAGTTATGATGTATTTTTTTTATTTTTTTATTTCTAATGTTTGGATTTATCATGGGTGAACGAGTATGACGTTGAAATAAAGACGCAATTATCCAAATGGAAGAATTCAGAAGAGCCAAGGCCCAAAACAGCACGTTTATTTTGATCGACCACTAAGGCCCTCATTATTGTTTTCTTTGATTACAATGAGATTAATTGTACCCAACTAATTCCTTTCACCTGGTTGTACGGTAAACAAGGAATTGTATCTTAAAGTTTTACGCCGCGGCCGTTTGCGTGAGGACATCCGCAAAAAACCGGCCAAGTGCGAGTCGGACTCGCACACGAAGGGTTCCGTACCATACTACAAGATTTAACACAAAAAAAATACGTTTTTTGTTACTTTAATATTTAATATTACCTATTTGTTATTACAGCGGCAAAATAAATACACATTCTGTGAAAATTTCATTTACCTACATAGCTATTACGGTTCATGAGATACAGTCCTGTGACAGTCGGACGGACGGACGGACGGACGGACGGACGGACGCAAGGACGGACGGACGGATGGACGGACGGACAGCGGAGGCTTAGTAATAGGTTTCCGTTTTCACCCTTTAAGTACGGAACCCTAAAAAGACAAGAATTGTGGTAGAACAGCTCGTTCCAATTCTCTCTCGCCTTACGTCTTCTTTACGATGTTTTAAAAAAAAAACAAATCGCATCGATGCCTCGGCCACAGTATTTACCCGACTTGGCCCCGCGGAACTCTTCTGGAGAACTTTGAAAGGAAGACTTCGAAGGAGATAAAGACCACTTCGCTGAAGGAAGTGAAGTACATAAGTATCAAATAAGTTTTGTAGATTCGAAAAGAGTCGGTTAAAAATTTAATACAATTTCCTTTAATTTAAATTAATCAGCCAATGCAAAACGTATTGAATAGAAGAGTCGGTTGAACCAAAGTAGTTTTGCCGAGTTGACCTTAGATTATTTGTAGACTGACAGCCCTGTAAGTACCGAAGCCTTCAGCTGCTAGCCCGCTCCCCCCCCCCCCCCGCCGTCGCCAATTTCGGCTTCTGTTATTTTCATCACGTGAACCGATAATATTTTTGATGTCTGCGACGTAAAACGATACAGAGAATTAAACGACGCAGACAAGACAGATATTGGAGTCATTTTGTACGATTAATTATGATAGAAATATCTTAACTAAAAGCAGGTCACGCTACGTTGCCGTTTCACCTAGCCGGCCAAACATATTGTGGCCGTTAAACATTTGTTATTGTATTTGAATATTTCCTTTGAAACCATTAATTGGCATATGCAGGATAGAGACGTTCGCCTGGGCCAAGTATCTAATACACAACTGGAATCCGTTTACTTTTTAGTTTTGTTTAAAAACAATACCAAAACGATTAAATAAAAATTGCACGTAGTCTGATTAATGCATGGTTACTTAGACTTACATACGTATCAAGTTTCTGAATGCGTATTATAATATGATCGTATTCCGGGACTCACTTTAATCTCTTTCATCACTCTGTATGAATCTCGACAAACAAAGTAATAAATCGGATTCGCCCGTTCGCAATTCTCTTGTTTGTCGTGAGATCGACATAAACACCTTAACCGAAGAGAGTCGACGCGTCGCTTAACGCCACGTCGCGTCGCACCGCGACACGATAACTTGCGTCACGCCACGTTGCACCGCGACACGCCAAGTCGCGTCACGACACGTCACCAGCTTGTCGACGTACTTTGTGCGAGGAATTATAAACTTATGGAGAGGGAGGCCTCACTTGTTCGCAGATGTATCGTAGGAGATCCGTCTTATGGAACCCATCCTAAAAGTGAAGCAACAGATTTGATGCGTGCGACGCGGATGCAAGTCCTTGGAAATATTAGAAAAAATGTTTGAACAGAGTAATGCCCTTCCGAGTTCACTATCGCAAAAGCTTCGTGGCAAATTAAATGCAGTTTTGTATAAAAACCCGGTCTTAAAGGAATAAAGAAAATTGACGCATTTATTAACAGCACCGGACAAACTCTGCCCGAAGAGGTCTCTGCAGAAATGGCACCAAAGGAGAATGGCAAAACCCGTTTCCAATGTTCCAAAACTTGTTTCATCCCGATTAATATATAGAACTTTGACTCAGTACTTTAGAAATTATTGTATATCTATAGATTACCCAAAAATAGCCGGGGAAAGAATATATTCACGAATTGTACGGGCGCGACTCGTAGCGCGCTTGGTCTGAGGCGGGGGAAACACCTATATACTACACGTGTATTTTTTTTTTTTTTTTTTTATGTGACTGGACATGGATGGCTAATACCACAAGTTCTGTCATGGTATTAGCCCAACACACCACATGGGAACTAGGTGCCATGCCAGGACCTTCCTTATATTGCACGGCTACATTGAACTGGATGGAAAACACGGACAATTTTCATTGCCGCTTCGACCATCGTTCATCCAATGAACGATGGTCGAACCGTTCAGCTTATGAAGCATGCCGGCACACACTAAATGGCGTATTTTGAAGTTCTTACATATTCTTACGTGTCATTGGAGTTCGAGAAATTCAGCAAATTCATAAGCTAACTCACTTCTCACGCGGTTCCGTTCTTGTGTGTAAAAGTGGCTACGCCGCGCCGCCGCGCCGCCGACGCGCCTCTACCAACGAGTTTCTGTTGCTACTTCCGTCCTTCCATGCTCTCTGTGAGGTCCTGGCGTACGCCATATGCCCCGTTTTAAAAAAAACTACACAATACTTTGAATTGATCGAACCCAGAGTGAGCCCGTCTTTGAGGCAATTGAGGTTCATACACGTTTACAGATGCTACCCACCTACGGAAGAAACATTATTGACAAATTATGAGTGTCCAATAGATTATTTTAGTGAGATTTAATTATTAAAACCTATAATTGGTTGATTTATTTATGGATCTTGAGAAATACTATGTTTTTAAATATTTTATAACCTCAAAACCCAAGTTTTGATGAGCTGTAGAGGCTTCTTCCCGAGAATTAGTTCGACAAAAGTTACGGCATTCGAAAGTGGACACCAAAAACTATATAATGAACCTGAAACATGGAAACCGCGGTCCATAGTGATCTTGCCATTCTCCTTTCAAGTTCTGTCCGGTAACGTCAGTTGACGTCGAAAGGTCATTTTCAGCCTATTAATTAATATAAAGTGACAAATGTGACAAGTTTGCTCCAGAAAATCTCGAAAAATATATTATTGTTTATTGTCACAAGAATTAAAATAAATCAAATAAGTTGTAATTTATTGTGTATAATTTGTAGTATAATAATGTGAAAATAAACGTAAATTTCAATATTAATGGTTTTTTGATACAGCATATTTTGTGCATATTTCGCCCTTTTTTTAGTGCATATTGCATGCATATTTTGGCATTTTGATAGTGCATATAATCCGATGTCTATTCATGACAGTTGGAGGTGCAACGCATGCGCACATGAAGGCTTTCACAACAATCCAAACACAGAAGAGAAAGGAATCCAAATGTATGGTCGGGCCAACGACGCGCGACAGGCGGGCACGCGGTCCGCTCTCTCCGCGCGAGCCGGCCGTGACGTCACGCGTGCCAGCCGCGGGGAGACAGCGGCGCCCCGCTGGAATAGCAAATGAGACAAATTGGCTTCGGGTAGACCTGCCGCCCCCCTCACCCCACACCGCCCGCCCCGCCCCGTCCCGCCCGGACCGCGCCCAGACGAGTCAAGGGCGGATTTATTTATCCACGTCTTTTTTTTGGCTTTTCATTGGCTTGAGTCTGTCATGGCTGATACCCGATTTAAATTCACATACATATCGCTACGAATGCACTATCTGCGACAGCGATAACCATTTGTCTGCGGACTGAGTTTTGTAAGCAGATGGCGGCACTTATGTACTTCCATGGCGAGTGAATTCAACAATTTATGTATTTTTATATTAATCTTCTTGGCCTGCTGATATTACCCGACGCCTCCTCGCGTATTGAGCGCACTTAAATGTGCGCGAAGTAACCGAAACTTTCCGCGAGAGATTACCAGAACAGGTATTGGAAATCATCAAAAATGCGCACGTCCTGCGCACATCGCCACCCGCTGAAAAACACTTCCGCCGGGCGTACGGGCTAGATGTGGTGCACTCACCAGTCGTTGTCACGGCCGACGATGCCTCGATTATCGGTGGTCGCCGTCTTAGAAGCCCAGAGTTGCAACCGCTCATAAAAAATGGCGCTACCCACTGCTCGCGGTAGAAAAACTACCCCAGTGGGAGCGCCACTTTAAGAGCCTCCGGGGCAAGCCGGGACACGCACCAAACGCGCTCATCCATTTGGCAACGCTCTGCGCTTTTCTCCAGGATCAGATAATGAGTACGGAACCGTTCAAAACTACCTTGTAAAGCTGGAAAAGGATTCTGGAACATCTCCTGGTTTTCTTAATCTCTGCTGGCAGAGCGACACGCCAATTTCGCGATTCGCGGACTCCCGAGACCAGGCAAGATTTGTAAAGCCCATTCGCACGCAAGTAAGATGCCCACCTTTTCATACGCAGCCTGCATCAAGACCGCCTCCTTGATGACGGGTATTCGCTCGGTATCTGAACTCTTTTACATGCTTGATGTCAAATTCGAGGCGTGGAAAGGAAAAATAGCGCCCGCGCAGAGCCACAGACGCAAACAGTTCAGGCATTCCTCCCGCAACTGTCACCGCCCAGAGGCGTATATACAACGTGGGGAAGCACACGCAGAGAGAGGACCCGTCAACGTGCGCAAACTGCTCCGGAGACGACACACACACACCTGATGCCGCACGACGTGCCATCGTCGTCTTCCTCGCCGTCCTCGCGGCGCCGGCGCAGCACGCAGTACACTGCCAGCGCGAGCAGCGCCGCGCCCGCCACGCAACACTGCACCGGCCGCACACACTCACCTGACGCCGCACGACGTGCCATCGTCGTCTTCCTCGCCGTCCTTGCGGCGCCGGCGCAGCACGCAGTACACTGCCAGCGCGAGCAGCGCCGCGCCCGCCACGCAAGACAACACGATCGTTATGATCACGTCGCGGCGCTGCATGGCGGCCTGCAAAAAAAAAGATTTTATTTAGTTTTTTATTCAAACTTTTACTTTTATTTTATTAATTAAATCACACTTTTTACGGTTGTCATAAGCCTTGACATAAGTAATGGGCAAGCAGACACATTCATGCCACATTATTTTTAAATGGCAATCATGCCATATGTCTGTTTCCTTGTGTCGTCATTGTTTTCTCGTTCGTGAAAATTCCAAAAAAGTATACATACATACATGACACATTCCTTGCAATAAGCGACGTACTTGCTTAGTACGAAAACATATTAACGTGAAAGCAGATGAGTTAATAAATGGCTTATCCTTTCCTTTGTTTCAGAAATTGTTAAATTGTTCAATTCACGATAACAGAGTTATTTTTTAACGCTGACATCCTTTGGGTACGGAACCCTAAAAATGGAAAATATCCGTAATTACGACGTTTTGGATGCGGTTTTGGATCTTGTGCTTTTTGGACTTAATAATTCGTCCCGTTGGTGACGTCACCTAGTATTGATTTGAATTATTTCCGAATGAATTATGACTGGGTATTGGAAGCAAGTGGCTGGGCCATTTTAAGTATTTTTTATTATTAATTAAATACTTTTGTTAAATAATTACCGTTCATGACATAAAGATAAAAATAAACCATTATAGAGCCATTATAAGAATTGCATAATTAGGAAGACAATTTAAGTCTAATTAAACATTAAAATGAGCGTTGAGTGTAAATTCACGGTTGTTTCAGATGTCTTAATTTATTTAAAACACTCCGTACTTTTAGCTTTGTCACCGTTTCGAACTCTTCGCAGGAGAAAATGTTTCAGTTTGTGGAAAATTCAGGAATTTTCACGAAAAATCAGCAAAGGATCAACGCAAATACCGCCCGAATATTTTATAGAGATCGCTCGGAATACAGAACAGGTCGGAGATACCGACTTTACTGTGCCATTCGGTAAATAAAAAAAAAAACATATTTTACGTTTTTTATTTTTTACATTTTGCTTATGTTGTGATAAGAAACGAATACTACAAATACATTAAAATTCCATGACATTCCATTCCATTAGTAGATGTAGGTACCATAAAAAAAATCAATCGCATATTTCATACTCAAATAGGATGGACGCACACATTTTGGTTATTTGTTATCATACACTTGAGAGCAAAGAAATCGAATCACTCCAGTAATATTATTTCGAAAGCGTTTTTCTCAGGTGATACTTGTCACAACAAAAAAATTATAACGTCATTTTAAAGCCTATTTAACAGGCTATCAATAAATGAAAACATTTTAATATCGCTAATTTGATTACGGGTGCGCTCAGTTTTGAAGCCATAAAGTCGAATACAAGCTCTTTAGACTCATCATTCAAGCTTTAGCGCTTGAACAGAGATATTGCTCGCCAGATACGATCAAATTGGTTCCAGGACATGGACACCAACCCTCAGGAAACTGCTCAAGTCGTTGCTCTGTTGCAAGCAGGCCTTAGAAAAATAAAGAAAATAAAAGAAAAAGCAAATACTCAAACTTTTATGCAAGTAATAAAATTAAGATTCAATATTAAATGTTAACCTTACATTAAAGAACTACTAGACCGTAATGCAGAAAGGTGTGAATGAAAACGTGAAAAAAAAAGAGAAAAAAAGAACAGAAAACATGAAGACAATTCCCAATCTGACTATTCTCGAGAAGATTGTGTCTCCAAGATTCGCACACATTCGTAACACGAACAAACACCTTATGCACATATTAACACCCAATATTCACATATTCGTAACACGAACAAACACCTCCTTCTGGGATTTAACACACCCTCCCGGTGGTGGTGACAAAATTATCTTCAACAAACGTCCAATAGTAGGATTAAATTCATTTTCACTTCCACAAATGGACAAAATTTATTCTATGTCGAGATTTTCCTATGGTTTAGGTTTATTTTGACAATCTCACTCGACATACCTAACATTTTTTACGCTACCGGTTGGCGACAAATGTTCCGCACACAAAATAAAGCCTATGTACGTAAGTTTGTCGGCTGGATAAAATTATTTATGCTCCCGCTTTTGGTGACTTTAGTGACATGAGGGAGTTCCAATTATATCATAGCAATAATCCTCGTGAAGAAAATGGCAGTGAAGACTGAAAAACTGGTCAAAGATATTCTATGGTTCCATGTAACATATAATTCTCCTGATGTACTTTATGAACGCTATGAACAGATGGTCGAAAAGGTAATGATAAAATAGTTTTTAGGGTTCCGTACCCAAAGGGTGCCAACAGAACCTTATTAATAAGCCTCCGCTGTCCGTCCGTCCGTCTGTCACAGGACTGTATCTCATGAACCGTAATAGGTATACAACTGAAATGTTCACAGAGTGTATATGTATTTTGCTGCTTTATCAACAAATAGGTTAAATAAAAAATAATACAAATTGAAGGGGTCTCCTATACAAAAAACGTGATTTTTTTGGTGTTAAATCATGTACGATAGTACGGAACCGTTCGTGTGCGAGTCAGTCTCGCACTTGGCCGGTTTTTAATTCAGCTCAATATATTCCGGGAGGTCACGTAATTTTTGGTCACGATAAGGTAAATGGCTGAATCTGGGTTCACATATTAATAGACCAACCCTCTGATGTTAAATATGTCGGTCTGCCTGTGCCAAGTGGTTGCGTTATCTAGATTGGCTATATAAAATATATGTTGGTATGTACCTGCTGATGAAAATACTGATTGTCTAGAAACATCGATACCTATTAATTATACAACAATAACCGGTCGGTTTTTTAATTAAATACTTCAATACTCGTATAACTAAAGTTATATCTGTAACCCAGATCGCCTATAACTACGAAATGCAACCAAAGCTTTGTTTAGTTTTGGTACTGCTAAGCAAGTATGTACTGATACTTTCATGCTACGTTATTTGCAGCCATTTACCTTATCATGTATATGTTTTGTCACCATAACTACTTTTTCAGGCGCCTTATCTAGGTAACGCAACCACTTGGCGCAGGCCGACTGACACATTTAGCTTCAGAGTGTTGGTCTTTATCCTGTGAACCCAGTTTCAGCCATTTACGTTGTCGTTACCATTTTTGTCGCCACCTCCTAGTCTAATAGGGAAGTTCGGGCATGGCAACGAGTTCCTTCGTAGATGCCCAGGTCTAATATCATGATAGTTAGTTTCTTATTAGATTAAAAAAGTGAAAATTAGAAAAACAACAGATATAAGCTCAAATTTCTTTTATTTGGTTGGCAAATACATACATACCTCTGAAAACAAACCAAAATGGTGGATAATCAAATACCAAGCAAACATTTTATGTTACTACCCATACTGTACGTGTATCAGAATTTCCCACAAAACCTCAGCTTGGCTACACCTTATTAATTTACGATGAATTCACTTCAGCTCATCCTTCCGGCTAACGGTGTTCCGACCCATATTAAGTTTTTTTGTTCAGAGAATACAAAAAGTAAGTAAAGCCACGAAATAATTAAACATTCTAAATTTATATATAGCCATAGTAGCTGCGGCGAAAACATTTTTAGAATTTCTGGCTTATAGGCCATCTAATGGTGTAAAATCTCTAATCGCTATTTTCAACAAAACTACTCACCCTGAAATTATGTTAATATTTCGGCCTACTATAACTATGTATTAAACATAATGTTTTTGTTGTGAGTACAAAATTGTTTTATGGGTCGGAACAGCCTTGTGTAATCTGACTCGACTGACATTGAAGTCCTGGTAAAATACAGCCGAAAGAGCAGCAAAAGTAAATTTATTAAAAATACTAACAAAAGATAAGGCTGATTAAATAAACGATATATAAATCTGGAAATAGCACGTCAACCAAATCAATGTTTTTAAAAAGTATTTTTTTTGCGTAATCATATGATATTTGTTGGCGTGTCAATAATTGAATTGGTAGTAAATATTCCCTTTATTTTAAATAATTCGTCCCGGATTGCACAGCCGTAGCCGTGATAAGATAAAATAAGTTAGAAACAAATGTCCGCAAAATGTTTTGGTTAGCCTTAATTGAATAGAGGAAGCGGCGGCGGTGCGGTGCGCGGTGTGGAGGTTGTGGCACACTGTTGGCAGCGCACCAAGCGGCTAAACGCAGCAATTATGCAGCCTAATGCGTGAGGAGCCATTCAGCAGCCCGTACTGCATGATCTTGCGGCGCGGCGTACAGTGTACCACAGCGTGATTTGAGAGGATTGCATTCAGTTTGATAAGGCTGTAAGTAAAACATGAGTACAACATATTTAAATGATAAAAAAATGTTGATTCTTGGCCTAGCTATAATCTAAAGATAAATTGCGAGTCTCCGATGATTTGATTACTTAAATGAGGCAAATATTTAAAAACATTCATAAACAAGTTTTAACAAAGAAGGGAGTCTCAGATAAAATTTTCTTCATCTCGTTTATTTAACATATAACTATATTCAGTCAGTCTCAGTGGCCCAGTGGCGCGACACTTCGGCGATCGCTCTCCGAAGTTAAGCAACGCTGGGTCCGGTCTGGTCTTGGATGGGTGACCATTCGACCGTTGAGAGAGGCTGGCCGTGGTTCGGATTCCACGTTAAGCTGTAGGTCCCCTTCCTTACTTACTACTCGCATTAGATGAACGATGGTCGAAGCGGCAATGAATATTGTCCGTGTTTTCCATCCAGTTCAATGTAGCCGTGCAATATAAGGAAGGTCCTGGCATTGCACCTAGTTCCCATATGGTGTGTTGGGTTAATACCATGACAGAACTTGTGGTATTAGCCATCCATGTCGTCACATAAAAAAAATATATATATAGTTATATTTTTCAAATACAGCTAAACAATCAATGATTCTTTCATTTTTTCTAAATTTCAAAATCAACCGTAGTTTTATTTAAAAACTAGCTGCGGTACCCGGCTCCGCTCGGGTTAGCGTCGGCTAAATTATTTCATGGATAAAAAGTATCCGACATGGCTGATCCAAAATAGGGTCAAACTGGTCCAGGACAATGTATCCATCTACCAAATTTAATCAAGATCGTTCGAGATGAAATAGCATGATTTAATGAGAAACATCCAATAATTCCCATTTAGAGCTTCGTTGACATTTGATGGCTATTTAAAAAAAAAGCATTTGCCGCCAGAACCTTTCTGCACTTGCACTGCAACATTGTTTACCTAGGAAGTAAGTAACGTGTAATGTAGGTAAGTTTTGCGTGGACTCCAACCCACAGCCAGCCTCAACATCGAAAACAGTAACCCATCTCGAACCTGACAGCTCCCAGAGATCCTATACATTGATAAAATACGCACATAAATCGGGTTAGTGGTTCGCAAGTTATAAGAATTTAACACTCACTACTCACCCTTCAGGTAATGAAGCGTTATATTATGTAGCCTATAAGTTTTGAGTAGAATCAGGCTAGACGTAGATACAATCCGCATCTAAATCGAGTAATTGGTTCTCAAGGATTTTGCCAAGTAGTCCTAAAGTTGCGGGAAATACCAAGCCGTACCCGCCCCCCCCCCCCTCCCCGCACCCGCCCCCGTCGGACCGCCCGCCTAATCACGAACTAAACAAACACTAACTAACTAAACACTCTGCACAAAACACGATATACGAATTTGTTTCGTGTATCAGTTGACAAAAGCAAACTCAGTAGATTAGGTAACAGACAACTTTTTTTTTTTTATTTGACATGACTTGAAGTCAAATCCTTTTAAGCCGTACGAATTGTTTTATTTATTTAAAATTTGGATATTAAAAATAATAAAACACTGTTGGTAACGCGATTTTTGTTTGACTGATGTAATGACGTGGAAACTGATGCAGTTTATCTCGCGTGCCGAAACTAATACAAAAGAAACGCGAGTTTCGGAACGCGACATTAAACTCCTCCAACTATGTATTCTGTGCTCCAACGCACACACGCACATTGTTTTGATAGATATGATCTTTGACGTTAGGAACACACCTACATTACTTAGACAACTGTGAGTGTTTGTAATTTAATATGAACTTTATACCATAGCAATAAAGCTCAAAGTAGTTACAAATCATTTGTATGGGAAAAAGAAAAGGGCTATTTTTAGGGTTTTTCCAGCAATAATTCTAATTTTTCTCGCCGTAAAAACCATCCTTGAGCTTCAACGAACATTTAAAAAAAAGATTTGGCCAAATTGGTCCAGGCGTTGTTGAGTTATGCGCTTACCAACACATTTTGCGATTCATTTTTATATTATAGATAATAAAATTTGGTTTCACTTAAGCCCTTATGGAACTGAATGCGATCGAATACTATCAAATTAGTTCTGAAAAATCGGCCAAGTGAGAGTCGGACTCGCACACGAAGGGTTCCGTACCATCGTACAAGATTTAACACAAAAAATCACGTTTTTTGTATGGGTCGCCCTTCATTTATTAATATTTCATAATTTTAGATATTTGTTGTTATAGCGGTTTTTCTATTACGGTACATGAGATAACCCCTGTGGCGGACGGACGGACAGCGGAGGCTTAGTAATATGGTTACTTTGGCACTCTTTGGGTACGGACCCTAGAAATGACACACCTAGAATATCTGGACTTGATACGCATACACGTTTGAAAAATGTTCTCATAATGCGCATGTTTTCAAAGTTTTCTTTTTACAAAGATAAGCTAGGCATTAAGCCTGCAGTCTGCATACCAAGAACTCTCTTAGCTTACCGCCTGTGTCCTTTAGTAAAGATAAGCTGGGCATTAAGCCTGCAGTCTGCATACCAAGAACTCTCTTAGCTTACCGCCTGTGTCCTTTAGTAAAGATAAGCTGGGCATTAAGCCTGCAGTCTGCATACCAAGAACTCTCTTAGCTTACCGCCTGTGTCCTTTAGTAAAGATAAGCTGGGCATTAAGCCTGCAGCCTGCATACCAAGAACTCTCTTAGCTTACCGCCTGTGTCCTTTAGTAAAGATAAGCTGGGCATTAAGCCTGCAGTCTGCATACCAAGAACTCTCTTAGCTTACCGCCTGTGTCCTTTAGTAAAGATAAGCTGAACATTAAGCCTGCAGTCTGCATACCAAGAACTCTCTTAGCTTACCGCCTGTGACCTTTAGTAAAGATAAGCTGGGCATTAAGCCTGCAGTCTGCATACCAAGAACTCTCTTAGCTTACCGCCTGTGTCCTTTAGTAAAGATAAGCTGGGCATTAAGCCTGCAGTCTGCATACCAAGAACTCTCTTAGCTTACCGCTCTGTGTCCTTTAGTAAAGATAAGCTGGGCATTAAGCCTGCAGTCTGCATACCAAGAACTCTCTTAGCTTACCGCCTGTGTCCTTTAGTAAAGATAAGCTGGGCATTAAGCCTGCAGTCTGCATACCAAGAACTCTCTTAGCTTACCGCTCTGTGTCCTTTAAGTTTAGTAAAGAACAGCATTAAATAAACCGTGTCATTCTTCTCTAACCAAAGGCACGATATCATAAGTTAAAATGGCATAAAGAAAAAAGACAAATACATTTAGGTAGTGAATATCCCACATTACAATGAAAAAATGCACAACTTCAGTTTGATGTTAAATTTATCCAAGCGTAAGTTACCGAGCTAAGGACCAATACATACCTACATATAATGCACTATAAACATCGCAATGGAATGAGAGAACATGGAAAAACACATTTGCTGCCATCACGGTGCGAAGGCAGATCCACAAGACACTTGTCCTTTATATTTTAGTAAAGTCTTAGGTCAATTTAGGATTCCGCTTGCCACTCCTGCCTGCTATACTTCATGACAACTCATGTCATGAATGATACATTTGTAACTTCGAATAACCGAGCAAGTAACAAAGAAAAACAAAACATTTTCCAAAATGTTTGAAATGTTCATAATTATAAGAAAAACAATTTAATTTCATTACATACATCTCAGAATAAGCCTGGTTTTTACCAAGTGCTTTTATTACCAAAGTTCTGATTATCTTGTACTGGTATTGATTGCAGACTGCTAAGAAAAACCCTTAATATGTGGCGATTAAGGCAATCAGCACTAGGTAAAAAAGCCCTCATATAGTTTAAAAAATATAAATGTCGACGTAGGTAAGTGGGTAGGTATCGTAACGTTCTATCGGTTACAATCAGCAGGCCCACTGCAGCATTCGCTCGTTAGTTATCTACAGGCGGCGAGCGCGGTGCGGACGGGTCGGTGCGGGTGTGAGAGGGACGGGGGACAATATCGATCGTGCGAGATTTCCTATTTACACTATCCAGCGCGCTTGCTTTCAACATTTAAAAGCAAGCGATTGGTCAAACATACTTAAATCTGGCACAGTTGACGAGGCAGTGCAGTTATTCTACGACAAAATTTATGAAAGTTTCAATAAATTTATACCCTTTCCATCCAAATTTGTTAGTAAATATCCCATTTGGTATACACCGGCTTTAATTAAAATCATAAAACAAAAATCACGATCACATTCTAGATATAAAAAATTTAAAAACCCTCGAGATTACGACGAGTTTAATTTATTAAGAAACAGACAGCATAAGGTTCAACAAGAGTGTTATAATAAATACTTCAATGAAATTCAAAATTCTATTAAATGTAATCCCAAAAAGTTTTGGACATATATTAAATCAAAAAGAGGTACATCTAACAATCCACAATCATTCACGGTCAGTGGAGAGAACATTTCTGATGGAAAAACGATATGCAATCGCTTTAGCACCTTTTTCCAAAATGTTTTTCAGCAACCTGCTGCAGTATATGATAATATTGATTTAGTTGAATGTAAAGATTTTGATACAGGGTACATACATACATTAGAAATTAATCAAAATTTAGTCAATAATTTACTCAAAAAAATTGATGTAAATAAAGGGCCAGGCAGTGATATGGTGTCACCGATATTTATCAGACGATGTGCTGACTCACTTACCATGCCAGTTACTATTATTTTTTCAAGATCGATTAGTGAGGGAAGGTTCCCGGAAAAGTGGAAAGAAGCCCTTGTCATTCCGATCCATAAAAAAGGCTCAAAAACAAAAATAGATAACTATCGCGGCATCTCAATTCTCAGTATATTTGGAAAGTTGTTTGAAAAAATTGTATTTGATGCGATCTGCCCTACTGTAACTAAAGGAATCTCAGTTAATCAGCATGGTTTTATAAAGGGTAGGTCAACGACGACTAATCTCACTCAATTCACCAATTATATTTTAGACAGTATGGAAAGCGGTGGTCAGGTTGATGTGATCTATACGGATTTTGAGAAAGCTTTTGACCGTGCTGATCACATCATCCTGATTAAGAAACTAAACCACTTAGGAATACATGGTGATTTGTTGAGATGGGTCGAGTCGTATTTGACGAACCGGTCGCAAGCTGTGGTCATGGGAGGGTTTAGGTCTAATTATATTAATATACCATCTGGCGTACCCCAGGGCTCGATCCTCGGACCATTGCTTTATAACGCCTATATCTGTGACATTGGTGCCTCTATATCAAGATCAAATTTTCTGCTGTACGCGGATGACAAAAAGGTCATAAAAGTTATCAAGAAACTAGAAGATTGCAATGACCTACAATGCGATTTGAATCAACTGTCTAGTTACTACAAGCGAAACAGAATTAATATAAATGCCAGTAAATGTTCAAAAATCACATTTACTCGAAGATTAAAACCCATACAATTCGGCTACACAATTAATAACATTCCAATCACACAGGTCACTTCAGTGAAAGATTTAGGTGTATTACTGGATTCAAAACTTCTATTTACAGATCACATCGACACCATAACTGATAAGGCTTATAAAAACTTAGGATTTATCTTGCGAGTGGGCAAACATTTTTCCAATATTGAATGCTTGAGAACGCTTTACTGTGCATACGTACGTAGCACTCTTGAGTACGCATCCACAATTTGGTCACCCCAGTACACAACTCATAAAGCACAAATTGAGATTATTCAACGTAAAATTATAAAGTTTTTAGATTTTAAGTCTAAACGCAGTTATAACTCATACACTGAGAGTTGTAACCACTACAACCTTCTAACCCTAGAAGAAAGACGACTACAGTTAGATATGGCATTTTTATTTGACCTAGTCAACAGCAGTGTTGATTGCCCACAACTGATAGCTGAAATCAAGTATAATGCTCCAGTCCGCCGCACGCGTCATACTCACGTTTTCTATACGCCACTAAAACGCACCAAATATGCTCAAAATTCAACAATAACACGATTAACTAACACTTATAATAATCATTTTAGTTCACAAGATATATTTACTTCAAGTAAAAATGTATTTAAAATTGCAATAAAAAAACAAATAATACTTAACAGACTAAAAGATACATTGGCAAAATTTCAATAACCTAATTTTTATCTTATACTATGTGTCTCTAAACTTGTAACCTTTAACACAAACACACCCTCACACACCCTCTCACACCCTCCCTCACACACATACACATACACTTACATTAGACAAGTAACACACAAAATCGCAATATAATTATACTGAAAACGAAACAACACACAGCACACGTCAACATGGCACACATCTTTATCTTTTTATAAGTAGTGGTACCCTGTAATTTGGCTTTAATTTCTGTATTTAGTATTTAACGATCAATTGTTTAGTTTATAAGCTGTTGGTGTACCTAAATAAATAAAATAAAATAAAATAAAATAAAATAAAGCAAATATACAATAATGCAAGTTTACCATGCATTCATTGATTTAGCTTATTTGATTTCGTAGCTTCTGGTGCAGTAAAAAAAGCATTCATATTTTTTTCTGGCTGTAGTTAGATTTCTTCACATCTTTGATGAACTTCAATCTGTATCCAAAATTTTACTTCTCGTTATTTCTGTAGGCAGTAGCATCTAAAGGGATAATGTACCGTTTTGGTTAATAACTTCATACAAGAACACAAATATATTTGTAAGGAATAGTAAACGATTCGCAATTTTTTTTTTGGAAATTATATGATGCCAGTAAACTGCTGCTGTGACTTCATTGCTGCAAGATCGATACATAAAGGAGTAAAATAAACGAACCAACAAAAAAAAAGTATAAATAAAACCGAACTTATCAATACCAACCGACCTAAATTATTTTGTTGGTTTCCCTAGATAAGGCCATGAACTACGTTCTATTCAACACAAGTTCTGCTAGTTTTTCCATTAAAAGCCTATAGGATTCAAACAGTTTTCTGTTGAATTTGAACTGAATTGTTTTAAAGTAAGTTTTGCAAAAACATGAAACACAACTGTAGTGACAAATGGAAAAGGTTTAGGCTTCCGTACCTAAAGGGGCTCAACGGAACTCTATTACCGTCCGTCACCCGGCTGTATCTCATGAACCGTAATAGGTAGACAGATGAAATGCTCACTAATTGTGTATTTCTATTGCGCCTATAACAACAGATAAATAGTAAATATACGTGATTTTTTGTGTAAATATCATTGAACCCTTCAGGTGTGAGTCAGTCTGGCAATTGGCCGGTTTTTTTTTTATTATAACTGTATTATCTCCCAGAAACGCCAGAAAGGAAATAGTAAAATACTTTTAAACCTCTAATATTTGCAACAAAATTATTGGTTTCTTGCACATATTGTTGAGCCTACAGTCAGCGTATGGATATACTTGTAAATTAAAATAGCACGAGTTTGATGGGAAAGAAAACTATCAACTTTTGAATCTAACCAAACCAGTAGTAATTATTTATATACATATTTATGTTTTCCAAAATATCTTCCTAGATCAAATGGTGATTTTATTTCGAAATCGTCTGAGAATCCTGCCAATTGCAAATTGTTATAATTAGTGTTATGCGTTTAGATAAAAAAAAATACGAAGGCGATATTGTTTATTATTTATTTATCATCCGTAAACAGTACACGGCCCTTGGATTTGACAAATTTTATCATTAGCCAGTACAGCAATTCCAGCGAAGAAAACTGGCAAGAAACTCCGCTGAATTTTTTTGTCAACGTCCACTTAGTCTAAGTTTACAAAAAATGTGATAACGAGCGAGCGTTTCAATCATCAAGGTACTATATAATCAGTACCGAATTCCGAATCGAGTATACTTGATCGTGTCAATCGTGCTTCATCAACTCCGCGGTGGCACAGTCGACTTTTTACTATAATTATATTTCTTCGTGTTAAAGCTGCAAACTTTACTCTATTTTTAAAGTAGATATTTGTATTCAATTAAAATTAGTTAATCATATTGGAAAGTTAGAATAATGAAAGAATAGTTTAAATGAACCAAACATTTAAACTGCATTGAGTTAACAAATAATAATTGTATTTAAACGTTTACATATGCGTTATATAAAAACCGGCCAAGTGCGAGTCGGACTCGCACACGAAGGGTTCCGTACCATAGTACAAGATTTAAGACAAAAAATCACGTTTTTTGTATGATTACCTTTAATTTTTATTATTTTTTAATCATACCTTTTTTATTTTTAAATATTTGTTGTTATAGCATATATATTTATAATAAAATAAATTCACAATCTGTGAAAATTTCAGCTGCCTACCTATTACGGTTCATGAGATACAGCACTGTGACAGACGGACGGACGGACGGACGGACAGCGCAGGCTTAGTAATAGGGTTCCGTCTGGTACCCTTTGGGTACGGAACCCAAAAAACCAAGTATAACAACCAAGGTTTTGAATTTCGTGAAAGTCTTAGGTATCGGATTTGTGACTTTCTCGTTTCTTAGGAATTATACAGATCCAAGTTCACCCTGAGAAGCCTGCTAATGGAATAATGTGCTGAGAGTGGTATTAGAAGCGGATCTTACATAATCCACGACAGCCTATTCAATTTCTATGTAGTCTGTATGGTGCCCCTACAGTATGTCTCGCCCCAATTTTTTTAAAAATAAATACAGTTTTGTTTAATATGTTTAGATAATTCATATTATATTTCTTAAAACTAAATTAAACATCTACCTCCTCATCCGCCAAACGCGCGAAAAAGAACATACTACAAAATTCTTCGCAACCAAGTTTTGATAGATAAAATCAGACAGGGCTGTATCTCATTAACCGTAATAGGTATACTAGACCGGGGTAGATACGGTTTGAGAAGTACATGAAATCCAAAATGATTTTTTTTTTCTCAGAAATATATAATTTCATGTTCATATGCTTACATTAAGTTTGCAACATTTAGCGGGCCCCGGAAGATAGAAAAAAAAATTAAAATGTATTAAAAAATATTTATCTCCTAAACAAATATTTAGAAACGGTATTAAAAAAATTATATGTTAAGTCTTTTAAGGCGTAATGTAACTGTGAATTTGCAACAATTTTGTAAATACGGAAATGTATAATATTTAAAAAAATGTTTTACAAAAAAAAATCTATGCCGCGAACCTAACTTGTTATTGCTATATTTCTTTCTAGAATATGTAAAAGCAAATTAAATTCTTTAGAAACTATACAACGAATGATTTTTATACGTATTTAGAATTTTTTGTTTAGCTTTTGTGTGAATGTAATCATTATAAATGAAAAAAAATGTGCTTCTAATATTTGCAACATTTTACAAATTTCACAGAATATAGAGTTTGCGGTCAGTTTCCAATTTCAGAAAATAAAATAGAATTTTCATTATTTGCTTTGCAGATATTAAATATTACAGATATTAAAAGTACAAAAAAAAAATTTACACAGTTCCGTAAATAAGAAATTGTTGCAAATTCACAGTAATGTTACACCTAAAATTAGCTAACATATAACATTTTTAAATAACATTTCTAAATATTTGTTTAGGAGATATCATTTTTTAAACATATTTCATATTTTATTTCTATCTTCCGGACCCCCCAAAATGTTGCAAACTTAATGTACACACGTCCACATGAAATACTACGTTTATGAGAAAAAAAATTGCATTTCGGATTTAATGTTTTTCTAAGTGCTGATTTAAGGCTAAAGTTCCTGGAGTATACAGCCGAAGTTTTTAGAGACTGTGTATTTATGTGGTCGCTATAACGATAAATAGTAAAAATAAAAAACAAGTAAAAATTAAAAAAAAAATATTTTTTTACTAATATCACCAATTCTTTAAACTTTCATGGAGTAAAAAACCGGCCAAGTGCGAGTCGGACTCGCACACGAAGGGTTCCGTGCCATCGTACAAGATTTAAAACCACAATATCACGTTTTTTGTATGGTATGTTTTGTAAAATCACGTTTTGTATACCCTTAATTTTTTATTATTTATTATTTTGCTTATATGTTTGTAGTTATAGTAGCAAATTAAATACTCACTCTGTAAAAACAGTAAGTGTTGAATGTAAATGTATACATATCGGCCTCGTTTATCCACTATTGTTGCATTGTTCATCGTATAAAGAAGGAACTCTTAAAATTTGCCGTTTCTAGGATAATTGGTTTCGGAGATCTCAATATGAATTGTTTTTGCCTAAATGTGTTAATTTTGGCCTATTTTAATCCCCTAATTTTAAGATTTACAAAAATGTTTTCTTCGTTAGCATTCCCATCTTAAAAAACCAACTCTGACATTTCTGGGTTCAGCGGCTCCAGAGATTTAAAATGTGTACAATTTTCCCTCTTTTACCCTCCTTAACAGTTGAATTAAAAAAAAAAACTGAGCAATCTCACCATAAAAGACAGCTACTGTAAATAAAAAATAATATTTCTGGGTTCTGTGGTTCCGAAAATGCGTTGTTTGGTGTACTTAAGTACCCAACTACTGAAACGATTTTGATAAAAAAATATGGCATCACGTGGAAAGTATACCCTTTCGAATAAAAAAAGAAATTTCCATATCGGTCGAGGTGTTTTCGAGTAATAAACATACATAAAAAAAAAGATTCCGACGAATTGAGAACCTCCTCCTTCTTTTTTTTGAAGTCGGTTAAATAAATTGAAAAAATATTGTTTGTCAATTTGAAATTTGTGAGCCTCAGTGGCCCAGTGGCGCGACACTTCGGCGATCGCTCTCCGAAGTTAAGGAACGCTGGGTCCGGTCTGGTCTTGGATGGGTGACCATTCGACCGTTGAGAGAGGCTGGCCGTGGTTCGGATTCCACGTTAAGCTGTAGGTCCCCTTCCTTACTTACTAGGTGGTAGGGTTTATCCCGCCCGGGTTGGTACCATCGCATTGGATGAACGATGGTCGAAGCGGCAATTAAAATTGTCCGTGTTTTCCATCTAGTTCAATGTAGCCGTGCAATATAAGGAAGGTCCTGGCATGGCACCTAGTTCCCATGTGGTGTGTTGGGCTAATACCATGACAGAATTTGTGGTATTAGCCATCCATGTCCAGTCACATAAAGCTACAAACCTATTTAAAAATTAATTGCAATACTAATAAACGAAAAACATTAACTTCGTACTTTCACATTATAAGCAGTGTAATTGACCCTTCCAGATGGCTACTTTATCGCTTACTAAGTTTAATCAAACGGCCATAAAGTCATTCAACTTGAACTAAGCGCCGGCTAGCGGACCGAAACGACGAAGCTGCCTAGAGTAGGGTTGTCATCTCTATCGTTCGCTTTCCGGGCGGACAGGATTTTAGAAATATCGAAGTCTGATATCTTGAGGCGAAGATTCGGGGATATGGTTTCTAACTGAAAGGTTTCGCACGTGCAAGATGCCACCATTGGTGTACGAGCGCAAAGTGAGTCTGTATACCAACGTTCACTTCGTTTGTTCTGCGAATGTTGTTCTGAAGAAAAAAAAAAGAAAATCACCCCATTTCGGTTCTCACTACCCGTTTCGGTACACTGTACTTATGTGGCAAGAAGATTCCTATAATCGTATTCTTATTAGTATCCCTAAAACGGTAAAGGAAAAACATCATGAGAAAACCCACCACATCGGCAGTGTTAGGGTTTCTGGAAAATACCTAGATAAAAGCACAGCCAATGGCTCGCAATCAATAACGAGTGCCTAAAACATCATTAGGCAAAACGAGGTTGACAATTGTCAACCGCTGGGTATTCGGTGTAAGTTAGTATGTTTATGTGTTCGTGTGTGAAAAATCTAATAATCTTTATTTGTTTTAGTCAGTTGTGCGCAGCACACAGGTCTTACTAAAGCAAAGCGGCAATTACCACCCAATGTGTAAATTGAACTTTACACATTGGCGCCAACAAAAACGGAACAATTGTGTTATTAACATTTTATTATAAAATCTAAAAATTAATTAAAAAATAAATGCAAAAACTTTTGCATATTTGTTAAAATCGTCCGATTTGCCAAAAAATATAATGTTCTACCTTCACGAATATGTGTATTTGTATGGAGCCACTTTTATTTTGTATTATTTTACCTATCAGTTGTTATAGGGGCAATATAAATACACACTCTGTGAACATTGCAGCTGCCTACCTATTACGGTTCATGAGATACAGCTCTGTGACAGACAGATGGACGGACGGACGGACAGCGGAGGCTTGGTAATAGGGTTCCGTTGGCATCCTTTGGGTACGGAACCCTAAAAATCAAACGTGACTAATCTTTGTGAATTTGTAGTAAATATATTAGATGCAATGGACAATGGGTATACACTGATTTTTCTAAGGAATTCCATAAAATCTATCAAAAACGGCTGCTATCGGTTAAGATCGATGTAATGGGCATACACGGCGAATTGCTTCACTGGTCGACCTCAGGCAGTTAGAGTGAAGGGTTTATTCCAGTATGTTCTGGTGTTCCACAAGGGTCCCATCTTGGTCCTTTGCTGTTCAGCATGTTTATTAACAATATTGTTAAGGTAATAAGTAACTCCAAAATACTTTTTTTTTGCTGACGATAGTAACATTGTAATAATTATAAGAATGATCTAAATAGTTTCTGGACATATTGTAATGAACACTTTTTGCACCAAATTATTGAGAAAGTTTTATTATTCCTTACTCCGTTTTATCTTTCTCGCGCAACTTACACCGGTCAACAGATTTTTGTTCCTTTAGGGCCGATTTTTCAATCCTTAGATAGTACTTATCGGACTGATAGTACTAATTCAGGTTGGTCAAAAGACTGTCCGGAGAATTTTATCTTCTATCACAATTATCTTACTATAATTTTGTTAATAAACATATGGACTTACTATATCGGATCGACAAGCAGAAGCGTAAATAAATCCGTCTAATAGTTATCTGGTAGTTTATCAGACTTTTGAAAAATCAGCCCTTAAGGCGGCCCAACCCGGCGGGCCTAACTCATTCGCGGGCACGGTACAAAACCGTGCTGTTGCGCTCTAGGACCTTCTCTGTTTCAAAGAATAAGACAGGCTCCGTGATGAGGAAGATGCAACATGTCCACAAAAAAGACAATGTGCATAGTGTATGATTTGGCAAGATTTACGAAAATTTTAATTTCAAAACAACTTATAGCTAAAAGTAAACCACGACCGCTGTAGTCAAAAATCTAACAAAAACCAAATAGATCATAAATCTTGATTAAATAAGCTATGTCTGATGACTAATCTTTTTACGATGTTCTTACTTTATCATTGCGTAATCCACCTCCAAAGTTATCGTATAAAACGCGCGAAAAATTCTAACTTTCGGACTTTATAACTTAGAAACTAAACACAATTTTACAATACCAATGGTCATCAGACATCTAGTTCGATCAAATAAAGCAATTTTGAGCAAAATTTTGGATCTCTAACAAGAAATATGGGCGTGATCTTCTTTCCCCTTTTGTATGGGGAGATGAGCGGGTTGGGCCACCTTAATGAAAGAACCTAATCTTGATAGGAAATTTTACACTGATTTCAGAAACATATCTACTTTTTTGCTAGCACCTTAGGTTTTTGAGGGATTTGATTTTGTAAAACGTGCTTTATTTTAATATATTTTCATGTGCATCTCTGCTTGTTAGGGTTCCGAACCCTAAGGGTGCCAACGCAAACCTATTTTACTAAGCCTCCGCTGTCCGTCCGTCCGACCGTTCGTAGGTAGGATTCTGAAATTTTCACAGAGTGTGTATTTATTTTGCCGCTATAACAACAAATAAAATTAACAAAATTAATAAAACATACAAGACATCTGTTTTTTTGTGTTAAATCTTGTAATATGGTACGGAATCCTTCGCGTGCGAGTCCGACTCGCAATTGGCCGGTTTTTTAAATACTTGACTGAACTAGACTTGAATGTCACTATGACAGCTGCGTCTGTTACTCTTTTTTAACTCTTCGTCTGAGCGGTACAGGTACAGGTTTTTGTGTTGTTATTAAGAAAATATGTGGAAAAACTGTAGTTTAAATGCCTCAAAAGTGTTCAAAACCCTTTCATACAGTTAGAATTTTGATAATAAACTGTTAAACCGTGTTCATGAATGTAAGGATCTAGAAGTGATTCCTGATTGCAAGTTAACTTTTAAATTGCACACATCACTTCCGAGGCGTTCAAAATGTTAGGATTTATTTCCTCTTATTAAAAACTCCCTTTCCTGTAGATCCTGTGTATAAATTTTGCATTACCATGACTGCTGAGGTATTTCTTCCAAAGTACTAACTGAGGTCCTTCAAATGTGTTGGCTAAGAAGCGCCGCCTGTTCAGCCGGCTGGTTTTTTACCCGACTCATGATTTCACGAGGGTTATGCTCTTATTTATTTACTAGCTGCGGTATCCGGCTCAGCTCGGGTCAATGTCGTTTTGGACAGATGTCTGCCTAAATTATTTTCTGGATAAAAAGGCTGGTCCAGAAGATTGTATCCAACTGACAAATTTAATCAAAATTTTTTGAGCCGATGTGAAAAACATCCAAGAATTCTCATTTAGAGGTTTCCAAAAAAATTCGGTAGCATTTTAAAAAAAAAATCTTGTGCCACCAGAACCTTCCTAAATGGGCTACATTGCTACATTAAAATAGATGGAAAACCAACACAGCCGGTATTAAGCATACCACCTAAAGTAAGTAACGAAGGGGACATCAAATTTTACGTGGAATCCAAACCGCAACCAGCCTTAACCGGCTGCACCCAGAGATGCTATACGTTGATAAAATTTGCATATATATCAGTTGAGTGGTTCGCAAGTTATAAGAATTTAATAATCACTGCTCATCCCTCTGGTAATTTAGTATTATATTATCTAGCCTATACATTTTGAGTCGAATCAGGCAATACGTAGATACAAACCGCATCTAAATCGGATAATTGGTTCTCAAGGTATTAGCATTTTATTAGCACTAATCACACCTCTGGCAATTGAGCGTGATGCTAAGTAGTCCTAAGGTTGCGGAAAATATCAAGCCATACTTCGGTACAATTAGCATCGAAAAGCCTAAATATGACGGATATTAGTCCCTAACTTGAGGAATTATATGGGGTTGCCCATACAAATTATGGTTGCACGAAATTCTGATTCGGTGATATCTTCTAACCTATGAAACTAATTAACTAATAAATTAAAAAAAGAAATAACCCATGTGGTTTATTTAATGTTGCGTTAAAATTTAAATAAATAATGAAATAAATAAAATAAATACTAAATGAGTGCTTAAATTTTTCATTGAATACCCACGACGAAGCGCCAGCAGGTTATGCCGAGCCAACACGCAGCTTTTAGAGGGTCGGAGATTTAATTTCGTTTGTAAATGTAACGCGGAAACTCAATTATAAATGTGTGGGCGATGCGCGGTGCTCGCGTTATATTAATTCCTCTGAGAGCACAGAACTCACGTACCGTACGTAGCACGAGCTACCTCGCCCCGCTGCGCTCAAATCACGTGAGTTAATGAAGTTACCATTTCATGGAAGGCAATTTTAAATTGATTTTAAAGCTGTAGATATTAAATATAGAATATATCTTAATAAAATGAGAAGAAATTTAGTTAGGATTCCTGGTTCGGGTCAATTTCGTTCAGCGAGTTTACTCAGGAGATTCTCACCTGTGACTCACCGGTAAGTACAAACACACATAGAAAGTTTTAAACACGTGCGCTCACATTTTTTTCCTATTCTGAATGTACAGGTACATGCAGGCTGTAGATATTTTATTTGTGATGCTTATACGAAATTCGTTCCGAGTGCGCTGCAACATCTCACCAGGCTATTTAAGGATATTCTGGTCTTTGTCTTGAACTTAATAAAAATCCTCAACTTCCTCTGTACCCTAGTCCAAATAACTGGACGCTTATTTTGGACTGCGAAACCCAATTGATCGGGTCCTTTGCAGATATATCACACGATGAAAGCCTCTAAAATGCTGAAAACGAAAATCTAACGAAATATTAGGCCACGAGGTAACTAATCGCTATGGGGCGGGGTGGGGTGTGTACGGTAACACAAACTCTGATTAGGCTTCGTTTCCAACTTCATAAAGCAGTTTTGCTCTCCAACACGAGAATCGTGCAGAGGTTTCTTTCTCTGTAGTCGGTAGCGGCCGTGAAGACTCAGAAACATTTAGTAGAATACCGTATTTCCTCTTCGAATGGAATCAAATACCACCGGTTAAATTGAATTCTTTGTTGTCTATAGTACTAACACTCCATGAACAAAAAATTTCAATAGCGAAAGGAACAAAGTCATACTTTTGATCAGTTATCGTCCTGTATTATTTTAATTTAACCATACTGCGAATTTGTCATACAAATTCGTTTTAGCTGCGGAATGCGTAACGTATTACCAATGAGTCCATATAATATGACCTTCTGGCCAAGGAATCGTGCTCATCTCGTTTGCCCGATTCCCATGTTTCTATAGAGATTGTGTGCATATTAACCGAATAGTATGGCGCGGGCAACCAGAGTTTACCATTGGTTTCCGAATTAGTTCATACGTGGCTATGCTGCCATAACCCATTCATTGGAGTCTAGTCATTCCTTGCTGGATAGTCTTGCGGCTTCAAGCGGCTGCATTACAATATGTAAAGGGAATATGCAGCTGCAGAACTTACCACGGGGCGCCGCAGCACGTCGCCTCCCCCTCCATCCTCCGCGTCCCCCGCGCCCGCGCCCGCGCCCGAGCTCCTGTCGTCCGGGAAGCTGCGCATCTCGCTCGAGCTTGCAGTTCTTTTAAAATTCACTCGTGTTTTAAGTTTTGTGAGTTGATTACTTTCTAAACATTTTACACTATGATTTGTTAGTTCAAAATAAGTGTTTACAAGAAGATAAATTATCTACACAACTCGCTATTAATACCAAGCTAGGTTTTATAAGTTAATTTATTCGGCTACATACACGAACGGACAATATTAAAGTACATTATTTTGATAATATTTTAGAATATCCGATGGTTACTTTAATAATCAAGACTAAATTAAGATAATTATTTTCATTTAAATAGTTATTCACTGGATAATCCGACGTCATTTATATTTATTGTTTGTTTATCTTCCTGTATCTTATATATTTATCTGCATGTTTATCCTATGATATTTATTTTTATAAATAAGTTACTACAACGATTATTCAAATTCGAAATGCGAATAGTTAGAATTATCTTTATAATAATATGAATTATACTCTGTATTCCTTTAGTGAATGTTTCATATATATTTTTAATTTTTTATTTCTAATCACGAAGTTAATTGTAGTTAGTAATTTTGTTTCATATTATGAGCTAATATGTTGTCTCACGAATCTAAATAGTCATTTTTATATGAACTTGATTTATTTTTATTTAACTTCACCGGTTCAAAAAAGTATTTTAAACTATCGTTTTCTTTATATCACTACTAGATTGATTCCCACTGAATATTATCTTAAATTGTTCACTTATTAGGAGATGACAAACATCATTAGTAGATGTTATATCTACATACATACATTGGCAAAAATTCACAACAATTAAGATTTCCTTTCGTTATTATTACTCTAGGCCCCATGTGCTTCGAATAATCCCATAAGATAAAAGATGAATGGAGCGGCAAAGAAAAATGTTTCTTGCTTTGTTTTTAGGTCACTTTACGAATGCTTAAGCAAATAGAAGGTCCGAAAACATGTATCATCGGCAACTGCTGCGGAGTAGAAAAGAGTCTCGGAATTTAACGGAAAAATACTGATGCCCTTGTTTTACAATTTCATCACGCTTTGAGAGAATTGCGTACAAAAATAAAGTCATCCTCCAATGTATTAAAGGGCACTACGACGATGATGGAAATGATGTACAATACCCGTAGGACCGGAACCCTATTTTAATCTGACTACCTATTACGGTTCATGAGATACAGCCCTGTGACAGACGGATGGACGGAGGAACGGACGGACAGCGGAGCACCTTTTGCGTACGGAACCCTAACGACCGTTAATAGAAAAATAATTCGGGACAAAATGCGCGTGAAAGACAGACAAAAGAGCCAGACCATAATTTAATTTTTTGCGAAGGGATCCTCAAAATGTTATTATATCTCAACTAATAAACTCAATGTAAAACGTAATATTTAACACCATGTCAAAGTGGTCACTATGGAAACACAAAAAAATCACGCTTTTGTATAGTTATACATATGCCAACCTTTATGTTTTAATATTTTGGCACGTTGGCATCCTTTGGGTACGTAAGACCTACAAATCGTAAAGAGAGCGAAATAATAAAATAGGTTGAGGCGAGGTCACGAGGTCGCCGCCTCCGCTCCGCCTCGGGACTCCATGTTATCCCACTTTTCTGAATGATCGAGGGCGCGCTAAACTCGTTTACGGACTCGGATTGCCTGCGGGACCTGCGACACTCTCGCACGTCACGACACCGTCCGGTGTGGGTGTGACGCTCTCCATGGCGGCGCAACACCATTGCCCAAACCGCACGTATTGAAAAGCGCATCCGCCGAGTCGAGCAAGAACGTGACATCCTTAACAGGAAGCGGTTCGATTTTATAATTTGAGTATAAGCCCAGAATTTATTCTGTCTCGGGACCCGAAAGGAAGGTTTTTTGTTGTGTTAAGCGAGGCATATGGCACCCAGGCCCTCACACAATAGTTTCTCAACTTTCTGTCGGCAGAGAGTGCATTTCATGGTTTACCGACCATGTCACCCACCAAATATGGTGTATAGGGCTAATATCATGACAGTAGTAATGTGGTATTAGCCATCCATGTCAGGTTGCACAAAAAAATAAATGTTGTACGATTACCGTTGTAACAAATATTGTATATGACCTAACACATTGTAGATTAATTGATAACCACGCAATCGATTTATTCAATCCATCAATCACACTACGGTCCGTTGCCATTAGATTAGCATCAGACACATAGTATCCATTGCCAACCGAATCGGTTAGTCAAAACCGGCCAAGTGCGAGTCGGACTCGCACACGAAGGGTTCCGTACCATCGTAAAAAAAAAACAAAAAAAAACACGTTTTTTGTATGGGAGCCCCCTTTAATTTTAATTATTTTTTAATCTTACCTATGTATTTGTTGTTGTAGCGGCAAAATAAATACACACTCTGTGAACATTTCAGCTGTCTACCTGTTACGGTTACTGAGATACAGCCCTGTGACAGACGGACAGACGGACGGACGGACGGACGGACGGACGGACGGACGGACGGACGGACGGACGGACAGACGGACGGACAGCGGAGGCTTAGTAATAGGGTTCCGTTTTCACCCTTTGGGTACGGAACCCTAAAAAAAAGGCCGGTTCAAAATATATAAACGTAGGTTGCATGTATTCAGAAAGAAATAAATTATCTTTTGGTGTAACATTTAGCAGTTGCCTGTCATCATGAACGATTGAAGGACAGGTTATGTTTCTGCGAGCAGGTGTGGGAAGGACGGGCTGAGGAGAAAAGATCGTGCGGTAATAATTCAAACATCCACGCGTTCCCGAGAAAAACAGTCTGATTGACAACAAATCGATTCCGTGAGGGTTTATTTTTTCTTTTTGAGGAACTGAACCCTAAACATTAGGAGAACCGATCCTGAAACAGAATCACCGAATCATACAAATCTACGCCGTGTAGAGCAGCAGTTGTTCCAGCGTGAACTCTGACGCACCGTTGCGGACTCCCAACTTTTTTGACGCGAGCTTGGCTTTACCCTCGATATGGTGTCCTAAGGTGTGTCAGGTTTATACCGATAATCCCAATGTGGTTTTCAATTATCAGAGTTGTACCCTAGATTTATTTATGTATACTAGTAACATTCGCCGAAACGTGCACGTCACTGGTTGAGTAAACTTTTTGGTGGTTAAAAATATTTCTATCCACTTCACGCGGTCTTGGTAACACCTACAAACGTAACAATACAATTTCCTTGTATGCAAAAGCTTGTCTTTTATCTGGCAGTAAATACGTTTATTTTGCAAGGTTTATTAGATTTAACTTCCAGCCTGAATTGTAAACCCTATTGTGTGTCGTAACTCAAGCTCATTCCAGAGACTTATCGAGTTTATGTTCGTCCTTAGTCGATTTATATCTTTATCATGCATTGAGCTATATTTTAGATTGGGTAATAAAAACGTTGAAATATTCAAAAAACTGTTTTAAGAGAACAGCAAAATCTATAATTGCAAGCATTATGATTCGACTTTCAAAATTATCAGAAACAATGATTGGTTTGAGATTATTTTGAAACCGGATTCTAAAATACCACATTCAGATTAAATTCTGGATCATGTTTACATCATATATTTACATGACAAAAGCTTACATAAGGTAAAAATTATAAGGAATTTCATTTATCCGAAAAAATAACCTTCACTCTTAATTATTCAAACGCTTTCTCGCTGTGGAGCGTGACGCACGGACTCGCCGTGAAAAAATATGTTAACGACAAATTTAACAAAGTACGTTCGGCTTTTCAACTTCACGCGACTGTAGCGCCACGTCTACAGCTCGTGCTGTCGACACGCTCGCCAACCGATATGCTGCCTGATAAAACCTGATTGCATTCAGTTCTATAAGGGCGTAAAACCAGGAAACCAGGAAGTAAAACCATTTTTTATAATTTAAAAAACTTATTTTTTAACCGACTTCAAAAAAAGGAGGAGGTTATCAATTCGTCTGTATGTTTTTTTTTTTTGTTTTTATTTTATGTTTGTTACCTCATAACTTTTTCCTGGGTGAACCGATTTTGATGATTATTTTTTTAAATGATAGCTAGTGCTTCCCAAGTGGTCCCATTTTAATTTGGTTAAGTTCTGACAATGATATCCATGAGAAAATCATAAAAGTCTTAAATTTGTATTAAGATGTGCGCGACAAATGGACGAATAACTCAATATAACGCCAACCGATTTCGGTGATTCTTTTTTTGTTGGAAAGGACGTGTACAAATTAGTAAGTTTACTTCAGATTCACTAAAAATTAACAAATAAAAAAAAAATTAACAAAAAAAATAACCGACTTCAAAGAAAAAGCACTAAAAAGTAAAAAATAATGTTCATTTTTGTAGTTACGATTTCTGTTATTTTTTTAGTCGGTGTCAGCCAAGGTTAGGTTAGGTTAGGTTAGGTTAGGTTAGGTTAGATTAGGTTAGGTTCTCTTGATTGGCGCAGCGCGTGCTCGGCTGACGCCGACTCAAAAAATAACAGAAATCGTAACTACAAAAATGAACATTATTTTTTACTTTTTAGTGCTTTTTCTTTGAAGTCGGTTATTTTTTTTGTTAAATTTTTTTTTATTTATAAAAGTTTATGAATTATTATCTAATTTGAGAACACAAAACACCAGAGACGCAGCACCGGCCGAACGGCGTGTCATCATATATCGGCGGCGCTGTACGTTGCTAGGACGTGTTTTAAATTGTGTCCCGCAACTTTAGGGAATATTTCGTGGCGAGAGGAAATTAAAATCCGCAACGAAATTAAATTACGTAGGCATGTTGCTGGGAACTCGTTGACACGTTGACGAGTGGCTTGTTGTTGTTACTTCACGTAAATGAGGTGCCATGCCGGCATCACGAGCACGGCTACGTTAAAGTCGATGGAAAAATCTGACAGTTCCCGGGCAGGCTTAAATCTCTAGGGAAATCTAGTAGGGGAGGAGGACCTCCATTTTTACATGGACTCCGAGCGATGGAATAACATGAATTTGTGACGAAATGCACTTATCCACATCAGAAACATAAACAAAGTGATGGATGAACGGTGCGGGAATCAAACCCATGATTGTTGGCATGGGAAGCAAGGCACCGCAGCCCTGAGTACGAGCCGCGGCTGTCATGATATTAGCTCAACATACTTCATTCCCGAAGGAAGTAGGTGACGTGCCAGGAGTGTCCCTATGTGCACGCCCACGCTGAACTCATATCACAATTATCTGGATGGAAACCATGACGAACTTTTAATTGCCTCTTGGACCATCCTTTATTTAAACTCAGCTTACCTACCACCAGGGTGATATCATTGGGAATCGCCGGGTGAATAGGCAAGGGAGTGATTGAATCTGTTGTTTGGTTAGAATGTTGTACCATGTTAACTTTTAAACGACGTGTGTTATTAAACGCGTGTTATTCGATTAAGCGAACTGAAGTTTACCAGTTACCACGGTACGAACAGCAAGCGTCAGATTTAATTCCTGTTCACCCAGCAAGTTCATTTAGCATGGTACCGCCCAAGTGTTACTTTGGTTTCTGGACCATGGGTGATCCACATTCTTGACGAAAATGCAAATTTTTAAGGACGGATAAAAAAAAGTCCTAATCTTGGGATTCGAACTCGCTCAGCACAAGTTCATATCTACGCTCACTGGACACACATTCTTGTAAACTTTACCATTATGTTTGAATCATTGACCAAGCGATGTTTTATTAAAACCACTTTAATTTATCTTAAATTACATCCATTTTCATTTCAGAGAAACTAAGTTGGTAGGAGTTGTCAAAAGCCTACTTTTCTCGAGATGAGATTATTAGAGAATAAAGTATCTTAGCTAACTTTTAAAGGTTTTTGAAGATTTTACTTTGATGAGGTGGATAGATAGCTCAAATTGAAAAGTGAAGTATCCACAATGAAATAACTAGGGCACGAAGCCATAAAGAACATAATGTTCTATTTTCTGGACCACCAATCCCCTTACCGAACCGATATGAGAGAATTCATATAAACTGAAGCAATTTGTGGGATGCTTTGAGGAAACTTAATCGTAGTGAGCTGGTGTGGTGTGTGTGTGTGTGTGTGTGTGTGTGTGTGTGTTTGATTAAAGATAGAATCCAACGATCGGAATAAAACACATTTTATTGGTTTATTTAGTATTCACAAGTGGATATAAGAAAGGTTTTACAGACATTATGTTGTTTCAAATATGTTTCTATCGTTTTCTCTTTTGTTTAATTTTAACAATGAACTGTTATTCAAATATTCCGGGAATATACCCAAAGTAGCACCCACTGACTCTGTTGTATTCAAGACGAATCACTTCAGATTTCATAATTAATGATTACGCAACATTGACTTTGAAAATTATAATTAAATTTTTCTAGATAATGTACAATATTATGGCTTTTTTAGATCTATTTATTAATCATGAATGTTTACTATTTCTTAAGAGTTCTATTAAGTTTTAGTTCGTGTATTTTCGCAGTCCTGATCCATTCCGAGAAAAAAAAAAATGTTCCGCAGTTGGTGATCGTAAAAATTCGTGTCATGCGTAAAAATGTAAATAGACCTACCTGCGTTCATTACGCTAATTATACACGTTCGTTAATTAACGCTTTTACGCGTTCGTCACATTAGGACTTTGCTCGTGAGTGTTATTCAAATAGAGATACGTTCAATAAGTTGATACAGTACACACATGTATAAACGCATTTATTTTTCTTGTTGCCACTAGAGTAGTCCATCAATTGTGATCATTACTTGCGATATTTCCCTAAAGTATGATCGAGAGAGGCGATGGCTGGAGCTGGCCAATTCTTTGACCGGCGGCGATGGTAAGAGGAATGGCCTGTGCTTCACTTGGCAACATGTGATATGGCGGGCATAGTTTTTGCAATGTAGAAAGATAAATGTATGTATTTGGTCATGAATTGTTTAATACGATTTCGTTTTGGAAAAATTGTTAGTTATTATTATATTTGTAATATGTTCAATCATCAATTTCGAGGAATTACGATGCATTTTACAAGTAATATATTAAATTTATTTACAGTAAAAGGAACTAATAATATGTATGTCTGTATGACTTTGGTAAACTAAGGCTAAGTGCACGTTAAAAACAAATCTATCGAAGAGTATTTCTTGCCTGATCTTCGATGTGGTTGTTGAATTCACTAATGATTTAATATGATAATTCCGAGTGCAGTTTACTCCGAGTATGGATGATGAATAAACGATAACATATTAATCACATATTCAAGAGTTCGCTGGAATGTTTCTACATCTACCTTAGCTACCTTTATATAGTACCATGTTTGTTTTCGTCACAAGGAAGAAGATATTTAAAAACAGTGTCGAAACAGAGCGAAAAAATGTATTCAATGCTGTACTATAACAACATTGAAAAATTAAATCATCTATGCTATGAGAAGTATTATTCAAATAACTGTAATTTGTGATAATAAATATGTACTTTAAAATATTTCCGACCCTTATATCAACGTCTGGCAAAATTGGGACATCGAAGCCTTTTATATTTCGAGAAAGAGATATAATGAATTTATTTCATCCATTCGACATAATGCTATAAGAATTTTTTAGAGCAAGAAATATCACAATGGCGGCGCTGGAGACTGCTCAAAGCGATATAATAAGTCGAGGATGAAGGAACGTCCCAGGACGCGGTGGAGGCGGCACCGCACTCACGCTTGGGACCTATCCGTCCTCTCCCAGCGACCATGGAAGGACGGGAGTACCAACCGAAGCTCGGTCGTATGCGGGCGACGACGTAGCCACTTTCATTCTAAAAACGGTAGGGCCAGCGAGTGAGTTCGCTTACGAATTCACTTCCTACCGATTTTCTCGAGTTCCAGTGATACGTAAGAACACATAAGAGCTTCACAGGACGCGATTTAGTGCAACGAACGTTCAATGTTGCGCGTCCGAATGTGTAAGAGAACTAAATACAGTAAGGTTTTCCACTAACTCGTGGCTCTGCCGCCGCCATGCAAATAATTTTCGATCGCTAGCCCGGTCCTTCCATGCTCGCTGACTGTCGCTGTCGATTTAAAAATAAAGACTGAAAGACGTTCTGTTTGAGTTTTGCTACGATTCATGTTTACCTGTCCTAATAAAGTTTGTCATCTATTCTCACTAAACCAAAATAAAGTCCAATTTTCATTTATTTGTGTAGCTATTTCCCTAGAAACAATGTAAAAAAGGGTCCATTTCGATTTTTTTATACATGTAGATTTGTACATGAAAACGGAAGTATTTAAATCCGTATACAGTTTTTACTTATTTGTATCTAGCCGGCGAACTGAAATTGCGGTAGCGTAGCCACGAGTTGGTGCAAAACATCTAACTATAGTTGCAAAGTACGCGTATTAATACGGGACGCTTAGAACGGAATGTTTGTCGCACTAAATACAATGGTTGGAAGTTCTTAAAATGGACCATTCCGCTCAACTCCCCATAAAAACGGGGAAAGAAGATCACGCCCATATTTATTGTCAGGGATCCAAAATTTTGCTCAAAATAACTTTATTTGTTAGAACTAGATGTCTGATGACCGTTGGTATTGTACAATTGTGTTTGGTTTCTAAGTTATAAGGTCTGAAAGTTCGATTTTTACACGTATTAGTAGATTAGTCTTCAGTTTTTCATTTTTTGAAGTCGGTTAAAAAGTGGCCAACGCTGCACTCCTTAATAAAAAGGCGGTAACTACATATGTGCCTCACATGCAGTTACCGTCTGTTGAATGAGGAGGGCAGAACAAGTGTCGGTTGCTACTCCCATCAGTAGCCATCAACATTCCAAATTCTGATAAGAAAGATCAATTTAAAATATTTTTTTAGACAACACATCCGACATTCTCAGCATTGCTAGAGTTTCTGTTCTACGGGAAGAGCCATTCATATAAATAATTAATTTTAGTATTTTACTAACATTTGTAAAGTTATTGTTAATTTATTTTTAAGAATTAAAAATGTATAATACCTATATATATAATACCTAATAATACAATAGGCAAAGAATATCTGCAACGCAATATTAACTGAAGACATTCTCATCCACCTGTTCTTGGCTTCATGTATGTTTTCTAATTGGGTTCTTTTGTCGACATATTCTTTTGACAAGGACTGCCTTTTAAAAGGTTTTGTGTCATTCGTAATAAATATTTCAATGTATTGTTAATAATCTATTCATAGAGCTTTCTTTGACTGAACCTTTCAAAGCTGCTCAAACAAATAAAGTTACTGATCTTCTGTTGACTGAATCTTATTTTCATTACAAAAAAAAATATTTCATTGTAAAATACAAGATTCTGACGATTTGAGAAACTCCTCCTTTTTTGAAGTCAGTTAAAAAAAGGCCAACAATTTCGAAAGTTAAAGTGTTGTCAGCAAACAAAATTCAAAATATTATGTTCTTAAACTACATTTTGTGTTGTGTTGGTTTTTTTTTATGCGACCTGACATGGATAGCTAATACCACACAACTACCGTTATGATATTAGCCCAATACACCACATTCCCGAATGAATTAGGTGCCATGCCAGGACCTTCCCTTTATGAGCACGGCTACATTGAACTGGATGGAAAACACGGACAATTTTTCATGGCCGCTTCGACCATCTTTTCGTCCAATGCGATGATACCAACCCGGGCGGGCTTAAACCTTACCACCAAGTAAGGGAAGGGGACCTACAGTTTTACATGGATTCCGAACCATGGAGCAATGCACTTATCGAACTCGGAAAGAGAAAGACAGTGATGCATGTCGGAATCGAACCCAGACCTCTAGTACGCTAGGCCAGTCCCCGCCGCTCAAATACAATAGAAATGATCCTACGGCATTTCTTCCCGTTCATGACTGTCTGGTTCCGTTCGTGAATATTACTAGAATTACCTTTCTTTACTTACTAAGTGGATGGGTTAGTCCTGCCCGGTCGATACTATACAACTGAATGAACTGAATGAGCACTGTCCGATTTTCCACCCCGTTCTATGTAGCCGTTCTCGTAAAGGGAAGGTCCTGCCATGGGACTAATATCCTTCGGGAATGCATATTATGACGGTGGGTGTTATATTAGCAAATATGTACAGTTTGATAAAAAAATGGACTAGTCCGAGTCTGACTCATGTATCGAGGGTTCCGTACTAAATTCTATATACATAGATCATCCATCACGTAATTAATCATGTGATATTACTACAAATTAACGTTTTTTTTACTGTTTCTGTTAGACCTTAATTCTTGCCAAATTTAATGGTTCTAGGTGAACGGGAATAATCATATAGATAGTATATAGATATAGATAATATATAGAGATAGATGTATTTTTGAGTGTCAGAGTTTTCAATAGCGTTAACTTAGAAACTTGCTTTTTATACTGCTCCAAGGGACTATAGATCTAAAAATTTGATATTTATTTAAATTTTCAAATTAATCAGAAAGAAGACTTGACCAGTGGACGAAAAGACAGAAAACGAAGCATCATAATATTAGGTTGCTTTTTAGGGTTCCGTACGCATAGGGTGCCAACGGAACCCTATTATTTAGCCTCCCCTGTCCGTCCGTCCGTCCGTCCGCCTATCACAGGGCTGTATATCATGAACCGTAATAGGTAGGCAGCCGAAATTTTCACAGAATGTGTATTTATTCTGCCGCTATAGCAACAAATAGTTAGAAATAGTAAAAAATTAAGGGGTCTCCCACACAAAAAAAACAGATTTTTTCGTGTTAAATCTTGTACGATGGTACGGAACCCTTCGTGTGCGAGTCCAACTTTCATTTGGCCGGTTTTCCTTTTTAAGAATGAAACACTAAAATGAGAAAAAAAAAATTCGCACGCTATTATTTGGGAAAAAAAGTACAAAAATTCAGTCCTTTCTACGAGTTATTCCCCCCTAAATATTAAAAATACACTTTAGTTAGCAAGTAAGTACGTAAATGAACTTATTTGCCGACAACGTAACAATAAAACTCCCGGACACTTGTTGCTAGCGCGCGTCACTACCTCGCGCTCTGCTCACACCGCTAACAACACATTACCCGACAACTAGGAGCTACACTACAAGGGAACATTTCATACTACGAAGAGCACTCTAGTTAACACTACACCACTACTTTAATTTATTTATATTATTGGGTAATTGTTAATTTAAATTATTTAAGTATTTAAAACTGTTCCGCTTATTATATTAAGAGATGTCAGTTCATAATGTCACTGATGAATGTTTATGGAAAGTTTTTTTAAAGGATGCGGCTGGAACGACGAGCGATACCGCGCGCGACGCCACAACAACGGTGTTGGGGCAGGACAGGCCACCACCGCCGCCCGCCCGTCCCGCCCGCCCGCGAGGTAACCCCAGGGCGGCGCGGGAGAGAGACAGCCTGTCCCCCGCGGAGCGACCCGCCCTGCCGCGGGAAAGGGACACAACCATTCGCGCGGCTCCATTTCCGAAAGGACCTGTTTCTTGTGAAGGATTCGTGATATATGCGGCCCCCGAGAAAATAAATGTACTATGTTGTGTTAAAAATCTGGGCCATTAGGTGTCGGCTGGACCTGAATTATGGACGGAGAACTCTGTGCCAGTTTACTTGTACATAATTTAGGCCCTAAGGAATTCTTCCTGAAAAGTGGTATTTCGTTTTATTTATTGATTTTACTTGGTAAAATCTGGATGGAACCAATATTTTAGACCAATGGACATATTATATCACCGTGAGGTGTTATTGAAAATACTTTACATTGGGTTTTGCCAATCTAACATTATTACTAATTTTAATCCTAAAGAATATAAATCCTAATAATTACGACAGGCCTTCGACTAAGATGGTCTTTTGAAGTTTCTTGGGGCCGGCCAGGTGCTTATTTAAGAAACCCGGGTAGCAATTTGAGGGAAATACCTCGGTACAGAGTTAGTGAGGAACGTGGGCCTATTTCCTATTTAATGATGGTAGAATGGGTAGAAGATTCGATAATAATATAATCACTACATAGTATAAAACAAAGTCGCTTTCTCTGTCCCTATATCCTTATATCCCTATATATGCTTAAATCTTTAAAACTACTCAACGGATTTTGATGCGGTTTTTTAATAGAGAGAGTGATTGAAGAGGAAGGTTTATATGTATAATAACATCCATTAAATAGTGGAAAAATACTGTTATTTAAGAGGTTTCCAATCTGATGTCGTAAAAAATTGCATTTTTTCCGCTTACATTGCAAACGCTAGCTGAACCCTACGAGATTTATCAAAATAATGTACTAAGTATTGTACACATTGAAAAGGTCTTCAGAAAAATCCGCGATGGTATATATCTATCTCTTATGGATATCCCACAATAAATAAAATAAAAAATTGTCATTTACTTTTTACGACAAATAATGGCTAATTATCGGACAAATTTTAACCAATACAGCATTAATCCTTATCCAATTAAATACGTTAAATACATTGTTGATTTAATATAGATCTATATAGCCCTTTACAGCATATGATTTAAATGAATATTTTCGAAGATATTACAGATTTAAAAATTGCGGGACGTAGCGTTTGCGGCGGTACCGGCCGGCCGGGGCGGCGGGAGCGTGCCTATAAATAGTTCAAAATAATATTTTTTTAAATGATATTATGCCCGTGCAAAGCCGGGACGGGCTACTAGTAGAGTAATAAAGGCGACAGTCGACGAGACGCACAGCACGGTGCAGGTGCTGAGCTGAACCGTTCCACAGATTCAAGTAATACCCTATAATTATGAGACCTTATGGTAAAGCCACATTTTGTTACATTTATTTTAACTTTTTTAGTAATCAAACTACACTAATTTACGCCAAAAACGGATAGATCTGCGGATTCTATCAACTAGCAAAGAAGTATCCCTAAAAGAAACTTTACTGGTAAAGCGGATATAAACTTTACTACACAGAATGAGTGGTATACGTCAGTAAGTCTTTTTTGTTTCATTTCAAAGCAAAAATGTTTATTGAGGGCTTCACTGCTGGGAACCCATGCAATACCATATAGTCTTGCACTTTACAAAATAGTTGCTGAGATTGAGCTCACCGTTGTACTAATAGCCAGATACAAAAGACCGTCGAAACAGAAAGAAAATTGCTCCCAGTTTTCCGCCTAGTAACAATACCAGAAACATCCTAACGTTGTACGTTTTCCCTCAGGGAATCGCTTGGCTAATATGGAGACATTAAATGTGATGTAAGCCTTTAATATCCTGTTACGTACAAACAAGTTGTTTACTTGTTTCTAATTCAATCCTGATTTTTCGCTTGACAGAACTGGAATTTTATGCAATAAAACGTAGAGTCACCATTTAATTCGAACAATTTTGTATATTACTAAGACATATTGCTCGGTTCTATATATACTAAAACATAAGTATGTGTAGTAATAAACACAAATAAAATCTGTGATATATAGCTTAGGTATACATATACAGAGTCGTATTCACAACGTATAATATTCACAACGTATAAAAGTATTTTTTTCCAAAAATTCAAAACCATACATATCGTATAATATTCACAACGTATAATTTTGTACGTTGTGCATGAAGAAAGTTTAAAAATATAATCAACTCTTTGCATCAGAGTCGCGAGCACGGCTCGGAGGTGTGCGCACGCGTGTCAGCTCCAGTTCAGTGTACCAACTATCTTATTACATCGCGATAATGTCAAATATTTACAAATTTTTGCATTGAGTATGTCAAATACGATAGAGGTCAGCAGTGATAAAGAGGAGAGAGAAGATGGAAATATCGTTACGGGAACAATGAATACGGACGTAGAAGAATTTACGACAGTGGGAACGGATGCGGAATCAGCAAGCAGAAGGGAAAAAAGGCGCAGGGATGAAGTCGAGGACAGCGAGGGATTCGTGACGGTGACGAGGCGGGATAAAAGAATAGCGAGGAGCATCTCCCAGGGTGCGGGGAATGGCAGTGGCGGCGACGACGATGCGGGAGAGGGGTTCGAGGTCGCAATAACAGCTCGGCAACCGCTACCTAAGCAGATCGGCATGGCGAAGGCGCTCAGGGATGCGGGCATCAAGGATGTATGCAGTGTGAAGTACAAAAACCCTTATAAGGTACTGATACAGTTAACTAAAGAGTCTAGCGCTGAAACATTAATAAACAGCGAGTACTTTAAGGAAAAGGAATATAAGTGTTTTAAGACTGCGGAAGTTATATACTCTTACGGCATTGTCCGAGACATTGATTTAGAGCTAGAAGAAGCAGATATATTGGAAATATTGAGTAGTGACTGCTGCGAAATAACTTCTGTAAAACGGTTAAACCGAAGGTCGGGTAACGGCGGCGGCGACGGTGGCTGGGTATCTAGTGAAACTATTCGTGTAGGTTTTAAGAGCGCCATCCTACCGCCGTATGTCTATGCATACGGTAACCGGTTTAGGGTGGAGACCTACACTTTTCCGGTAAACCAATGCTCAGGGTGTTGGCGGTTCGGACATCTAGCGAAAATGTGCCCAACTAAAAAGATAAATTGCCCTAAGTGTGGAGGGAATCATGCAAACTGTGACAAAAAATCATTTAAATGCATTAACTGCGGGGGTAAGCATATGGCAATGGTCAAAACATGTCCGGTGTATTTGAAAGAACGCCAAATAAGAAATATAATGTCATCGCAAAATTGCACATATAAACACGCGCTGTCAATTTTATAATATTTCTATTCCTACCCAACATGCAACTGGCGCGACGAGCCGCAACGATAGCAGCGACGAGCCGCAAGCAGCCCCGCCGCGGCCCCCGCTTCCCCGGCCGTCCGGCCCCCGCAACCCCCGGACCTACCTCCCGCTGGCGGCGCCGGCGGCGGCGAGTGCGGGGCGACACCTCCTCTCCCCGCTCCTCTGCCCGCGAGTGGCGGGGCGGCGCGGGGCGGGAGGGAGCGCTCGTGCGCGGAGGTGGTCCGAACGACGGCGATGGTGCATCGTGAGGAATGGGACACACCGAGAGGATCGAGAAGAACGCGGCATACCGATTGGGACAACATTGCAGAGCATCAAAACACATCTGAAGGCTCGGAGGATGGTAGACACGACAGAAACCGAGAGGAAGATACTAGAAAGGACAAGAAACGCAACACCTTGAAAAATATATTATACAAGTTAAAAGACATTATGTTAACTAACAAAAGCTTAGGGGATAAAATTAAGGAGAGCTTTGAATTAATAGTAGTTGAATTTAGTTCCTGGATAATGTCGATCTGTTTTGATGGTGGCATAAGTAATTTATTTAATCCGCAAAATGGATAGTACGATTCATAAAAAAATTTGTTGTAATATTTTGCAGTGGAATTGCCAAAGCCTAAAACCTAAGCTGGCAGACTTCGAACTAATGCTTAATAGGGAAAATATACATATCGCAATACTAAGTGAAACTTGGTTGGAACCGGGCAGTAAACTAAAAATCACTGGCTATGGCATATATCGAAAGGATCGTGGGGACTCGTATGGCGGTGTTGCAATACTATGTCATAAGTCAATCAAGGCTAGGCCATATCCAATAAATGGGCTCAATGCGGGTATCGAGATTTTAGGCATAGAATTATTCAACTGTGCAGATTTAAATAATGTTATAGCAATATACTGTCCACCATCCAGTCGTACCAATGCGCACGACTGGGATACTTTATTTTCAAAATGGAACTCAGGAACTATAATAGCTGGCGATTTTAACGCGCACCAGGTGAGTTGGTCCAGTAGATCAGACTCTAGGGGTACTCAAATATTTGATGCAATAACGGACAGCGATTTTACATACATAAACAATGGCAGTTCAACCAGAATTAAATTAGTAAGTGGAAAGTTGCAAAAAACCTCACCAGATATAACCTTTGCAACCACGGATTTAGCATTAAAACTTGATTGGGATGTCACTAATGAATCATTAGGTAGTGATCATTTAATTATAAAATTTTCAATGCACTTTAATAAATCACACGTAACCAAAACGAAGAGAAACTTCAAATTAGCTGACTGGAAGGGATACAAAGAATCATTAGAAAAAGTGTTCACGGATCACAATATGCTATGGGACATTCAGTTAGGGTTCTTAAAAAAAAACTACGATTTGTTTATTTACGAAATCAATAAGGCTGCAGATAAGTTCATTCCGAACATAAAAATATGCCTAGACCCGACACAAAACTTCATACCTAAACCTTATTGGAACCCAGCCTTATCAGAAATAGTGGCGAAACGTCGGCTTGCTTTAGCTCAGGTAAGAAGGAACGGAACCCCTCAAAATTACGAGACTTATCAGATCCGTGTTTCGGAGGCGCAGCGTGCCATTCGCAAGGAGAAAAGTCGAAGTTGGGGGGAATTCTGTGATAGTATTGACGAAAACACAACGTCATCTGACATGTGGAGACGAATGAGGTGGGTAAAAGGTTACCGCTCAACGAGTACTCCAATACGGGAGTGTACAGCCGAACACTTACTGTGTAGTTTAGCTCCAGACTTTGTGTCAAAACCAATTCCATACTTCACTTCAAACAATCGAATTCTAGAAACTAAATTCTCTTTAGAGGAACTAGAAAACTGTTTAAAATCAAAAGACACGGCACCCGGAGTAGATGGAATATCATACTCAATGATTAATAACCTGCCAAATAACGGTAAGCAGATTCTAGTATCTATGTACAATGCATTTTTTTGTACTGGTTACGTTCCGGCACAATGGAGAAAAATCCAAATCATTCCAATCCCCAAGCCTGGCAGAGATCCGAACTCAATTTCTTCGCTAAGACCTATTTCCCTGTTGTCGTGCCCTTGCAAAATTTTTCATTTAATGATTGGTAAGAGATTAGAATGGTATTTAGAAAAAAATCAACTATTCTCCAAAAATACTGTAGGCTTTCGGAGGGGGCATTCATGTTTAGACTGTCTAACACGCTTGTGCACACACATACAAGTAGGATTTTCTAGAAACCAACCAACTCTAGCCTGCTTTATAGATATTAATAATGCCTATAATAATGTTGATATACACAGTGTTACAAAAATGTTGGACAGCTTAGGTGTTGGCAGGAAATATTGCACATATTTACACAGTTTCCTTAGTAAGAGACAGCTCTTTATGGAATCGGTACAAAATAAAAACATTTGCAGATTGAGCAGTAAAGGCTTAGCACAGGGGGATCCACTTTCCCCTCTACTATTCAACATAGTCACTATGCAAATATGCACTAGAATAATGCGTGTCTCACTTTCGCAATATGCCGATGATTTTGTTTTGTATGTGACAAGTGACAAGCTGCCTCAGTCACTAATTGACATGCAGATCGCAATCGATAATCTGGTGCAAATATTGAGTGAATTGGGTCTAGACATATCTGCAGAAAAAAGCAAAATCTGCCTGTTTACAAGAGGAAGAAAACGACTTCAATGTACTTTGACTATAGATGGCCAAGGAGGAAATTTTGTTGATTGTGTTAGGTACCTTGGTTTATGGCTCGATAAATCAATGAGATGGGGTAAACATATAGATGAGATAAGTGGTAAATGTTCTAAATATCTTAACATCCTTAAAGTACTCTCTGGTTCGAGCTGGGGTCTCCACCCGACACATTTGAGGAGACTGTACATTTCAATTATAAGGAGTAGAATGGATTATGGTTCATATTTATACGGTAACAGTGCCAATACTCATCTTAAAAAAATTGACAAAATTCAAAATCAAGCTCTGAGAATTACCGGTGGATTTATTAAGAGTACTCCAATACATGTCATGGAAAGCGAACTGTGTATACAACCCTTAGTTTTACGGCGTCTATATTTAGCATTTAAATACTATCTACGAGCAAAATCCTGGACTGACAATGCAACAATCACGGTACTTTGCGAGTTGGCCGAGCTATGTGAACGTCGGTATTGGAGAGTAAAGAAAAAACCTATTCTGACTTCAGCCCATAACCTATTTAAAGATACACCTATTCGTGCAAATACTGTGCTAGACATGTTCAGCTTGGACACATGGGTAAGCAATATTAATATAACACGTTTAGTGAGAACAACGGTGGATGGCGTACCCGTACCAAAGCGGACTTGTACACTAGCCAACTTAGGAAATCATGCATTCATATGCTATGTACTAAATATAAAAGGTTCTACTGCATTTACACAGACGGATCAAAAGACGAACATCAGGTCGGGGCCGCCTTTTATGACCCCACTACAAATACAAAGGCTAGGTTTAGACTGATGGGAAACGTGAATATAATGACAGCTGAACTAATAGCTATTACCGAAGCATTGTCATATACTAAGACTTTAACAGCGATCGATATAGTAGTTCTTACGGATGCCAAGAGTGCCCTTCAGGATGTTGCTCGGTGTGTCACCGGAGCCCAAAGTTCATTCAAGGCATACGAAATCTTAAAACTAATTGAAGAGCTAAAAGCAACAGGCAAAAATTTAATTTTACAATGGATCCCATCACACGTGGGATTAGTAGGCAACGAAGTGGTTGATACGCTAGCAAAATCGGCTGCGTGTGATGGAATTCCATTGAAGTGGATGTGTGAGCACACAAATATATTGCCAGCAGCAAAAAAGAAATGCCTTCAGTTGTGGAAGGAACATTTTGATGCAAGGTCGCTAGAAAAGGGAATTTGGTATATAACTATGCAGAGTGAGCCCCCCCAAATACCTTGGTTCAATAATGTAAAATTAAAGAGGAAATATTTAGTTCTTGCCTTTCGGTTGCGTTCCGGCCACATTCCGCTTAACAAGTTTGCACATCTGATGAGGAAGGTAACATCACCAAACTGTGACGTCTGTGGAGTACCTGAGGATGTGTATCATGTTTTGGCGGAGTGTGTGCGGGGCGCGGCCGAGAGGAAAGTGCTAAATATGAGTAATTTGAATGTCGGCAACTATCAGACCATTTTAAGTCTGCCAGCTTCGGAAAAGGCAATTAGAATTTATCATTTTGTTAATATAGTTTTAAGTAGAAGAACTTAACTTGTATTAGACCTAAGTTACAGCAAAGACCTAACAGGGCTGACATGGTCACTTCGTGTACCCAAGCCCTTTTAAATAAAGATTAAAAAAAAAAAAAAAAAAAAACTCTTTGCATCATGCAGAACGTATAATAGTCACAACGTATAATATTCCTAACGTGAATTCACAAAAAAAGAAAACCATGCAGAACGTATAATTTGCCAGAGAAGCACTGCATAAAGCGCCCTAATAACGATACATTTAAGGCTGAAATTGCTACGAATCGATATTTGTTAAAGAGCTAAAATTTGCTTCAATTTCGAAAGGCCACCTTACGCTAATTGAGACGGTCAAAAAGTCGCGTGCGAGTATACGCTTTAAAAGTCTATACATAAGGGCGCTTATCGTATGAAAAGTTTTTGGATTATATGATATGCATGGTTTTCTTTTTTTTGTTAAATAAAGATCATAATTTTATGCGTTGTGACTATTATACGTTATGCATGGAGAAATAAGTAATTTAATTTTTTAAACTTCTTCATGCACTACGTATAAACTTATACGATCTGCATATTACACGTTCTGCCGTTCCGCCCATATCATTGTCATATGCGCTATGTCCTCACTCGTGATTTTTGCAGACCCGGTTCTGCACAATAACACAATCGAGGTTCCAAAAGGTTTAATGGTCCTTTTTGACAACACAATTTGAAGATCTTCTGAGAAGGAGGAACGGTACCACCTTGAGCCCGGCGGCAGTTTGGAGGCGCGGGCGGAGAGGCTGTGCCGTATCCTCAGGCCTTCAGCCTCTGGAGTCCGTGCCTTAATTGCGGCCTCTAGCCCTGAGCCAAGATCTTGAGTTTCGGGAAGAGCTGGGGCAGGCCTCGCTCCCGGGCTGCGCAACCGTAGGCAGCGGCTGGGTAGCGACGGTATTCAAGTATAAGAATGGAAATAAGAATAGCAATATCACCTTAAGAGACTGAAATATCAGGAATTAAACTTTAGCCTGTACTAGGCAACAGAACTAGGCTCAGGTTGACAAGGAGGTGACTACAAGTCAGGTCCTGTTAATTTTAGAAAAATATATTTCCTACTTTTTGTGAAAATTTTACAGCAACCACTCCTCGAGTCTCTTCTTCGATAAAATAACCGAAGGCAGGTCCGTATTCAAATAAACATTCCAAATTAAATAAGGCTAGCAGCCTAGAAAGCGCTTTGGAGATCATGGACACTTGGCCACTGCTGGCCACGAAAATAATATCGTGACAACATGTAGGTTAAAAAAAAAACATTTTGGTTTTAAAATCTACACCAAAGGACTACTAACATAAAAGCGTAAATGTAAATACTATGAATACTAAACAAAAATCGTATAATTACATTTTATGTATTTTATTGGTGTTTAAGGTTATTATAACCCAGTATTTATGAAATCGTAGTAAAATATTACACTTCATTGACAACAGATTTCAAGAGACTGAAATTGTACGGCTGCATGGTACCCGACTACGAGATGTAAAAGGAGGGTTTTGTGCTTCAGTGGTATGAATGTCTGTATGTTCATCTAATCCCACATACATTCTAAACTACTTACCATAATTTGGCAGTGGCAATGGGGTATTCTTGGAAGCGTTTTAATCGTCCACTGGTTATTGGCTACGTGACGTACTACATATTTTAATATTGCGCCCTCTGGAGAACTAGTCATGAACCAAAAGTACTTTTTGATGATACTGTGTTGGATCTCAAATGAAAGGGCTTAATTGACATATAAAAAAATATATAAATGTTTTTTTGCTCGCGGCTTTGATTTCATGCACCCTATAGTTGGCAATAATTTTTAAAATCACGTCAGATTTGATTAATTATAACCCCAAAATAATTTAAATAAAAATTAAGTTCAAAAATCTAAAGCAAAAGAATTTAGATCTAAGTATGTATTTAATTTTTACTGCACTTTTTTTACCTTACTTCTTACTTAATAACATTTATATTTAATTCATATTTATCTGAACAAAACTACGAATATATGTGCCTTCCTAACAAAATAAAACATTCTAACAGTAGTAAGCGATCATAAGCTTAAGGGATTTATTTGATTTAATTTTAATATACGATTTTAGACTCATTAATATTAATTTAAGACAGTTATTTATAATGAATATACTCACCAAATTTCCCACACAATTTTATTAGACTTTTTTACTTTCAGATTTAGCTTAGGTGTTATAACGATACAATAAATGTAATCAATATAACATATTTACTTGAAACACATTATCTGTATGGAATTTGACGAGAGCTTTGTACACCCGACTAAGGTTAAGATAAGCTAAATATGTAGAACACTTTAAAGATTTTATAATAAACTCTGTTGGGTTAAGTATTTCAAGTTCACATAATTAAATATATTTTATGCAATCGGCATTGAGGTTCTCTGGGTTTTTGTAGTTTTCCTTAGACTAAAATGTAAGTTTAACAGTAGCATTCAGGTCTACGTGTTGATTTCACAAAAGTGCACAGATTTTTATAAAACTAGTAATTACCTAGTTTTTTACGGGTGTTCCTTCAGGGAGTTTAATTAGTTTCTGACGTGTTCAAACAGCTTTGTGTAGCTTAAATACCATTAGTTGCAATTAATTATGAAAAAAAAAATCGTATACAGCGTGCAGATATCACAATCAGGTATTTTACCTAAAAAAAAAGTCACAAATAGCTTATTGCGCACGGTGTTTAATTATTTTGAAGCAATTCACGAAACATTTCATGCTGAAAGTAATTATCTTTATTTATTCAGGATATTTGCTCGACAGTATAGTCCTTGTCGTTGCAGACTTTAGGATCGCTTGGAATTGTTTGACCTCTTTGTTTAGTTATTAATTGTTATGTACGTGTGTGGGTGTAAAGTAATAAAATGAATTTGCATGTATAATTTATTTATCATATTTTATGCACGGTTCATACGTTTTTCTTAATTTAATAATTTCAAAAATAAAGCAATATTTGTTTATTTTTTTTTCATAATTTATAATTTTTAGATATAGTGACGAGGTTTGAGATTGGTACGCATAGAATGTTTATACGTGCCGAGAGAATGAGTGACGAAATTTTGAGAAAAGGCACGTGTCTGAAACTAGAGAAACGTGTGGTCCGAAAAATTATAATCATAATGAATTCGAAATTGGTGGAGTAATCGCGTAACAAACATACAGTCGAATTGAGAACCTCTTTTTTTTCGGTTAAAAAGAAAGAACAATGACCTGATTAATCAAGTACTGCGTAAAATTCAGTGGTTGGTATTATTATTTTTTTCCCAGTAACTATTTGTGACATTCAGAATAACGGATTTCGAATTGACTTGGCAATTTTTTGGGCTTACAGGAGACAACTACTATTTTAAAAAGAGGAAATACATTTATCTTTTTTTAAGTATAGGGTCAAAAAGTTTATACCTTACCTAAAAAATAGTTGGGTACTTCGGTTAAATTGACTCTTTTGCGATTTAATCCCATCTTGTTCGTTTTCTTAATCGACACCCTTTATCACAGACCGACATCATAAACATAAACTGTAAACCTTGACTGAACATGAATTACGAAATATTAATAGCTCCTCCTGTGTAGTGTAACTAGAACAATCTCAAATATTTGTTTCCTTACGTCGTCTCAAAAGTATAAGTTTTCAGTTTGCATGTATGTATGTTTTTGTATGCAACCTGACATAGATAACACATGTGGTGTTAGGCTAATATATTACGGTCAGTTTTGTATTAGCCACCCATGTCCAGTAAAAAAAAAAAAAAAATCACACATTTAGGTTGGATACTATTCGCCACATATGGGCACAGCACGCACGCACAACAGCACGAAATTTTGTATATGCTTTCAATTATGATAACCCCATTCTCAGCCCCGATTGCACGAAGAGACGGCCGAGTTAATCAATGTTCAAACACGTCACTTTTAGTGAACCGCACGAAGTTGCTTCCATACTGTTCATACAAAGTGACGTCTTTAATCATACATTGACGTTGATTTAGATTTTTTGTGCTTTCGTGCACTCGGCCCTAAGTGGTCCCATGACATGTCTACTGCATTCGGGTTTTGATTCCGAGTGCAGAAGGAACATGCATTCAATAATGATAGCCGGTTTCAATGTTAACAAATATATTATATGTGCGTATGTGTAATCGACTGTGAAGCAAGGATACATTAATTGAGTAAAGATCGACTGTGAAGCAAGGATACATTAATTGAGTAAAGAGTCCAGTAAAAACAACTAATTTACGAATATACTGCAATATGTTCGAAAGTTCAATCTTTACAGTCAATGTCCGCCACGGAGATGAAGCGTTAAATAAATGTATGTTGGTATAATCTTAAGCACTGTGTTAGTAGGAGGCATTGATTACTGGATGAGGGACTGTAGAATAACTCCAAATTATGGGTATGTAGCAGGTAGCGAAATTGGAAGACTTAATATCCGCGAATGGTATTTTTTGCAGGTTCGGGTCCAGCCTTGTTGTGTATTCGTAAAGTAGTTATTTTTCCGTTATTAATTTGTCCTTACTTTTCGGTCGATTATAGATACATACTTGTCAAAATCCTTGGAATAAGGGACGTACCTGCTTAGTACAAAAAGTATATTTTCCATAGTTAAGAAATACGCGTAAACTAAAAATAAATAAACTAATACTGAAAAACCTCTTTAAAAATAATGTGCTCTGTAACTAAAAAAAATACTTTAAATTAAATCAACCCCCATCAACTTATAACATTATAATTTTGTTGTATATGATATAAAAGCTTGTCACGATTATCTACGCGTGTATGTACAAAAAAACAAGAAGTATTTATAACAAAAAAAATCTGATTAAAAATACAGGTTAAGATCGTATGAAGCTACATAGCGATTTAGAAAATATTTTGAGAAACAAAACATTGACCAAACAATTGAGAAGAAAAACAAATTTAAGTACATTTTTTTATTAAAACAATTTTTTTCTCATCCGTCAGTTGAGTCTTCACATTCTAACTAAGCCTTTGGTTATGACTGTATATTTGTACTGTGTGTTTCAACTTTTATCAACTGAGCATGCCATATTTTAAAACTTACACTACTCACAAGATATGTTATTGAGATACTATTTACTATTTAACTTGTCAGTGCCGGTAAAAACATACAAAACTTAAAATACAAGACTGTCGAAGATGAGCCATCAGCCAGAACCCGATCCATTCCAGTGTTGCTTAACTTCAAGTACGAAACCCGAGGCTGTGCACAACTGGGCAACCGAGGCTGGCATGATAAAAAAAATATTTTGAAGTATTTTTGTTTTGCTTTTTAATTTCTTCGTTATTGTATTTCTCTATGATAATTACAATCAATGAAAAAACCGTTTCGCAACCCTGCGCCCGCAGCGCCGCACCTCCTCCACCCCCCCCCCCCCCCCACCCCACCCCGCACGTAAAAATACTCAATAATCTTCTTTGTGACCGCATGAAACGACAAGGATATAACGTGGATTGTTAGATGATACATTATTACTTCGGGTCGAGTCGATCTCGCTGATAATATCGATAGGCTCTTGTAGCGTTTTATGTTTATGCCGTGTAATTTCGTAAACCTTCCTTTAACTTTATTTTTGGAACGGGTGATAAATAAATCGATGGCCAATATCTCACTTAATATCGACATAATGTAATATCAAATCCAACCACATTCCTGAATATCCGGGTGCCAAGTCAGGATTTTCAATTTATTTGATGATTTGGTTCGGTCCCCTTCTCCTAATAGGTGGTAGGGTTAAGCCCGCCTGTCACCAAATCGGATCCGATTCCTGTGGGTGGTACTAACCCGCATTGGATAAAACTATGTTTGAAGCGACAATGAAAAATTGTCGCGTGTTTTTCATCCAGCTCAATATAGCCGCGCTCATAAAGAGAAGGTCCTGGCATGGCACCTAATGCCTTAGGGAATGTGTGCTAGCCATGTCAGGTTGCATAACCTGGTTTTTACTTGGTACGCTAGCACTAGCAAGAAGGTATTTAAAAACGAAAAAATAATTTTCCCAATCGGTTCAGGGATGTTCGAGTAATCGGTGAACATAGATAAAAAAAAAAGTTTCCGACGAATTGAGAACCTCCTCCTTTTTTTTGAAGTCGGTTAAAATAGGTTGCATGTCATAGTTTTTGTTTTATTATTTGTTAGGTTTAGGTTTAGGTTAGGTTACTCACATAATATTTTCCGAATGTAATGGTATTGTTTCATTTGTAATTTGAGGGTAGGTTTATAAAATAAATGTTTTGTTTGTTTTAATGTTTAGCGAAAATACCTATTTAAAAATCTTGATCCACCTTTTAAAATGTGCATAATAATTATATATTTTTTTAGTATGTTAGCACTTAACAAATATGTAGGTTACAGTTATCCGTCCATATTAATATTAGAAATGCGAAAGTACCTAACTCGGTTGCTTTGTTTGTTCTCATAGAATGTTTGCAAAGATATCGATTATATTGTTTGGGCAATGACATAGGCTACCTACCTTTTGTCTCAAATAAAAAGCTTGAACGTGGTTAAATGACCGATGAAAATGTATATGGGCAACAAATAATACCTCATGTCAAGGATTAGAAAACTCAAATTTCGGTTTTTGTTAAACCTATAGAACCACTTATCCGATTTATACGATAGTTGTACCTACGTACTTTGGCTTTGATTTTCACTCAATTTTATGGCTACTTAGCATCACGCTAAATTTACTAGAGGGGTGGCCAGTGGGATAAAATGCTTGTAACTTGAGAAAGAATTACCCAATTCGCGGTTTGTATCTACGTCTAACCTGATTCTACTCATAAAAGGTAGTCTACATTACCAGAATAGTGAGCAGTGGTGGCAACATTATTTTATATAACATATAACGCTCTTGCATCAACCAAACATCCTGGCGAAGTACTTCACTCTAAATTAGAAAAGGGGTGACAAGTAGAGTAAGTTTTCATAACTGCCGAATTACTCGCCCGATTTATATGTGGATAATATCTCCGTATGACATCTCTGGGCATGTCCGGGTTTTAGATGTTTAGGCTTTTAGATGTTGAGGCTGGCCGTTGTTCGAATTCTACGTAAAACTTTAGGTCATCTTACTTATTTACTAGGATTGATCCCACCATAATCATCCCACCTAGGTTGGTACATACTATCTCATTGAAGGAAAGATTATTACAGTGGCAATTCAAATTGTACGTGTTTTTCATCAATTTCAATGTATCAGTGCCAGTGCAAAACGGTTCTGGCGGCACTTACTTTTAAAAAAACCGGCCAAGTGCGAGTCCGACTCGCGCACGAAGGGTTCCGTATCATCGTATATTTAAGGAAATTATGGAACCTCGGTTGCGCCTTCTGAACTTCGCCTCTACCCGCTTTTACCCTCATTCCCGAAGGAATTAGGTGACATGCCAGGATCTTCTATTTACGACCACGGCTACATTGAACTGTATCGAAAACATGGACAATTTATTATTGCCGTTTCGACCATAGGTATTATCATCTCATGCGATGGTATCAATCGTAGGGAAAGGGCACCTATAATTTAACATGGATCCAAACATCTCCCAACAAACTCGCATTCGTAACGAAATTCATTTATCCAATTCTGAAAAAGAAAGAAAGTGATTCATAAACGGGGCGGGGATTTGAACCCGCTTCAAACATTTCCAATGCTGAATTTAACGATGAAAATAAAAAAATAATCATTAAATTGTTTTTTTTTTGTTCACATTAGAAAACAATTTTTTTTTTATTAAAAGAGAGGAACTTCAATCAAGAATTCATACATGAAGAATAATGTAACTTAAGCAACGTGGATTTTTTTTAATTTTTATAATATGCATTAGAAAGCCTATTTAAAAAAAAATAACAACAGTCGTCTCGATATGACAAATAATCAGATTCTGAACGTATTATGTGAAATCAACATAAATGTGGCTCCAAAAAACATCTACCCTTAATTATAAACATATCATGAACATAAATGTGGCTCCAAAAAACATGTACCCTTAATTATAATCATATCATGAACATAATTGTATCATTTTGAAGCCCTTAAAATATCCAGGGTGGTTTGGTTACCATAATAAATCATTCGCTAAGTGCATAGCAGGTGAACAGGCAAAGGAGGCAAAATGAGGGCCGAGTGCACGAAAGGACAAAAAATCAAAATCAACGTCAACTCCAAGGGGTTCACTAAAAGTGACGTGTTTGAACATTGATTAACTCAGCCGTCCCTTCGTGCAATCGGGGCTAAGTTTGACGTTTAGTTGAATTTCGTACCATGTCAACTGGTAAATTTTAGTTTCCTTGACCGAATAACTCAATACCTACCAGCGAATGGTATGTTTTGCTGGTTCGGTTCCAGCCTTGCATTATATTCGTAAAGTAGTTCTTTTTACTGGGTTCTTTCTTTAATTAAAGTGTCCTTGCTTCACGGTCGATTATACGTACATACAAATCATATTCCTTGGAAAAAGATATTTCCTTATTTTTTGTTTCTTATTTTAATAATGATAGTAATTATTCATTGTTTAGCCTTGAAAGTACCTTACAGTAGGTTTGTAGGTTACCAGGTTTGCTGGTTCCATAAAAAAAACTAACGTTGAAACTGGAAAAGCAATAAGTAATAAAAATATATGTATTTGAAAAATATGTTTTTTAATTTTTCTATAACTCTTTCCTCCATCGATTTGTGATTTCCCACAATAGACTTGCATGTGGATAAAAAAAATTTACACATAAGTGGATATATACGATAATATATCACTTATTGTTAATGGTCTCTAGGCCCAAAACGTCCTTTGAGTTTTTTTAAACAGAAAATGTATAAAAACATTTTACGATAAATGCATATTTTCAATATCTAAAAATACCTACAGAATATGTTTTGTCATTCTTTCTTTCTTTCATTGTTTAAGAACAGCGCCATCTTTCAATAACTCCTCCAACGAATGAGGTTGCCAGGTGAAAATCGCAGAAAGTTTTCAGCTGCCGGGGAGAGACCAACATCCCGTACAACAGAGTTTTGGTTCTTTGTGTTACCGCTAGATGGCTCGCAGGTTTTGTCAAGTGAAAAATTGTAAATTTACTGTATAATTATTCCTAGGTTATTTGTAATTCAATATATCCAACATGTTATGCTCGATAATTAAGTTCACGTATTCTTTTTGAAAATTAATGTAAAAATTTAGTTTCTTAGTTAATAAAAATTTAAATATTTTTATTTAAGAAGTTATAAACTTATATATGGAAAATAATGAAGACCAGCAAAATAATAATTATTAATGTAGCAATAACAAAAAGAAAAGTAAAAAATATATTTAAAACTAAGGATAGAAACAAAGTAAAGCAAATACTAAAGTAGACAGAAACTGTCTATTTGAATAAACTAAAAATATAAGACTAAAAATAATTTTAAAACCGGCCAAGTGTGAGTCGGGCTCCGTACCATAAACCACATTATTTGGATGGGGGCCTGCCTTAATTTTTTTTTTTTTAAATTTACACCTATTTGTAGTTATAGCGGCAAAATAAATACACATCTGTAAAAATTTTAGCTACCTACCTATTACGGTTCGTGAGATACAGCCCTGTGACAGACGGACGGACAGACGGACGGATGGACGGACGGAAGGGCGGACGGACGGACAGCGGAGGGTTAGTAACAGGGTCCGTTAACTAACTAACATTTGACAGTTCACTCTGGATACGACTGTAAAAGTTTAAACACCAAAATCAGTCATGTCAGGTTGTGGTAACATTGCGATACGTTTTCTTTGTCCATTATTGATTGAAAAGGTTTCGTAATATTGTTTCTCTGGGATAGGTATGTTCCTACAGACGTAAAATCAGATAAACCTTTTTCCCTCTCGCCGGTACCTACCTACTACATATTGCCGCGGGCGCATCGCAATACGCTTCAGTGTCTTCAGGTAATCGAGCATCTTTTATTCATAACAATACATTCGCTTGCTTTATGAATAAATACTGGAATACGTTAGGTATTACTGCATGGAAACCAGTTGGAGGTTCAAGCTGCAACAACGAGTTATCTTCTATCATGATAGAAGATAACTCGTTGTTGCGCGATGTCATGGAATAAGTATGACACACCCATTTAGGCTGAAATTACCGTCGGTCATTGAGTCCAGCCTTCGTAAAACTTTTAGTTCTTAAAAGGTATGATATATTTTAGTACACTCGGAATTGTCATTGTAATAGTATTTTTTTCTCACTTACAAACTAGTTTACAGTGATTGATCGATTATTACTGCTCACAAAGATTACTGCACTATCAAAGTGACATTTTAAGGGTCTGGTACTAGCCAAATCGCAAAGTTAGACGAGGCACCCCAAGTTAACTAACTAAGTCTGACGATTATAAGTGTCATTCTTACAATATATGATTCCTTGTCTAGGAATCGAATTATTTTCCTTAATGTATGTTTCCTTTTTCTATACAAAATACATTGCGGAAACGGTGTCCATTTCCGAACTTTTTTGACTAAATGTAGAAATCTAAAAGCAAATGGATTTTTTGTTTGATGCTGTTTTTGCTTATATCTAGAAATCGAATTACTTTCAGATTTCTAATGAGAAAAATCAACTTTTTTATTTTTATTATTATTTAAATAAATGATGGAATAAAAAAATATTAACAATCCATTATCAGTCTGGAGTTCTATTTGGATTTGCTGAAGCGTTTCACTACATATTATTACATTTGTTAAAAAGTGCATTTGTATGGCGCGAGTAGTTGGCTAGTCCTAGCGCCTTAATGTGAATTAATAGGAATTATAATCATAATTATTCAAGTGTAAAAAGTCCTAGAAATTTAAGAACTTCAAAGTTGCTTCTTGTAAGATGAGAATACTCGGTTAGAAAGGATTAGTCAAATCAAATGATGTATTGCATAAGTAAATATACTTTTTCGTACTAAGCAGGTACGTCGCTTATTCCAAGGAATATAAGTATATTTGTAAAGTGGTTCTTTTGACTGGGCTCCTTCTTCAATTAATGTATCCTTGCTTCACGGTCGATCTATTGCATATTTGAAGAGGAATTACAGAACTCAAATGATTTAAATATTACCGAGTGCCATCTACATGTTGCCTGGATTGGCACTGAGCCGTGAAAGTGGTTACATTAGGTTCTAGGTTACATTGGTACTCCGCAATTACAACGCGAATACAGATCGGTCCCAAATCTGGATAATGTAAGTTTTGAGATGTTTTTTTTAAATAATACTAGAAAGTCTCTCAGGAGGTTCTTAATACGTGAAGCAGTTCCATATATGCAGAGTCGCGCCAATACGGCGGGCTACGCAAGCTGACAACAACGGGGGATCGGCAGAACGTCTAATATGCAGATCGTATAATATCATATTTTAACAAAATTTTAAAACCATGAACAACGTATAATCGGCAGATCGTTTAATTTTATACGTAGTGCATGAAGAAGTTTAAAAAATAAAATTACTTATTTCTCCATGCATAACGTATAATAGTCACAACGTATAAAATTATAATCTTTATTTAACAAAAAAAGAAAACCATGCATATCATATAATCCAAAAACTTTTCATACGATAAGCGCCCTTCTAAATATATCATTAAAGCGTATACTCGCACGCGACTTTTCGACCGTCTCAATTAGCGTAAGGTGGCCTTGTTACTCTTTAACAAATATCGATTCGTAGCAATTTCAGCCTTACATGTATCGTTATTAGGGCGCTTTATGCAGTGCTTAAATGGCATATTATACGTTCTCCATGGTTTTCCTCTTTTGTGAATTCACGTTAGGAATATTATACGTTGTGACTATTATACGTTATGCATGATGCAAAGAGTTGATTCTATTTTTAAACTTTCTTCATGCGCAACTTATACAATTATACATTGTGAATATTATACGATATGCATGGTTTTGATTTTTTGGAAAAAAATACTTTTATACGTTGTGAATATTATACGTAGTGAATACGACTCACAATAACGACTTTATTGCTAAGCCGACGGAGCTATTCCTTACTACACCTTCCACAATGAAGACAAACGATACTTTCGCAGCAGCGTTATTAGTGCACGGGCTATCGGCCGCTCCGACCAACGAGCAAGGGTGGACGGGAGTAGCGATCGTAGCTCATCCGTGCATCAATCTGGGATACACGAAGGTTGCTTCACCAATGTAGTCAGGTTGTGCGCCAGAGCGAGGGATAGTGCAGATAAGACGTGTCGGCAGCTTGTGATATTTGTGTCTCCGTAAGGTAAAACATGGCCGGCGTGCTCTGCCCCCGTCTGTTCCGCCCATATGGCAATGTTATAGCAGAGCTTAATATTAAACTTGCAAAAAACAAATGGATGCCTCATCGAGTTATATTTCCAATTCGCGCACAAATATTTTCGCGTTTTTCCACATGTGCCCATGATTTTCGCACGAATAAACAACAATAACTCCAACCGTTTATCAGACAAAGGGATCGAAGTCAATCCACGTGAGTACAATCCACGTGAGTACAACTGTGCAAAAATAAACACCCAAAAGGGGAATGAAGGTAAATGTGCTAGTTAATCTCTTTAACAAATCAGGGAAAAAAACAATTGTATGTAAAAATACTGGTATATTGTGCGATGCCTATACCGAAATGCAATAAATGCATATTTTCTGAATAGAATAAAATCTAGGTCAATTAGTTGAGGTGAATACACTTCAATCATTCACACCCTTGATATTTGCTATGTTAACCTTCTTACGAACTCTGAAATAAGGGCGATTTTGGCTTCAAAAACTTTGTCGATATCGACGCCGCCCTTTAAGTTTCCACTGAGAGTCAAATTATTAAATTTCGTAATAAATAAATAAAGCGCGGCAAAAGTGCGAAGGCCAGGACCATAAAAAAGGTGCCCGACAACGCCCATGGGCCTTCGGAAATTCCTTGCAAATACCATGCCGGCCGGCCGGGTGCTTCTTCACACCATGCTTAAAGGACCTCCGGTTATACTTTGAGGAAATAACTTCGGCAGGGAGTCGATTCCATAGTTTACCGAACCTATAGATTAAATATCCAGAGGATCGGTGGCGCCTTGTAGAGGAGCAGATTTTGATCGGGCGAGAAATACTGACGCATTTTATTAAGGACTCCCAGCTTTTTTAAGCGAGCTTGGCTTTATCCTTGAATTGACATCCAAAATTAGGGTCATGCGTCCGGTCGACACCAATAATCAGTCAATACGCAGAGTTGTACCCTGGAAGGTCGGTGCTACCACTAAAAGGTGTCCTCTTAGCACTGAATACGCACGCCTGTGTCTTGCTCGCGTTAAACTCAACGAGGTTCTTGATACCCCACCCGGAAACGTTTTCCAGGGCCTGTTCGATTTTAAAAACGAGGCACCTCCTATCCTCCTCACTTCAGCTGGGCTTGAGGTCCGGTGACTGGTGTACCTGGCTAGCACCATGCTGACAAATGCGTAGCAATTGATGTCGCCCAATTTGAGCAGATCATTGATTTGCACCAGTAAAAGGGTTGGGGACAGCACAGAGCCCTGCGGTACGCCGGCATTCGCTGACATGGCTCTGAAGCACAGTCTGAAGCAACAACCGTCAACCAAGACTTTTATGTCGCGACCATGCAGAAAGTCCAGGCGATCCAGTCACACAGGTCGGGTGGAATAGGAGGGCAGCTTGGAAAGTGGTGGCTTCCACAGTAGTCGTGCTGTTCACCAAAATAGATTATTCATGCCGTATTTATCATCAATATTAAATGAAGTTTATTTTGCAAAGACTATGCCCGTAATCTGACATGTTGCCAACTGAAAATCCAGTCTTCCAAGAAGGGGTTCAGGTCTAAGCACCTACAATAAATGCTGCAAGACTCCTCTCCATATAATTATACAACCCGATAACTATCCTTTTTTTCTCGTCACCTTCTATGTTAGGATGGCTAATACAACACGCCATACTTCCAAATTTACATGGATACCGAGTCATGGAAAAGCTCTCATTAGTGACGAAAACAATTATCCAGTTAAGAAAGAGAAAGAATATGTTGCATAAAAGAGGCGGTGAGTAGGCCATACTTTTCATAGTATATCATGTTAATAAACAAAGTTACGGCATCATAATTCAACAATGGAGTGAAAACTCTGATTAAGGAAGAATGTAGCGATTAATGAGATCACTTTCAAAAAAGAAATTGAAATCGAAGTCGATTGTCAGGCTTCAAGATCTAATGCGGTAATACAGGCTGTTGCAACGGCCACTACAGACATTTTGGGAAATTCTTAATGGGATTGAAACAAACAAAACACTTGATAAACTATTTACTGTATATCTTCTAAATAAAAACTAAGACTTTCCATGCAACGTGATATAAACTAATAATAAATCTGTAAGGGGTGTTTATGGAGTAAGCTTTGTTTTCTAAAATACTGCGTGTGTAGACTTTATATATGATACTAAAACGAAATTGACGATTTTTATAAATCTTTGTTGTTTTAATGTATGTATGTATGCATGTATGTTCCTCCATAAATCTTAAGCCAATCACCCGAATTCGATAAAACTTGGTACACGTACATTTGACTACCCATGACACAGGATAGGCTAAATGGAATTCAGTTCCGCGATGTGGCTGTCATACAAACCGAAATGCTCTGCGCGCCCCGCTTACTTCTCTTCTTTTCTTCTTTTTAGCCGCGCAAGACATTTTTGATACGTTTTGAATAATAGAAATAGCGATCAACGAGGAAGTTTTTTTTAATAAAATGTGGAAATATTTTATACAAACTTTAATAGAACAATGAAGACTAAGTACTAGAAAATTGTAGGTGTTAAAAAGGCCTACAGAAAAGTCAGTCATATTATGTGTACTCATATTAAGGCGTTTTGTTACCACTTATCCGATTTGAAGGCTAATTGTACCAAAGTATGGCTTGGTGTTCCCGTAACTTTAGTAGTTAGTAGTTAGTTCATGCTAAATTGCAATAGGTGCGACCAGTGGCATAAAATACTTGTATCTAAGTCTAGCCAGATACTCAATACAAGATAGATACTCAAAACTTATAGCTTACATAATATAACGCTTCATTACCGCACAGGGGTGAGTAGTAAGTATTAATTTTTATAACTTGCAAACCACTCGCCCGATTTATATGCGTATTTTATCAACATATAGCATCTCTGGAAGCAGTCAGGTTCAGGATGGGTTACCGTTTTTTTTCGATGTTGACTTTGGGTCTTTTGTTCATGGAAAAACATGAGGATTACGCTCCCGAAATGTCTGTAGTGGCCGTTGCAACACCCTGTATACGTCCGAGAAGCGATTCACAACTACGGTAGAGGAGTAGCCGGGGAGGGTGCGGTGGGGCTTGGCGAGGGAAGGGAGCAGAGGAATCGGATTTATAGGATCGTTTTCACGAAAGCGAAACGGTTCCGAGCCGCCGAGTCGAGCGGTGCGGAGGAGGTGGGGGTGGGGGAGGAGGGAGACGGGACATACGAGGTAATTTAGAATGTCACAAAACTGAAGGCGGTTTTCTAAAAGTTATGACTTACTGATAAATCACAGGTGACTGTGAATCACCGGCCAGTGAGAACCAATCGGTCAATTAACTCAGTTTTTATAATGTGTTAGAATGCATGAACTCATTCTGTTTTATTCACGCCAAAGAAGTATTACTTTTTACGTGCGTACGTACCAGTCGCGGATTACGCCACTTTTGTTCGCTGGTATAATGTCTATTTGGTAAAATGTGTTGTGATCATAGATGGAAGTGTGACACAGATAAATAAAAATAAAAAAAATACATTTTATAACTAACGACTAAATGAGACTCTCGCAAATTAGGAGAAAAACTTCTCAGGTTATAGTATCACTGCGTAGTACGCGGCCTGCGCACGCTGAACGTACGATTGAGCATTTTGGATTTGGGCAAATAATATATAATACATACTGCGTAGTTGGGCGGGGCGACTTGGAGGATCTGAAGTACATGATATAAGAATAATTTTCGTTTCAAAAATTATTCCTTTATATTTGTGAAACTTTTTTTATTGTAAATAAACATGAAATTATATAAATATTTTTTTTAAACAAAGTTCTAGCAGTTTCTTGCTCTCGTTTTCTTCTCAGCTTGTAGGTTCTTAATAATAATGGGTAACTTCCTTCCATCTTTAACAAAAAAAAAAACTTCACTAGTCGCTTTCTCTGTCCCTATATCCCTATGTATGCTTAAATCTTCAAAACTACGCAACGGATTTTGATGCGGTTTTTTTTAATAGATATAGTGATTGAAGAGGAAGGTTTATATGTATAATAACATCCATTAAATAGTGGAGAAATACTGTTATTTTTGAGGTTTCCAATGTGATGTCGGAAAAAAAACTTTTTTACCGCTTACATTGCAAACGCAGGCTGGACCCTACGAGATTTATCAAAATAATGTACTAAGTATTGATCACATTGAAAAGGTCTACAGAAAACTCCGCGATGGTATATGTCTATCTCTTATGGATATGCCACAATAATTTATTTTTTTTCATTTACTTTTTACGACAAATAATGGCTAATTTTCGAAGCGATTTTAACCAATACAGCATTAATCCTTATCCAACGAAATATCTTAAATACATTGTTGATTTAATATAGATCCATATGGCCCCCTACAAAATATGATTTAAATGAATGTTTTCGAAGATATTACAGATTTAAAAATTGCGGGACGTAGCGTTTGCGGCGGGTACCGGCCGGCCGGGGCGGCGCCGCGGCGGGAGCGTGCCTATAAATAGTGCGTCGGAGGCCGCGGTTCTCCCTATAGCATTTTGAATTTATTATTTCTCTAATATCTAATAATCATCTAATAATAATATCTAAGTTTTTTTTGTATTTCAAATATTTCAATGTAGGAACCATGGAGGTGAAGAAATAACGAACTCTACGTAAAAAGGGTTTATATAACCAAAAATGTCAAAATTGTCAAAACAATATTTTTTTAAATGATTTGACAAACAAAAAAAATGATGATTGCTATTAAAATATTTTGAAAAGGTACTTGCCGTTTCGACACCGACAAGATCATACTATTCATTTAAGTCTTATTTCCATTATTTTAGCTTTTAGTAGTTAAACAACACAATTTGTAAGTCAATAGATGCGGTACCCGGCTCCGCCAAAAATGGGATAAAAAGTAGCCTAACTTTCTAGCAGACATACAGCTTCGCTAAATTTAATTTAAATCGATTGGGTCGTTTCGGAGATTAACGTGTATGCGCATTGTGACAAGTAATTTTTGAACGCCTTCAAAAAAGGAGGAGGTTCTCAATTCGACTGTTTTTTTTATTGTTTGTTACCTCAGAACTTTCGAATGGGTGAACCGATTTTGATCATTCTTTTTTTATTTGATAGCTGGTACTTCCCTTGTGGCCCTATTTCAATTTGCTTCAGTTCTTAAAAAGGCATCCATGAGAAAATCATATAAGTCTTAAATTTGCATTAATTATGTCCGCGACAAATGGACGAATAACTCAATATCGCGCCAACCAATTTCGATTATCCTTTTTTTTTTGAAAGGATGTACAAACTTTAGCTGCGTGGCTTCTTAAAAGTCAATAAAGCACCCTTAAAGTTAGGGCTTGGGTGACTATGCAGATGTTTGGCTAGTTTTCAAATTTTGATTATTTCAAATGTGATTTATGTTTTAAACGGATGTGTGTGTAATACTTTTTGATATTTGGTTTTCTCTTTTTTTTTGTATTGTGTTGCTTATTTGTTTTTTTCCTCTCTTTTTTGAACACGTTTCGACGGATATGATATTTATGAGGATTTGTTTTTTATTTTATTGTTTTAGGGACCAGACGTAAATCAGCGTTGCTGCTCACTGAGTGAAATGCTACTTATGCTGAGATGGCCCCTGTTCTTCATAACTACTTACTAACTCATTGACATGATTTTTAATTTGATTTGATAGTGAGAGCCGATATCTTAATTTTTTTTTTATGTGACTGGACATGGATGGCTAATACCACAAGTTCTGTCATGGTATTAGCCCAATACACCACATGGGAATAGATATGTGTATATCTATTAAGTCTAATCCATCCTATAATTATATTCGAGACCCCATAAACAATAAAATTAAAAAAACGGAAAAAAAATTGAGGCTATCAGCATTCGAACCTATACCCTCCCGAACAAAATACGTATAGAAGAGTCAGTATTCCGCCCTGCGCCATCCGCTTTCTGACATTCAGCGCGAAAATAGTGAATCGTTTCCATTTTAGAGAGAACGGTCAAAATGACGCCGCAAGTAACGCCACCAAACGCAACGGGATGGTATTAATTTTGTTTGAGAGTAATTTCATTGATAGTGCTCAGCCCATAGGATATTTAGCGTGATGGTATGTACCTTAAAGCGAGCTCCGCGATGTTCTCTTTAAATTGGTTTAAATCGCATCTTGATCTGTTTTGTGGTTACGGAGATTATCTCTCGCATGTGGACAGACATTCCCTTTTATATAAGTATAAAAAATAATAATATAAGAAGATAGAAGGCACGTAAGGACACGACATCAAAATTACCATCAACGTATGATTAAACACGCCACTTTGTATGGACATATGGAAGGAACTTAGTGCGTTTCACTAAATTGACGTGTTTGAACATTGATTAACTCTGCCGTATCTTCGTGCAATACGGGTTAGGTCACAAACTGTACATAGATCGTTGAAAGATCTGCGGATTCGATTGACTCAGTAATGAAAACTTTGCAAAGAAACTTCACTGGTTTACGGATTTTTTCCTCCCTCACCCCACGTTAGTTATGTATATGAAATGTATACACTGACATTACAATAGGTAAATGTAAAACACATTCGTTTAGTAAATGTTCGCGCTGTGGGCGGCGCGGCGCGGTTCGGCGCGGTGTTGCGTCACGGTTACTGAACAAACAAGATAAGTCGGTGCGTCTTGAAACATCATCAGCATTGTTGAGCGTTCAGCAGCCGTTCCGTGCGTAACTTCGGTACTTAGCTTGTTGTGCGGCGGCGGAGCGACGGCGGCGGAGCGGCGGCGGACGGCGGACAGGTGGGGGGCGATGGGATGAATCACTCACTATTTTTGAATTGATGTAATTTATTTTTCATCATTACATTATTCAAATATATATAAACATAAGAATAGTAAAAAAATTAAGCCTTCACGGACGCCCGGTAGATGTGTAACATCTAATTTATTCTTAGAATTAATTATTAATAAAACCCAATAAATGTTTGAATGTTTTTGCTCAGCTCCTAAGGGTCGTAGCGCGATAAATAACCTCAATAATTGGACTTTCAAATTTAAAAAGATAATCCTACTGGCAGTTCCAGAGATTTGTGCATTAAAAATAAACTATTGAGCTTTATTGTATTAGTGTTGATAGTAGATATAGATTTTAAAGTTCGCAGAGAATGTGGATCACTCCATGGTTCGGATTTTTTTTCAATGTTAAGCGCGGCATATGGCGTACGCCAGGACCTCTTATGGTGCCCAACGATGCTTATGGGATTTCGATCTTACAGGTGGGCTGCGAAAACCATGCCGGCCGGCGCCGGCGCGAGGTGCGCCTTCACACCATGTTTTAAGGACCCCAGGCTGTACTTTGGGGGAAATACCTAAGGGAGGTTCATTCCATCGTTTTCCGACCCTATAGATAATCAAAGTAAAACTTATTTTCCGACTTACAAGAGAAGTACACCAATCACAGGCTGTTTGACCATTGCACTAAATAAAACAACTCGAAGCGACAATGGAAAAAAATGCATGAGCTTTCACTGCAGTTCAACCTAGCCGTTATGATATGTAGGGCAGGTTCTGGCATTGCACCTAATTCCTTCAGGAATACTTTTAAAAAGTAAAAAACATTTATTGAATGCTGCACAGAACAGTAATGTTGATTTATAACTCGGTTAAAGTTGGAGCAGATTTAAATGATAATTATTAATGATAATTGTGTATAAGAAACAAACAAACAAAACATATCAAATTAAGTAACTATAAAAGCAATACATAAGTACTTAAGAACTGTGTTTTGGTACAACGATATAATTTGAGGAATGGTGTCTTTTGTGCGTTCGAGAGCGAGGCATGTCATAGCAGAAGGTACAGATTATGTGTGAGGGTGTGGTCACATATTACATTTGTATGAAATCCGTGAGGTGATAACCGTGTGTTGGGCTAATTATATAGCAGGAGGTACAAATTAGCCATTAAAATCCAGTTGAATAAAATGAGCATACACTCGAACATTGCTATATTCAGGTTAGGATAGTACATAGCTATCATGTGATGTAAGACTATAATACATATTTGTACCAAATGTAAGGATAGGTAATAATTTTCTTCTAGAAATCTCTGTTATTATCTGCTGTTTACAAAGTACTACGTTTCTTCGTTGCGTAGTTAACAACTATGAGTATACATAGAGCAGGTACGCAGAAGACTGTAATTTCCATGAAATGTTGCCGCGTAAATAGCTATTTACGTTTTCACGCAAATTCGAACCATTAACTAATTAAGATCGAATTAACCTGATAAACGTACGACTTCACATATAATAATTAGTGTTTATTAAATGTTATTTTGGCGTTTTCACATAACTATGCAGCAATGTAGTTGAGAGAGTCATGCGATATTAACATTGACGAAGATCGCCTTGCGTGAAGTCGCACTGCGTGTGTGTGTAGCGCGTGGAGGTTTACAAGAAAATGCAAATCATTTCGTGACAATGTAACTATTTCTGTTTCCATATCCCCATTTGTTAATTTTTGCTTTTGAAATTGACCCTAAAGAATATGGATATTCCAGATTTCTATGAAAAATTTAATGTTACAAATTTTTTTTATTTATAATGGAAAGCCAGCATGACGAGTGAATACAATCATATGAAATTTAATATACTGAGAGAATTGGCGCGATGTATACTTTGACAATTTATATTATTATTGATATGTATTCGAGTTTCGTCATTTATTTATTTATTTATTTATAAAAGGTTAGCCAACAGTGTACACACAAAGATTTGATGTAAGAATAGATACTGGATTACATTCCTGATGTGTAAACCAATTACAAGCAAACACAGCATTTCAGATAAGTGTCTAACACTGAGTGCAAATTTAAAACATATTACAAAAAAATATAAATGTAACAAGTTAAAATAAGAAAAAGTAAAAAAAAGCCGATTTAGAAAAAAACAACAAAAGGTGGTTACTAAAAATAAAAATCAAAAAAAGTATGACAATAAAACTTTTTTACATTAGAAATAGTAGAAGTAACATCTTGTAATGCAATGTGTCACGTTTAAGACAACTTAGGTGGTCCTGAAATATATTCACATCTGTATTATTTACAAGCTCATTGAAATCTTTCAAATTTCGAGGAAGATTTGCATGCCGACCCAAATTGGTGAATGCTCTTGGAACTTGAAATATTATATTGCGTATTCTTGAGTGGGGGCGTGGTACTGTCAAGTTTAACTCAGTTACAAGATCGAGACAGTCAATGAAGTTGTTAACTATTTTGTATAGGAAGGTCATATCCAGCACGAATCTGCGGCTAGATAAAGTAGATCGTCGTAGCTTGCTCTGTGACTGATGCCCGTACTGTGATAGGCGAGATGCCTTCACCGAATGGTTCAGAATAATTGATCAATTACCTCACATATTTTCTCACATCTGACGCCGGTTATCCGCCAAAAAGATCCTCGACCTCTGGAAAACGAACAAACGCCGTCAACGCATTAGGAAATAGAAGATGTGTAATATTTACTTACAAAAAGGACAATAAAACCTCACGTCAGTGAATCGTATGTAAGAACTTCATCTGACGAAATAACATGAATCTAATATGCCTGGAACGTGAAAACGGAAGTGAAAATTAAAACTGTTTTTTTATGTAATTATCTGGTATACACTTCATTTATTGATTTAAATGTCTAATTGTTAATATAAAATATATTTTTGTATTATATATTAAAATATATATTTATAGCATTTTTTGCCGTATTACTTTGTTTGATTATAAAACGTAAACAATAAAGATCATGACGCGTTATTTTGTGCATTTTTATTGATAATCCGTCTATTCAATAATCTTATTTAAATTTAAGTGAATAAAGTTAATAATTTCGCCTATAAATCAATAAACATCTTGGGGTGTATAACCATCCCCACGCGAGCAACCGCGTGACTCAATAGTCACGCGAGTAAGGGAGGGTAGACATCCCCCCACCCCCTCCGCCCTTCAGACAAGAGATATAAAGACAGAGAGGAGAGTCCAAGTGGTTTTTGCTGCAACTTTCTACCCTTTTCAATTATTCCCCTGTTTTCGCTTTCGATTGTGTGTCCTGTGGATTTTATTTTTATTTTTATGTTACAAACTGGACATCAATTTCTGTTACCACACCACGATATAAACCGAACACACCGTATTTCCAAAGGAATTGGGCGCCATGCCAGGACCTTCCCTTAAGACTACGGCTACAGCCTCAGTGGCCAGTGGCGCGACACTTCGGCGATCGCTCTCCGAAGTTAAGCAACGCTGGGTCCGGTCTGGTCTTGGATGGGTGACCATTCGACCGTCGAAGCGGCAATGAAAATTGTCCGTGTTTTCCATCCAGTTCAATGTAGCCGTGCAATATAAGGAAGGTCCTGGCATGGCACCTAGTTCCCATGTGGTGTGTTGGGCTAATACCATGACAGAAGGTGTGGTATTAGCCATCCATGTACAGTCACATAAAAAAAAACATTAAACAGGATGAAAAACCGGCCAAGTGCGAGTCGGACTCGCACACGAAGGGTTCCGTACCATCAACACCAAAAAATCATGTTTTTTTGGATGGGCCCCCCCTTTAATTTTTAATATTTTTTTATTTTATCTATTTGTTGTTATAGCGGCAAAATAAATACACACTCTGTGAAAATTTCAGCTGCCTACCTATTACGGTTCATGAGATACAGCCCTGTGACAGACGGACGGACGGACGGACGGACGGACAGCGGAGGCTTAGTAATAGGGTTCCGGTTTCACCCTTTGGGTACGGAACCCTAAAAAAACAGAAAATGTTTCATTGCAGCTTCGAAAATATTTTCATCCAATACCATAGTATCAACCAGGACGCGCTTAACCCTACCATGAAGGGAACGGGAAGTGGATTTACAGTTTTTACGAACTATGAAACAGCTCTCATTCGTGTCGAAATACACTATCCAACTCAGAAAGAGAAAAAAACTGGTGCACGAACGGAGCGTGGATTTTAACTTAGATCTATGGCATGCAAAGCAAGTCCCTGCGCTACTAGGATACGAGCCACTCAAAATCGATCTCCATTGAAGTTTTTTCCACTATACCTACAAGTAAATAACAGTATCTTCGTTCGAATTCTCAATGCTGACGTGAAGTCGAACGATAACTGCCATGCCGTAACCATAACATTTTCATTATATCCTGGAGAGGCATTCACAACCGTTGTCGTTAGCGAACGTCTCGCTCACATCAAGCGACACGCTTGCACCGACACGGCACCCTATAAATGGTATTCTATCATTTGACGTTTCCTGCTGCTGTCGCTGCAAGTGTCCGGTATCGGTACCCTATCTTTTATCTATGGTACCGATAATAAACGGAAGTTAGTCACAGTTTGCCTTATTGACATGGTTGTAAATAAAATAATTATCGTGTTGTTTCTGTGTTTTCACCTGGAATTAAGAGAGATGTCGAATAACAAAAAATACTATGCGTTGTATTTTGTGTTTTTTTATTACTGGACATGGATGGCTAATACGACACATACTGTCATGATATTAGCCAAATTATTATTAATATTATTAATATTGCATTGAACTGGACGAAAAACACGGACAGTTTTCATTTCCGCTTCGACCAACGTTCTTTCAATGCGATGGTGCCAAACTTGGTAAGATTAGCCCTACCACCTAATAATTAAGGAAGGGGACCTACAGTTTACAGTGAAATCCGATTCATAATCGACGAATCCCTTTCAGTGGACCAACCCCCTTTCAGTGGAAAAAAAACCGGTGGACCAACTTTATTTTTTTAAGTGCCTGAACCCACTCAGCACTTGTTTAAATGTCAATCTGACGTTTCGAAAAGTCGATCCATTCGAAGGAACCATCGCCGCTACAATGAGTAACATTAACCACACGCAATCTTACAAATATCACAATTTGATGTACTCACGTTGTTATTTCGAGCAAGAGCACGTTAGAAGGCACAAAAAAACCTTCAAACATCCAAACGATAGACGTTAGCAAGGCAACACTAAAACAAACGTCACTTGACGTTTAAAAAGTCACTTTAGTACTGTCGAGAATAGCATTGTTCGTGTTTTCACGGTAAGACACTCTAGCGTCAGCGTGAAGTATGGGAAGCGCGGTAGTGAATGCCTCTTCCGAAGTTCTGAAGTAGAAGTTGTCGACACAAAGGAAGCTGGATCGCTCTACGATTTGGTTAATGCGCTATTCCGGTCCGTCGGAGCTCCGCAGACTCCATTCATTTCTGCTCTCGCTGATTGAGTTCATTTTGAGCCAAGATTAAGAATTCCGTCAGGGCTGGGCGCTTACTATGAAATCATTTAGAATTATGATTTTGACGAAACAAGAAAAAATTAAAGGCGTTAAAAAACTTTGAGTAAGTTTGAATTAAAATGTATGATACAATAATCCGAATTGTTGTTGAGTTTGAATCGTACCTACCTACATAAGGTATAAATTTGATCGGATAATAGTTTTAAATATAATTATCTAATGAATAAAATGTAAAATCGACCGTTAAGCAAATACACATAAATTAACGGAATAGCCCTGTGAAAAGAACTACTTTATGATTTTACTGCAAGATCAAACCCGAAATGTGTCCTTGCTTCACAGTATTATAAAAGAAGATACAAACACAGACAGCACAATCATGACAAGACGTCATATTCGATTGCAAGCAATTGAAAGTATAATATAAAACAATCTTAAGGTGACCCAACCCGGCGGGCCTAACTCATTCGCGGGCATGGTACAAAACCGTGCTGTTGCGCTCTGGGACCTTCTCTGTTTCAGAGAATAAGACAGGCTCCGTGATGAGGAAGATGCAACATGTCCACAAAAAAGACAATGTGCATAGTGTATGATTTGGTAGGATTCGAGAAAATTTTAATTTCAAAACGACTTATAGCTAAAAGTAAACCACGACCGCTGTAGTCAGAACTCTAACAAAAACCAAATAGATCATAAATCTTGATTAAATAAGCTATGTCTGATGACTAATATTTTTACGATGTTCTTACTTTATCATTGCGTAATCCGCCTCCAAAGTTATTGTATAAAACGCGCGAAAAATTCGAACTTATATCTAAGAAACCAAACACAATTTTACAATGCCAATGGTCATCAGACATTTAGTTCTATCAAATTAAGCTATTTTGAGCAAAATTTTGGATCTCTGACAAGAAATATGGGCGTGATCTTCTTTCCCCTTTTGTATGGGGAGATGAGCGGGATAGGACACCTTAAGATGCGAAATGTGTTAGAGACTATGCTTAATCGACTTTCCTGATATTAGCCCAAAACATCAATGCCACAACACCGCAAAATAACTACAAACATAGATGTCATGCCAGGACATTCCTAATATTACGAGGTTTCATTCCGTGATGTAAGAATAGATAACTAAGTTTTAATGTCAATAAAAGAAATTTAGAGGGGAACAGTAAATAAAAAAAAATATTTCGAGGCACTAATAGGGCGGAGATATAACGTATAGCTAAGTCGGTGTCCGTCCGATCCACTCGTTTCACTTCCGGCCCTCCTCATAAATCAACTTGTATATTCATACCTAGCTACGTACAATCGTTATTAAGTTGACGGTCTACAGCGCGGGGATCAAGCCCGGGGCCGTGAACTTCGCTCGGCGCGCCGCTCCCGCCGCCGCCGCCGCCGCCGCCGCCGCCCGCTCGCACTTCGCCATTCTGCTGGGGAGCGAAAGTTTACAGTGTCTCGATGCATACTCTTGAGTTAATTAAAACGACTTCATTACTCGGCATCGTGGACGCTCTGATGAGAGCTTTGCAGCGTACTATTTGCACATTTACTGTGAAGTGGGCTCGTTTTAATGGTTCAACGAATTTAAGTAACTACGCTTTTTCGCACTAAGAAAGTACGTCGGAATGACGTACTACGTATCGACCGTTAAACTTACCCGCGAAACGTATGTCCAGCCTTGCAGTTTAGGTATTAATGTATTCGTTATTTTTGCAGTTATCTTTCATTATATTAATGTGTCCTTGCTTCACGATGGATTCCACATACATATGAATTTATCAAATGAATTTATTATTAGATTTCAACAATGCCAGAATGTTTATTCAAACGGTAAAATATAATAAATAATTAAAGCATTAACGGAGCAGGATTCAGTGTTACTGTCATCGAAGATGAACTTATATCACAGTCAACAGAGGCAACCAAACCATGTCCTAAACGCATATCGTGTCGGAAGAAACTGCTCGTCAGTGTACGGTGAATAAGTAAGATTCTTGAGAGCTGGCACAACTATCATTGCAGAGGTTTACGGTGAATAATAATGAAATGAATCATAATGATGGACAAGTTCGCTGAAACTACCGAGAAATATCTATTGTTCTAGTCCACTCCTTCATGACGACGAGGCTCGTGTACACAACTAGTACACACCGCGCTACGGACCGTCTGAAACTACACGAGTCACGACTGAAAACTCTCCGTCACGCACCGTACTTACGACCCTTAATTCAACCAAACAAGATTTACACTGCTTCAACGGATGGGCAAAAAGACAAATCCAATGAGGCGATGAAAACGGCTTTAAAAATAATCGATTCCTGTCCCCTGGATGTTTATATCATAGGCATTAATGAACTTCTATTAAAATGGTGAAAATATTAGGAAAACCAATGCCTATGTTTCGATTCATTAAATATTTGTATTTTTCAATTCAAAAATGTGTGAACAATCACAATGTACTCGTTTCTTCAACAGGCATGCTTCTTTTCATATATTCTTCTCGATTACGGGTGATGCGTACGTTAACGTGTAGACAGTTTCAATAATTAATTTATTGTGATGAAAATTGTAAAAATGAAAAAATTTTTACGTTTGCAAACGTTGTAGTTACGCCAATAAAATTAGCCTCCACAATTTTTAATACATAAAATGAGATTTATTTTTTGTATCTAAAAGAGCCTCATTATTCTGATTAAGATAATTTTAGCCTGAAAATAACAAACTGTAGATTAAATCTACTTTATTATTCCGAATACATTTTCAAACATCTCATTTCATACCGGGTAAATTTTAAAGGCCCCATTCAGAAGTAACCAAACGTCATTTCCATGTCTCATTTTAATTTTATACAAGAAAAATAAAAACTGCTCGACGCTCCAGAGCAACCCTGCCAATTTATCTTTCGTTTAATTTAATTTCACAATCATCTTCAGTATTAATTTAAAATTTACAAAAGAGCTATGTAGCTTTAGAAGCTGAGGTATTGTGTAGGGTGTCCTTATCAATAATTTACGCATCCGAGCGAAATGAAAGGATTCTATTCAAAGCATCGGCAGCCTCATAAAGGAATCTGTGAAGGCAAAGACATCCCGGAGTGAGGCCTTCGGCACGGGCTCGGAGCGAGCCGCACCGGCGGCCCTCGGGAGTAGCAAACAGGGCCTGGGCGAAGAAGTGACATAGGTTGACAGTACATACATATTGTTTGTTTATACGCTACGGGCTGGGCCCCCACGGAATCCCGTATTACTCACATCTCATTGTCCGGTGCATCCCAAAAATATTGTTAGCCAATTAAATCGGGTTGCAATTTGTATTTTAATTAGTACATTACCAGCCTGTATTGGATTTGTGTAGATTTACGGACTCGATACATAACGTGCTTGAGACGACCCTATCCCTATCCTACTTATTTATCTTACTAATCAACCTGTCTGCTAGCTAACTTATATCAATTCTCACATAGCCCATACTTAGAAAAGTCTAGTGCTGCTACTTAATTAACTAATATCTGGAATTGGCCAAAATTATTTACATGTGATCGTCTAGTAAGTTATGGGCCATGGAGGTTTGAACTAATGGTCACTCCTTGGCCGCCATTCCGTCTGTTAGACTTCTTCGTATGATTGAATGGATATAAATTGAATGAAATTTAGAGTACAAGAATATATCAATTTAGAATGGACGTTACTACCTGCCGCCACATAGAGGCGAGAGACTATGGGCAGGTGCCTAATGTCATGTCTGTCATCGGCCGAGTCATGTCAGCTATCTTAGGTCTAAGACATTTGACTTCCTGACACTAGCTACAAGCCTACACAGTTATACAAAGCAAGACCTTATGCTAACTTAGGTACTAGAATTATTCTATGTTTTCCTTGGGGCCCCTGTCGACTTTAGCTAAAGAGTCCTCGTAAAGGGAATTCGTCCCGATGACTTTACTTGAGCAAATTGGCGGTTCCATCCCTACGGCGGTCACCGTGGAACTTCAACACAGCCGCTCAGTAAAATCCGTCGAAACCGTTATGATAATTGTATAAATTAGGTGCCTTGAGCAAATTGGCGGTATCCGATCCAAACGGCCAAGGCCGTGGAAATTCTACCAGCCGCTCAGTAAAATTCCGTCGAAAATCCCGTTATGGGAACCTTGAGCAAAATTGGCGGTATCCGATCCAAACGGCAAGGCCGTGGAAATTCTACCAGCCGCTCAGTAAAAGTCCGCCGAACCCGTCTCTTATAGAATTCAAATTCCGTACCGAAATTTAGAACGTCACGCGAATGCACCTAATTAAGCACCTTATTCCGTCAACACGCGACGGTAATTTATCCGGTTACATCAATGATATCAATCAAGTAATAAAACAGTGTAACGAAGAGAGCACTCATCCTTTGCAATCTGCTTGCAACACGATCCCGCCACCTCGTACAGTTGTAGATGTCCTCAGGAACCAGTCTTTTATATCACAAACCTATAATTAACCTATTCAATCTCTAGCATGGTCACAGTTCACTTCCTAGCATTGTCGCAGTTCACACCACCACTCATCGAATATCGGAATACATTCAAGGTTGAGAAAATTCGCGTCTCCCGCCGATAGCGTGCGTCGCCGTTGCGCGCTGCACCCCTGTCCGAACTCTAATGCCAAAACTCCCGCGCTCGCGCAGCCCCCAAAAACACCCGGAAATCGTAAATTACTGCTTTCTCTAGGAGGACGACGCAATTGTCCTTGAGTGCTACGAAGCCCGCTGCGGCCCTATCATATACATATGCATACGTAGTATTTTTAACCGACTTCAAAAAAAGGAGGAGGTTCTCAATTCGTCGGAATCATTTTTTTTTTCTTTCTCTTTTTTAAAAAAATATGTTTGAGGCGGTTGTCTCATGCTATTTAAGAGATTGTCTGCCATTAATAACCCTAGCCAAAACGTTAAATGAAAATATGAAATACACATTTAGATAATATTATAAAATATTAATTTGCGAGTCTAACACGACACATACATGATTACTTTATCTTTTAATAATGACAACGACATTTATGTTTTGGTACTATGTTCCTTATCGCGAGTTTGGCGAATGAGGAGCTAGATAGTAAAATGTATCCGACACTTTTTCTGTCAAAGATACAGCGAGATATTTGCTGCCAAAGACGGGAAGCTTCCGTCCTTCCCACTTTAATGTTTTAGGCAATCTTAGTACAGCTGGTGATCATGTGCAGTTTGAAAACTTAGAAACTCCGCTAGGGAGAATGTTAAAAATTAAATAACGGCGTCGGGACCGATTTCGCAGTATTTTTTAGGAAATCCTTAGATTAACCCAGAGGGTGATCCTGCGTAGTTTGGAAGCTTAAAAGCTCCGCTCGGGTAAAATTCCGAAATGAAACAACGTCCTCGTGACCGATTTTTATCAAAGAAGACATCCTGCTTCAGATGAATGTACAAACCGTAAAAAGAGTCTGCTTATTTGGAATATTTGGAATGTGGATGATTAACTCATAAATCATTTATAAATTTACTTTTTATTAAAAGTGTCTCGTGTCACATGGTTAAAAAGTAAATACACATAACAATAAACAGAGAGGCATGCCGTGTGCTTGGCGCCGCCGGCGCAGTTCCAAGCGATCGCACCCTTTCTCGATTCCTACTTATACTTGTTCCTTGTACCGTGTCGTTTATGGGAACTGTTTTCGTGACTGTACACCTGTGAAGCCAATGACAGAATTCTTTCTTGGAAAGCCCTTAGCACGAGTCGAAACGTACGCTATTGAAATCGGCAAATGTTCGGTTCTTAAGGAACGCTTAACTTGAATATCTTTTAGCGACAAATATTATTATGAAAATTTTACATCAACAATTTTGATGAATTTGAGTAAATATTTACTAATTATAGTTTAATTTGTGAAAAAGTAATTACTTTGGATTTAGTAAAATATAAAATGAGAAACAAAATTACACATAGCCGCGTAACAATTGTTCACGTTTTCCATGAAAATTTAATAAAATATCTTTTATTAATTACCACTATGATAACATAGGATTTAAAGGCGAGCTTATTGCCAAAGGTAATCTCTAACAGCTAACCTTAATGTTAGACAAAATATGAACAGGTCGCAAGAAACATTCAATTATTTAAAACTAAGCATCATAATCAGAATAAGAAAACATTTGATAACTGAAGTCTATGCATAAAAATCAGAAAATAGTTCTTAATTTATTTAAAAGTCAAGTACCAAGATTTTAATTTTTCCTTTAAAAAAATGACAATCCATGCAGTTCAATGTGACCGTGCTATATAAGGGTGGTCCTGTAATGGCACCTAGGTTATTAGGCTAATATTATGGAAGTAGGGGTTTTTCGGTGTTGAGCTGACGAATGACCTGAACATCTTACGCCATATCGATCAGAAAGCCAAGTTCACCTTACAAAAGCCACCACCAGGACCACAAAAACTGTTGCTCTACAAAAGCACATGCAAGGTATTGCGTGATATTGTACATATCTGTGGGACAGATCGCTTTGGGTAAAGCTAAGTACAGCTTTACCCAAACTTTATGACCGATGTAAATTTTGCGCGTATCGCTGCGCAGAATGCAAATTGTAGGTCTGCGGGGACGTAGAGGAGTGTGGGAAGCACCGTACCCTGTGCAAGCTCGAACTCTGCGTGTATTCAGACAGGTCCCCCCTACTGTAGCTGCTTGCCTCCTTGGACTCAATGCCGTGGCGTGCGTGCATCTCCTTTAGGACACCGAGGCACAGAATACGTAATAGTGCCTGAGGTATCCCAGAATTTGGAGACCCTCCAACTCCGAAGGGATGCAGGATATTATTCTGTATTCTATCATCTACATATATCACGGATAATGCTTTTAGGAGCTGCATATATTGGCATGTGTTTTAAGGCGATTACCCGCATCATGTTAATTAATCATTATTTCCGCTTCTGTGCAGTCGGAATATTGTTTTATTTGTGTGGCTTCACAGGGTTTGCCATATGAATAAAATAATACAATGCCGACTGCGCAGCAAGGGCGTCGCCAGCCTATGGCGCAGGGGGGGGGGGGGGGGGGGGGCAAGTTGACTTTACGACTTTACCTACTACAATTCATACTTTTCTCATTCTCTATGAATGAGAAAAGTAGGTATGAATTGTAGGTTAAGTCGACAGCACATGAAACTTTTCACTTGTACCACGAGCCTTACATCTACAGCGATTGTAATAACAGTATCTTAGTACTATATACATATATATTCTGTGACAGTACATAGTCCAATGTGTAAAGCTACACGAGCACGAGCTCTTGACTATGCAATAAAAAACTTTTAAATAAGTTATAATAACATTTATTAGAAAAATAGAATAAAAAGGAATTTGAATTTGAATAAGTGTACAGCGTACAGCGTATTTTTTTTATTACCAGATTTTAATATTATAGTGGTCGTTGTTTGTTTATATTAGGTTAATTAAAACATAATTTTCGGGGATTCATTATAAACTTCTCGACCACTTTATTATTAAAATCTTGTAAATTTCCATGTATAAGTTTTCGCAGTTTCGTTGAACGTACGGAATATTAGGAGTGGAATTGGTGAATTCATTCAAGTTTCGACGTACGGGAATGACTGTTCAAGGCTTGAACTTCAAGCAAATCAACTCAAAGACTTTGGACTTTGGTTGCATTATATTTGACAACTTTTTTAGTATCTCTAGGGGGGGGGGGGCAGCTGCCCCTCCCTGCCCCCCCTTGGCGACGCGCAGAAGCCTAATTAATTATTAAATAACATATTACACCGAGGACAGAATATTGCAGCTTTGAACATGCAACATCTTGGCAACTAATTAAATTTTCAGAATAGGATGAATTAACCAGAGTCGGTAGATTTCATTTAAAGTTATAAATTAGTAATTCAGCTACATACGAATCCACACAGTATATGACTGCACTTTTTGTTAGTACTCATCCATGTTCAATTACACAAAAAAACGGATTTAGTACCTTGCCCCTTGCACTGCCAAATGTTTTCCAGAATTTGGTCACTTTAATGGAAAAAAGCTGTCGCACAAAATCTGTACTTGTGAAATGGTTAATTTAATCTCTCAGTAGTGTTATGGTTGTATTTTGATATTTAAGAACTCCAAGAAGTCGGGAAGTTGGTGAAATATAGATTAGCTCTTTTTCATCTAACAGGAAATGTAATTAATTTAAAACATCTTAATCATGGATAGAATTTCTGGTTCCCAAACTCGTATGCATCGCAGGGTACTGAGCAGTTTTCCTCGTTTTTTTTTTATGCAACCTGACATGAATGGCGAATACCATACAACTACCGTCATATTATTACTAGCCCAATACACCACATTCCCGAAGTAATTAGGTGCCATGTCAGGACCTTCCCTTTATGAGCACGCCTACATTGAACTGGATGGAAAACACGGACATCTTTTCATTGCCGCTTCAAACATCTTTTCATCCAATGCGATGGTACCAACGCGGGCGAACTTAAGCCCTCCCACCGAGTAGGGGAAGGGGACCAACCGTTGTACATGGATTCCGAACCATGGATCAGCTCGCATTCGTGACGAAATGCCCTTATCTAACTCAGAATGAGAAAGAAAGTCGTGCATGAACGGGGCGAGGATTTGAACCTAGACCTCTGGTATGATAGTCTAGTCCCCGCGCCACTGGGCTACGAGCCGCTGGTTTCGCCCAATGGTGTTTTTAGGCACACGTAATGAGTGGCCACCAACCCATTAGTATATAATCTAGCAACTGCTCGAAAATCTAACACGGATTGTCCTCATGATTTGTTATTTCATCTAAACATCTGACATTAACATAATATAAATCAATATAAAGCTTTTTAATTACTTACTAAGTAAAAAAAAAAACTACTCAATTTTAACATTAGATATATATTTAAATAATAAGATTAAGTTTTCTCACTAAACAAAACCAAAGAGCTGTTGAAACGCTGTTCATCGTTAAAAAAAGGGTTTGGTCGACCATAAGCAAACATTTTAAACAAAGGTGAGGGCCTTACGCGAATCATTTTAAAGAATGATTCGTTTTAGATACATTTCTTAAGCCCGATGTTTCGAGAAGAGTCCAAACCACCTGTGCTCCCGTGACCACGATTGAATGTAACTGGCAAAATAATTGCTAAACTTATCTTTCTTCAAAATCGTTCGCGTATGTGATGTGTGAAAAATGCGAAAAGTAAAAATAAAAAATAAACGTGTTCAAGATGCGTGCTATAATAACCTCAAGCACAATTTCGATAGTAAATTTATTCCGATTTTCTGTGGAGATTTTCCACGTAAGTCCTCAATTCTATTTAGGCTGCGAAAATATTTTTAAAAAAATATTTTTAAATAAAAAAACCGCCTAAAAACACCCCGGATCTTAAAATAAAAAAAAATATTGGGTTCTTTTAATGAATATGCTGTAAGCTATTTTAATACCTAACTAATTATATACAGTTAATTTTTAATCACATTTTGAAGTCGGTGCCTTGGGTAGACGAGTGTTTATTAGGGTTGTAAGTAAATTAATATCACCTATGACTAACAAAGAAACATAAGTAGGCAGGTGTGCTTTGTACTTTTTATTCCACCTAAATATCTACATACCATAAAACAAAAATACGACAAAAAAATAACAGAAAATAATTGATTTCGAATGTCTCAACATGAGTGGTTTTCGCTTAAATGTGTTCATTTTGGCCTGTTTTACCCCCCTAATAATAGGTTTTGTCAAAAATATTTTCTTCGCAAGCATACCCTTCCTAAAAATGTCTACTCTGCCATTTCTGGGTTCAGCGGTTCGAAAGATATAAAATGTGTACAATTTGCCTTAGGGGGTAAAACCCTTACTAGTTGAATTAAAAAAAAACCTAGGTGAGCATTGTCACCCTATACGAAAACTACTGTATATAAAAAATCACGTTATTGGGTTCAGTGGTTCCGAAAATTCGTTGTTCGTTGTATTTAAGTACCAAACTACATACTTAACCGATTTTTATCATACATTAGAATCAGCTACGTACTCGTTATGTTTGATAATATTTTCATCCTACTAATATTATAAAGGGGAAAGTTTGTAATAATGGATGGATGGATGGATGTTTGTTACTCTTTCACGTAAAAACTACTGAATGGATTTTAATGAAACTTTACAATAATATAGCTGATACATCAGAATAACACATACGCTACAATTTATAAAGATATTGGGCCCATGGGCTTTCGAACTTTCACGGGGCTGCGAAAACCATGCCGGCAGCCAGGTGCACACCATGTTTGAAGGACCCCGGGTTGTACTTTGGAGGAATGATAAGTAGGGAGTCGATTCCATAGTTTACCGACTCTATAGATAAAGGATCGACAGGATCGGTTAGTCCTTAGTTTCGGAATGTCGACAGTGCATTTGAATTTGAATTCCCTACCTGTTCCGCGTTGAGCGATTCCGAAAGGGGCGGAAGGACAGCGTTATGCTGCTCCGACGAGTACTCCCTGGCCGGCCGGGTGGATCTTCACACCTTGTTGAAAAAATTAATGAAATGAAATATTAATGCCACATAATTGTACCTACGTATGGCTCGATCAACTAAACTGGCTAAATCAACAGAGAGGTGACCAGTAGTATGAAATGCTTTTAACTTGAGAACCAATTACCCGATTTAGATGCGGTTTGTATCTAAGTCTAGCCTACATCTGCGCATTGCTTGGCTGTATAACATAAGGCTAACTTACCAGAGGCGTGAGCGTACAACACAATAAGTGAACTGTTCCCGCATGTATAATTCCCTATCCAGCATATAATTTAGCCCGATGTTGGTTCGAAACGACATTGACCAAGTGGAGCCGGGTAGTATCCAATATTATCCGGAGATCGGACGGTTGTTTGTCAACCGGTGACGGCCGCAGCACGCGGCGGAGGCGGTGTCCGCAGGGCCCGCACAGTGTAGAGTTGACGCACGCCGTGTAGTGGGATGGTAGTGGGGCACCCCCAAGGCGATGTCGAGCCGCCCATTCGTAGCCCTCATCAATTGTGTAGGCGAGCTCTGGGCGGGCTGCCACCAGGGAGTAAGGAAGGACGCCAGAGGCGACCGAAACTCATTCTTATGGCGGCAGTCGTATCCACTTATTAGTGATAAAGGATAATGTACTTATGGTAGTTACGCTTACGAATTCGGGACGCGCAACATCGAATCTCCGTTGCAGCAAATAGCATCCATTGAAGTTCTTAAGTATACCTGGCAAACAGAAAATAAATATGTGAGGTCAGTGGCATAAAATCGCAATAAACTCCATGGTTTGAATAGTAGTACACATATTGTTAAAGACTAATAGGTTACCAACGATTTCAAATACCACAATCATAAACTATTTCATATGAAATACATTGAACAACAGTTTTGTTAGGAAGATAAGGATCTTAGAATATTAATAAAAAAATTACTACACTTTCCCGGTTACCTAATTTGACAGAAAATATTTAAAATCAAGCTCAGGACTACCAACTTTATCGGGTGCATATGTATTATGGTACTACCATTTTATTTTTATTATTAGTTTGTAACTGTTAATAATCTGACAATCGATCCAATTGTGCAATTGTATCGTTTTTTAAACGATTTAAAAAAAAACAAAGTCGGCGAAGTTACTTTTGTTGTTCTTCTTCGCCAGAGGAAATCAAACCGGCAGAAAAATAAAAAAAAACCGGCCAAGTGCGAGTCGGACTCGCACACGAAGGGTTCCGTACCATCAACACCAAAAATCACGTTTTTTCTATGGGGTATCCTTTATATTTTTTTTGATTCACCTATTTGCGGTTATAGCGGCAAAATAAATACACACTCTGTGAAAATTTCAGTCAGCCTACCTATCACGGTTCATGAGATACAGCCCTGTGACAGACGAACGGACGGACAGACGGACGGACGGACGGACGGACGGACAGCGGAGGCTTCGTAATAGGGTTCCGTTTTCACCCTTTGGGTACGGAACCCTAAAAACGAGTCCGAGTGTGCGCCTAATGGAGGAAATAAAGAAACGGAAACTGAACTAGTGTTCTTGCGTGGCGCCGAAGTCGCATGCATACTGACGCGCCCGGTGCTACCAACCGTGTGTGCAAGAGTGGCTCCACTCCGGCCCTGCGTGGCTCGTCGGCACCGCGTGAGGTGCCCGCGGGCGAGCGGCCACGCCACCCGCGCGAGAGCACAAAGGACTTTTTACTCCTAACTGACATCGCCTTTGTGAGAGCCGCGCGAGAGCTTTTTTACGTTTGTGTTTCGGACACTTTCGCTCGTTTGGGCATCGTCATCGCGCGATAATGTCGCTGATTACATAGTGTGCTAATGCACTCTTTACTTATTGTTGTCCCCAACAAAAAGTGTTGATCCGTTTGGGTAAACGTTCAATGAATATTCCTTTGCTAGACTTGAAGAGATATGAACGGAACTGTTATTGCGTGAAAGTACATACTAAGTACCTAACGTTGAATTTTCCTTCTATTCAATTCGTTGCATGGAAAATTCATCGAATGGCCTGTAATAGAACGTAAAGGTCAAATACGTAGCAGCGGAAATCGTAAAGCATGTATGAAAATGTTACATAATGGATTGAGAGACTGCATTTTTTTTTATTTCAATATTTTTTCTTGTTTTTTAAGAATCTCAAACTTCTCTTCTTCTTATTCTTCAAAAAGAAATGATCTCTACTCTTCACACGCGGTACGTCGGTGGCCAAGTACATAGGTGCGCTGACCGAGGCGCTACGGCAGCGGCGGCGGGGCGACCTCCACCGCAGGGTGTGTCGGAATCGATCGCCTGGTTCCAGGTCGTACTTGGCACCGGCAGCCGGCAGTCGGCAGCCGGCAGTCGGCAGCCGGCAGTCGGCAGCCGGCAGTCGGCAGCCGGCGGCGCTCGATCCGCGTCTCGCAGCCCGATTGCCCCCATTGGCAGCGTTGCATTGTCCCAGTGCGTGAGTTATCGGTGGCTGCAGCACCTACACGAGCCTCCACCCTCCGTTGATGTCACTCTGGCTCGGAATTGCAACGTTCATATGAGAAATGCCTTTTTTGGGCATGTCGCGTATCGAGCTAGCGTATTGACATTGAGATTGACACGTAAATTTATGCTGAGGGTAGGCTTGCACCGAGCCAAGATGGTTAAGTCAGGTTAAGTTAAATACGTGATAATTTCGTATGAAAATACAATCACTAACTGTTCTGACTTTAGAATACATCCAGGAAATCATTGTGCGAAATGATTACCATAGACCATTGAACTCCACAAAAAAACTCAAAGTAACTAGTAATATATTGAACCAAGCGTCCTCGCTTCGGGGGACCGCTAAATAATGATCTACGAAACTAAGTTCGTATGTACAATTTTAGACAAGTGGTTTTATATTTCAGTTAGCACTAGGTTTACGGCAGTGAAAGGTAATTGACATTTTATGAATAATGACACATAACAGACCGAATTGATGTATGTATTCAAGATTTACGGAAAATACGACTGACCTGACATCTTCCACTTAAAAAACACAAATCTTCGGTCACAAAAATAAAATAATATCAATGCTCAGTAAGGTTAGCTCGGTCTATTGTCAACTATGGAGTTAATCTGGAACAGATTTTTTTTAATGAAAATTGCAACATGTCAAAACAGGAGCCGTCCGGGCTGTCAGGTTTTAGATAATAATTTTACTACACATTCTTTGATGTGGTTGTCGGATATTGCTACCGTATTAGGGTCTGCCCGTATCCCGGCTTAGGTATCTTACGGTGAAATCTGAACCCTCACTTATACTTTTCAGGTTTAGAATTTAGAAGGAAGGCATGCACGTAGAAAATATAGAAGGTGTGTGGAGTATGTAATGTGTAATGTCAGGTAGGGTCAAGCCCTCCCGGGTTGGTAGCATCGCATTGGATTCAATAATGGGAAGGCATTACACCTAATTTCTTCGGGGATGCGGTGTATTTGGGCAAACATCGCGACAGTCGGTCAAGCTATGTACATAATAAAAACATGTTTTATTTTATTTACATTTATTTAAATAAATTACCAAAAACAAAACATCGAACAACTTTTGGCTGCACATTTGAAATTAAAGTATTCCAAATGTATTTTGTTTAGAAACAATATAAAAAAATAAATGTATGAAAGTAACAATTAGCGACGTTTATGCAACTTAATCCTAATTAGCACAGTTTGCAGACAGCAGACAAATTGATTACGAAGCTGAGTGACGGCTGTCGGCTTCTCTCCGAGGAGCGGACGCGGCGGGTAGGCGGCGGCGGCGGCGGCGGAGCGAGGGGACTGTGAATCGTGAATGACTCGCTACGTACATAATACATTGACGCTGAAGCAATCTCCCACAATGGCGACGGCGACGGCGGCGGCAGCCACTTACCAATACAACGTGCGCCTCTCTTATTATGAATGACATTTTACAGAATTCGGGGCTTTTCAATGGCTCTCATCCCTCCACCGGAAATGAAATAATGTGCTGGAGTGAAAGCATTTCCCTCATTCAAATTAAATGGCTTAAAGTCGTTAATTAGGAGTATTATATGGGACGGTTTTCACACGAGAGAAAAATTGCAATACTAACTCTTATTTCTAATCTATTGATTGATTCAGAGTTTCTGTTTCTTTTGTTCTTGTACTGTTCTACTAAAAAAATGTTGGCAGTTAGAATTTAGATTTCAGTATGTTTTTCATTACCGTGGACAGAAAACTCGTAAAGTTTCTTTGCGGATTCTTCTTTACTGAGTTGATCTAAACGATCTATCAGTTTTTGACGTAACTAAGGGTTGATTTTTCAATAGAACATCCAGATAACTATTCGACGGATTTATTTACGCCTCTGCTTATCCATCCGTTATACTAAGTCCATTATTTTATTAATAAAATTACAGTAAAATAATTGTGATATCAGTTATAACTATCCGGTAATACGGATAGTGTTTTCTTCGATTATATAGTCTTTTGACAAACGTAAATTTGTGCTATCAATCCGATAAGTACTATCTGAGGATTGAAAAATCGGCCCTTAGTGTAGTTTGACTACCAAAAAAGTTAAAATAAACGAAATTAAGATGATTATACTAGCCAATCCGAATATTTTGATTGCGTTAAGGTTAGGTTAACCCGGCGGCCTCAACTCATTTGCGGGCACGGTACAAAACCGTGCTGTTGCGCTCTGGGACCTTCTCTGTTTCTAAGAATAAGACAGGCTCCGTTATGAGGAAGATGCAACCTGTCCACAAAAAAGACAATGTGCATAGTGTATGATTTGGTAAGATTTACGAAAATTTTAATTTCAAAACGACTTATAGCTAAAAGTAAACCACGATCGCTGTAGTCAAAAATCTAACAAAAACCAAATAGATTATAAATCTTGATTAAACAAGCTATGTCTGATGACTAATCTTTTTAAGATGTTCTTACTTTATCATTGCGTAATCCACCTCCAAAGTAATTGTATAAAACGCGCGAAAAATCCGAACTTTCGGATGTTATAACTTGGAAACCAAACACAATTTTACAATGCCAATGGTCATCAGACATCTAGTTCAATCAAATAAAGCTATATTGAGCAAAATTTTGGATCTCTGACAAGAAATATAGGCGTGATCTTCTTTCCCCTTTTGTATGGGGAAATGAGCGGGTTGGGCCACCTTAAGTTCCTGATCTTTATGGAATGAGAACATGAAAAAAACATGTATAATTCCAGCTAACGTTCTACCAAAACAGAAATAAAAATGTTAGACAAATTGATATTTTATGCATGACCTCTTTCTACCACCGCACAACGCGGAACAGGCAGGGTATGCACCCATTTACTGTCGACATTCCAAAAATAAGAACCCACTGATCCTCTAGATCTTTTATCTATAGGGTCGGTAAACTATGGAATCGACTCCCTGCCGAAGTTTTTCCCTCCAAGTACAACCTGGGGCCCTTCAAACATGGTGTGATGAAGCACCACACCGGCCGGCATGATTTTCGCAGCCAGTGAAAGTCCGAAAGCCCATAGGCGCCTTTTTAGTGAGGTCTTGACGTGCGCCATATGCCGCTCTTAATATTACAAAAAATGGAGCTGGACATTTAAAGATATCCTGCTGAAATTGAGTTTTTCTTGCTGGAGAACGAACTCATCATGACCACATTCACACAACTCATCCGCTTATAGTCAACCGACTGATCGCAGATATCCTATGATTATCATAAATTATTTTTTATCGTAAATGACTGAGATAAAAGCAAATTGATTTTGGATTATTTTTCATTCAAAATATTTCATGTTAAGAATTTTATATTCCAGTAAATAAAAACTTTGATAAATCTTAAAAACATAGACGACTACGTAATGGTTAGATGAAGGAAACAGCTTTCTCTTTTTGTTTTGGCCGACACGAAAAGTGCACATTTTCAAGGATGTTTTCATTCAACTCCTACTTTAAATTTTTCAAGGAAAACTTTTAATTTCTATAATTTATTATGCAAGAATCGCCCGAGCCTAGTAATTTGACATACCTTTTTTGAAGTGTGTAATTAGTGCCGCTGGCTCCACGGATGTAAGATGCTAACTTATTTATTTTAACCTGGAAAGTTAACTTGAAATTAACTTTTCGGGGTAATATTTCAGAGTGGCTACTTATAATACAGATTGCGCAACTTCCAAGATAAATATGAACACGTTCCTTCTCGACACGGCTGAAGCATTTTACTGGGTAAATTACAATTTCAAACATTGTTTAGGGAAGATACTATCGAGGTAGTATGTTTGGGAGTTTGTAAGCTATCGCACCTCTCTGGCGGAGGTAAAGTTTTCCGAAGGGACCGAATGATAAATTGATAGGGATCGGAGTGTGCCACCAGAATACGGGCCTACCTCAGGGCTGAGTACTGGGTCCCGTGTTCTTGTCTCTTCCCTAGTGGAACTAGAACCTTCATGAAGTTCCATAGTAGGAAATACTAAGGTTGAGATAAATATTCGCATCAGAAACTAAGACTAACGGAAAGTAGTACTTTGTGACGTCACTTTGACACATTTTGTATGGACGAAATCTCAAAGTAATGCGAATTGACGTCACAAAGTACTACTTTTCGTTAGTCTTCGTTTCTGTTACGCCTATTTATCTCAGCCTTAGTGTTTCATTTCAAAAGCTCATCAGGAATTACTTTATTAAATGTAATATTGGAGCCAGAATTCCAACATTTATCTTGTCTAACACTAGGCGCAGTTGTGTTCAGGCTGGGTGACTATTCGGTCGTTAGCTGGCGTTTGTTTTCGATTCCACTTAAAGGATTTATTAATTAATTTAAATAAGATTTCTTTTTTAGTTCAATGTTGCAATATAACTAAGGTCCGGCATGGCGCATAGTGTTAGACTAATATCATGACAGTACGTTTTGAATTCGCCATGCATGCCCAGTTCCATATAAATAGTTGGTTAACCTACAGAAGTGCAATTATCTACGTTCGCGTTTACGCTTAAGGTGCCTGTACAAACATAATATAACGTTTCACCCATAGGTAATGCCAATATGTCGTGTAAGCCGGTACAGAGTGGCCATTCAAATATTTTATTCATTTGAAGGAGAGTTTACTTTTTCCGTGTGCTATTCCCCTACCATTCAATATACACTTTATATTTTTTTCTTTTTATGCCAAGTGGCAAAGAACAAGTTAAAGCTACGTGATTTAACGTATTTTCGCAGTAATTCCGTTGTTTGTCATCATCATCCATAGACTTTATTTAACGCCTTTTAACGCCATGTATGTAACATATGTTATCACTATTTAACGTTTATGTACCAGTAATGAATGCTGTTGACGATGTTGATAACTTGTAATTCAATAATAGTTTTCCGGGTATTAGTATCAACAATAACTACGTCTTTACTTTATTTAAGAGCATCCTTATACCTAAACATTTTGGACCAATTTTTGCAATTAAAACGAGATAGCCAGAGCCCGACGTTACTTAGTTAGAGCAGCTCGAAATAATTCTTTCTAAATGTGACCAACCCGCATAACGAGTGAAACCGGTTTTTTTATTGTTTCGTGAAAGAAATTGGAAAATGTTAAACATATTCTTCGCCGAATGGGTAGGTATTCAAATAAATATTAGTTAATATCAATAGAAGCCGCAAACTTCAAAAAGAATATATTTGAGACCTGAATTCAAACAATGTTTCCATGCATAAAATATCAATTTCTGTAACATTTTTCTTTCAGTTTTGGTAGAACGTTAGCTGGAATTATACATGTTTTTTTTTCATGTTCTCATGCCATAGAGATCGGGAATTTAACGCAATCAAACCATTCGCATCGGCTAGTATCACCATCTTAAAATGGATTCCCGCCGACATTAAAAGAAGGAATTATTGATGACATCAGTTACCCTCAATTAGTTCCATTTCTAGTTTACATTTGTAAACTCGTTGCTAGTAGTTGAATTTGGAATGTGGAATATGGAATACATTAATGGAAATTCTTAGGGTAAAATAAATACTTGCTTAGCTTTTTTTTTATGCGACCTGACATGGATGGCTAATACCACACAACTACCGTTATGATATTAGACCAATACACTACATTCCCGAAGGAATTAGGCGCCATGCCAGGACCTTCCCTTTATGAGCACGGCTATATTGAACTGGATGGAAAACACGCTTTGATATCATTTCTACTTGCTGGGGCATATCGTGTTCTTGAATGCAATTTCCCTGGAAAGGGGAAGCGAATGCAGAATATTCACATGAATATTTTCTCTTTTTTCTAAATAACTTAACGAAGTCGTCTAATTACGTGAAATGTATCGTCACTTTTGATTATGACAAAATTAAGTAATGTTGTAGGTCTTTTTCTATTAGTGTTTGTACCGGGTTATTTTAAGGAGACCTGCAGCAGTGAATCCCTCATTAGGAAATATAAGATGAAGTAAAATAAAACTCACAACAATCAAATCAAATCAGATATAATCTTTCTTATTCCAGATTCTACAAAAACTCCGTTAAAGTTCTCCGTAAGATCACGTGACGCCTAGGGCCAAGTAAATAAACATCGTGGGATAGATTATAGCGATGGCTGAGCTGCACGTAAGAATATCAATTCGTAAATGGTTCGGAACTGTTTTTTTTTTATTTCATTATGAGAAATTAATTTTGTATGATTATTTTATTTCAATTTTGTTACCATAATTTACGCTGAATCAGTTCGTTGGTGTGGGGCTACAGACAGATTTAATTAAATACGAAGCGATTGATTCCCTTCTCGCTTTGTGTGTCTCCAGAAAATTTGATCCATTCAAGATTAATTAGGCCGTTGGGTAATCTGAGGTCTAATATTCAGTTTTTGAGAGTCACAAATGGCAACTGTATTTTGTGAATAGTGAATATAGTAAAAATTGTAAAAGTGCATAAGCAAGTCTAACTCCGAAGGCTACACCCTCCGCGGCCATCTTCCCATACATCGGAGAAAGATAATCATACCACTTAGATACCAAGCGCTACCTTATTTATACCTTTTAACTCGAGCAAGCTCCTAAGTTATCTTCTATGTTTTGAGTGCAAAAATGTGCCCAAATTAAATGTGGTTTGATTTTTCGAATATAAACAAACAATAAGCTTATTCAGCATATATTTTTGGTTTTATAACGATCACTACTTGAAGTAAAGACTTACTTGTGCGTTTTTTGACGATTTATTTAACCCTTTCATAATGCTTCTCAATACTCCACACTACAAATTTACCCTGAAATTCTATTTTTAGACGAGTGGAGCACTGCGCCGATCTATAATGCGTCGATAAAATATTGATCTCTTCCAATCCCTTGAAATAATAAATGACAGAAAAACCTGTCAGTCAGTCCGCGTGTCTGCGTCCACTGCTGGACATACGCCTCTCCTGCGTATCTCTAACGCTATCTGACATAATTGCAATTACTTTGTTTCGTAAAAAGTTAGGCAAAGATGAGTAAATCACACAACCTTTTGAGTTTTCCTCATTTTGTAATTACATAATTTAAGTAAATATAGCTGCTTTTAAATAAAGTAATTAGTCAAAAGTAAAATAAAGCGTTTTATTTAAAAATATCGACTTATGTAAGTAGCAACCAAATTTTTAATGTTCAAAGATTTCATTCAGTAATTTTTGTTTACACTTTTGTCACTTCGTCACTGAATTAGCAACACAGAAGGTGGCGCGACATCTGTAAGAATTGCACTATTCTTTGCTGTGCGTGTGCTTTTCCAAATAAATAAAAATTTTACAAGTACGAAATGCTATTATATCGAGAGATATTGCCTTTCCGTAAAAACAAGAGTTACAAAAAAAATTGTGAAGAGCATTCAGTTGCCGATTTGCGTGTAACGAGGACCCCAGGCGTGTAACCCGCGTGTAATGCGCAGCCATGTAATTGCGTGTAATGTGATTTTGATCGAACGTACGTAGTGAAAATCAACAAAATCCACACATTTTTAGTGCCTCCGGTTAAATCGTGAGCTTAGAATCCTTGACTCAAAATTGTCCCGATTCAAATATTGTTAGATAGCAACACCAAACTTACTGAACTGCACTTTGTAATCTCATTTTACTGGCAAATATTATTTGGAACACATCCATACAATTTCAGAAATGGTAAAATAGGTATGTTCTTACCCCTTTCCACCCGTATACTATTTATGGCAGTAGGTACGTAATCCCTGTCTCTCAGGGTCAGGGTCAAGTAGTAAACGACCACCTATGAGCTGGACACACACAAATCTATCGGAAGATCGGCCCATAGCAGGCTGGACACGCTTGAGTGGATAAAACATTGGAGTGACACAGACTAGGGCCATTTCTCACGCCATCGTCGTAGGATCGCCCTAGGCTAAGACCAGAGAACAAAAAAATCTGTTTCACTGTGCGTGCTGTGCAGTTCGATTAGTTTATGGAGAGAATCGTGTGTGTAGTGGTACACCGCGTGCACCTACATCGCAAAGCGCAACGTATTATGAAAATGAATGCACGATACAATTACGCTTCCGTACTTACCACACACGCGTTTTCTAAGGAGGCAAATTGAACTGTACTAAGCTATTATCGTAAAATGATACCAACGTTTTAATTGTATTAGAAACATAGAATACATATAAACTTAGAAACATGAAACATTCGGCGAGATTGTGCTGTTGTCAGGCTGCAGGTCAATTTGATATTCAGGCGACGATACGCGCGTTACTTCATTATCGTCTTCGTCATTTTCACTCTCCATTCTTTGCAGAAAGCGCAACATGCTTTCGGTATCCTCTTCATCGTCAAACATCGTTTCGGCGCATAGCTCCAGCGAATGGGTATGACGTCACGCGCGTTTATATCCGATGTTGGCGTAGGGCGGACTGACATTAGGATGACAACACCGCTCTGTGCATTCAGGCTACCTATAATGTCGCGTCCGAGATTATTCGAAATTGTTCTAAATTGTTTCTTTGATGCGACTATTTATCTCGTAAAGTATGGGTAAGTTAATAAGGCTTTAGAATGTGTAGTCTTAACGATGTAGTTGCGTGACTATAGTTACATTTTTATGTCATAAATTAAAATAACTCTAAATAAAGTTTTCGTTTTTAATTATGTAACCACACTTAGGTTTTATATGTATTCGAGTAGATAGAAATGGAAAGATCTTCACAAATTACCAAGTGCATTGTTTTCGATAAATGTTGACTTTGCCACAACTCTATTGACGGATAAAGCCTTCGCTGGCGTGTGGTGTTAGGACAATTATTTCGATAATATGCAGTCTTGAATTGTTGTTTGTTTTGTTGCAAATAGTGTGTTTCCACTGTTGAAACAGTAGAAATCTAATGAACGCTAGTATGTACTGTGCAATTATGTAAATAAAACACATTATTTCGTAATCAGTAAAATTTTATTAATGTTTGAAGTGGAGTAGTTTTCTGTCGGATATATCCGACGATGGCGCCTGCAGAATGCCTTGCTCTGACGGATATACGTTCCTAGGAGAAGTCTTATAATAAATCAATTCGAGATTGATAATTTTGGTGGTCTTTGGGAAATTATCGCATAACTGAGAGCCACCTCGGGTGCTCCAGAGACTTGATGTGTCCACTGCACTAAGCTAAACTGACTACAACGAATAACGGCTTAACTAAACGACATACTAAACTGAATTGAGTCACATCTACATAAAACGACATCGGCAATCGTGCTACATTAGGGGTGTGAAGAGAGGCGCGCTGTAACAGCCTGTAATGACTCGCGACTATGGGAGCGAGAATAGGGCGCGAGGGGGGGGGGGTACCACCCCCGCCCGCGCCGCCGCTAGGGGACGCTGCTGTGTACCGACCGAGCGATACCCTTCCTGTAACATGAAAAGGATTAGGAACATAAATCATTATTTTATTTTTAGGGCGTAGGGTTTATTAAGTGTGTTTATGGTATACGAATATGAAATAATTATGTATCAACTCAACTGATTCTGTTAGTAATTCTAAGGGGTCCGTACCCAAAGGGTGCTAACGGAACACTATACCTAAGCCACCGCTGTCCGTCCGTCCGTCCGTCACAGGGCTGTATCTCATGAACCGTAATATGTAGGCAGCTGAAATTTTCACAGAGTACCAGTAAAGTTTATTTGCTGGATTATTCTTTACTGGTTGATATAATCCGCGAATCTGTAAGTTTTTGACGTAACTTAGTGTACTTTGACAACCAAAAAAGTTCAAATCAATTAATGAAATGAAATAAAAAAAATTATAGCACTTAATGCCTATTTCCTGTGCACTGCTCAGGGGCATGCCTATTGTATAATTCAGTGATAATTTGTAATAGAAGCTTAACCTTTATTTCAATGCTGTCGTCCTTGCCATACAGAAGAGATAAGTAAATAGCATCACCATAATCTCTCAGCGCCTGCAGATTCATCCTAGCAAAGCTTCGTTGGAGAAGTATTTTGGGTTTTTGTTTGGGAGGTTTAATCCTGCAAGATGCGAAAAATAGATCACGACGGGAGAAAGCAAGCAATTGGCCGTAGCTATGCACTAGATAAGTCATAAGTCATGAAGAGTGTGAGAGTCATCAGTGTGGAAGGTGGTATCCAAAGGAAGAATATCAATGTTAACTGAATTTGTCAGGGACAGGAGCCGACATGAGCGCGAGGTCGGCCCGTAAGCATCAGAAAATTTCGCCTCCCATACAAACGTAGTTTACTAATAATTTGAAAACCACTATTCCAACGTACTTGATATTTGGTATCTAATTTTAGGCTACAAATATCTGTTTCTGCATGCCTTTGTTTTTTCGGTAAATGTATTCTGGGTCAAACCACAGAGAAAACAAAATTCGTATGAAGATTTTCTTTTTGCTTTCATTTCATTCGGTTTGGATTTTTCAGAAAAACAAAAGCATGCAGACACAGATATTTGTTACCAGATATTATATATTAAATATCAATTCAATTGGAATAGCGGTTTCCAAATGATTAGTAAACTACGTTTGTATGGGGAGCATAGCTTACGGGCCGTTCTTAAAATCACCAAGTACAATTATGTGATCAAAGTCAGAAACCGTCTACTAGGCTTGTTCGAATTTGTTGAAGTAGTTAATACGAGGAGGACAGTAGAACACACCGGAAGAGCTTTGGTGTGATTGAAGTTAAGTTCAAGAAGAATTTATTCAGCCGATTCAGAGTAAGATAATTTTTTGATAATTTAAGGAGACATATTACTACGTAGATTGATGGCCACACCACCCCAATCCTTCAAGGTGTGGTCGTTCCGTATAAGTTGAAAACCTGGTAGTGAGAAGGCAGTGGAAGTCAGAGTGAACTTAAGGAAAGTTTCTGACAATATTACTGCATGCAGATGTGGACTGGTAAAGGATAATAGGAGGTCAGGGTAATGAGCAGGAATACTAAACGTAGTACTTATTAGAAGAATACCATTCTACAAAATGTACCGGTTGCCTAGATGTAGTGTATATCTATTTATAATAATGCAATTGGTATCAGTGGTTCCGTACCGCTAAGGGCCGGGGGACTGGAGGAAAATTGGAGAGGCGTACGTCCAGCAGTGGACGCAAACTCGTTGACTGACTGATTGACTGAATTGGAATCAGAAGCAGTCTCTGGGCTTGGACCGGCCGCCTCCTCCCAAAATTGAAAGAGGTGATGCCTGGATCCGGTGTGACGCTCGTAAACGGATAGTGTTTGTGAAGACTGAGCCTGGTTTTCACCAAGTGATGATTTATTTTAATCGACACTTAAGGCTTGTATAGACCCTCCGCTTTGCCTTTTAAACTCCGGCTCTACCCGCTATCCCCCGCGCGCGCGCGCTCGCCCCACTGCTTACAGCGTGCTGCGGGACATTTCAAAACAATGTTTTCCGCGCGAACCTGTCGACTTACTACCGCCTCACAACTGTGTCTCTTGGAACGGGATTGACACGATACGTCGCCGCGGGTGCTATGGCCGACACCGCGTCGCTTTTTTTTATGATGTATTTATTTGTGTGACTGGTAATGGATTGGTAATAATAAACACCACACCACCTTCATGATATTAGCCCAACACTTTCCTTTTATGAGCACGGTGTCATTGGACTGGATGGAAAACACGGACAATTTTTCATTGCCTTTTGGACTATCTTTTTTATCTAATGCGATGTTAACCACCCGGGCGGGCTAGTCCTTACCACCACCTAGTATAGGAAGGGAACCTACAGTTGTATATGGATTCCGAACCATGGAACAGCTCGCATTTCTAACAAAATACACTTATCCAACTCAGAAAGATAAATATATATATATATATATATATAATTATTTTTAGTGAAAATGGTTCAGTTCCCGAAACAGAATGACCTCCTCCAAGGACGTACAATGATGCAATTTCAGCATGTGAAGTATTTTTCAGAAAAAAACATGAGCGAGTTACTAATTTTTAAAAGGGAGGGTGTGAAGATGTGTGTGTGTTTTACAAGTTTCCAAAATGAGTATTTGCTCACACAAAGTACATCCAAAGTAAAATATTTATTATATTTTATATTTATAATCAATTAGGAAAAAAACCTGTCGCACTTATTGAAATAACACGCAAATACGAACAGCTAACATTACTTTTACAAATCATCTGTATCACATTACAGCAATAATTAAATGTTACATTTAAAAAAAATTACATCGTTTGTAGCCGAGACGCAACGACTCGGCACCTCGACGACATATCATGTCTCTATTCCGTGAACGTATGCAACGATGTTAGTGTTCGTGTGTATTGTCGTCCAGTAATTCCTGCTATCACCTCATGTCGCGCTTCGCAAACGTCGCGCTAGTTGCTGGCAAAGAGCACGAAATGATACCAAGATTTCTCACAATACGAGTAAAGAATATACTATAATAAATGCTACGTTTTTACAGCACTCGCATACATACTTACGCATGAAGAAAGGGTGGCGCTAAAACCGGTGGGAACCGTTTAAACAATGAAAAAGCACTCCGTTATAGACCTGTCGAAGCGGACCAAATTGGCATGATAAGTTGTGATAATTCTAAAGTCGCTGATTTTTTTTACAGGCGATGTAGTTTCCTCATAGAAGGTTGGGTGCAAAAGATTAGAAAAGTCGGACCGGTGCGTTTGGAATTATTTAGGTATTTTCAATAATTCGAACTAAAAGATTGAATAAAATATTTAAGTCAAATTTTATGATTGTATATTGCTTAAAACTTTATTTCCATGTCTTAAGAAAAAGTTTAGAAAAAATCCGTTTTGGGAACATAGCAAAACAAAAAATTGCTCATTATAATTACAATAAAATATTTAAGTGTCTAAATTATTGTTTTCCATATTAGGAATGAACATTAGAACCTCTTATAAAAAGTTTATATAAATATTTCTAATCTTTTGTATGCTGATAGAGTGTTTCGATATGGTCATGTTGCCGCCGACTCTAATAACTTAAATATTTTATTGATTGAATTAAAGATAAAAACATAAATAACTTTGAAAGCCAACTACATAGATTTATAAACTTTTTATGGCAGGTTCTAATGTTCATTCCTAATATGGAAAATAATAATTTAGAGACTTAAATATTTTATTGTAATTATAATAAGCGATTTTTTGTTTTGCTATGTTTCCAAAAAGCAATTTTTCTAAACTTTTTCTTACGACATGGAAATAAAGTTTTAAGCAATATACAATCATAAAATTTGACTTAAATATTTTATTCAATCTTTTAGATCGAATTATTGAAAATACCTAAATAATTTCAAACGCACCAATCCGAATTTTCTAATCTTTTGCACCCAACCTTCCATACGGAAACTACATCGCCTGTAAAAAAATCAGCGACTTTAGAATTATCGAACCCTTTATTGCTCTAGCTGCTGGGTTATTATAGATATGATTAAAAGTCGGAATGGCAACCCTCGTCACTTCACTTGATGTTGTATGTTGTATGTCAATCCCTGCCGTACGCACATTCCTGCGCATGGACACGAGTTCGACTGCGGCGTGACCTTCAAAGGTCCTTTACCAGTTGCGTGCTGTTACATTTACAAGTGTTCATAATTTTATTATAGTATTGGTCTAGACATATAATTAATGGGCTGTTACAGATTTGTACCTGCCGTTTTCTAATATGATTATGTTTGTTGCTAGATTTGATATATTTATTACTTTACAAGTAACTTTAACACTTGAACAGCACATAAAAGCGGGAAAAAAAAATCTCTCGCCACTAAGCTATCCAGATATAAATAACTATAAATTATTCTTACTCCTTTTGCAAAAATATTTGAATGATTATGTATGTGTGTGTGTGACAAGTTTTAGATTTTTTAAAATTTAAACTTGCTAACTATGGGATGAATTTCTAATTGCTTGTTTTTATCACAATTTTCCAATGCTTCTTTGACTTAAACTTGTAAGGAATTGTAAGCATTTAAGTATTTATGAACGAATAAAAACTTGAATCATCTCTTGTATAAAAAAGCCATCAAGGGACATCTTTATGAAAGTTTTCCTTAAAAATAATCCTTAATATTTTGAAAAAGTATAATTTTGTTCCCAATTCGATTGTTGAAAATGCAATAATAGCGTTCTAAAATAATAAAAAATGTCGGGATCGCACTAAGAGAACTATTAAAATTTGGTAAAACAATTATTTTATTACTAAATGTAAAATTGTAAAAAAAGCGCTACTTTGATTTTTTTTATGCAATCTTGGATGGCTAATATGAGTCGTATTCACTACGTATAATATTCACAACGTATAATAGTATTTTTTTCCAAAAAATTAAAACCATGCATATCGTATAATATTCACAACGTATAATGTTATACGTTGTGCATGAGTTTAAAAATAAAATAAACTCTTTGCATCATGCAGAACGTATAATAGTCACAACGTATAATATTCCTAACATGAATTCACAAAAAAAGAAAACCATGCAGAACGTATAATATGCCAAGAACCACTGCATAAAGCGCCCTAACTACGATACATTTAAGGCTGAAATTGCTACGAATCGATATCTGTTGAAGAGTAACAATTTGCTACAACGCTAATTGAGACGGTCGAAAAGTCGCGTGCGAGTATAATCTTTAATCTTATATCGATAAGGGCGCTTATCGTATGAAATATTTTAGGATTATATGATATGCATGGTTTTCTTTTTTTGTTAAATAAAGATCATAACATTATACGTTGTGACTATTATACGTTATGCATGGAGAAATAAGTAATTTAATTTTTTGGACTTCTTCATGCTCTACGTATAAGATTATACGATCCGCCGATTATACGTTGTTCATGGTTTTAAAATGTTGTTAAAATATGACATTATACGATCTGCATATTATACGTTATGCCGTTCCCCCGCTAATATCACACAAGTACCGTTACAATATCAGCCCGATACACCACATTCCCTAATATATTAGGTGCCATGCCAGGACTTTCCCTTTATGAACACCGCTACATTGAACTGGATGGATAACAAGGACCATTTTTCATTGCCCCTTCGTACATCTTAAACCCTACCACCTAGTAGGGGAAGGGGACCTACAGTTTTCCATTGATAACGAACCATGGAGCAGCTCGCATTGGTGGAGAAATATGGTAGTGCATGGACGGGGCGAGGATTTGAACCCAGACCTCAGGTATGCTAGGCAAGTTCCTTTGCCACAAGGCTACGCGCCGCTTTGATAGTCGCTTCCGCATCCATATGCTGGACGATCGACGGTGATTGCGCATAATTCGAAATTTAAAAAATGGATATGGTTGTCATTCTCGAGCAGCTAACATCAATCCATCCCGGTCATCCATCAGGTGACTGATGACATCCTCACGGCACGATCGCTGTCACCATCGAGTGAATACACGCTGCGGGCTTATCGCTCGCCAGAAAATACTCGCGTGGATATGTCAATCCAAACTCAAACAGAACTGCATCACAGCTTTTCAATTGATGTAATGGATTAAATGCACTGTAAGTACTTTGCCAGTATTTGCCTGGTTTTCACCAAGTTCGGATTTATTTTAATCGACACTTAAAGGGCCTTTAATACTAAAGTTCTGATTATCTTGTACTGGTATTGATTGTAATCTGTTAAGAAAGGCCCTTAACAAGCTAATCAGCATTAGGTGAAAAGACCCTTAGCCCCGGTTGCACGAAGAAACGGCTGAGTTAATCAACGTTCAAACACGTCACTTTTAGTGAACCGCATAGAGTTCCTTCCATACTGTCCACACAAAGTGACGTGTTTGATCATACTTTGACGTTAATTTTGATTATTTGTTGTTTCGTGCACTCGGCCCTTAATCGTGTAATTCCGACAGCTCAAGTGTTGATAGTATTCTTAACTGCATTTTGCCCAAATATATCACAAAAGTAGCTTAATCATTTTTTTTTTCGCAGTAGGGTTTTTTGTTTTTAATAGAAAAAATCCTCTTAGTTCTAAGTTACGTGTGCTATACACAAATTGTGTTTGTATAAATGAGGAAATAATGGTTTATTCTATTCTATTAATAACAATCTAGGATAAAATATCATATTTTAAATTGACATTTAAAGCTGGCTTCGGTTCGCTTCCTCGAAAATATGTGTAGGTGATCCTCCTTATTTACTAGATGGTACATTTATCTCGCCTATATCGGTATCATAGCATTGAATGAAACAGGTTTGAAGTAGTAATTAAAATTGTTTGGGTTTTCCATCCAGTTCACAATACAAATCTGACAAGGTACCTAGTTCTTATGTGGTGTTTTGGGATAGTACCATGAGTGTTTGTTATGGATTGTTTTGCCATCGATGTCTAATTCCATTATAAGTGGGAAGATTAAATCAAGAAATATTCGCAGTCCATTAACACAGGATTCACAATTATCGACGAACATTACCAAAGTCCAACCAAAACTATTTCTATTCCCTGAGAGAAATTGGCTCCGATCAAGGTTAGGAGGGAACAGAACTTTCTGATTAATATTAGTTTGAAATCACCTATGGACGTATAGTTCCGTACCCTGCAGGGGTAGGCAAAGGGTACGTATCTATACGTACGTACCCTTTACCTTTTTATATCCCATACAATAAGAGCGCCAACTTAATTATGTTAGCATCTAATTGTGTCGCATGTTTAACGATGTGTACATTTATTGGGTAATATGGACGTTCTATTTTCATATTTTCGATATATTTAATCCTGCGATAAAACTATTTTATCGTTTCTCTAACTGGGAAAAAGTCGGCGGAGAGTAATAAAAGGATTAATTTATTTAAACACTAATTGCATTGTTACATTGTACATACTCTGAAACAATCATACAAATTTAGCCCTCCTTATTTAACCTGTGTCGTTATTTTAAAGATTGAGATAACAGAGGACTCCGATGCTGTTTACAATAAGTTCTGTAGACCAATAAAGATAGTTTCGAAAGGTCTTTTGCCTTTCCACTTGCAATGAACTATGGGTTGAAATTGTATTGAGATTTATTGAATTTAAGGTGGCCCAACCCGGCAGGCCTAACTCATTCGCGGGCTCGGTACAAAACCGTGCTGTTGCGCTCTGGGACCTTCTCTGTTTTAAAAAATAAGACAGGCTCCGTGATGAGGAAGATGCAACATTTTCACATAAAAGACAATGTGCATAGTGTATGATTTGGTAAGATTTACGAAAATTTTAATTTCAAAACGACTTATAGCTAAAAGTAAACCACGACCGCTGTAGTCAAAACTCTAATAAAAACCAAATAGATTACAAATCTTGATTAAATAAGCTATGTCTGATGACTAATCTTTTTAAGATGTTCTTACTTTATCATTGCGTAATCCACCTCCAAAGTTATTGTATAAAACGCGCGAAAAATTCGAACTTTCGGACCATATAACTTAGAAACAAAACACAATTTTACAATGCCAATGGTCATCAGACATCTAGTTCAATCAAATAAAGCTATTTTGAGCAAAATTTTGGATCTCTGACAAGAAATATGGGCGTGATCTTCTTTCCCCTTTTGTATGGGGAGATGAGCGGGATGGGCCACCTTAAGTGATCCAGAAACAGGTACATTTATTGCCACTGGTAGTTAAGTTTTTTTATATTGTATATTTCAAATATTACAAAAGACCCGTTCGTACGTACGACATTCTCATTTTCACTTTCCCTTTCTCACTAAATCGTTTGCTTTAATCGTTTCAACATACCTGCGAGTCCCGGCACATTCGTAATCTTATTACCTCTATCCGTATTGATTCAGCTGTTAATTTGTTCGTAAATTGGTCATATTATGAAATATGCTTTTTTGTCTTCTTTTTGAAAACGGATGATTTTCAGTAAATTTTAAGGCCATTTCCAGGTACACTAGATGTTTGCCTGGGAATATTACATTAATAAACGAAAAAACAGCAAACCAACGAACTTCCATTTAATACGATGACTTTGTCGGCAGCCGATAAATCAAAGTTTGGAGGGTAGCGATAGGTAACGAGTAACGCCATGGGCGGTGGCGGTTGCAGGGCGGAAGCGGAGACGATAGGCGGTAGCGGCGCGGTAAAGTCGTCGGTTATGGGCGGTAGCGGCGGCGGCGGCGGGGCGGCGGCAGGGCGAGCAGCGGAGGCTGTGGCGGCGAAAAAGTATTGAGGCATGCCCTGACACATTATTGACAGTGCCAAGGGCGACGCGACACGTGCCGCCGCCGCGACCGCACCTGCAGCCGCTCCCGCACCCGCACCCGCACCCGCACCCGCACCCGCACCCGCACCCGCACCCAGCGCCACCTCACGCCTCACTCCAAGCCATAATTTTCCTTAAATTTAAACATCTCAAAATGTTGCGCCTTTTTATTTTCCAACAGAAAAAACGGAGCGCGAGGAAGATCGGAGCGATAAAGCGGGCGTTTTGTATCGCTCAATTCTGTAGCAGAAGCGAAAAGACAGAGAGTCTCTGTTTAAGTCGCCTAACGCGATAAGCATGGAAAATTCATTTAAGCTTTCTGAATTTAGAAAATGTCCTCGAGAAACGGAATCCTTGGCGATGTAGCGACAACGGCCGCGGTCTCTCGAGTCGGACACCTAGACCCCGGGCACGGAGATCTCGGTGACTCCGGGTGTTTCTTATTAAGGTGGGCCATCCCGCTCAACTCCCCATACAAACGGGGAAAGAAGATCACGCCCATATTTCTTATCAGAGATCCCAAATTTTGCTCAAAATAGCTTTATTTGATCGAACTAGATATCTGATGACCATTGACATTGTAAAATTGTTTTTGATTTCTAAGTTATAAGGTCCGAAAGTTCGAATTTTTCGCGCGTTTTATACAATAACTTTGGAGGTGGATTACGCAATGATAAAGTAAGAATATCTTAAAAAGATTAGTTATTAGACATGGCTTATTTCATCAAGATTTATAATCTAATTAGTTTTTATTAGATATTTGACTACAGCGGTCGTGGTTTACTTTTAGCTACAAGTCGTTTTGTAATTAACATTTTCGTAAATCTTACCAAATCATACATAGTGTACATTGTTTTTTTTGTGGACATGCTGCATCTTCCTCATCACGGAGCCTGTTTTTTTCTTTGAAACAGAAGGTCCCAGAGCGCAACAGCACGGATTTGTACTGTGCCCGCGAATGAGTTTGTCCCACCGGGTTGGGCCAACTTAAGACCTCCGAATTATTGAGGTACCCTTATACTTTATTAACCGTTTTGGGTCGGATTTTTTAATTGTTTGAATCATACTTTTTTTAAACTAGGCCTACATAACGCAAGGACCTCACGTGCCCAACGACGTCCAAGGGCTTTAGAACTTTCGAAGGGGCTAGGGCACCACGCCGGCTGCTGCTTCACTCTCAGCTTCACTCCATGTTGTAGTTCGGGGGAAATAGCTCGGCAGCGAGTGCTTCACACTTAACCCTGTTTGGTAAGGCTCTATAAAATCGGATGGGTCCTATTTTTGGACTGTTGACAGTGAATTGGTGCGTTTTCTTCCCGTTCCAAATTGAGCTATGGAAGAAAGACGGACAGATGGCGTTACGCAGCTCCGAAGAGCATTCTCCATGGTAGAGAAGATATAATATGGTTTATTATTTATTTCGAAATTTGACTTTCTTTCTTTGCGGAACGGTGAAGTTTCCGATGATATTAGGGATAATGAGATGATAAAAGTCTGCGGTTGGGTGACCTATCGTAAATTATTTTTTTAATTATTAATACATTTCATTCACGGACGTGTTGTCTCAAACTATTGTTTTCCTATCTGAGTTTGTTATGTGCATTTTCTCTCATATTGCAATATTTATTAGGAACAAAATGTATTTAATTACTAGGATGATACAGCTGCATCATCCACGTGATGCAGCATTGAGTATTGTTCGTATTTCGGGCCAAATTCCGCAAAGCTGCTGGCGGTGCGAGCTTTCGCGGCGACATTTTTTGAGCATCTTTGGTCCTCGGGCACTATTAGTTATTCTGTGCCTCGGGACAGCCACCCATACCGGTTTTTCATGAAGAAAAAAATTCCGCATTTCCATTCTCAAACAAAAGGGAGTTCCTCGCCACCTGCATGGATGTGGAAAAAACCGGCCAAGTGCGAGTCGGACTCGCACACAAAAGGTTCCGTACCATAGTTATATCACGTTTTTTGTATGGGGTCCCACTTAAATTTTTTTTCTTAATCTATTTGTTGTTATAGCTGCAAAATAAATCCATATTCTGTAAAAAAATTAGCTGCCTATCTATTACGGTTCATATGACAGACGGACGGACGGACGGGCAGACGAAATGATGGACGGGCAGAGAGATGGACCCCAGGTGCTTAGTAATAGGGTTCAGTTGGCACCCTTTGGGTACGGAACCCTAAAGAGGTGAAATACTTAGTTGTTTAATGTACTCGACCAAAAGCTATCCTGGAACTAAAACCAAAACCAAAATACCCAGAAGACGAAAATTGTGTAAAAAAATGATAACGTCTGAAACAAATCATAATCAATCTTCTCAGGTAGCTGTGACAGTGACATCTAGCTACGGACCCCGATTCTGAATGTCTTTTTGAATATTTGTCATCTAAAAAAAAAGCACATTAATTATTTTTTTTAAACTTGCTCGACTTAAAAATCTAAGATCCCTAGAAATTCTTAGGGAATAAATGTCAGTTGTAAAAACACAGTATATATTTGGAATGTATTTACTTTAAATCGTGTCAAGTTTCTTTTCTGTAAGACTTTCACTACAAGCGAAATGGCAATTGAAAAATGAATAAAAATCCATTCCGTCACAAGTCTCCGTTTTTTTTCGAGAGACGCGGAAAAGTTTAAAGTCCCGCTTTAATGAGTTTAGTTTCTCGGAAAGTTCGGGTCCGGCGGCGGCGGTGGCGGATTGAAACTGTGGCTTACAGCCATTAGTGCCCACGTCGGCGTCGGTGAGGGCTGGGGAGGGCTGGGGAGGGCTGGGGAGGGCTGGGGAGGGCTGGTGAGAGCTCGCCAAGCCGTAATGTACACACCCTGCGAAGTTTGACCGCCTCCGCCGCCGCCGCCATCGCCGCCCTAAGTGGAAATCCATTTTATTTGGATATTTTATTGATCGGTTCTTGAGGTGCGAGTGAATACAATAACTTTCTCATTTGCATTTTTAGCATTTTTAAAATCAAGCAACATTCAAACGAATAGAGGAATTAAACTGGAATTTGTGATTTGAAAATTAAACGCCGCGATGCCTCGGGTTTCGATACTGAGGTTAAGTAAAGCTGGGCGCTTTTGGGATCCGTTCGACCATTGAGGGTGGTCGTGGTTCGGATTCCACGTAGATATTTCGGTTCTTCCTTACTTACCTACTAGTCGGTACGGTTATTTACACCCGATTGGTCTCACCGCACAAGTGAATGATTGTTGAAGAAACTATGAAAATGTCCGGTATTTCCAGAACAGGTAGTCATGCTATGGAAGCAACGTCCTGGCAAGACACCTAGTTTTCGTCTAGTATGTTGACAATACGTGTGGTATTAGCCATTTATGTCCAGTTCTATAAAAATAAATTATTTTATATCTTCCCAATACAAAGTGCATAATTGCTACCTGAGATCTATTTAATAAGAAGAGAAAACTTTTCTAACCATGTTTAAGCCGAATTTATTTTATTAAATTGCGAACAAATGTCTTGGTTACCGCTGCTGCTCGGAGATCATAGACTTTTGAAGAGAGGGCTCGAGCTTTATGTTTTATTAGCAAAATTTTATCTTCAAAATTTCCTTGTTCTCATGTATATCATATAAAGTCATCAAACTTTATTATTTATACGTTTTTTCTGGAGATACTGACGATTGATTCGAATATATTAAGGTGGCCCAACCCGGCGGGACTAACTCAATCGCGGGCACGATACAAAACCGTATTGTTGCTCTTTGGGACCTTCTCTGTTTCAAAGAAAAAGACAGGCTCCGTGATGAGGAAGATGCAACATTTTTTTTTTATGCGACCTGACATGGATGGCTAATACCACACAACTACCCGTTATGATATTAGCCCAATACACCACATTCCCGAAGGAATTAGGTGCCATGCCAGGACCTTCCCTTTATGAGCACGGCTACATTGAACTGGATGGAAAACACGGACAATTTTTTATTGCCGCTTCGACCATCTTTTCATCCAATGCGATGGTACCAACCCGGGCGGGCTTAAACCCTACCACCTAGTATGGGAAGGGGACCTACAGTTTTACATGGATTTCGAACCATGGAGCAGCTCGCATTCGTGACGAAAATGCACTTGTCGAACTCTGAAAGAGAAAGACAGTGGTGCAAGTTGGTATTGAACCCGGGCCTCTGGTACGCTAGGCCAGTCCCCGCGCCACTAGGCTACGAGCCGCTCAAAAAAGACAATGTGTATAATAGTGTATGATTTGGTAAGATTTACGAAAATTTTAATTACAAAACGACTTATAGCTAAAAGTGAACCAAGACCGCTGTAGTCAAATAACTAACAAAAACCAAATAGATTATAAATCTTGATTAAATAAGCTATGTCTGTTGACTAATCTATTTAAAATATTCTTACTTTATCATTTCGTAATCTACCTCCAAAGTTATTGTATAAAACGCGCGAAAAATCCGAACTTTCGGACCTTATAACTTCGAAACCAAACACAAGTTTACAATGCCAATGGTCATCAGACATCTAGTTCGATCAAATAAAGCTATTTTGAGCACAATTTGGGACCTCTGACAAGTAATACCTATGTGCGTGATCTTCTTTCCCCGTTTGTATGGGGGGTTGAGCGGGATTAACTCGCCCACAGGAGAATCTGGAATTGCTATACGTAACCCGTATTTTCTGTCAATAAGAATTATTACAAATTCAAGTGAAACAAAAATTCACTTTGCCCAAAAATTGATTCTATGGTTCAACATATCGTAAACTGTTAATCAAAATAATATCATGACTTTTCAATGTACAAATAACTCGCAAAAAAACTTTCCTCGTATTATTATAATCATCATCGCTGAGTCTTAGCAATTTGCCAAAGCGGCGACTGTATCCCTTTGTATCTAGAGACGAGAAGTGAACTCCACTAATCCGATTGCGGTTCGTGGTCGGGAGTATGTCCGACGCTACCCCGATACAGAATATGACCCCGGCTAGTGCGAGCGATCCTTGTTAGTCAACCGCATCGTCGGCCTTTGCTTCATTCTCTGTCGAAATACTGGGCTTATGTAACCGAATGAAAGCCTATTGCTTATAAAGGGAAGCAGCGAGGTGACTAGAACACCACGAGTGTTCTGGACATCTGTTCGCTTATGTAACTGGACAGGGATGGCTGCTACCGCCATGATACATACCAACAACTATAATATTACCCTAAAGAATTAAGGGATTAAGTGCCAGTACAGGACCTTCCCTTTATCTACTGGGCATTAACATGTTTTTTTTAACTGGACATAGATGGCTAATACCACACCCACTGTCATGATATTAGATCACCACACCATTAGGTTCTTCTAGTGTAATCTTCAAGACTTTTCCGTTTAAGAGCACAACTGCATTAGACTGGGTGGAAATACGGTTCCTTTCTCACCTTTATAATTTGATACGTATACATTTCCTGGATGCATGATTACCAAAAAACTATACCACATATTTTAATGTGATAGGTAAACGTTTTTTTGGATGCATGATTATCACCGAGATTATTAAAAAACCATACCACATATTGTAATGCGGAAACATTTAAGACCATGGAAATAATCGATTGGTCATGTCGTGAGAGCTAACTATAAAACAAACGAGCGCAGACCGAGAAAAACATTAACTGAAAATAGAATTATTGCGCGATATGAAAACTTTTACTGTTTCGGCGGCATTTATCGAGGACGCACTAACAAATCATTGTGCCAAATAACTGAATACAACGATTTCGATATCTAATTATTATTATCATTAAACCACCCATCTGCATATAACGTTGCACTAATGTTGGTTGCGCGTGCGGTTGATGCTTTATTAAAAAAAATTGGCGGGAAAAGCTTGAATGTGGACTGTATTGCGGTATTTTGCGATTGACACATCAGGGGGTAGTTATGGGGTGAATCTCGGCGGCTGAGGAGCGGTTGGGTTATGAAAACAACCGAGAGGAAAATATTTTGATGCACAATACCTTGCGGCGCCGCGTGGCGGCGCGGGCGCGGCGGAACGGCGACACGGCGACGTTGGCGGAGATGCCGTCGGCGGGTCGTGTTGAAGCGGTGGCGACGTGATCCAGCAGTTACAGGCACTAGGATTCACTTTTCCAACTGTTTTGAACTGTTCTTGTGCACAAGGATGCGGTGGCGTGTGGAAAAACTCGAAAGAAAAAAATGTCTTTGCGGAGCAGCGAGCGAGCGCAGCGTTTCTCGCGCGGTGCGTTGTGCAACTAACATGGCGGCTCGGCTCCTCTCGAGGGCGCGAAGCAGATATCTTCCGTCTCCCCTTTGCTCGATGAGGTTGTGCAGGAGTGGAAAGGGAACGGGAATCTAATGTGTCAACCGAATGTGATTTAAAAGAAATGATTTGACTTAGCGTGTTAAAATTATTAAATCTCATTAAATGGCGCAACCAAATGTAATTTAAATCACCATTTATCATCAAATATTACACTAAATTACGTCACAATGGATGCATTGATGAGTGCGTTCGATTCACTCAGAAGGAACCCGCAAATAAACTTGACCGATAGGTAGGTACCTACGTAGCCTCGTGTCTGTTCACTCACGTGTACGTTATGATTTAAACTCGTCGGTGTGATTAGTTAAATGTCTAAAAGTGGTTTAAAAGATTAATATCAACGTTGACAGGCAGTAGCTGTACACACCGCACCGTCACGCCGCTCCCTGGAGCGGTAGGCAGAGATAATAGAGCGCCGTGCGGTACGGTCATAGCATATTTCCTCTACAGACATCAATATTTTCTTACATTCTCTACGATAACGGGTTTCCACGCTGTATCTGTCAAATATGAGCCTAACACACCCCATGAATAGGTGCCATGCCAGGACCTTCCTTATATTTCGCGGCTACATTGATGGATTTATGGAAAACACGGACAATTTTTATTGCCGCTTCGAACACCGTTCATTCAATGCGATGGTACCGACCCGGGCGGTATTAACACTACCGCCTAGTAAGCAGGAAGGGGACTTGCAGTTTTACGCGGAATTCGAACCACGGCCAGCCTCAACGGTTGAAAATGGTCACCCATTCAGAACCTAACCGCGATCAGAGGTGCTTCACCCAACTTATCGAATCGCAAGGTGTCACGCCACTGGGCAACCGAGGCTGACAAATATCTGGGGGTATCCGGCATGAAATGGAAGAAAATATGTGAGGAAACTCGATCAATGTTGCACCAATGAGAATCGTTTATATCATACCTTCAGCGATCTTACTGGTTAGAATATTTGGTATCCACTTCTGGTTGATCCAGAATTGATCAAATTCCCTCACATTATTTCTCACATTTTACGCCGGTCGTGGTTCGCCCGGACACGACACTTTCACTCGGTTTGCTTTGTAAGTGTGTTTTGTCATTCTTTCTTCACACATTCGCTCTACGTTTCCGAACCATCTTAACATACCTTTCTTAATGTTCGTTGCTAAATCTTCTTTCAATTGACAATGCAACAGCTATCTGGCATATTCGAAGCGAAAAAAAAAGTTCTGCTGATATTATCTTTATGTTTTGACACACACCAGACTTATATGCTACTTTACTTAGAAAATCTAAAAGTTAAGGGCAAAGAACAAAAATAAAGAAACTGCAATCCTCAATTCAATCTGATGAAAACAGAAAAAAGATAAAAGTCAATGCAGTGTATCGGGGCTACCAACTACGTCGGGTGTATGGAGTCCTTATCAACTTTATTGAAGTTAAGTGTTTAATCTATATCAGCTTCGATAAAGTTTACTTCTTTATCGTGCGGCATGCATCCTACGTTCGGGATTTGAATTTGAGACAGCATAGGCTTAATAACACCGAGTGAATAATACCATACTCAAAAACCAATTACCTAGTGTACTTTATGTTATTCAACGAGTGCAGAATGCTTGTGCAAGATTTTGTTTCCCTATTCCAAAGCGTACCCATATCACCCCTCATTTATACGATAAAGGCATTTTAAAAATGGTGACCAGACGAGAGTTGCACCTAGCTTGTCTCGTTTTTAGCCTCATAAGGACGAATGAGCCTGAATATCTATACAAGAAACTCGCCTGGTCACAGGATTCCCATAGATATAAAACCAGGGCCAGTTCCTATCTTTTAAAGGTGCCGCGTCATGTATCCGTTGGATTTGAGGGCTGTTTCAAATACAGCGCAACCAAGTGCTGGAATAATCTGCCTCCTCCGGTGAGAAATAAACTTTCCCACGGTAGTTTTAGACGAGCGTGCAAGTCCTGGCTTCTTGCGCTCCAACGCGGAAAGTCATTTTAAGTTACACATTTTAAAATATATAACATTATATTAGCCCTTTTTGTGTTCCTTGAGATGTTCTTTGAAATGAAAATGCCCCCTCAAAATGTTTTACGTGTTTTATAAGATAAAATTGTATCTTGTAATTGAATTTAATTGTGTTGTTAAATAGTTCGGGTGATCGTATTTTTGTGTTTTTCTTTAATTGAGTAAAGTATTTTTTTCCCTCATGTGTTCTCTTTGACAATAATTTAACTAATTGGTCTGTCATAATTTTTTAAGGGTTTACTTACTGTATTTTTTCTGGTTTTATGTATTATGTTTCCTCACTCACGACAAACAGCTGTTGCTCTCACCTTATGTTAGTCGTAAGTGTGTCCGGACCACAGTAAAATCAGCGCTGTAGTTCACTCATCAAGAGGGACCTGCAGCACAAAATGCTGAGCTGGCTCCTTTTTTTTCTCTACAAATGTGTATTTTGAATTTTGTAAGTGTTCTAAGTTGTGTTGAGAAAAAATAAACGTATTTTCTTTCTTTCTTTCTTTCTTTCTTTCTTATGATGCACTTGGTTTACAATTGTATGGGGCTATCTACGAATCTATCTGAACCCAAATCGTCTTCGTGTTCAGATGATGACTGACGTAGCTGGTAGTTATTGGTCAGCGAGCACGGAGGGACGGGAGTAGCAACCGAAACTTGTTTCGTTTCGCGGCGGCCGACGACGACACGGGGCGGTGCGGAGCCACTTACACACAAAAACGAAAACTGCTTCGAAGAATTCGATTGCTGCTTATTTTCTCGAGGTCCAACGACACGTAAGAACTTGCCAGGACGCTACTGAGTGCAACAAACGTTCGACGGTGCGGGTGAACTTACTATAGTGAGACGTTTTCCACTAACTCGTCAATACTCTGCGGACCGCCCGCCGCGCCGCCGCGCCGCCACCAAGCGAATGAGTTTCGATCGCTCCTCCTGTCCCTCCATGCTCGCTATGAATACCTACTTCATGATTGAAATGGAACCTCCGAACCGTAGCTGACGGCAATTATGTAAGGAAAACCCATTAGCTTTAGTGCAACTATTAAGTATTTATTGTCACGAGCGCCTTTACCATTATATCAATACTGTTATGAATAAAGTGCTTACGCACCTTATACTCAACAAAATTATTACGCATATTACTTTACCATAGGTCACATTTTCCTGGTGATTATTTTCGAAATAAATACGTCACTTTTTATGGACAGTATGCAAGGGAGCTGAGTCAACTAAAAGTGACGTGTTTGCAATCGGGGGTCAGAAGTTGCTTCGCTGCCGCTACATAGGTATATGTGGGTCGTGCCAAAATAAATATGATACTCTTTATTTTGTTTGACACTGGCTAGTTATACATTTTCTTAACGATTGGTTCTTTACTGATAAATATGAAAATTGAATACTTGTGAATTGAAATTATTATTTTATTTTATTTTCTTCTGAGAGAATCGGGCCGGTACATGGTCACAGTCACTGAGCTCACTCGACGAGATTTTCGCGCCTTTATTTATTATAATAATAAAAAAGGATTAAAACCCCAGGAATATTGTTAATTATCAACTAGTATTTTTGGTGAGTCTGCTTGTTCACGACCAACAGTTTTTTATTTGTTTGCTAAGTTTAATAGAGAACGAGGAAGCTTTTTTGAAGATGAGGCGAATTCATGTCTGCCGCCAACTGCGGCCATTCAAGAAAATGTGCGAGAAGTCGAAAAACGAATCGTGAAAACCGACGAATTATACAGGCTGTTCGGGACACAATTACAATAAATTTAACCAAGAACTCAATTTCGAATTCTAAAAACACCTAGGTACATCACTTTGAAAAACTTTGCAATGAGTAAACATACAAAAATCAAGTGTAAAACAGGTCTAACGCGATCAGGTGACGCACAACCGCGCACCTCGCCATCCTCGTCTCCCTCGCGCCCCTGCGCCGCCGGCCGCGCCGCTCTTAGTGAATAAGTACATTAGGTAGGGACAAGCGCTATTTGGTACTCACACACAGACAACCGCCTTCACAGCCTGTTTTCTGTGTGGTTGCCCTGCATTGCAATGCACATTTCGCAGCGCCGTATAAGGGAGCCGCGAACTCTTCTGGAGAGAAGACCGTCAGCGGAGTCTGCTCGAAATTTGTTGAACGCGTCAACGAGCCTCACTCGCATCAGGTCGGAATTAACACACCCCGTTTTAAAAACAATGTCTTGTGCTTAATCCAAACCGATTACCGGCCACGCAAGTACTGGATGTCGGGTTTTGCTGAAAATAAGCCAGCACTTCCTCCTCTCGAGCAATAGCAACCTCGCGGCCCGCACCCTCCCCTTTCGGCACGACACTTTTGTTTTCACGCACACGTTGTACAGCTTGCACAATAACATTGCCGTTTGCTGGTGTTCGGCGATTAGGAAAACGTTCGCGGTACATACGCAGAGCTTGATGGGCGTTTTAATGGTACTTCTTGTATAAAAGTATCATATCCATGTACTATTGAGAGGTAAACACGTGCCGTGGCATGATTACGTACAATTGTTTTAACACAAATAAACACAAAAGTCACAAGATACAAATAACGTACGGACGCGGCGCGGCGTGGCGAGTACACGGCACAATGCAGGCGCTCGCGCAGGCGACTGAAATTAAAAAAATCTCCTATTCCACCCTCCTCCGCCGCCGCGCCCCCCGCGCCCCCCGCGCCCCCCTCGGCCCCCTAGCCCCCCTCGCCCCCCGCGCCCCCCGCGCCCCCCGCCGCCAGAGCGGAGCGCGGCCCGCCCCCGCCTCCCGCCGCCTCCCGCCACCGCGGTACTTCAGCACGATACGGTTATTTTGTAAAATCCATGAAATTTGAATGCGTATATCTCATTCATAAACTAGCAGAGATAAAGACATGCGGTTTTCACTGTTAGCCTATATTCACATAGCTCAATACCCGTTTTAATTTATTGTGATTGTGTCCCAAACACCCGTATATAAGGTGAGTTTAAAATAATCTACAAGCCTTATAGGGTTGATTCAGTATCAGATATAGAACAACTTTTGCTAAGAATGTAGGTAGATATGTAATTTTTTTTGTTCCATTTTAATTTTTGAAAAATTTAAACAGTATGTTCTTCCCAGTATTGTAAACAACTTTTGCGAAGAAACTATCCACCTATCTGTAATGGTTTCCACGAAAATAATTTATTAAAGTGCACTAACTCTTCAACTACCTAATTAAAAATATAGGTCAACCACGGGGTATTGACCCAACCGTGACCCACTGACACAAGACAATTCTCCGCCGCCGCCGCCGCCGCGTGCGCAGACAGAAACCCCGCCGCCCCATCCCCCCGCCGCCGCCGCCCCTCTCACTGAAGGGCGTTTGTTTTCGTTTTGAAAGCAATTAGTATGTCAAGGTCCATGGCGCGCATCGGGCATAAGTATCGCACGTGAGTGAATTTAAGTGAAGCGAGTGCTGATCGGGCGAAAAAGGCATGCATGCTTGTGTACATACCTACATTACAGCCGCGCCGACCTAATCCATAGCCCGGCGCGGCGTGCGTCAGCGTGGGAAGGAGGCAAAACTATTCGGGTAGGTAAAATAGACTCTGCCGCCGACCGGCGCGGTAGCGGTGCAGCGGTGACGCGCCGTTTTAGTGAAGTTCGCGCGAGTGCAGTGAGAGGTGCGGCGGCGGCGGGGGGATGGGGCGGCGGGGTTGCTGTCTGCGCACGCGGCGCGGCGGCGGCGGCGGAGAATTGTCTTGTGTCAGTAGGTCACGGTCGGGTCAATACCCCGTGGTTGACCTATATTTTTAATTATGTAGTGAAGAGTTAGTGCACTTTAATAAATTATTTTCGTGGAAACCATTACAGATAGGTGGATAGTTTCTTCGCAAAAGTTGTTTACAATACTGGGAAGAACATACTGTTTAAATTTCTCAAAAATTAAAATGGAACAAAAAAAATTACATACCTACATTCTTAGCAAAAGTTGTTCTATATCTGATACTCAATCAACCCTATAAGGCTTGTAGATTATTTTAAACTCACCTTATATGTAGAGCTTGAGCGAGAACTGGCCAGCACCACCACCTCTCTCTTCGCAAGCGTTGTTCGAGATGGTTACCCCACAATCTCACCGTTGAACATAAATGTTGTCGCGTGGATTGGTGCCGATTTATGATAGACTAGCTGCGGTACCCAGCTCCGCTCGGGTTAGCGTCGGCTAAATTATTTCATGGATAAAAAGTATCCGATATGGCTGATCCAAAATAGGGTCAAACTGGTCCAGGACAATGTATCCATCTACCAAATTTAATCAAGATCGTTCGAGATGAAATAGCATGATTTAATGAGAAACATCCAATAATTCCCATTTAGAGCTTCGTTGAGATTTGGTGGCTATTTAAAAAAAAAGCATTTGGCGCCAGAACCTTTCTGCACTTGCACTGCAACATTGTTTACCTAGTAAGTAAGTAACGTGTAATGTAGGTAAGTTTTGCGTGGACTCCAACCCACAGCCAGCCTCAACATCGAAAACAGTAACCCATCTCGAACCTGACAGCTCCCAGAGATCCTATACATTGATAAAATACGCACATAAATCGGGTTAGTGGTTCGCAAGTTATAAGAATTTAACACTCACTACTCACCCTTCAGGTAATGAAGCGTTATATTATGTAGCCTATAAGTTTTGAGTAGAATCAGGCTAGACGTAGATACAATCCGCATCTAAATCGAGGAATTGGTTCTCAAGGATTTTGCCAAGTAGTCCTAAAGTTGCGGGAAATACCAAGCCGTACCCGCCCCCCCCCCGCACCCGCCCCCGCCCCCGTTCCCGCCGGTGTGAAGTAGCGCTACCGGCATCGTTTTCGCAGCCCCGTAAAAGTTCGAAAGCCCATGGGCACAATATCTTTATAAATTGTAGCCTATGTCTTATTCTGATGTATAAGCTATATTATTGTAGTTTCATTAAAATCCATTCAGTAGTTTTTACGTGAAAGAGTAACAAACATCCATCCATCCATCATTACAAACTTTCCCCTTTATAATATTTATTAGATAATAAATGGTGGAGTACTGTTCGCATTTGTGGGACGGCTCAGCTAAGCACCTGTTTGGCTCCCTGGACTCGATACAGCGTCGGGCCGTGCGTCTCGTTGACGACCCCGAGGTATCCCTAAATTCGGAGACCCTTCAACTCAGAAGGGATGTAGGGTCTCTCTGTCTTCTATCGTCTTTACCATGGAGAATGCTCGTCGGAGCTGCATAACGCTGTTCCTCCGTCCCCTTTCTACCTTCGGTCAACGCGGAACAGGGAGAAAATGCACAAATTCACAGTCGACATTCCAAAAATAAGAACTCACCGATCCTCTAGATCCTTTATCTATAGGGTCGGTAAACAATGGAATGAACTCCCTTCCGAGGTATTTCCCCCAAATTACGACCTGGGGTCCTTCAAACGTGGTGTGAAGAAGCACCTGGCCGGCCGGCATGGTTTTCGCAGCCCCCCTGAATATTCGAAAACCCATGGGCGTCGCCGGGCACCTTTAGGTCCTGGCGTACGCCATATGCCGCGCTTTACATTAAAAAAAAAGATAAATTCGACTCTGGTGAGAAAAAATATTATGATAAACTGGCTGGTGACGAAACATGGCTATATAACTATGATCCCGAAAGTAAGCGGCAGCGACGTGCTTTGAAGGTGAGTCAAATCCAACGAAAGGTCGCCGTGCACGTAGCACACCAAAACAAATGTTCGCCAAATTATTTTGCAAGACGGGTGGGTTATCTTGCTATTATGGTGCTATAGGATCAAAGAACGGTTAACTCAGAATGGTATGTGACAGTTTGTGCCCCAAAAGTATTATCAGCTTGGTGTGAGAAGCGGCCGAAGTCTGGAATTTGGCTGTTTCTGTTTGTTTCAGTCGACTCACGCAGCAAGGTCACGCCGCCGGCGACAGCGAGGCAACACCCTGAGGGACTTAATCCTAACACAATACTGGGAGCTGTACTCCACTCGCGGGGCGTTCCGTCCATACTGCACGGTCGAGCGACGAACCGCCTCCGCACGAAAAATATACTTCTACACGGTCATTTTAAAAACTCCTGGACACTGAACACCTAACACATAATAATGATGGTTTATTTTTATATACTAGCCTAAATATAAGTATAAGCGTAATTCTATGCATAAATTCCAATGTAAATATTTTATAACGTAATATTACAATAAACAATGGAAATATGTAATGTAATAATCGAATAAATGCAGGTAAGTAAAAAGCAAAATTTTTGTTAAATTCTGTTAAACCTATTAGCAAATAATTTAATCGGAATTTTAACTGAATAATCTACATCAATACTATTATATGAAGAGTCAATGTTTGTTTGTTTGGTTTGTAATTGTTGTTGTTGGTAATCTTTAAAACTACTGAATCGGTTTTCAAAATTCTTTCACCGATCTTAAACTACATTTCTGTCTAAAATAAGCTATAAGATATAGCCTTAATAATAATAATATTTACAAGTTTTCATTTATAAGTTGCCATAGATATTTTCAGACTTCGTTTATAAGTCTGAAAAAAACCGTTGCTTGGCCGCTTCTTTGGCGTTTAATGGTTTGAGATAAGTAGCAATTTTTTTTATGTTTAGCTCGGCATATGGCATACGCCAGGACCTGTTGAGGTGCCTCACGACGCCCGTGGACTTTCGAACTTTCAGGGAGGCTGCGAAAACCATGCGGGCCGGCCAAGCGCTTCTTCATACCATGTTTGAAGGACCAATTGAGGTGCCCGACGACTCCCATGGGCATTCAAACTTTCAGTTAATCTTGGGAAACATTAGTCATAGACTTATCATGCGACAACTCAAACAGAACGCCCCGAACTGACTGAGGTACCTGTCATGTCCGAATTTGCTTTGGTTATTTCTTGGAAAATACTGGTCGTAGAGGAGTTGGGCGAGAACGTGCTACACGTCGTGAAACGAATTGGAAAGAAAATCGGTGTATCGGCGAACGATCGAGACATCGAGTAGATCGAACTTGCAGGCGCGCGTCCCCTCGTCGTGCACTTCACCAGACGTGCCGTGCGCGAGGAGTGGCTGAAGGTGACCCGCGTGCGCTGCGGCCTGACCATCGGAGGAAGTGGACCGACGAGGAGAGTATTAAAATTTGTCAATAAGAGCCTAACGCACGAAAACCGTTTGATATTTCGTGATGCGCGTGCGACTGCGAAGGAGCGCGGTTGCAGGTTCGTGTGGACGTTCAACTGGCGCATACCTGTACGCCGCTCGGGGGGCTCCGCAGTACTTCGCATTCGAAACAAATCAAACCTCGATGGAATGGGACGGCCTCCCACTCACGTAGCCGTATACATGTTTCGCAGCCGTGCTCCGGTAGCACTAAGTGTGTCCCGTCACGAGCAAGTTGACAACCAAAAGTAAATAGGGCTCATTGTCGACAATTTGTGTTGTGGCAGCCGCAGGTGGACAGCGTTGAAGAAGATTTTCCTTCAGCCAAGGAAATTCAAAAGGCGTGGGACAGCCCAAAGGTTAAAGTAATGCACGAGGCATTTCTGGCTTCAGCGACTAGTGAGGAGCAAGCACGTATCAGAGTCATCTCCACTCCGGAGTCTGACTGCTGGCTCCACGCTATCGCTTCACCCGGTACACTCTACGAATCGCAATTGCGCTCCGCTTAGTATGCGTTATATTGTGTCAACCGCACGCCGCATGTATTTGTGAGTCCAAGCTGATGGCAAAGGGCGTCATGGTTTAGTTGTCGTCAATGTGCCGGTAGGTTCTCTCGTCATTCTGAGCCGAGTTCTGAGCTCAACATTATTATTAAAAGAGCCCTGAGCTCGAGTAACTCAAGCTTAGAGCGAGAAAGCCCACAATTTGGTACATATTTTAGGCTCTCAATTATTTAAATCACCAGGAGACAAAAAGTCAAAAATATTTTTGACAACGGATAGCACTTGCTAGGTATTCAGCGGGGCAATGCAGCAAGCCTTCTGGGCAGTTTTCGGCACAACTTAGAATCAAAATTATAGGAGGTAGAGAAATTTTATTTTATTTATTTAATACTTGTAGTTAATATCGAAAGTAAAAATTTATGGTAAAAATGGTGTTGCTCAAATGTATTGTCACATGAATTATAAAAATAAATTGTTCCAATGCATCTAGCGGTGGTATTTGTAGTGTCGGTTCAATTTCCTATCTCCGTGTAACAAGGCTACGGTTGCTTCTATCCGATACGCTCCACCCTATCGGGAGACGCCCACTGAATGCTAATTTCTTATATATGTAAAGGCCACCCAGAAGCAGTGTTTGTATTCAGTACCTGCGTCTTTTTATAGAACTTCTAGGTGCGGAACTCGGCTTCGCTCGGGTCAATGTCGTTTTGCACCTTCACCCGAGCGGAGCCTAAAACATTATTTATTCACTATTTCGGCTGTGATGACTCTTACATAAAAGGTACAAGTATTAATAATAAGTCTTAATAATACTTTTAGTTTTAATCAAATCAAATCAAATCCTTTTATTTACTTTTATGGCCATACAGCAAAGTAAATAGTATTTAAAAAAATATTTTAGGGGGTAGGTTTTGTTCCGGCTTACTAAAAACCGTTAAGAGGATAATGAGATGATCGAGTCCCATACAAGGCCTCGTGCCTGGTTCCTCAGTCAAATAATTAATATTTTTTCAGTGATTTTGCACAATAAATAAACCAAAGGAGAGCTTCGTCTGTACGTTTTGATTTGGTTGTGAGTGATTTAATCGGCCGTTTAGTTGCATTTCCTAAGGGGTTTGCTTTTTTAAATTATTTTCATGCGACCTGACATGGATGGCTAATACCACACAACTACCGTTGATATAAGCCCATCACACCACATTGCCGAAGGAATTAGGTGCCATGCCAGGACCTTCCCTTTATGAGCACGGCTACAAACCGCATATTGATTTGTTCTGTGGTTAAGGAGATTACCCCGCGCATGTGGACAGACGTTCCCTTTTATATACGTAGAGAAGAGATTTAAACGTTTTCATTTAACTTTTATTTCATCATCATAATTTTGAATTCGGGAAAAAAATCGGCGGACGCTGCCTAAATGATTTGAGATACTCGTACGTGCAATTATCGAGGTGTCCGACGACGCCTATGGGCATTCAAACTTTCAGTTATATCTTGGGAAACACTGGCCGTAGACACATCATGTGGCCACTCAAAGTAAACGCCCAGAACTAATCTACCTAGCCGTCATATCAATTTTTTTTTTGATATATCTTGGGAAGCACTGGTCGTAAACCCATCATACGATACTCAAACAAAACGGGCCTAACTCATTCGCGGGCACGGTACAAAACCGTGCGTTTGCGCTCTGGGACCTTCTCTGTTTCAAAGAATAAGACAGGCTCCGTGATGAGGAAGATGCAACATGTCCACAAAAAAGACAATGTGCACAGTGTATGATTTGGTAAGATTTACGAAAATTTTTATTTCAAAACGACTTATAGCTAAAAGTAAACCACGACCGCTGTAATAAAAAATCTAACAAAAACCGAATAGATTATAAATCTTGATTAAATAAGCTATGTCTGATGACTAATCTTTTTAAGATCTTCTTACTTTATCATTGCGTAATCCACCTCCAAAGTTATTGTATAAAACGCGCAAAAAATTCGAACTTTCGGACCTTATAACTTAGAAACCAAAAACTATTTTACAATGCCAATGGTCATCAGACATCTAGTTCGATCAAATAAAGCTATTTTGAGCAAAATTTTGGATCTCTGACAAGAAATATGGGCGTGATCTTCTTTCCCCTTTTGTATGGGGAGATGAGCGGGATGGGCCACCTTAAACTACCTACCTGTCATGTCCAAATTGGCCAGGAGCTTCCTTCCGACGACGCCCATAGGCTTTCAAACTTTTAGGGTGGCTGCGAAAACCAAGCCGGTCGGTCAGGTTTAAATTCAATTTAAATCTTTGTTGCACTAAAATGTTGTAAATAAGCCTAAAATCGGTATGGGTGCAGTTTTTGAGAATTCTAAGGAAACTAATTTACGATATAAAAACGGATTTTATTTTAATTTGAGATGGCTATTTATTATTTAAAACATTATGGGGGTGAATTTGGGATTAAAAGCATTAATGGAGAGACAACACCAATTTTTGAAATAATTCACAGGTTTCTAGCGCGAGCGAAGCCGCGGGCAAAAGCTAGCATAAAATAAAGGGAGTACCGGTGGAGTTTTAGCTGGTGGATGGATCAGTCGCCTCCGCTACAATATTACAAATACCTGAGCAAGTATTTCCGGAGAGAACTTAATTTGTTCCACAAGTAAAATATTTATCTAGTGACGCAACACGGCACGGCGGCGGCGGCGCTTGACAAGAGTGGTAGGGAATGTCGTCACAATATTTAATTGAATATAATTTTGGCTAAAGGCGCAAAGCTGATTCAATATGTATATGGTTGCGAGTTTCTGTGGGAATTTAACAATTTCGTCATACCATGGTCGCGGCCAAATTTGAACCATCGTTACCAAAAGCACGCTCAAAACTGGTCCGATTCGCGCTTACAGCCCTCAAAATGGCGACATGACGTCATCGCCGCGTCACGCAATGCCGTACACATACAGTGCTCACGCTTTGGAGGTAGCGCACTGTAGGTGCAACTGTCAAGGTTACTTTTTGACGCTTCTAAATCGTAGTCCATCGGCTTTCCACTGTGTAAATGTAAACAAATCAAACACAGCATCCTCTTCACCACGAATACGGTCTTTTTCTTTATAACAGAGAGAGTGCCATACCGCAACAGAACGATTTTGTGCTGTGCCCGCGAATGAGTTAGTTCCGTCGGGAACGGTCACCTTGAGGTTTCTTTTCAGGAGGGAAGAGAAATAGTAAGATGAAGTAAATATAAAATTCTTTATCGATCTAAATTTAATTCTGCTGAAATGACAATGCATTTTTTGTGTTTGTTGTTCCTCTGGCTGTTGGAAGGCCGCCGCGTCCCCGCCGCCACCACCGCCCGCGGGCGCCCGTGGGCTTTGTGAAATGATCGCCGCCCTCCGTTAGTCGACGAATACGTTGATTGCGTCAACCACCAACGTCGGGTGGGGGGGGGGGGGGGGACACGAATACCCTTTAGGCAAATTGCAAAAGATAAGTGCTGGGAGTCGCTCGCCTCACCCCGCACCGCCCCGCCGCGCCTCGCGCCGCGAGATCAGCACGGACGAATCACTCGTCAAAGTTGTATTCATAATATGATATACAGTTCGCACCGAACTTTTTGGCCCGTCTGAATACACGCCTAATCCGTTTTTAGGGTTCCGTACCCAAAGGGTGAAAACGTTACCCTATTACTAAGCCTCCGCTGTCGGTCCGTCCGTCCGTCTGTCCGTCCGTCCGTCCGTCCGTCAGTATGTCACAGGGCTGTATCTCATGAACCGTAATAATAATAATAATAATAGTAATCTTAGTCCACTCTGGTTCTAATCTTAGTCCACTCTGGTTCTGTTTAGCATCTTAGTCCACTCTGGTTCTGTTTAGCACTTAACCCCTTGAGCTTTATACTGAACCAGACTGGATTAGGCTATCAACTGCGGAGAGGCGGACAAAAACAATCACACCTCTTCTACATGGATGACTTAAAACTGACGACAGCAAACGAGGAACATCTATCCGAACTTCTAAACGTAACATCAACATTTAGCGACGGTATACGAATGGAGTTCGGCCACGATAAATATCATGCTAGAAGAGGCGTTGTCCAGAGCTCGCCTGACCTTGTCATCACGGGCGAGCATGCGATTCGAGCCCTCTCCGCAGGAGACTCCTATAAATATCTAGGTCTTAACCAATCACTATGCCTCAATCACGGGGAGGCGAAAACAACTGTGAAAGCAAAGTTTTGGTCTCGCACAAAAAGCATATTAAAGAGCCATTTGAGCGGTGCGAACAAACTCCGAGCTTTCAATGGTTGGGCAGTACCCGTGATTGGATACACCTTTGGCATAGTGCGTTGGTCTAAGACCGAGCTGGAGGCCTTGGATCGCAAAGTTCGCACAACAATGACCACTTTCCGCATGCACCACCCGCGGTCGTCGGTCATGAGGTTGTACATACCTCGGAAATTAGGAGGTAGAGGAATCCTTAAACTCACAAACCTCCATAATTCCGAGGTGTGTAAGCTTCGTGACTACTTTTTAACGGCTGCGGAAAACAACAGGCATATCGACGTAGTGGCGTGCGATTCTAAGCTCACCCCGCTGAATCTGTCCGACGCGAGCTTTACGCTTCCGGTTTTAAGCACTACTGAGCGTGTGGAAGTATGGAGAGGCAAGGAACTGCTTGGACGGTTTCTCCGAGTACTAGAATCGCCAAACACGCATCTCTTGGATTCAGTTCAATGGATGCGGTTTTGGTGACCTATTCGGAGAAACCGAAGGCTTCGTTTGTGCCATTCAGGACCAAATGATCGTCACGCGTAACTTCCGGAAGTATATAATGAAGGATGGAGCGGTCGATACCTGCCGAGCCTGTGGCCAACCAGGTGAGACCATCCGCCATATTACTTCCGGTTGCTCGCGCCTGGCGAGCGTTGAGTACCTGGAGCGGCACAATCAAGTAGCCAAAATAGTTCATCAGCAACTTGCCTTTAAACACGGCCTCATAGACTCAGTAGTGCCATACTATAAGTACAAACCGGAAGACGTATTGGAAAAGGATGGCACTAAGCTCTATTGGGATCGACCAATACAGACCGATAAGACAATTAAGAGCAATAAGCCCGATATTGTATTGGTCGATCCCAAGTCCAACCAGATCTTCCTCGTAGACATAACAATACCACATGACGAAAACCTCGACAGGGCCGAAAATGAGAAACTTATGAAATATTTAGACCTGGCCCACGAGGTTACCGCCATGTGGCGTGCACGGAAAACCACCATCGTGCCAATTGTTATGTCTACGAACGGCGTTGTCCCAAAAAATTTGGTCAAAAATTTAGAAAAATTAGACATCGATATTGGGCTCCGATTCCAGATGCAGAAAGCGGTTCTACTCTCGAACACGAGAATCGTTCGGCGGTTTCTGTCTCTGTAGCTCGGAGAAGCCTTATAGGATTTGTCCCAGGTGGGACCTCCCTAAGGCTAAATTCAATTTTAGGTTTATATTTTTTAAGACTTTTTTTTTTGTATTTTTGTACTAAATAATATAAACCTAAGATTTGTTATATTAATATATACTGTGAATAATAATAATAATAATAAATTCTTTTAATTCAGATGCAAGATCCATATAAATTACAGTAAATTAAACAAACATTCAGGAGGTGCGTCAACTGTTACCTGAAGACACTTTACGGCTCCAGAAAGTATAAAAAGGACAAGTCATATCCGTGGCTACACCGGCGACTAGAGAGTTTCGTGATTTCAGTATCCTTGCACTGAAACTCCCAATCGACTTACGGTGTAGAGCATAGAAATCCTCCACTCTGTGCTCCGCAAACATAATAATCTAAAGTTTGCAGGTGGAATTTAGTTATATTTGTCAGTAAAACACCTCATATTTTATAATTTGAGTCAATATTCGAGCATTGTTTCGATGTATCGCTCTTGCTATGTGCTGATAGATGGCGCGCAATGATTTTCTTTGTACAGTAAGAAATGTTGATCTCATGATGTACATTTTTATGACATTTTTAAATTAAAATTATTTCAATCCGCGCGAAGGTATAGATTCACATTTCGAAGGTTTTTAAAGTTTTTAGGTTTTTAATTACTGTTAGTTGTAAATGCAAAAGGCGCCATCTAGTTGTAGTCTCGTAACCACTAAAAATAGCTCTCGAATTAGTTGCTAACAGAATACCGGTTCTGCCGGTAGATGGATTCAGCACAAAAGGCGGAGCTTGAACCCCCTCAACATTTCATGTTTTTCCTCCCGCTTCCCCGCGCAGTGTCACGCTGCCTTCCTTAGTAATATGAGCTAGCAACACCTCCTCTCTACATCACTTCTCTGTGGCCATGACGCTCGTTTGCCAGCCCGTCCCGCCACAGTATCACTCACTTACCCACGCTGACCCTTACATGCATTGATTTCACTAAAACTCCCAAAATAAAACATAAGGTATTTAATTATTTTCTTGTAATTAACCTCTTTAACCACTGTGGCGGTCAGCAACCTGCCGACGCGACATTTCCTATCCCGCGCCGCCGCCTCAGCGCCGCGGCAGTGGGTCCGAGGCAGCCGCGCCGCGCACATGCATCCCACCTCGTTTGCACAATATAAATGTATCAATATATAGTCAAATCGTATGAACGAGTTTCCGTTGCATCCCGGTATAACCCTACCGCATAGAGGCATAAACATTACCCCACAACTGGTGACCCCGTTGGAACACGTAAACTGAAAGTGAAGAAGAAGTGAACAGTAAAACAGAAAGGATGTATCAAGCGCCGCAGCAGCAGATGAATCTAGGTCCGGCGCCGGAAGCTCCAGTCACGGCGATTGCCAGCCTGTCCTTGCAGGCAAGAATCCCAACCTTTTGGCGCGAGGACACGCGTCTATGGTTCGCACAATACGAGTCAGTGGTAGCAGCGCACAAGCTAGGAGACAAGCAGAAGTATGACCTAGTCATAGGGGTTCTGCAGCGAGAGGACGTCAAACAAGTGAGTGACATCGTGATCAGCCCACCAGAGGACGGCAAGTACGAGGCTCTGAAGGAGAGGCTAATCTCCGTCTACGAGGAGTCCACCACGCAGCAGTTTCATAGGCTGCTCAGCGGACTAGAGCTAGGAGACCAACGTCCCTCACAGTTACTGCGGAAAATGAGGGAACTCGCGTCACAGAATGTACCCGACGACGCCTTAAAAATATTGTGGATGGGCCACCTGCCACCATCAGCGCGGGCGGTGCTAGCGGTATCTAAGGAGACGGAATTGAACGATCTAGCCATCATGGCCGATAAAATGCTCGAACATATGGGCAGAAGCCACGTCAACACGGTATCCGCGCCATCGGACGGAAGTCAACGACATGACCCAGTTTCGAGTGTCGACGCGCTGGCGGGCGAAATTGCCGATTTGCGAAATCAAATAGCACGAATGAGCCGCCGCCAGCCGAGCAGGGCTAGCGGGCGGTATCAACGCGGTAGGTCGGCTTCTCGGAACGGCCGCCGGACACCGGAAAATGCAGACTGGCTATGTTTTTATCATTTTCGATTCGGAGACAAAGCAAGCAGATGTGAGCAGCCATGTAACTATAAAAATCAGGGAAACGGCAACTAGTGTGCACCGCGGCGGATGTGCACACGACAGTCGATAATAACCGCCTTAGCGTCTACGATCGCGACAGCGGTATACAATACCTAATAGATACCGGGGCCAACGTGTCGGTGTTACCAAAGTCAATCCTAGCACCGAGAGATAGGACTACTAGTGATTATAAGTTATACGCGGCAAACGGTAGCGTAATAGAGACGTACGGAGTGAAAACCATGGTGCTTAATTTAAATTTGCGTAGACCTTATAAGTGGATATTCGTAATCGCAGACATTGCGCAAGCCATAATTGGGGCAGACTTGTTAAAACATTATAAGTTACTAGTGGATTTAAGTGGTAAAAGACTAATAGACAAGGTGACAAGTTTAGACACAATATGTACGGTTAAAAATTTGCAAGTGTGTTCGCTGACGTCGATTGGGGAGCAGCACGCGTTTCGTGATCTTTTGGAAAAGTATCCGGACATCACGAAACCAGCATCTTTCAAGGAAACCCCGCAACATGGCGTCGTGCACCACATCGAGACGGTAGGAGCACCAGTGTTCGCACGGGCTAGACCTTTGGCCCCAGACAGGTACATTAAAGTTAAGAGAGAATTTGAACTCATGATGGAAATGGGGATATGCAGACCATCCAAATCTCCGTGGTCATCTCCTCTACATTGTGTCCCAAAATCTAATGGTGATATCCGTCCGTGCGGGGACTACCGAGCACTCAATGCAGTTACGAAACCAGACCGGTATCAGATTCCTAGACTCGGAGAATTTCAGTATCTTGTAGCAGGCAAACGATATTTTTCTAAGATTGACATCACGAGAGCCTATCATTGCATACCGGTGGCCCCAGGTGATATTGAGAAGACAGCCATCGCGACTCCGTTTGGTCTTTATGAGTTCACGCGAATGACTTTCGGGCTTAGAAACGCGGCCCAGTCGTTCCAGAGGTTTATGGATCATAGCGTCCTGCAAGGATTAGATTTTCTGTTTACATACATTGATGACGTAATCATAGCAAGCTCGACTATTGAAGAACACAGATTGCACCTAGAAAAGGTTTTTCAACGCTTCAACGAGTTCGGCATAGCAATCAATCTGAGTAAATGCAGTTTTGGGAAATCGGAAATAGATTTTTTGGGTTTTCACGTTACCCAGGATGGAGTTAAGCCCTTGGAGGGAAAAGTTAAGGCAATCGAGGATTTTCCAAAACCGAGTAATATCGAGGAATTAAGAAGGTTTTTGGGAATGTTAAATTTTTATAGAAGCCACATTCCAAACGCAGCCGGTGCCCAAGCAGAACTGCATAAGTACTTGCACAATACAAAAAAAAGAGATAAAACCGAAATACAATGGACACAACAATCGGAAACCGCATTCGAAGAATGTAAACGCAGCCTAAAGAGCGCGCTCACGTTATCGCACCCGTTACCCGACACCCCTTTGGCTATATTTGCTGACGCGTCCGAATACTCTGCGGGCGCTGTTTTACAACAACGAGTCAGCAATACATGGAGACCGCTAGGTTTTTTTTCAACCAAGTTCAGCGATGCGCAAAAGAAATATAGTGCATACGACAGAGAATTGGCGGCAATTTATTTAGCAGTAAAACATTTCAGATATTTTATAGAAGGGAGAGACGTCATTGTGTACACAGATCACAAGCCGCTGACACACGCACTCAGTAAGAACGTGGCCAGCGGATGTGACACCCCGAGACGAATAAGACACTTAAGTTTTATAAGCGAATTTTGCACGGATATCAGACATATTAGCGGATCAGAAAATGTAGTCGCAGACGCACTATCGAGAATAGCTGAAATTTATACCCCGACGACCATAGATTACAATGAATTAGCAAGCGACCAGGAAAGAGACCTAGAATTAATGGAACTAATGAAAAAAGATAATCTTTGTTTCAAACTGATCATGTTGCCCAATGTTGGCAAACCGGTATATTGTGAGATGTCAAAGGGGAACGCACGACCATACCTGACCGAGAGACACCGTTACAAAGCTTTCACAGCAGTACACGGGGTAAGTCACCCAGGTGTACGGGCCACAAGAAAACTGATGACAGACAGATATTTTTGGAAGTCCATTAATAGTGAGGTAAATAAATGGAGCAAGGCATGCGTATCTTGTCAGAGATCCAAAGTACAGCGACATACGGTCGCGCCGCTAGGTGAATTCGCGAGTGTTGGACGATTCAGTCATCTACACATCGACATAATTGGCCCTTTTCCGCCCTGTGAAGATAAAAGATACTGCGTCACATACATCTGCAGAACAACCAAGTGGATAGAAGCAGTACCGATACGCGACATTACGGCGGAAACCATCGCGAGAGCAACGGTAGATCACTGGATTAGTAGATTTGGATGTCCGGAGAAGATTACTACGGATCAAGGTACCCAGTTCGAGTCGCAGCTATTTCGTCAGCTGACAAATAAATTTGGAATCGAAAAAACTCGAACGGTCAGCTGGCACCCGGCATGCAATGGCCAAATCGAGCGAGTCCATCGGGGCATAAAAGCAGCCTTAATGGCAAAATGCACGAGCGCCGAGTGGGCCCGCGAATTGCCACTAATTTTGCTAGGATTGAGATCGGCCGTTAAAGAGGATATCGGGTTTAGTCCAGCACAAATGACCTACGGAGCGTCTCTGAGGCTGCCAGGAGATTTTTTTGTACCGAGCAGGCCACAAAGTTTAGACGCCGACTATGTACAACGCCTAACCACCACACTCGAATCGCTGAACCCATCTCCCAGAACGGCCCACGGTGAAAGGAAAACGTTCGTTCACAGCGACCTGCGTACGTGCTCGCACGTGTTCATCAGAAACGAAATAAAGCGTTCCCTCACGGCTCCCTACCAAGGTCCGTACAGGGTATTGAAGAGGCAAGACAAATATTTCGACATTGAGCTACCGAACAGGAACACGCAAGTGACAATAGATCGATTAAAACCAGCGTACCTACTCAACGAGGACACCATCGAGCCAGAAAGGCGACCCCCCTACCCAGTCCTCCAACGGACAAGTCCCGACCACGAGGAGACACCGCAATCGAGAGTTGACACCCTGCCGGTACAAACCATGACGAAAACGGGGGACCGCGAGGCGAGCACACAAGCACCGACGTCAGCTAGAACCACACGGGCAGGGCGACTAATCAAACCACCAGTGCGTTTCGCTTAACGTAGGGCGGGACGTCCGTGGGCGCCCAAACAGTGGCGGCTGATACCGCGATAAATAAGTGATATAGGAAGTGATATCAGTGGTGCGGGCTGGCGTGAACGACGTTACTCTGCGCAGCTCGCACATTAGATTAAGAACAGTGGTGACAGTAGGAGAGCCCGAACTGTTAGCAAGCATAGTTTTTTTTTTTAAAAAGGAAGGGGTTGATGTGGCGGTCAGCAACCTGCCGACGCGACATTTCCTATCCCGCGCCGCCGCCTCAGCGCCGCGGCAGTGGGTCCGAGGCAGCCGCGCCGCGCACATGCATCCCACCTCGTTTGCACAATATAAATGTATCAATATATAGTCAAATCGTATGAACGAGTTTCCGTTGCATCCCGGTATAACCCTACCGCATAGAGGCATAAACATTACCCCACAACCACCTTCCAAGTAAATATATTAGCAGTGACTACTAGAGCCTGTGTAGAGTTCCTTAATAAATTTAAAGTTAAGTTTAAACGAAGTTCCACATCGCTCCACGTGGTCATTAGAGGCCAATCCTAGCGCTAAAAAGTTTTTATACGGGAAACACACCCCTGACCCCTCACTGAATCATTCATAACTTCCGACCAATTCTGATGCATTTACGGATCGCTTATGGATGTGGATATGTATTTTTTCTTAAGCGCCGGATTCTGGAACAGATGGTAATGTTACATATCGTGCCAATCATGCCGTGTGGCGAACACTCCCGATTCATGTACTCGGAATTCCCAGAATTTATCTAATGGTCGCTAGCTGCGAGCCCGTCCCGACTAAACCTGAGTCAATGAGCAGCAACTCATCGAAACAGCCGATAACTTCTCAACTGATCCGTCAAAACAAGACTAGGCGAGCAAAGTTCGTGAAATTGGCTTGTTGTGGCGTGCGCTGCGAGCGGGAGGGGGAGGGGGGGAGCTGCGGCGGCGCGCGGAGACCTTGAACTGGGGCCGCGTGCTGGGGCAGATAGTGTCGACAATGAGAAGGGTCAGAGGGAGTTAGAGTCGATCTGCTTGCGTGAGTCGCCACTAGTACGTACCTACCTCTGTACAATACTTCACAGAGTACTAACTTAATTTATAGTCGGAATTCTCGTCTCAAACTTGACTAGGGCTTAATACACCTGCCATCGATTAAGTTGACGACGGCTTTTACACCAGAGAATACTTGTCATTAAGTAACAGAAATTACATTAATTAAAATTATTTTTATTATTTAACTGAGGGTTGCTGTTTCTAATGTGGAACCCCGTACTTCAGCCACTCAGGAAGGTCAAGGAAGACGACAATATCGGCGACGATATTGTCAGCTCATACTACCAGTCGTCTGAGGTTCAAACACATTTCCGATTCCGCCCCTACCCAAAGCTAGGATTTACGACCACGGCGAGCCTAGTTCTCAGTTGTCCGATGCATACGAACGTGGCGGATGCCTCCTTGACAAGGGACTGAATGATTAGCTCGAAATGTCGGAGAATGTCTCTTCCCGCCGCGAAAAGCCGTAACATTTTTGAAACAAAGTAGCGTTCAGAAACTTAATGTTGTAAGCAAACTTGGGACGGATGTAGTTATAACTAGATTTTACAATCCTATTTTACCAGAAAATAATACGCCGGACAATCTGTTACTAGTCAGGACAATCAAGAAAAATGCCGGCTAGGAGTGAAGCGTGTAAAAACATAGCCTTCGGACTGATGACTTGGTGACATGCAAGAAATGTAAGGAGATCTTTCACATTGCTTGCGTTAATGTTTCTAGGGAAGATGTCCGCACGCGGAATGCGCGCGATAGCTGGATCTGCTCTAGCTGTGCAATCTCGTTTATACCGCGCAGTGATCATTTGCTGACCCTCTGCGATACAACCGCTGCGATACAACCGGCCGTCTGAGAACAGACAATGCCAGTTCTCAGGCGGCCATGCAGACATACGAATTTTCAAAGGTTAAAAACGTAGAACTTATGAGTGATCCTACATACATACAGTCCCGACCTAACACCTTGTGACATTTTCCTGTTCCCAACGATTGTCATCACCAGAACAGGCATCTCAAGAGTATGAAAAATATGTTTCCGAGGTCACCAGGGCCTTCCCGCTAAAACACGACAGTTTTCATGCCCCGATGATGCATTCATTAAATGCAATGGTATGTATCATCCCAGGCAGAATTAACCCTACGAAAGAGGAATAAAAGTTGTACATGGCATACAAAGCACAGCCAGCCTCAACATCTAAAACGGTCACCCATCCGTAACTCAAGCGCACTCAGAGATGCCAAACGTAGATAAAATTCGCTTTGTGAGTGGTTCGCAAGTTATAAGCATTTGACCCCACTGCTCACTGCTCGTAATTTAGCGTAATATAGCCTTTAAGTTGTGAGCAGAATCAGGCTAGAGGTCTACATCGGATCTTAATTTATACGCATTCCATACCACTGCTTATTTGCACAACCCTCTCGTAATGATGCTAATTAGCCCTAAAGTTGCGGGAATAATAAAGTTATTCGTGTCGTTACAATCAGCGAGTCTCGAAAGAAGATAAATAAGTGCAATCAGTGATGGCGCCATGTTTTGACCAAACCATAGAAAATATTTATTAAAAAAAAGTGGGTTTATTATGGGTTACCCTTAAACATTTCCCACCGCATCTTGATCTGTGGTGTGGTTACGGAGATTACCCCGCGCATGTGGACAGACGTTCCCTTTTATGTACGTATAATAAATAATAATAATATAATATATTAATTGAGTAAATAATGCATGTGCATAGCGGAGGCGCGGGTGCGGCGGTGGCGCGGCGGAGTCACTAGAGTGCGCCGCGATAAGGAAGTTGTAAAGCTCGAGGCTAATTTACGCCAACCCCGGCGGGGGGGTGGGGGGTGAGGCGGAACACCGCACTGCAGCGGCGCGTCTACCCGACCTCCCTGGCGCGGCGTGGCGGCCAGGGACACAGAAAATATACAGTAATGCGAGTACTCTGCTTATGTTGTAACTTTGCTGGACTGAATGCCGATGAATAGTCGTCTTTGTAATTGGTCCGAGCCTCTCCAACCACCAATTTCTTTCGAAAACAATATTCAATAATGATACTTGGAGAAAGCTGATCACTAAATTCCATCAGTAAGATTTATCATTCGTAATACTATATCATGCTGCGCGATGTTCATAGTATTGCATGGGATTGAATGGTATTGTTTGATCTTGTTGGAATTATATTATGGTGTTCTATAGTATGGCATGATCCTCGATGGCGTTGTGTTTTGAATGATGTTGTAAAGCCTTGTAGAACTTTGTATTGTATTGTTTTCAATTAATTGTCATAAAAGCTACAGGGAAAAGTGTCCGAGCAAAAGTTTTGGCGTCACAGCTGACCCGTACTGCCGTGAACCCATATTACTTGACTGCCGAAACTAACACCGCACCGTATGGGGCAAAATGGACCTAGTTTAGCCAAAAATCTATAACTTCTTTATTTTTTTTATATCTTCATAAAATTTTACAAATTTAAAGAAGAAGAGCCAAGGTATCAGGTGAAATTAAAATGTGTTGGTTTATTTACTATGTAAATATAATAAATTTTATTTAAATTTAATAAATAAATTTACAAAGTATTTATGTCAGTCTCAATAGCCCAGTGGCGCGACACTTCGGCGATCGCTCTCCGAAGTTAAGCAACGCTGGGTCCGGTCTGGTCTTGGATGGGTGACCATTCGACCGTTGAGAAAGGCTGGCCGTGGTTCGGATTCCACGTTAAACTGTAGGTCCCCTTCCTTAGTTACTAGGTGGTAGGGTTAATCCCGCCCGGGTTGGTACCATCGCATTGAATGAACGATGGTCGAAGCGGCAATGAAAATTGTCCGTGTTTTCCATCCAGTTCAATGTAGCCGTGCAATATAAGGAAGGTCCTGGCCTGGCACCTAGTTCCCATGTGGTGTGTTAGGCTAATACCATGACAGAAGGTGTGGTATTAGCCATCCATGTCCAGTCACATAAAAAAAAATAAAAAAAAAATCAACATATTTTCGTTATTGATCAGTGATGTGCACCAAACCATATCTAATTGATCAAAACTATTAATTATAATATAATAAACATAAAATCATTAAGTTGGACGTACATTCCGCAGTTATTGGATTGAATTAAATCAAACATTTTGTTTTAAATCCAATGTAAACATTATTACTGCACAGCAAAACTTAACGAAAATTATTATAATTATATATATAAACGGAACCTGAGCTCATATTATGACAAAAACCGGCCAAGTGTGAGTCGGACTCGCACACGAAGGGGTCCGTACCATGGTACAAGACTTAACACAAAAAATCACGTTTTTTGTATGGGGCCCCCATTAAATTTTCATTATATTTTATTTTACATATTTGTTTTTTTAGCGGCAAAATAAATACACACTCTGTGAAAATTTCAGCTAGGTACCTACTTATTACAGTTGATGATATACAGCCATGTGACAGACGAACGGACGGACGGACAGCGGAGGCTTAGTAATAGCGTTCCATTCGGTACCCTTTGGGTACGGAACCCTAAAAAGTAAAAAATATATATTCATAAATGCTTTATTCATATGAAATTAATTCTTATCATCCAATAAATAAAAAGCTGCGTTATCGAGTTCCGCGTGTTTCTTTCTACACGGTAAAAAAAGATTGCTTGAATTAAGAAAATAAATATTGTCAGCATTTAATTCTTGGATTAAGACAACATTTTCTTGAGTTTACTCTATGAACTTGAACTAAAGTAATGAAAATTCGTAATGTAAGAATTTAATAGTGTCAAAAATATCTCTTGGATGAAGACAATTTATGTCAATCTAAGACTTGAGAATACTTCAAATTGAAAAAAGATAGTATGCTTAATCCAAGATATGTTAAATTCTTATTGCAACAATTCTCGATGTTAAATTGAGTACACGTAAGTCTTAAAATTAAACAGTCATTAATATTCTTATTTTAAGAATATATTGTTGATGTAAATCATTAAATGTTATGTCAAAATTCAACATTGTTATGGTAAAACAACGACATACATGTTTTAAGAAATTAGATCTTAAATTAAGACCAACATGTTTCTTCCATTAAGCATACATTAGCGTTATTCTAAATGACAAGAATCTCAAAATGAACTCTGCAAATTTTAATGTAAAACTAAATTTCTTAGATTTAGTCAACGGAAATTGTTGTTAGAAAACATTCTTCAAGTTTTAATTCAAGCAAGAATTTATTCGTTCAAAATGTTCAAATTCTTAAAATAAACTATAATAGTGTTCATGTAAAACTGAAAGTCTTAAAGAAGATAAGGGAAATTCTCAAAAAAAGAATCATGAATTTTTCATTGAAGAGACACTTTCTTCATTTGAAATATTTGGATTCTTGAAATAAACTATGATAGTGTTTCTGCAAAACTGAAAGTCTTGGGTTATGAAAAGTGATCTTCTCAAAAAAAATATCATAAATTTTCTATTCAAGAAACGCAGTCTTCATTTGAAATAATTAGATTCTTCAGATAAATTATGCTAGTGTTAATGCAAAACCTAAAGTCTTAGATTAAGACAATGGATTATGTGGAAAAAAGAATCATCACGTCTCAATTGAACAGATAATTTCTTCATTTGAAATATTTTGATTCTTCAAATAAATTATGATAGTCTTTATGTAAAACTGAAAGTCTTAAATTAAGATAAAGGATATTCTCAAAATAAGCATTACCAATTTTCCATTGAAGAGAGATTTTCTTCATTTGAAATATTTGGATTCTTGAAATAAACTATGATACTGTTGCTGCAAAACTGAAAGTCTTGGGTTAAGAAAAGTGATCTTCTCAAAAAAAAAATAGATTAAATTATTTATTCAAGAAATGCAGAAATGCTAGTGTTAATGCAAAACCTAAAGTCTTAGATTAAGATAATGGATTATCTGTAAAAAAGAATCATCAAGTCTCAATTTAACAGACATTATCTTCATTTGAAATATTTTGATTCTTCAAATAAATTATGATAGTGTTTATGTAAAACTGAAAGTCTTAAATTAAGATAAAGGATATTCTCAAAATAAGCATTACCAATTTTCCATTGAAGAGAGATTTTCTTCATTTGAAATATTTGGATTCTTGAAATAAACTATGATACTGTTGCTGCAAAACTGAAAGTCTTGGGTTAAGAAAAGTGATCTTCTCAAAAAAAAAAAAGATTAAATTATTCATTCAAGAAATGCAGAAATGCTAGTGTTAATGCAAAACCTAAAGTCTTAGATTAAGACAATGGATTATCTGTAAAAAAGAATCATCAAGTCTCAATTTAACAGACATTATCTTCATTTGAAATATTTTGATTCTTCAAATAAATTATGATAGTGTTTATGTAAAACTGAAAGTCTTAGATTAAGATTTTTTTTTTTTTTTTATGCGACCTGACATGGATGGCTAATACCACACAACTACCGTTATGATATTAGCCCAATACACCACATTCCCGAAGGAATTAAGTGCCATGCCAGGACCTTCCCTTTATGAGGCACGGCTACATTGAACTGGATGGAAAACACGGACAATTTTTCATTGCCGCTTCGACCATCTTTTCATCCAATGCGATGGTACCAACCCGGGCGGGCTTAAACCCTACCACCTAGTAGGGGAAGGGGACCTACAGTTTTACATGGATTCCGAACCATGGAGCAGCTCGCATTCATGACGAAATGCACTTATCGAACTCTGAAAGAGAAAGACAGTGGTGCAAGTTGGTATCGAACCCGGGCCTCTGGTACGCTAGGCCAGTCCCCGCGCCACTAGGCTACGAGCCGCTCAGATAAAGGACATTTTGTAAAAATGCATTATTAAGTTTCCATTGATGAGAGATTTTCTTCATTTGAAATATTTAGTTTCTTCAAATAAACTATGATAGTGTTTCTGCAAAACTGAAAGTCTTAGATTAGGAAAAGGGATCTTCTAAAAAAAATATCATTCATTTTCCATTTAAGAAATGCTGTTTTCATTTGAAATATTTAGACTCTTCAAATAAATTATAAAAATGTTTATGTAAAACTGAAAGTCTATTCTGATTAAGAAAAGAGGTCTTCTCGAAGTTTTAACCGAACCGAACGAACCTACGTTTCAAGTATTTATATTCTTCTACTAAACTAAGCTCGTGTTTTAAAAGAATGGATTATCTCAAAAAATATATCATATTTTCATTTAAGCGACCCTTTCTTCGTTTGATTTATTTAGATTCTTTAAACCTAACCTAACCTAGCCTAATATACCCAACGTAATCTAATATAACCACACGTTACCTAACATAACCTAACGTAACCTAACTTAACCAAACGGAACCTAACGTAACCTAACGTAACCTAACGTAACCTAACGTAACCTATCGAAACCTAACGCAAATTAACGTAAACTAACGTAGTCCAACGTAACCTAACCTAACCTAACCTACCTAACCTTAATATTGTTTTTCATCTATTCGTATAACCTAACGTAATCTAACGTAACCTAACCTAAGTTAACCTAAGCTAACCTAACCCAACTTAACCTAACCTAACCCAATTTAACCTAACCTAACCTAACTTATCGTAACCGACCAATCGATAGCTAGAATGGGTGTACTTAAAATACTGGTGTAATCAAGCAAATCGATTTGATTCCAATATATATAAAATTTTTTGGACGATTATCCATTACTTAATATTTTGGCTAATATCTATTTGTCCTCACGCCAATATGATGAATCCAATTGGGTGATTATCTATACCTGGATTTAGTAAGTTAAAAATATTGGAAAGAAAAGTATATTTGTATCCAAAATTTAAATAACTAACATATTAGTTTGAGTATAAATCCATAGTTATTAGAATATATGTTGTTAGATCACGACAAAGGATGTCATCGAAATATATATCATTATTCAAGAAAGTTTTTCGTTTGACAAAGTTGGATTTTAAAAATCAATGTTGGTAAGGTTTATGTCAGTAAAACTGAATGTGTTGCATGCGATACATAATTATTAAAAAAAAACACAATTTCAAGTGTTTATTCAAGCAAGTGTTCGGTAGGACAAATTTAGATTACCTATTAACATAAACTATGCTAGTGTTTACGTAAGCCTAAATATTTTAGATCAAATCAATTTTGAAAATAATAATGTTCAAGTTTTAATGTTCAAGAGAGATTTGCTTCCTTCTAAATGTTAAGTTTCTTTAAATAAACTCCTTTATTGTTTCTCTAAGACTGAATGTCTTGAAATAAAACAATTTAAATAAAAAAATCTTCAAGTTTTCATTCAAGACTGACTTTCTTAATTTTAAATATTGAGATTCTTATTTCAAGACTTCCAACTTTGATTTAAGAAAATGAATTTTCAAGTCACGCCACCCTAACCGACCAATCAACGGTTAGGACTGGAACGGTAGAAAGACTGTTGTAAAAAGCAAAACGACCTAAATGCAAAATAAATAATTTTAAACGATCGGAACAGGATATTTCGTGTCCAGTGCCAATATTAATTTTTCACTGGTCATGGATGGCTAAGACCACATCAACTATCACGATATTAGCCCAACACAACTCTTGGGAGCTAGGTGCCATTGCAGGATTTTCCTTTTATAGCACAACTATATTTAACTGAATGGAAAACACGGACAACATTCATTGACGCGTCTATCATCGTTCAATCAATGCAATGGCACCAACCTGAGTGGGATTAGCTCTACCATCTTAATGTGTTAGTATTAAAGGAGACCTACGGTAAAACGTATAATCAGAACCACGAACGACGAATCCCTTAATTGTCTTCATGCAAGGAAAAACATGCAGTCGGCCCAATGGTATTATTATTGACGGATGATTACGGGAGGAGGGACTGTGGGATAATTCCAAATTTTGGGTATACAGCAGGTGGTGAAAATGGTATACACAATACCCACGAATAGTATGTTTTACTGGTTCGATCCCAGCCTTGCAGTATGGTCGTAAAGTAGTTATTCTTAAGAAAGAAAGAAATAAATTCTTTATTGTGCAAATAACATTAAAAATAATACAAGAATATGATACAATACAAATACAGAACAATAAAATCTAACAGAGCGAAACTGCACAAAGGCGGACTTATCACTGAAAGTGATTTCTTTTAGTAAACCTTTAAATTCAAGTTATTTTTACTGGGCTCTTTCTTTAATGAATATCTCCTTGCTTCACGATCGATTATACACACATACATATCACATTTCTTGGTATAAGCGACGTACCTGCTTAGTACGTAAAAGTATTACGTACGAAATACGTACGTTATTCAACCTAGGACCGGCTCTAGCGTCTGATACCAAATACGATTTTGGTGACTACGGCAATATGTTTGAAAGCTCAATCTTTGCAGTCAATATCCGTATTGCAGATGAAACGTTAAATAAATATATGTAGGTATAATCTTAAACACTATGTTAGTAGAAGGCATTGATTACGGAAGGAGGGACTGTAGGAGAATTTCAAATGATGGGTATACAGAAGGTGGCAAATTTGGGGGAGTTTTGCTGGTTCGAGTCCAGTCTTGCAGTATTTTCATAATGTAGTTCTTTTTACAGGACTCATTTTTTAATGAATGTGTACTTGTTATACATACATATAACTTTCCTTTACAAAAAAAGTAAAAATTTATCTAGTACTTGAGATACCTAGTATTTTTAAATTTCTTATTTCTTCAAGCATAAAATTATCCTAACGGTAGCGCAAAGCCCTTAGACCTCTCTCTCATAATAGTTAGTCCCCTGTACAATTTCACGATAAAAAAAAATAAGCCAATTCTTCGGTGCGAAACTAGGTGAACTAATTGGTATTTACTTAAAGTGCGGCATGCGTAGTGGTTTGGCTCCAACAAGACCGACTATACTGGTAGTGCTGTGTGCAGCTTCCAACCAGTTTTTTTATGGAACGTGACATCAATGGCTAATACCAAACCTACTGTTATAATATCTTATTTCTAAGCGTGGCAATATTTACCTGAATAAAATTGATAACACGGAAAATACCCTAATTTTTAAGCAAATAAAATTTAATGGTAAGTGCCAATGTAAGCCATCTTGACACTTCTATCTAGTAAGTAAGGCCGATAATTTTTTGAGTTCCGAAGTATACAATTTCGGAAAGGAAAAAAAGAGTTATACCCACAGTCTTCGGCACAAATAAACAACAGCCGTTAAACATTAAGCTATTATTTACAAAAAGTATTTTTTTCCTAAAAAAAAAGTGGGAAGGATAGTATATTCGAATTTGGCAAATTATTATGTAAAAACACAACGTTTCTATGCATAAAACCAAAAATATTCATGTAATGTAATCCGATGTACATTTTAGGTACCAGACCAGGGTTATGCGGTAAACATAAGTAATCAAAAATAGACCAATACAATTTCAAGTATTTAAAATGGGGACTTGTATCTTTTTACCAATTACGAAAATGTATCCACGCGTACGCAAGCGTCATCGCGCGCCCAATCCGCTCGCTCGCTCATTCACTCTTGATTCGTACCGCTCGAGGTACGTGATAGTTGTTGCTCGTTTTTTTATTTGGTGACGTGCTGAGAACTTACTTTATTGATCTAAGGTGCAGCAGAAATAATATCTGACGATATTCCTACAATCATAACTACCATCGAAAGCTTACTGCAGCGCTGGGACGTTCCATCCGACAACATACAAATGTTTATTGGTGAGTAATGTAGTATTATTGTACTTTCATGTCGAAAATCACTTCAAGCACAGCGTTCTTTAATAACTTACGATAGTTTACAGTATTTTGTTATCATTGGTATTGAAATGAAGATATGTCCACCTGGCCTCCTCTGCATGACCCTTCGTACATCTTTTTCCACACTCTGTCCTAGCACCAAACAATGTAGCAGAGATGTATTTTTTCTCAGTAAATACACAACAAATTATATAATTCTTTTTCTAGAAGCGACTGAAGAAGACATAACCTGGACACCAAACAATGAACCGTGGGACACGGTAATCTTCAAATGGAATCATGCTTGACATTGAGATCAACAGAAATGGACTGACGGTGCACGTAGTTCGTGCAACAATTTCCCGCTCTTAATGATTTGATAAGCGACATCTTGGTAAGATTTTTTTTTTATGTTTCCACTTAAGCAAGACTTTTTTAATTTAAGATATATAGATCCTTACCTAAAACTCAGCGAGATTTTATGTAAAACTGTCAATGTGTGTGTGTAATAGTGTCAATACAACGAATATTCTCAGTTTTTTTATGAAAATTCATGTTTTCATTCAACAATGACTTTCTTAATTTGACATATTTCGATTCTTCAAATAAAAATGTCTAGCGTTTATGTAAAACTTTATATATTGCATCAAAAAACGGATCTTCTTTAAATAATGTTGTCTTTAAGCTTTCCTTTAAGTGAGGTTTTCTTCGCATAAATATTTAGATTCTAAAAATAAACTTTGGTTTATCTAGGTATGTGTGTGCTTACCACGACAAGAAATTATATGCGGTATTTAACATACGGTTCATAACAATTAATTACGATATTTGATATTTACGTGTGTTATAATTTTCAGATTAACTAGGATTTTGACAAATCTTCCCTGAAAAATCAGCACCTTTTCACTAATTTTATTTGATTAATTAATCGAGTAAACCAGGTGTATTTAAAAGGTGCGCTGCGAGCAACTAATGGTACAGCAGACATAAAGGCATTTAGATTATAATCATGATTATTGTTATGGAAAACGGTAAAATTGTTTGCTTGAGCTATCTTCCCCATACATTTTGGAAATAATTTCAGAACCACTGCAGATTCATTTGTTATTTTGGTATTTAACACCAGTCAGTCGATATTTGTTGGCATACTTTGGTTTTTTAACCATAACTGAATTAAATTACGACAAAAACTACAAATATGCTACCACATTTTTTTTTGCTATAATTTGACGCCGGATACATTTTGTCAGCTTTGATAGCCCAGTGGTGCGACGCCTTGCAATTCGATAAGCTGGGGAAGCACCTCTAAGCGCGGTTTGGTTCTGGATGGGTGACAATTTTCAATCGTTGAGGCTGGTCGTGGTTCGTATTCCACGTAAAATTATAGGGAACCTAACTCCTTACTAACTAAGAAATCCCGCCCGGGCAAAACGCAATGAAAATTATCCGTGTTTTCCATTCAGTTAAATAAAGCCGAGCAATATAAGGAAAGTCTGGCATCGCACCTAGATCCCTTGTGGTGTGTTAGGCTAATATCTTACATTCAGTTTGGTATTAGCCATCCATGTCCAGTTACATAAAAAAATCATTTTCAAGAAAACAAAACCTACTAACACATATAACAGAAGGATAACACAGATTTCACACACCAAAAGAATAAAATTGGCTTATAACAGTGGTTTTTAAATTATTTCTAAACTAGGGTTCTATGGCGAGCGCAGTTTCCGGGTGTTTACAGGCTCTCTTATTGGGTTTCCTTCCCAGCAACGACAAGTCGCTAACTTTAGCTAATGTAAAAACATAATCACTCCTAAAATGTTTAGTGTAAATTCATTATGTAAAAGATTGTAATTACGAAAAGACAACATATTTTATGATCAATGTATTAATTACATTCTGTGTAATATTTTTGGGATTTTCAATATTTAAAATTGTCTACAAATCACTATACAATTAATGATTAATCATAGTTCTCACTCTTTTTCAGAATAGTGGAGATGTCGAAACCAAAAGGAAAAACACATAAACGCATAAAAAAGGCCCAGCATCTGTATAATCCTTAGAACATATGAAGCTACTTATTGTTGTTACATCAGATAAAAACATACCGATTCGTAATTGTTTGTTTTTTAAATTAATTAGATAATAAATATTGAAAACAATAAAATCTTTATTTTATTATTTTACTTTAATAATTGTGAAATTTACAAGATGTTAAATGTTCACGGGAAGCCGAATGTATCTTGAAAGAAAACAAAGTATGTAAGGGATGATGTTCATTAGACGTCAGGAAAAAATATTTTTCTTTCTTCTAATTAACATCGTTTCCGAGAGTATAAGCTTTGTTTTCTTTCAAGATTACATTCGGCTTGCTATGAACATCTTACATCTTGGTCTAAGAATTTCAAAATTTGGATCCAAGAAAAGATATTGGTACACCAAGAGAGCATTTACTTCAATCGAATAAATATATATCTTGATTTAATAACTTCATAATCTCGTTCTAAGAAACAATATTTGTATATCAAGAAAAGTATTAGCATTGACTAAGAAATAATTTCCTTCATTTAAGAAACAAATATGTTGGTCTAAAAATTTAATCGATTTGTTCCAAGAAATTATATTATTACAACAAGAAAATCATTAGCATTAACCAAGAAATAATTTTGTTAATTCAAGAAACAACTGTCTTGGTATAATAATTGTATAGTTTAAATTCAAGAAACGATATTGATAAACCGAAAAAAGTACTACATCAAGACAAGACATCACTTGCTTCATTGAAGAAACAAATGTCTTGGTCCAAGAATTGTACACTTTTACTCCAAGAAACGGTATTGTTATACCAAGAAAAACATTAGCATTGGCTAAGAAATTATTTATAATAGAAGAAAATATTTTCTTCATTGAAGAAAAAAAAATCTTAGTCTAATAATTTATAGTTTCGTTCGAAGAAACGATATTATTTCACCAAGAAAAGTAGTGGTTAGGCCAAGAAAATATTTACTTGAGGCAACACAATGCTGTTTTAATTTAAGTAATTAATTTGTTGCATATACTATTTATTTTCTTATAACAAGAATAATACATTTTCAACTAAGAAAAGTGGCAACTTAAATTAACGTTACGATAATCTTGATTTAAATACTTTAACAACTTAAAGCAAGAAACCAGCAAAATCTTATTTCAAGTATATAATTTCTTGGAACAAAGTAACTATTTTAAGAATATAATTATTCTATTTTAAGAAAATATTTTGTTCCCGAATATGTGAATCACGCATTGCTTTGGATCAAAGCAATTTGCTTTATTTCAAGAAATATTTTTTTACCGTGTAATGTTTGTAATTATAAATCGATCGGATATGAAAAGCAACGCTTGAAATACATCTTCATGGGTGGCTGACCGAGGACATTTTTGAGTACGATGACTTGTTTAGCAGGGTTCAAAACCTTGCCCCGTTCATGCATTACTTTATGTCTCTTTCCTAGCCCGTACAATTTCTTTGCGGATTCTTCTTTACAATGTTGATCGAATCCGTGGATCATTAAGTTTTTGACGTAACTTGGGTAGTTTGACAACCAAAAAAGATCAAATAAATGAGATTAAAGTATTCCTTAAAAACTGTTTTTTTTTTACCACAACAACACATCATTTGATGTATTACAGAGAAGCGTGTTATCATGTCTTCGACTTCTGTTATCTTAGACGATGTAGAAGAAGTATTACCAAAAAATATTCTAGCTGTATTTCCATGATTGATGATACCACTGTTCTGAAGAGATTTATCTATAATTAATCCTAATTTGTTCCTTTTCCTCTCTATCATCTGTGGCAGAATTTTTTTAAACGACATAAAGATGAATGAAGATTTGTGAAGTACCAAGTTCTGTGGATCCCTGATCATATGTATATCATTTTCAGGGAATGTTCTGTTCAATGTTCACCAAGAAATGGTTTACATAATTTGATAATAACAGAAGGAATCTGCGGTTGAGCGATTATTATCAGTTTCTAGGAAAAAAAAACTTGTTACGGGAAATAAAGTGAACTTGCAAAATTCAATAATTTTACTAAATCTCCGCAATATTTTCATTGCGATTCAGAAATACAATAAAACAAGACATTTATTTGCTATATTATTTACATATGCTAAAATACTAGTTTTCCGATGACACGCCAAGACATGATTTGAACAGGTCAAGTAGGTACCTGTTCAAATCCTCATAAATTGTATGACATGTTTTGTGTTTGTATTTGTGAAATATTAGTAGATCGTAAAATAGTAAATTATTGTCACTCTTGAGGCAATGCACTGACAAAAACACTGATACTGGTTACAAAATTCGAATCGTACCCTTCTGCACAATCATTTCATTTTGACGTAGAAATGCATTAAAATGCACTCTAACCTATATTGCTTCATAAAGCTGTTTAAGTAAGCTTTATAATAAGGTATTTACCTGAGCCCGGGCACACTCTGGAAATAGTTAAAACTTTAGTTAAAGAGGAAAAAGTATTTTTTTGATAATATGTGTAGTTAATTATTTTTTTATAATTAGCGAGCAATATATAATGAATAAAACCTTAAATAAATATAAAGGTTAAAAATCACTCTTTCAAATGACATATCACATTTTAATGAAAGTTAAGTTTTTTTTTAATACAAGTCATCTACCAGGAGAGCACGCGAGCTCTCTAAACTAACTTTACTATCGAATAGAAAAATAACGGAGCATACGAAAAAAAAATCCCTCAAAGAATAAAACTTCATTCTATCTATTATATGAAAAACAATATTTCCATACTCTAGGATGATATGAACTAAAAGTATTTTTGGCCAACCCCTTGTATGGATAGTCCTACAGTGGTCACTTGTCTCTTTCGTAGATTGCCTTTATATTCCGGGAGGTCACGACATTTTTGGTCACGATAAGGTAAATGGCTGAATCTGGGTTGACATGTTAGAGACCAACCCTCTGATTCTAAATATGTCGGTCTGCCCGTCCCAAGTGGTTGCGTTTTCTAGATTGGCTATATAAAATAGATGCTGGTATGTACCTGCTGATGAATATACTGATTATCTGGAAACATTGATACCTATTAATTATACAACAATAACCAGACGGTTACTTAATTAAATACTTAAATATACCTAAAGTTATATCTTTAACCTAAATCGCCTATAACTACTAAATGCAAACAAAGATTAGTTCAGTTTTTGTATTGCTAAGCAAGTATGTAAATATTGATACTTTCATGCTTCGTCATTTGCATCCATTTACCTTATCATATGTATTTTTCGTCACCATAACTACTTTTTCAGGCGCCTTATCTACGTAACGAGACCACTTGGAACAGGCAGACTGACACATTTAGCTTCAGAGGGTTGTACTTTATCGTGTGAACCCGGTTTCAGCCATTTACGCTATCGTTACCATTTTTGTCGCGACCTCCTAGTCTATTATGTATCTTCGTGAAAATTAAGACATTCCGGCCGTAATGCATAGCCTGCATAGGTACAATGAATTGGAACCGAATTGCAAACGTAACGCTCTGCAAAATAGGCGCTTAGCGTTTTATATATTGTTGGCAATTCCATACACCACCATACACATCCATGTAACCATACAACAACATACAACTATAAACAAAATTGTACCTTTCCATGCAGCACCAATCAACGTTATTCATACAGTGAAAAAAACCGGCCAAGTGCGAGTCGGACTCGCACACGAAGGGTTCCGTACCATCGTACAAGATTTAACACAGAAACATCACGTTTTTTTATATATTTTTTTTTTACCTATTTGTTGCTATAGCGGCAAAATAGATAAAATAAATACACACTCTGTGAAAATTTCAGCTGCCTTCCTATTACGGTTTATGAGATACAGCCCTGTAACAGACGGACAGACGGACGGACGGACGGAAGGACGGACAGCGGAGGCTTAGTAATAGGGTTCCGTTTTCACCCTTTGGGTACGGAACCCTAAAAATATCTGTGATTCTAATTGTAATTCCGATAATAACAACCGTCTTACAACGTTAAAATAAAGCCAACTGTAAATCGGGATTCCTAACTGACGGAAAACAGTTCGCCTCACCGAGGCCTAAACATTCAATATAACATTAAATATTACTGTTTCCCTAACTGTGTAATTACTTCATTATAATGATGCTGTTCCACTCAGAACTCACTATTACTTCTTTGCTGCTCTAATAACAGCTTCTCACACGCAGTTCTAAATGCTGTGAGAGCTTCTTAAGATCCTTATAGGCGGTGGAATGTCATTCCAGCATTTAGATGCCGCATATTTGAAACTGCCTCTGAACAAAGCAGAGAAGTGTCGTGGACTCTGGAGTGGAAAGCATTGAGCCCTTGTGTTATGTTTGTGTGTTTCTTTAATCCGTGTTATTTTCTTGTTTATACATCCATTCTGGTGATTTGTTGTGTATAATTTAAAAAATCATTCATTGTAAATTTAGTAAGCGGCGTGCTTTCATTTTGGTAATACCTTGAGCGTTGTGTATCGGAGTGACATGAGCATGTCTATTGACACGGGGTGAAAAAAAAGAGTGGGGCCTCCTCACACTTCCCCGGCCAATGATGATATCCTTCCCCGTCCAGTCGGTAACTGGAAATCCTTAATAAGGTAGGTAATGAAAGAATGTATTTTTTTAACTTTGATACAATGTATTATTTAATTTTGATCCAAAAAAAATTAACGAAAGTGTCTTTTCACACACTGGGCCTTTAACGTCGGTGCACTGTCCTGGTAAAATATACGTATCTGAGTCCGAGCCGGGCCTGGTGCCAGTGAGACAGAGGCGGTCACGGGGCACTGAGAAAGCGACGAAACGGTGTAGTAGTGGCGATGTGCTCGCCCACTGAAGATAGCGGTGCTCGTCCACAGAAGATAGCGGCGCTCGTCCACAGAAGATAGCGGCGCTCGCCCACAGAAGATAGCGGCGCTCGCCCACAGAAGATAGCGGCGCTCAAAGTAGCTGCGCAGTCAGCAGCCAATAAGTAGGTCCCGCAGAACTTCGCCCCCCAACGTAGCAGCTGAAGATTTGATTAAAAGGTGTCACACGACCTATGGGTGTGCGAGGAAGAATAGTGACGGTACTGAACTCGTCCTAGTTGTGTCCATCGATTTCCCAAAGCACATGCGTTCGACAATTTATGGCAATAAAAATAAACATAACATGCAATTGGAGTAGTAACTCGTACCCAAGGCTCATGCACAATAATTATTAAACAAAAATACAAGACAAATACATCAAGAGACCAATGCAAAATCAAACATGGCTACTTTACCGGGCACACCGCTTGCTTGTTTTCAGGATTGACACGAAGACGTCACCGAGGCACCGGTTCGAGCAGAAATGGGTGAAAGATTTTAAATCGCCGGTCAAAAGAATGAAACCAAAAAGTCGATTTCCGGTGGCAAGCAAAGAAAATGAAGTCACAAGTTATGGGAAAATTCACACTCCAGGGAAAATCGTGTTAGAATAACCATTTACCAATATCTCTGTACTCTCTAAAGAAGTTTAATAATAATAATGATTAATTAAAGATGAGCTGGATACGAATTTCGCAATAGAATGAGCTTAAAACGTTTAACCATGAAGCAAAATCGAGAAGGCTAAGATGTGAATTTAGGATTATTTATATGGCAACATTATCACTGATATGACAATCGGAATTCTACTAGTGATCTACCGTCCCGATTGTCGTTAATAATATTCATCGTGGTAGTGTTACGTCAATAAATCTGGTTTAACACTTCTAATAAATTAACAATCGTACTTAGTAGGTGGCCCCCTTCGACTCGCATGAGGAATAATATGTCTAACATCCTCTATTGAAGAGATTACGATTCACAACGTAAGCGAGCGTCTGGAAAAAGAGAAGAATCCCAGACATTCGATCAAGTCAAATATTGCAATCGCACTCACTTACGTTGGCGAACAAAAGTACAAAATGACTTCAGAAAATTGTCGTGAAAGTAGTTCCGGCCTATTTTGTTGAGAGAAATTCCGTATAAAATATTGGAAAATAGTAATGTAGTAGTATGTAAATTAATATTAAAACCAATACGGATTTATAACAACGAAGAAATAATTGAAATAAGACAGTTCGTAGACGGAACTGCGCCACGACGGAAATGTCGCATTATTATTTGTTTGAAAAAAAATCACTACGTGACAGTGCCCCTCTTCGAGGAAAAGAGGACAAATCCGTCCGACCTGTCGTCCCCGACAGTTCTAAACCATTAAAGCTATACTGCTCAGTATTTACTTCAAAAGAATAATCGATTAACATACATAGAAAGTAACTAAAGTAACGCATTCTTTGGCGTATTAAGAAAATAACAATGACAAATAGGAAAAGGATTATTTGAAAAAAAAAACACTAACTAAACTAGGGCTCACCCTGCTCTCGTATACACTAACATACATCCTCGTTCAAAGCGCGCTTTTTACCTCACATACCGAATCAACAAACACATTGGTCTGACCCACTAGCTGCAGTACGCCAGACACTCTTTTAATTATTGTGCGGGCCCGGAAGAAGGAGCCGCCCAATAGAACGAGAGAAGAGGTAGCCCTGGTACTAGGGACAAAACTCGCTGTGACAACATGATCCCTAGATTGCATAGAATTTGCTCGCCTCTTACGATTTGGTTTCTAGCGGACCAATGGAAGATTGTATTCTAATCCCGCTTCCACACAGGGTACAGCAGCCTTGAAGGCTGGCGCATCATGGCGGCGAGAGCTTAAAATCTTTGACTGACCAGTCTCCGATGGACTTACCAGTCTCGTCTGCCAGTTCATATACCGTAGGGCTTTTCCGCTTAAGAATGCGACACTTGGTATAGCGAGGGGCTAGCTTGGCCGAGAAATAGCTCCCGGCATTACTGCGGGCGTATGACTTCTTCCAAACGAACTGGCCGACCTCGAAGATCTCCGGACGCCTTCTCAAATTATACCTGCTCTTATTTGTCAAGTGGGCACGCCTCAGCGCCACTTTTACTTCTTCGAACACTTTACTAAGCTCCGAAAGGTCCTCTACTCGGTGTTCTGCGGGTGTTAGAAGGGAGTCGCCGGCAGGTTCGTCGCGAGGAGCAGCGTAGAAGGAGCCGCTTGTGACAAGCTCGCGGCCGTAAACGAGGAAGGATGGGCTAAATCCCGTGCTTTCGTTGACTGCCGTGTTAACTGCAAACTGCAGTTTTGGCAGAAGCGTGGCCCAAATGCGGTGGTCCTTCTCTATGAAGGTGGAAAGCATTGTTGTGAGCGTGCGGTTGTACCTCTCAACGAGATTTACTTCCGGCGTATACTTTGGCGTGTAGAACGTGTGCGGTATCTGGTATTTCTGGAGTAAATCTCGGAGGTTAGCGCCGATAAACTCAGTTCCATTATCAGATAGGACGGTTTGTGGAATGCCATGAGTCAAGAAGATGAAATTTTCTAACTTGTCGGCAATGGCTTTAGCAGTAGCCCGACGGAGTGGAAAGAAGAAACAATATTTGCTGAAGGCGCAAGTGACAACGAGTATGTAAGCATTGCCAGCCCGAGAAAGTGGGAAAGGGCCGGTGATGTCCATAGATAGATACTGGAAAGGCCTCGAACACTGCTTGGGCTCACCCATCTGGCCTAACGTTGGGTGTTGAGCATGTTTATGAGATAAACAGGGTTCACACTTCCCAACATACTGGACAACATCCTGGTACATACCAGGCCAATAGTATCGTTGAGCTAGCCGTCGGTAAGTTTTGTAAGTTCCTAAGTGCCCAGCCGTAGGTTCATCGTGGCACGAACGTATAGTAGAAGTACGTTCACTTCGCGGGATCACTAACTTCCACTCGAAGTCCTTCATCAGGTCAAACTTGGCCTTGGAGTACCTATATAATTTCCCGTCCTTGCATAAGAAGTTCGGCGCGGACTGGGGAAATTCCCGGCAGGTAGCGACAAGTTTGTCGTACCACGCATCATCAGTAGGCAATGCTAGCGCCGCCTGCACGGGGGCTCGACTCAGCGCATCGGGGACAACGTTTTCTCTTCCCTTGCGATGCTTTATTTCAAAGTTGAAAGGTGAAAGGCGGATGCCCCAGCGAGCTAATCGACCTGTGGCGTTCTCGAGCATGAGGAACCACTTAAGTGATGAGTGGTCGGTAAAAATAGTAAACATTGGCCCATGCTCTAAGTAACATCGCCAGTGTTCCACCGCAAAGATCACCGCAAGCGCCTCTCTTTCAGTGGCTGAGTAATTAACCTCACAGGGAGTGAGGGAGCGACTGGAGTATGCGATGGTTCTCTCCTGATTTCCAATAACCTGGGCGAGTCTCGCTCCTAAACCGAAAGATGAGGCGTCCGTATGAACCTGGAAGGGCTGTGACCAGTCCGGGCAAGAGAGTATGGGTGCACTGCTCAATGCTATCTTTAAATCCGCGAAGGAATCATCCGCTTCAGTAGACCACCGAAATGGAGGGGTTCCACGTTTGGTGCTTGTAAGACGATTCAGTGGAGCAGCCCTAGAAGAAAAATTCGGTATGAAGCGGCGATTCCAGGAGGCGGTAGCTAAGAATCTCCTCACCTCAGTTGCATTTGCAGGCCTTGGCCAGTCAGTAATAGCTTGTACTTTAGAAGGATCTGGACGGAGCCCGTGCTGATCGACGAGGTACCCAAGGTAACGGAGGCTGCTGCGGAAAAACACGGACTTCTCTTTGTTTGTAGTAAGGTTAGCGCTACGCAAGATTTCGAGGACCTTCGTTAACAGCCTAAGATGTTCCTCGAATGTCGCGCTGATGACTATTATGTCGTCCAAATAGACAAATACTTTTCCGAAAAATGCGGAACCAAAAAGACGATCCATTAACCGCTGCTGGGTCGCTGGCGCGTTAGTGAGTCCAAAACACATACGTTTGTAGCAGAATGTGCCACGACCAGGAACGCTGAAAGCAGTTTTTTCACGTGAAGGAAGGTCTAGTGTGATTTGCCAGAAGGCCGAACTAAGGTCAATAGACGACAGGTATTTGGCATCACGAAGATTGTCCAGTATGTCTGGGATGAAAGGAACCAGATAGGAATCTTTCTTTGTAAAGCGGTTAAGTTCTCGGCAGTCAAGGCAGAACCGAAACTTTCCATCTTTCTTGGGTGTTAATAGCACTGGCGAGTTCCATGCACTAACTGCGGGCTGGATGACATCTAGTTCTAATAGCCTATCGACCTCCTGGTTTATTAGGTCCAGCTTATGAGGAGATAAACGATACGTCCGCTGTTTGACTGGGATGGACTCGCCGGTGTCGATGGTATGAGTAATCACAGTAGTTTTTCCCAGGCCCTGCTTTTCAGAAGAAATCATTTCAAATTGAGCAATAACATTATTTGCCAGAGATCGTTGTTGCCCACTCAGACCATCATAATCGACGAGACGGTCACCCACTGTAGACGAACAATAGGTAGTAGGTTCGCCTGTCCAATCCACCAGGGGTACACCCGAAGGAAATAGTTTGAAAGCCTTCCAGAAGTCGTAACCTAATATAAGTTCCGAGCTCAGCTCGGGAGCGACGTGAAGTTTCAGCATCTTTGATGTCCCGTTGAACTCGACTGGAATGTCGAAATAGCCAATGGTGTTAGAAGCGTTGCCGTTAGCTACCACAACTTGGAGTGTAATATCCGTACTTAACATGTGCCCGTGCTCACGGAGTGTTCGCTCGCACTTGCGGTTTATAAAAGAAGCAGAAGCGCCAGAGTCCAACAGACCTCGAAGTTTAAGGTCACCCACCATAATGTGGACGTAGGGTCGATTATCGAATTTTAAAATAGGTCGTAACGCTGCGTTATGGTAAGAAGCGAAATATGCCCTGAGGAATACCAACCATTCCTCACGCTCGCGTCGGTGCAAGTCGTTTTGGGCCGCCATCCCACAACGCAGACTTCCTAGTTTTTTGAAGAGCTAGCATTGCAACAGTCAGGGCATTCTGTGACACGGAATCCTGGCTTTTGGCAGCCGAAACACTTAAGATCTCTTGGAGCAGGACAATTGAAGAAGGAGTGCTCATCCGTTTTACATCGCGCACAGTACTTGGAAGAAATAGTTTGGCGCGGCTGCTGGATGGCAGAAGCAACGCTGGCTCTAGGCTTTGACGTAAACTTAGAAGAGCCTGAAGTGCGCACGTATGCGAATTCTTCCGCCAAAGTATTTTCGTCAGCAGCAGCGGGCTCGTGGAAAGCTTGCGCACGAACGCGATTCGCCTCAATTTTCCTGCAAAGTTTCTTGAGATGGTTGACATCTGTGACGTCAACCAAAGCGAGGGGTGCAGTGAAGAACGGTCGCAGATTGTGTAGAAGAATCTGTAGCTTTTCTTCTTCAGATAGGGGCTTCCGCAGACGGTTGAAAAGGCCAATGATTAGAGCAAAGTAAACCGTAACGGTTTCATCACGTCCTTGTGTTCTGGATCGGATCTCGGCTAGCAAACGATAATCCATGTCAACCACATCGAACTCCTCGAGGAGCAGATCACGCAGGTGCTTCCAGCTGGACACCATGCTTCGGAGGCTCCGATACCAAAAAAGAGCAGGTCCCTCAAAGAGTTCTGGTGCCGAGGCTAGCAATTGGGATGGAGAAAGTGACCGAGAAGTACTGAGTTCTTCTAGCCGTTCCAAAAACGCTCTCACAGATTTTTTTCCATCATACGTGATGTTCAGCTTTGATACTGCGTTGCAATACTTAGAAGTTGGTGTGCAGGCATCAGCAACCACACTAGTAGTTGGGAAATCATTGCATGATCCCTGAATTTCTAAAACATCAGAATCAGGTACTATCGTCTTAAAAACGGCTTGTTCCGTAACCTCAAACAACCCTCTGACGGCTACTTTTTCAGCGATGATCTCAGGTGTAGGGGGATCTACCCGTTCTAATCGATAGTACAGGTGATCTAAAACGGCTCGAGCGCGAGGGGTTGGGCGGTTCTCTGCGCACAATAGTGCCACATCATCCAGTTTTTGCCTTACAACCTCGAGCTCTACAATAGGATCCTCATCCGTTTCTAAGATCTCGTTTGATGGAAAGTCTTTGTTGAGCGCAACTACCTGCGCTCTGAGTTTAGCCACTAATTCGACAGGTGACTCACCCCGAATGCGAACCTCGTATTGCAGCTCATCTTTTCGGAGTAAGTTGAAGGGTACCTTTCGAGAAAACGTACTCTTTGATGCCATTCTAAGTGAGTAATATATCAGCACGCAAGACCAAAAAAAAAATAAACCCTCTGGCGTGCCTGTATACAAGAGGGGTGCACGTTAAACAACAACAATATTCAGCATGCAGAAAGCTATCAAACACGAAACAACCATATACATTAGACCAGGTAAAGACAGGTAAAGTATACTGACGCTAAATGAGCCCAAGGTTTACAATGTTGTTTCTTTCATTAGCTACCTTAAATTAGTCCCCAGTCACCCAGTCGACGGGGAAGGACGAAGGCCCAAGTAACAGAAAATCAACGTGTCCACCACCAGGGATGCCAACTGACACGGGGTGAAAAAAAAGAGTGGGGCCTCCTCACACTTCCCCGGCCAATGATGATATCCTTCCCCGTCCGGTCGGTAACTGGAAATCCTTAATAAGGTAGGTAATGAAAGAATGTATTTTTTTTAACTTTGATACAATGTATTATTTAATTTTGATCCAAAAAAAATTAACGAAAGTGTCTTTTCACACACTGGGCCTTTAACGTCGGTGCACTGTCCTGGTAAAATATACGTATCTGAGTCCGAGCCGGGCCTGGTGCCAGTGAGACAGAGGCGGTCACGGGGCACTGAGAAAGCGACGAAACGGTGTAGTAGTGGCGATGTGCTCGCCCACTGAAGATAGCGGTGCTCGTCCACAGAAGATAGCGGCGCTCGTCCACAGAAGATAGCGGCGCTCGCCCACAGAAGATAGCGGCGCTCGCCCACAGAAGATAGCGGCGCTCAAAGTAGCTGCGCAGTCAGCAGCCAATAAGTAGGTCCCGCAGAACTTCGCCCCCCAACGTAGCAGCTGAAGATTTGATTAAAAGGTGTCACACGACCTATGGGTGTGCGAGGAAGAATAGTGACGGTACTGAACTCGTCCTAGTTGTGTCCATCGATTTCCCAAAGCACATGCGTTCGACAATTTATGGCAATAAAAATAAACATAACATGCAATTGGAGTAGTAACTCGTACCCAAGGCTCATGCACAATAATTATTAAACAAAAATACAAGACAAATACATCAAGAGACCAATGCAAAATCAAACATGGCTACTTTACCGGGCACACCGCTTGCTTGTTTTCAGGATTGACACGAAGACGTCACCGAGGCACCGGTTCGAGCAGAAATGGGTGAAAGATTTTAAATCGCCGGTCAAAAGAATGAAACCAAAAAGTCGATTTCCGGTGGCAAGCAAAGAAAATGAAGTCACAAGTTATGGGAAAATTCACACTCCAAAATCGTGTTAGAATAACCATTTACCAATATCTCTGTACTCTCTAAAGAAGTTTAATAATAATAATGATTAATTAAAGATGAGCTGGATACGAATTTCGCAATAGAATGAGCTTAAAACGTTTAACCATGAAGCAAAATCGAGAAGGCTAAGATGTGAATTTAGGATTATTTATATGGCAACATTATCACTGATATGACAATCGGAATTCTACTAGTGATCTACCGTCCCGATTGTCGTTAATAATATTCATCGTGGTAGTGTTACGTCAATAAATCTGGTTTAACACTTCTAATAAATTAACAATCGTACTTAGTAGGTGGCCCCCTTCGACTCGCATGAGGAATAATATGTCTACCATCCTCTATTGAAGAGATTACGATTCACAACGTAAGCGAGCGTCTGGAAAAAGAGAAGAATCCCAGACATTCGATCAAGTCAAATATTGCAATCGCACTCACTTACGTTGGCGAACAAAAGTACAAAATGACTTCAGAAAATTGTCGTGAAAGTAGTTCCGGCCTATTTTGTTGAGAGAAATTCCGTATAAAATATTGGAAAATAGTAATGTAGTAGTATGTAAATTAATATTAAAACCAATACGGATTTATAACAACGAAGAAATAATTGAAATAAGACAGTTCGTAGACGGAACTGCGCCACGACGGAAATGTCGCATTATTATTTGTTTGAAAAAAAATCACTACGTGACACTATTTACTTTATAACAGTAGATTGGGGGTGATTCCCTGCATGTTACTCGTTGATCGATGTCAGATAATGGAGGGACAGTTCAGTTCAGTTCGGTTATTTATTTGACCATAAAGAACTAGCAATATTAAATTTAAGCGTTTGCATGTTCAGTATTGTTCGTTATATTTAGTTTAATGTTGAATGTGACATGTATGTATGCTTAATCGACCATGATTAAGCGACATACATGCTTAGTACGAAAAAGTATATTTAGTTAATAATATTATTACTATGTATTATTATTGTTTATGCATCAATATCCTAAAAATCCATGACGGACAATGAATACCCAAGTTCAAGCAACATGTAATGATCGTGTATAATCTAGGCATATGGGAAGATGTTAACGACACAACGATACACAAAGAGGCCGAGCTGATCGCACGAGCGAGCCCTTTACGACGCTCGTATACATTCATGAAGGGCTGTAAGGTGGCGGCGCCGCGGCGCGGACGGGCGGAGCGGCGTCGTCACCGACCGACCGACACGCACCGACAGTCGTGAGTTTCAATGGTTTCAATCAAAGGGTAACGTGTCGCCAGTGAGATGGAAATTGATCATCTTCAAAGCTCACTTATCATCGCCTTAGAAAGACTTATTGATCAATCGCAAATAAATTTACCAACGCTATCTATAATCTTAATTAACGATTTACTTCCCTAGGCCCTAGGCATGATTGACATTTGGCGGGGGGGGGGGGGGGCTACGCTTACTTCTTCTAAACTACGCAAAGAATTTTGATACGGTTTCACTAATAGAAAGAGCGATCAACGAGGAAGGTGTGTGTATGTATGTCAATTGTAAGACCTACAGAAAAGTCCGCGATTTATGTGTATACTGGCCTCCTAGGGTACACTTACAAATTATTTTTTAATCTATTACATTATTTTATTATTATAAAAAAAAAAGGTTTTTTCTGAAACTTTTTTCTGCAATTTATATCTTATCTTTATTAAGATATATATCATGCACTTACTGAAAAAGAAAACTAACTAAAAGAAATGTGATTTCGAGAAAAACGTAAAAAACCGTTTGCATTGTGTTTTTTGTACCAAAAACCTTATATATTGTTACGCGGGTTGGGTGCAGATTAGCCAGCTGTTGACCAAACCGCGCGCATCGACGCTGCAGCCACTCGCAACAATATCATGAGTGTGTGTATATTTTTAAATGTTTATTTTATTCATTATTAAGGCGGTAGGAAAAAAGAACAACTAAATTCTCAAAACAAGTGGTAACAATTACGAATTTTATTTGATGGCTGCTGAAGATAATTGATTTTTTCGATGCACAATTTATTAGGTAAGTACTGATTAAGTGCCGTTACATACTAAATTGTTATTTATAATGTTTAACACGAAACTTGATAAAATGCATGAGCTAGGTTGATATCTATACCAATAATAATTCTGTAAGGGGTGTTCATGGAGTAATCCACCGGTGACTCACAGGTGAGAATCTCATGAGTAGACTTCTTGGGCTCGTTCGAAGTTCGAATAGAGTCTCCAGAGATTAAGTTAGGTCGTACACTCGACAGCTTCACTCCGCTCCGCCTCACTTCACTTCACCTACAACTTCGAATGTATCTATTTTTAACCGACTTCAAAAAAGGAGGAGGTTATCAATTCGTCTGTATGTATTTTTTTTATGTTTGTTACCTCATAACTTTTGCCTGGGTGAACCGAGTTTGATGATTATTTTTTTAAATGAAAGCAAGTGCTTCCCAAGTGGTCCCATTTTAGTTAAGTTCTGACAATGATATCCATGAGAAAATCATATAAGTCTTAAAGTATTAAGATGTGCACGACAAATGGACGAATAACTCAATATAACCCCAACCGATTTCGGTGATGCTTTTTTTATTGGAAAGGACGTGTACAAATTAGTAAGTGTATTTCAGATTCACTAAAAATAAACAAATAAAAAAAAATAACAAAAAAAATAACCGACTTTAAAGAAACCGGCCAAGTGCGAGTCGGACTCGCACACTAAGGTTTCCGTACCATCAAGACCAAAAAATCACGTTATTTGTATGGGGCCCCCCTTTAATTTTTATAATTTTTTTATTTTACGTATTTGTTGTTATAGCGACAAAATAAATACACATTCTGTGAAAATTTCAGCTGCCTACCTATTACGGTTCATGAGATACAGCCCTGTGACAGACGGACAGACGGACGGACGGACGGACGGACGGACGGACGGACGGACAGCGGAGGCTTAGTAATAGGGTTCCGTTTTTATCCTTTGGGTACGGAACCCAAAAAATCAATTTTTGTAGTTACGATTTTTGATATTTTTTGAGTCAGTGTCAGCCAAGGTCGCCAAGGTTCTCTTGATTGGCGCAGCGCGTGCCCGGCTGACGCCGACTCAAAAAATAACAAAAATCGTAACTACAAAAATGGAAATTATTTTTTACTTTTTAGTGTTTTTTCTTTGAAGTCGGTTATTTTTTTTGTTATTTTTTTTATTTTTATTTCATGTTATGAACTTGCCAATCACAGGTGGCGCTGCGAGCGGATCCCATTCCGGAGTTTATCGCGATGATAATCACATTCGCAACTCGATAGGCAGACAACAGACATTCGGTACGTTAACTCCTTGCACATTAAACTCTTTAACGATCCGACCCGCTTTAATGACCGTCAATTTAATGATATTTATATGCAAAACAGCATAAAATGTATTCACTTTCTCATTATGTCTTCAAACAAGTGTTTTAAATAAAGGTAAAATGGATAGAGCGTATACCATAAAGCGAGAATACATTATTCAATGAAATACATTTGATAAAAGAAACAAATCCGCTGGTATGGAAATCAGTGTTCCAATGGCAACTTCAGTGTTAATTTGAGTTTCAGCGACATCTACATTTTAAGCATTGTAATCAGATTTTGAAAATAATCTGAAAAAGTATTGGTCGTGACATTCGTCGGAAGCAGGACATGAACCTGCGACCTTTGGATTACATGTCCACTGCTCTAAACCAACTGAGCTATCCCGACAATTACATCAGCCAACGAATTTCTCGATTATATTCGAATCGACACAATGCTTCCCCTATCTTCTGCTAGATGGCGCTGATGATGTTTTTGCGTATTGATCCTACGCTAAGTCATTTTGACTGCAATGATTGAGCTATCAATCTTATTGCTGTCGTCACCAAAGACGTTTTTGGTATCGGACACTAAGAGTCAGCCCGGATTTTACTTGATAATTTTATGTATTTAATGGATACGACATTACCGTTATCTCATTAATTTGAGTTTCAGCGACATCTACATTTTTTCATAGCTGAAACTCAAATTAATGAGATAACGGTAATGTCGTATCCATTAAATACATAAAATTATCAAGCAACTTCAGTGCTTCGTTTCGAGCAACTAAGTTTTACGACCGGTTGCAGATAGAGAAAGTGTTTAAATTACGTTAAATCTTTAAAATATTCGAGAAGCGTATAAAATGGTATCTTTAACTTTTTAAAATAATTTCCATCAGTCGAGGCAGTTATTACATTAACTTGTTCAAGTTAGTGGCGATACTTTGTTTCAGTGAATTCGCCACTATATAAATGTGTGTTTTTTATGTTTTGGACTACCAACTCTATGCGACGGAGCCTGACGTCACTCTTCCCCCGCCCGCAAGCACCCAGCGCACGTCACTCAATACTGACGTCGATCCGTTATCGATGGCAGCTGAAAGTTAATCGTCCGCAGAGCGCGGGCGGGGCCAGCTGTATACATACAGCGGGGCACATAGGTATTTTTGCGGGTGGCGGAAATCGGAACGAAACGGTCGTCATCTTGAACGTCATTCGGCTATCAGGTTTCCCCATACGCTGTCCTCCGACTTTGTCAAATTATTTTCAAAATTTTGAATGCGTTAAATCATGCCTCAGTTCTACAAAAGTTCGAGAGATGTCAGCCTCAGTGGCCCAGTGGCGCGACACTTCGGCGATCGCTCTCCGAAGTTAAGCAACGCTGGGTCCGGTCTGGTCTTGGATGGGTGACCATTAGACCGTTGAGAGAGGCTGGCCGTGGTTCGGATTCCACGTTAAACTGTAGGTCCCCTTCCTTACTTACTAGGTGGTAGGGTTAATCCCGCCCGGGTTGGTACCATCGCATTGAATGAACGATGGTCGAAGCGGCAATGAAAATTGTCCGTGTTTTCCATCCAGTTCAATGTAGCCGAGCAATATAAGGAAGGTCCTGGCATGGCACCTAGTTCCCATGTGGTGTGTTGGGCTAATACCATGACAGAAGGTGTGGAATTAGCCATCATGTCCAGTCACATAAAAAAAAAAAAAAAAAAGATGGTTTTGAATGAGCGAAAGTTCTTCGAGGCCGAAAAGGAAATAAATGGGCTATGATTCCATTTCAAAACGTTGCCAAGCGCGTCTTCGCGGCTGCGGGGATGTGTTGCCATTATAACAATGCAAGTTATCCATTGCTTATTATTTTTTGGCGGAGGTATTTTATTTTTTATTGAATATACGTAAAAATACGAAAATTGGGAATTAGTTTGTGAAGACATGTTTGTGGTTTAGATTAGCCATGAGCATGATTTTTAACCGACTTCAAAAGAAAGTAGGAGGTTCTTAATTCGTCGTAATCTTTTTTTTTACTTTTGAAGTGACCATTAGGATCGCTCGGCGTCAGTTTTTATTTCACACGTTTATGTTCTGAGCGCTATAGAATCAATATGAATAAAACAATAATAGTAAGTTCGATGCATCCCTTATTCCTCCCTATCCTAGCTTTATCCGAAGCACCCGTTGCAGAGAATCAGAGCACCCCCTTGTGCTTGGCATTAGGCTTTTGGAATGAACCGTTTCTCAAACTCATTCCACTGCCACACCGCCAGGATATGGAACTGTGTGGTGGCGGATGTCTTTCCTCATACCTATAACCTGGGAGTCTTCAAGCGCAATTCGAACAAGCTCAATAGCTCAGCTATAGTCTGCAAATCCGATGGTATGGTGCCTAGCTGAGCGTGGTTTCGCGAGGCGAGGTGTATTTTGCTATTACGAGCACGGATTCTAGTATATCTTATTTTATTGGAAACTAGCTGCGGTACCCGGCTCCGCTCGGGTCCATGTCCTTTTGGACTCATGTCGAGCTGAATTATTTCCTAGATAAAAAGTAGGTAGCCCAAAAGGCTGGTCAATAAATATGTTATTTATCTGCTACTTTTTAATCATAACGGGTGGAGCCGATATGCATTAATTAAATAAGAAATATTCTAACGTTCCCATTTATAATACATAGGGCGCACTATAAGTTTCACTATAAGTTTTCGGAACTGGCCACTTAGCTAAATAATATCTTAAAAGTAATTAAGTAATTTGTTATTATAACTCATAGGGCCGTGTGCACGAAAGGGAAAAAAATCAAAATCATCGTCAGCTTAAACACGTCACTTTGTATGGACAGTATGGAAGGAACTCTATGCGGTTCACTGAAAGTGACGTATTTGAACATTGATTAACTCATCCCTCTCGGTATGCAATCGGTTCTTAGGCTATTTTGACTTGTTTGTTTTGTCTTACTGTGACTTGTTTTTGCATTGTGGCGTCATTTAAAAAAAATGCGTGCCTATATATCACCATATGATATTAATTTATGAAAATGTTCATAGCATTATTTTATACGATTTTAAGTGTAATTTGACGGCTCAGCAAATCCTTGCTCGGAATCAAACTGCTTTTGACGATGAAACACCATGAAAGGGGACTATCGCGTCAATCTTGTGACTAATTTCGTGATGTCGGCTTTATACAATAAAAACATAAATGATGTGCGCCGTAAAATGAAACAGACAGGCATGCAGACTGTTGCTTTGGGGACTGTCACAGCCTCCTCTACTTGTCTCTCTAGAGAGAGACAATAGAGAAGGCTGTGGGACTGTGAATAGTGATTTGTATAACACCATCTGTTTGCTGGAAGGAAATGACGAACTTCGTAAAAATAACAGTTAACGCAGCATATTTTTTTTATTTTATTTCTTACTTACGTACTTCCACGTTAAAATGGATCTAAAACACGACAATTTTCATGCCCCGATGATGCATTCCTTCTATGCGATGGTACCTATGTATCATCCCAGGCGGAATGAACCCTACGAATGGTGTACAAAAGTTTTACGTGGCATACAAACCACAGCCAGCCTCAACATCGAACATGGTCACCCATCCGTAACTGGAGCGCACTCAGAGACGCCAAACGTAGATTCAATTCGCATATAAATCGGGTGAGTGGTTCCCAAGTTTTTTTTTTTATGCGACCTGACATGGATGGCTAATATCACACAACTACCGTTATGATATCAGCCCACAATACACCACATTTCCGAAGGAATTTGGTGCCATGCCAGGACCTTCCCTTTATGAGCACGGCTACATTGAACTGGATGGAAAACACGGACAATTTTTCATTCCAGCTTCGACCATCTTTTCATCCAATGTGGTGGTACCAACCCGGGCGGGCTTAAACCCTACCACCTAGTAGGTGAAGGGACCTACAGTTTTACATGGATTTCGGATGATGGAGCAGCTCGCTTTCGTGACGAAAATGCACTTATCGAACTCGGAAAGAGAAAGACAGTGGTGCAAGTCGGTATTGAACCCAGGCCTCTGGTACGCTAGGCCAGTTCCCGCGCCACTAGGCTACGAGCCGTTCAAGTTATAAGCATTTCACCCCACTGCTCACCGCTCCGGTAATTTAGAGTGATTTCAAACCACTGCTTATTTGCACACCCCTCTCATAATTTTGCCTGATGCTAATTAGTCCTAAAATTGCGGGAATAATAAGCCCATGCGATACAAATTAGGTACAATTAGGGAGTCTCGAAAGAAGATACATAAATGCAATCAGCGATAGCGCCATTTCTTGACCAAAAACATATGAACTATTCATTAAAAGAGTCGTATTCACTACGTATAATATTCACAACGTATAATCGTATTTTTTTCCAAAAAATTAAAACCATGCATATCGTATAATATTCACAACGTATAATGTTATACGTTGTGCATGAATAAAGTTTAAAAATAAAATCAACTCTTTGCATCATGCAGAACGTATAATAGTCACTACGTATAATATTCCTAACATGAATTCACAAAAAAACAAATTATTTAAAAATATAAAAAACCCGACAGCGTAAAAAATTGTAACTTAAAATTGACTTAGTAAAGGAACTGAAAAGATAGAAACAAGTTGAAAAATTAAATATTTGTTGTGTTTGAATGATCATGGTTGACAGTGTTTACAAACGCAGTCGGAGGCATCAAATAGCCCCAGTACGTTCCATAGTAAATGACTAGCGATTTTATGGATTATTTCGGTGGAGCAAGAAAATACGTGGTGGGGGAAGTTCCAATATCCTACCTTTTATTTTTATGTATAAAGTGGGGTTTTTTTTCTCGTTCTCGGTGTCACCAATCATCATGAAATTTACATAGGTACACTTTCAATGAATTTAATAAGAAAAAAATGTAAAACATAGTTAATGCACAATATGAATTATATAATGATATATTATATATTTCCCAATAAATTCCATTATTAATGACTAGCGATTTCTTAGTGATATGGGTATAGCAAAAATATACTTATTGAGACAAATTATAATCTCCTAACTGTCATATAATAAATACGAAAGTAAGTTTGTCTGTTTCGCGAACTCAACCGACCATCGTGAAATTTGCATAGGCACACCATTAAAAATATAAATCGTAGTTAATGTATCTTATGCCCCCGAATGCGTTTGTAAACACTGTCAACCATGATCATTCAAACACAACAAATATTTAATTTTTCAACTTGTTTCTATCTTTTCAGTTCCTTTACTAAGTCAATTTTAAGTTACAATTTTTTACGCTGTCGGGTTTTTTATATTTTTAAATAATTTGTTTTATTTTAATTATTTTTAGTTTTCGTAGAGCATGCATTTATCATTTAAAAATCTGCACGTTAATAAATTCCAACGAAAGTAAGGTTAGGTATTATTATGAAACCTGACATGGATGGCTAATGTAACACAACTACCGTCATGATATAAGCCTAATTCAACAAATTCCAGAAGGAATTAGGTGACAGGCCAGGACCTTCCTTTACACAGAATCACGGCTGCACACGGATACCATGGGTGGAAAATACAGACAATGATCTATTGCCACTTCGTCCATAGTTTTTCCTAATGCGGTGATACAAACCCAGGCGGGCTTAACCCTGTCACCTAGTAGGGTAAGGTGACCTGCAGTTTTACATGGGTTCCGAACCATGAACCACTCGCAAGATAAAGTGGTGTATAACAGATGCGAGGATTTTAACCCATAACCTCTTGCATGAAAGGCAATATTTTAGTCCCTACACTACGAGGTTGTAACAAATAGAGTTTTTTGATTGATATTAAAACAAAACTACATTTTCTAAAAGTTTCTTCATGTTATATTTAAGGCTTTAATGAAGTCATCAGTTCATAGAATGAGATTCCCTCATTCAACGAATTTTGATCATATGCCGATACATACAAGGTTTTAGTGGAGGTATGGTCCAAACGTTAACGTATTCCTTGGCATATTTGAAACAAAAAGGATATACATTTTATTTGTAGGTATTTGAAATGTATGGGGAGGATCTTTTTCAATTCGTACAACAAAATATCTTCTACCTTTTTAGCTTCAAATATGCCGAGGAATACGTGGTTAGCTTTTGGACCATATCTCCGTTAACACCCTATATATGGTTTTTTTAGAATCTCCCTCTCATCATCGTTGATTACAGTTACACTAAATTTATAAGCGAACAGTTCGACACTCAAATCCTGTGGTTGTATACAGGGTCCGTCACTCGAAGTGTTACCAATTGAAAATGATGTTATTTAGTTAATTGAAGTACGGTTCGTTAAAAATTATATCACAATAAAACATTTAATTTTAAGACAATAATTGTTATTGTTCGATATAGCCTGCTTTGATCCATGGATAAGAGCTTTCTGAGACGATGCTGAGTGTTGTTGGAACGTCTAGCGTTTCATACTGCATTGTTTACACGTGCACATGGTATGAGCGCCTCATTTAACACCTTTTGCACACACTTGCTGGTTGACTTTGACGCCCTTCTCGATAAACACGAGTGAATAGCGACCATTTGCGGTCACTGCAGCCGAGACCATAACAGAAGCGGGCGCTTGCTTACGAACGGGAACTCCATCGTCGAAATGCAATGCAATTTCAGTATGCGCCGATTACTTGAGTCGGGTATTGTCTGACTTTTCGCAAATTTTGCAGAACACTGGTGAGGATTTCCTTGAATTTGAGCCTTTACCTTTCGAACCATATCATGTGATATTGCTATTTTCGGATGATCGCCTCTATGCCGTTTAGCAATGCTAGGTTATAACGCTTAATGGTTCGATGCACTAACATTTCGTTTACATGTAAATGTCAGAGCTCCCGAACGATGACTGGTTGTGATTTTCCGATCAAATACAAAACGTTCACAATGTTAGGTTAAATATCCATTGCGAAAATTTATTATACAATTCAAATTTGTTCCCGCTCTTTTCGCCCACTTAAAAACAATGAAACAAATTGACGTGTCCCCAAAATTTTGCGTGCTGTCATTATTATTTTGAAAATAGAAGTAACAGTTCAAGTGACGGACCCTGTAGTAATCGCTTTGATCACAGGATTTCATCCATGTATAAACTAACTGCTAGTTAAAATTCAATAATCTCCATAATAACCATGATTATAATATTTATATCCACTACTTCATAAGACTGGAAGTTGTCTCTTGACTGACAGCTTTGAATGTGAGTCAAAAGCATTGTTAAAGCCATTTTTATTTAATTATTGTGCTAGTTAAGTACCAGTTTCACAGATTAGAACTTTAACTAGATGCGGCGAAAGAGACCTGGATTCATCGTTTGCAAATATATGTGGGCCCGAGGTCCTCAATCGCCCGATCGAATGTGTTACCTTGGAGCTTATAAACTGTTACATCCCAACTGAGCGTTTATTGTTTTTCTTGCCTCCAAAGCCCATCAAAATATAACGTTCATGATTTAATCCGTACATGAACTCCTGGTTTATTATTTTCCATAATATAACGTGTTAATAATATGTGATATATGATGATAAACCCAACTTTGGCAAAGCCGTGCTTTTCCTTCCCACTGCTCCCAAGGACGCACGGTTAAAGATCAGCGATATTATGATGACGATCATATCTAATGTACCCTATGTAACATAAGTCCTCATCAGGGGGCTGACGACATCTTCATGGAAAGTATTCTTATCTTTGGTAAAGCTTTTAGATATTATCAGATTGATACCGATTTTTGGCACCACAGTATCTCGGCACTGTAGGGTCGCCCTCTTGTGGAACAAGCGGACCTTCCCCAGCGTGACACCCATTGACAACGGAAGTATGGATTTATGAGCTGTGCAGGTGCAGAATGCTGATAGTAATGCAATGATGGTGATATCGGTCTATGCGGCGACCGAGAATGTCGAAAATCTATCTGACTATCGCCCGGATCCACCACTTCCAGTTACAGACATCCCAAAGTTATCTTTCGGCTACACCATATAAATATGCAATGTAACCGAAACTACATTCCATATAGCTGGAGGTAGTGAAAAGAGAAGTATATGACCTGAGTTGGTGTGACAAGCGCGCTTGCGTAAACAAAAATCATTTGAATTAATTTTTAACGTTGAATATTTTGATGTTTTTGGAATTTCTTATTCCAAATTACATTTAAACATATAAGTTGCATACCTTTTTTTAAACTATTCAGAAAACCCTTTAGTTTGATACCCCACTCGATAGGTTTCTAGAAAAAAAATATTTGAAAACACATAATTTGGCGCCAAAAATCAGCCATGATTTTTTTTTATGATTTTGATATACCCAGTGTCACTCTCACAATTAAGACGAATGTAACGACACCTCTCAAGCTAAAATCCATCAAGCCGTTTAGGCTGCAGGGGGCGACAAAGAAATATACGTACATACATACACTCGAAAAACATAACCCTCCTTCTTTCGCAGTCGGGTAAAAAGAAAACCATGCAGAACGTATAATATGCCGAGAAGCACTGCATAAAGCGCCCTAATAACGATACATTTAAGGCTGAAATTGCTACGAATCGATAATTGCTACAATTTCGAAAGGCCACCTTACGCTGATTGAGACGGTCGAATCGTCACGTGCGAGTATACGCTTTAAAAGTATATACATAAGGGCGCTTATCGTATGAAAAGTTTTTGGATTATATGATATGCATGGTTTTCTTTTTTTGTTATATAAAGATCATAATATTATACGTTGTGACTATTATACGTTATGCATGGAGAAATAAGTAATTTTATTTTTTAAACTTCTTCATGCAGTACGTATAAAATTATACGATCTGCCGATTATACGTTGTGCATGGTTTTAAAATTTTGTTAAAATATGACATTGTACGATCTGCATATTAGACGCTCTGCCGTTCCCCCCATTAAAAAACAGGTGCGTTTTCATATACCTAGTTTGAAGATATAATGGGTTACCCATATACATTTTCATATGTTTCATGATCTTCTATGAGACAAAAGATAGTTCCCCATGCCTTATTTAATGCTGTTCTGGCCTGTACAAAGTTATTGTACACAGAAAGCAAAGAATATAAATATAAAGTTATATAATGCTATAGTAAATAGTTGCGGCGAAAATATTTGCAGAATTTCGGTCTTTGAAAATATTTAATTTCACAGCGCCATCTATCGCGCCATGACCTTCTAATCGCCAATCACACGTGGCGCCATCTCTACCCGGATAGAAGTTATTCTTTTCTATGAGAGTACACGTGGTGCCATCTCTACCCAGATGTTTAGCTAGTTTGCAAATTTTGCTTCCTTTTCTTCAAATGTGATTTATGTTTTAAACGAATGTGTGTGTAATACTTTTTGATATTTGGTTTTCTCTTTTGTTTGTATTGTGTTGCTTATTTTTTTTCTCTCTTTTTTGAATGTTTCGACAGGATTCGAAGGATTTGGTTTTTATTTTATTGTTTTAGGGACCAGACGTAAATCAGCGTTGCTGCTCACTAAGTGAAATGCAACTTATGCTGAGATGGTCCCTGTTATATTTATTATTTATGTTATAAATCTTACTGTCTATATGATGAATAAATGATTTTTGATTTGATTTGATAGTGAAAGCCGAGATATTAATAGATATGTGTATATTTATTAAGTCTAATCCATGCTATAATTATATGCGAGACCCCATAAACAATAAAATGTAAAAAACGGAAAAAAATTGAGGCTATCAGGATTCGAAACTATACCCTCCCGAACAAAATACGTATTGAAGAGTCGGTAATTCGCCCTGCACCATTCGCTTTCTGACATTCAGTGCGAAAATAGTGAATGGTTTCTATTTTAGAGAGAGCGGTCAAAATGACGCCGCCAGTAACGCCACCATACGCAACGGAATGGTATTAATTTTGTTTGAGAGTAATTTCATTGATATTGCTCAGCCCTTAGGATATTTAGCGTGATGGTATGTACCTTAATGCGTTCTCCGCGATGTTCTCTTGAAATTGGTTTAAATCGCATCTTGATCTGTTTTGTGGTTACGGAGATTATCTCTCGCATGTGGACAGACGTTCCCTTTTATATAAGTAAAAATATATAAGAGAAGAGAAGAAGAAGAAAACACTCTAACCCATTTCGTGTACATAAGTATTCCTACTCAAAACAGTATTTCGAATTTAACTAAGATAATCCAAAATCACAGTGTATTCGATTTACGGATTGTATACTATGTAATGAGATTCCATGTCAGCGTTAACCCCACGGAGGAGGGAGGTAGAGAGGATTGATTGATTGATTGATTGATTGAAAATTCTTTATTACGCCACAAAAAAAAAAAACAATTTACAAAAGAAAGTATAGTGCAAAAACAACATAAGTGGGGCGCAAAGTCGGGCTTATCCCTTGAAGAGATTTCATCCAGCCGACCTTTGGGTGTTTGAGAAGTTTAATAGGTATATATTCGTAGGTAGTGGCGGTAGGTTTGGTCATGGCAAACTGGTGCCCACTAATTGGAGCCCTACAACACATCCCACGTGATAAGAAAGCGTGGTATACCGTCAAAAGCGATACGAGCTAACATAATGTTATCATCTCTCTACCATGGAGGTAAATTCTTTACCTCCATGCTCTCTACCTCCCACCTCCGTGGTTATCCCAGACACCGCGCCGGCGCCGTCTTGTAATGAAAGGCGTTGCCAGTTCAGAATAGGCGGAGAGATTTTTTGTCAGGAGCACGCTATTGTAGGGATACGAGCTGAAAACAAAATAACAAGGTGAGATCGGCTTTGTCTCGAGCCTTTGAACTGTTTGGATGTTCCCCGCTCCCCTCCCGCTCCCTACCCGGCATCTCTCCGCTGACGTCGAGTTCCTGCGATCTTCTTCACTAGCTTACACATGCAGAGCCTTTCCGCGATTTTGCTGCACCACGCAGGCCTCGAAACTGATTCAAATATTATTATAGCTGCGAGCAACAATGAATGGACTTTTAGACACAATATCTTCTTACTTATAACAACCGGCCAAGTGCGAGTCGGACTCGCACATGAAGGGTTCCGTACCATTGCACAAGATTGAACACAAAAAAATCAGGTTTATTGTATGGGGCCTCATATCTTCACCTCCATGGTGGCCTATTTGTTATTATAGCGGCAAAATAAATACACACTCTGTGAAAATTTCAGCTGCCTACCTATTACGGTTCATGAGATACAGCCCTGTGACACACGGACGGACGGACGGACAGCGGAGGCTTAGTAATAGGGTTCCGTTTTCGCCCTTTGGGTACGGAACCCTAAACATTTTGAACCGGGTCTGTTTCGATTGACTGTGTCTACAACTGTACGTATAGCGGCGGCCGTTGGCGACGACGACACGGCGGCGATTGAGCGGGGGGGAGGGGGGAGGGAAGATCGATATTTTGTCGAGTTGGTGTCGTGACATCACCGCTGCACGCACTGGAGCAGTCGCAGCGCTTCGCCGCACGGTGGGTTGAAAATCAAGCTCCCAAGTCATTGGATTTAAATATTTGTAAAGAAAACCATTTCGCTTTTCTTAGGTTTGTACTGGCTGCGTTATTGGAAAAACCTTTGAAATGTCAACTCTGACAGTTGTGACACTGAACTAAATATGAGAGTGGGTTTGTTATTGTTGTGAAGAATTTACTTACCTTAAGACATGGAGGTGAAGAAATACCTCCATGCATTAAGATACAAAAAATCCTGAAATAAAGGTTTTAAATGTTCTTTCTTTCGTTTTTACAGGTAAGTCAATATTTTGTAAACAGATATATCCATACCATTATATAAAGAGGAAAGGTTTGATTGTTTGTGTATTTGAACCGAATAGGCTCCGAAACTACTGAACAGATTTGAAAAATTATTTCACCGTTGGAAAGCGACAGTCTATCCAAGGGACATAGGCTATGTTTTATCTTAAAAAAATTAGGGATCCTTACCAAAACTCCGATACCGTAACCCAAGGTGCAAAAAAATTACCAATAATGTTCCTTACATCGCGTGCGCTGCGAAAACTATTCACGATAGAACAAAATGATGTTTTACAATTTAATAGAACACATTATTATCTACAAAACCATCATGCATGAAGCATTGTCATGAAATTACCACATCGGCGGTGTGTGCTGAAAAGTCTATGGCGCTATGCATAGCCTAAGAAGATTAAACCGGTTCATTCATATTGAGACTAAAATTACCCTAGTACAGACCTTGGTTCTTCCCATACTTGACTACGGTGATGTGGGCAATTTAGATCTGAACGAGGACTTACTGAATAAGCTTGATCGCCTTCTCAATTACTGCATTGGTTTTATTTACGGTCTTCGTGTGACCACATTTCAGCTTACCGTGATCGGTTTCATTGACTCAACATCCGTCTTCGAAGGCAATCTTGCTTTCTTTTTTATAGTCCCACGTGCTCCCAGTTACCTCAAGGATAGTTTTAATTTATTGTCATCCCATGGTCTACCTCTCAGGTAAATTGATAACTTTCTTCTTCTGATACCGTCACACAATAGTACTTCTTTTAGCGACTCTTTTACAGTTACTGCGGTCCACCTTTGGAATAAATTACCTCATGATATAAGGAACTCTGACTCTCTTGAAATCTTCAAAAAACGATTATAATTATAAGTACAAAAGAGTAATGAACATGGAAAAAACTAAACTAAATTGAAAACAATTAAAATTGCGTTCTCTTGTAGACATGTTAAGGTGGCCCTTCCCGCCGGGACTAACTCATTCGCGGACACGGTACAAAACCGTGCTATTGCGCTCTGGGACCTTCTCTGTTTCAAAGAAAAAGACAGACTCCGTGATGAGGAGGATACAACATGTCCACAAAGCAGAGAATGCGCATACTTTGATTTGGTAAGATAAAGTAAAACGACTTAAAGCTAAAAGTAAACCACGACCGCTGTAGTAAAAAATCTTATAAAAACCAAATTAATTATAAATCTTAATAAAACACGCTATGTCTGATGACTAATCATTTTAAGATGTTTTTATTTTATTGTTGAGTAATCCACATCCAAAGTTATCGTATAAAATGCGCGAAAAATTCGAACTTTCGGATCTTATAACTTGGAAACCAACCATAATTGTGCAACGCCAACGCCATAGTTCGATTAAATTCGACAAATTAAACTTATTAACTATTAAATTAGATGATATGACTATCTTTAAAAAGTGCAGTTTAGGTGACGCTGCTTAGTATTTGCAAAAACCGCAATGAATATAATGATCTTTATTATATAAAACAATTAAAAATAGTGTGTTTGTAGAAAATAATCAAAGTTAAGGTGTGTGTAAGTGTGTAAGAGAGATTTAGATGTGAGATGTGTCATTTATATACGTATATGAGAGTTGTAACAAGGGTGCTTCCTGACGCATGGGTCTCTCGGCAGTTCTACTCCATTGATGTGCATCCGAATCCCAACTGCTTCCACCTTTTGTATTTTTAGGTAGTGTTTCAGTGCTAACTGCGCAATTCTAGCAAGACTAAGGTTGATATGTTCTTTAGCAATGTTTATTTTATCTATGCAAAAAGACGTGTAAGCTTTTATATCATCGGTATACATATGTGTTTTCAGGTGAAGGATGGATGAAAGTAAGTCAGTTCCGTAGAGCGTGTAGAAAAGAAGAGACAGAATAGAGCCTTGAGGAGTCCATTTCACTACCCGTTGTATGTTCAATAGACGGCTTCTGAACCAGTTGCACACAGTTGCAACACATATTGTCAGTTACAATAGGAATTACCAAAATTCGGTTTATTAATAACTACTCGTATGTGACTATTTTTACTTTGTGTAAACATCTTATTTGCTGTATTTAAATATGAGCTTAAACAGTAGCCGCGGAATGCAAACCGGAGGTATCACTTACTTTACGGAATTGGTCATAACCATCGATATGTCATAACATGTTTCTTAATTATATACATTGTAGGATATTTATGTAAAGCAATGTTGAATAATTTTTATTATGACATTCATTACGCTAAAATTTATATTTATTGAGTTATACCGGTAAATATGCAACGGTAAAAACGTATTTTTTCAAATATTTTTAAATTCACTGCAGTTATGTTATATATTCCAAAGAAATACAACAATAAATAAGCTTTTTAACAACACCTCACACAACAAACATAACAAAAAAAACATAACAAAAATGTAAAACGCTCGGCAGCCAGATGGCGAAGATTCGTGACATCCCAGCTACGAAATTCCCCACTTTTTAGATTTAAAACAGGCAGTTCTGTTATGTAGAGACAACGAGGAACACATCCATACCAGTTTTAGGTACATAGAAGAGATGGCTACGATTTTTATCAAATTGCTTGATTTCCTCCATACTAGATGTACATAACTACGAGAACGTATTATAATATAATAGGATATGATAAAGGGGTAACACTTTGCTTTGACCAAACGCCACCTTTGCTCTTATTAATTAATAACAGGTTTAATATTATAAACTCAAAGAGCAAATATGATGACAGCGAAGTCGTTGCGTCACTCGACTTTGCGACTGTTCGCCGTAGCACAGAGCCGTAGACACCTTATTATTCTGACGGCGGAGGCTTCAGGCGGTCGGAGCTGGTCGAGTTATGAATAACTGAACTGGGGTTATACAAACACACCGACATCTGCGGAAATTTGGAGAGCAAATAACCTGCGGCGATGCGGGACTACAATACGGGGCTCACTCTTAGAAGTGACACGCTAATGAAAATCCCTGGGTGGTAACAATGGAGATACTTTATACAACACACACACAGTCCGGAACCAACCCAGAAATGGCCAAAGGTTCGAATTATCAAGTTTTGCGCGTTTTTATATGACATTTCAATGTTTACTTCATTGAAAACGTGGATCACTCCATGGTCTCGAGGCAATGTCAAATTGTAGGTCCATTTCCCGTAATGGGACCGGTTGCCTGTACTCTATTGTTTAGAACAGCATGGGTTCGAATCCCAGGATATGCAACAAATTAATTAATTGTTGCTAATGCCCACCCCATGGTTCGGGACCCACGTACATGTTAGTTAATACTAGGACTATAGGCTTACCTACTAAGTAGTGGGTCTCAGCCCGTCTGGATTGGTATCATCGCAGCTAAAGCTGCAATAAAAAAATATAAAAAAACCGACTTCAAAGAAAAAGTACTAACTTTTTTTTTATGTTTGTTACCTCAGAACTTTCGCCTGGGTGAACCAATTTTGATGATTATTTTTTTATTTGAAAGCCGGTGCTTCCCGAGTGGTCTCATTTTAATTTGGTTTAGTTTTGACAGTGATATCCATGAGAAAATCATATAAGTCTTCAATTTGTATTAAGTATTTGCGCGACAAATGGAGTGTACTTCAGATTCACTAAAAATAAAGAAATAAAAAAACATTTAACAAAAAAATAACCGACTTCAAAGAAAAAGCACTAAAAAGTAACAAATAATTGCCATTTTTGTAGTAACGATTATTATTATTTTTTGAGTCGGTGTCAGCCAAGGTATCCAAGGTTCTCTTGACTGGTGCAGCGCGTGCCCGGCTGACGCCTACGTATCCGATTTCGATGCTAATTGTAGCGAAGTATTGCTTGATATATCCCTCAACTTTCGGACTACTTAACATGCTTTAAGAGAATTAGGAAGGAATTAAAAAAATTGTTATTCGAACAATTATTTCATAATGACCAAATTTTTAAATCTTAATAAATTATCATGATGATATTTTGAATGGTTATAACATCTGAGTATGTTTTATATATTTTAATTTAATAATTTTAATGTCTAAATAACGTTATATAAGTGTGCATTTATTATAATTTTTTTACAGTACGTTTTTTTAAATCAGAATTTAAAACTGTATAATTTTTATTTGAAATCATCATAATATGTCATATTGCACCCGTACCCAGGCAGTCTTAGCTTGACTAACGTGCCTCTTAAGAATGACCCATTACAAATACCTAAGCAAAGAACGGCAATAAAGATTTGATTTCGATTTTGAACCAATTACCCGATTTCGATGCGATTTGTATCTACGTCTAGCCTGATTCTACTCAAGGCGCAGTCAGGTTCGGGATGGGTTACTGTTTTCCACGTTGAGGTTTGCTGTGGTTTGCATCCCAAGTAAAACTTTCGTTACTTACTAACTAGGTGGTAGGGTTAATCCCACCTGGGTTGTTTTCTATATCCATTTCACTGTAGCAGTCCCAGTGCAGAAAGGTTCTGGCGGCACATGATTTTAAATTGTTTTGTTGCAATAAACGAACTGTTTACGAAGCTCTTATTTCGGAATGTTAGGATGTTTCACATTAAATCATGTTATATTTTAACAAACTATTTTTTAATTATTCGGCAGGAAATTGTGTGTGTTATGTGCAACTAAAAATAAAAATATACATTTAAATAAAAAAAAATAGAATAGTCAAAAATGAAGTTTTTTTAGTTCAATGTTCATAGCACAAACTATATTCACATCATTTCTATGGCGTTGCTTCAAGACAAACGGCGGCCGCGACAGCGGGCGGTGTGGTTGTGACGGCGGCGCAGCGCGGAGTAGGAGGGGGGCGGCGGCGGGGAGTAACAGCTGGGCTCATTTGTTTGGCTTACACATAAATCTCCAAAGAATAGCGGCGAAGCCTGGAGCATTATTCTTGTGTGCTGGCTGCTGGGGGGGAGGGGGGGACGCGGCACGGCATCGACTAGACCGGGGCGGGAGCCGGCACCCAGTGGCGGCGTCCTTCTGGGAAAACGGCCGTCATGTTCAATTCAGACAATTGTTAAAATAAACACCAACCGAAGAACAGTCAAATGTTGCAGCGCAAAAATTTCCAACTTTTATTCCTGATTTTTAGAAAATTAAAGCCAGCGTGGCGAGGAGACGTTGGGGTTTATTTGTTCGAAATTGTAGGAATGCTTACTTTACTTCGGCAAATGGTTAGAAAATCTCGAATAATGTTGGGGATTTGCAGAAAACTGGCCACTTGATGTTATGGAGATCCACCTGGCTTGCTCCAGCAGTCAACTTGACTGTTCGTATTCTACAATAAGTCAATCAATGTTTCCACTTTTTAACATTTCTGAAAACTCGGAACCCAGTGAAATGGCATAAAAAAGAAAGTTTCCAGGATTTTTTTTGTAAAAAACTAAAACGTGCAGACACGCACGCAGAGGCTTTCCCACTCGCTGCGAGCTTGTCCCGAGCAGGGAGCGAACCCCCCCACCCCCCCCCCCCCCGCACCGCCTCGACCGCCCCGCGCGGACGAGTGTGATGGGCCCCGCGGGAGGCGCGCGGATTCATTCCTCGACCCTACGACCGACCGGATGTATCTCATGTTATGGTATGGGTGGCTATGCTGAGAGACGAAAGGTACTCGGAATAGCAAAATTTCAGCCAAATCTCAGTGAGACACCATAACAGCCGATTTCCGGACTATTGCTGAAATATCGAGCTTGTTTGAATTACGTTTGAGGAGTCCCAGGTAATAGTATGAGGAAAAAAAACTTAACAAAAAAAATTACCGACTTCAAAGAAAAAGCTCTAAAAAATTTAACACAAAAAATAACCGACTTAAAAGAAAAAGCACTAAAAAGTAAAAAATAAACTAATTTGTACACATCCTTTCCAATAAAAAAAGAATCATCGAAAACATAAAAAAAACATACACACGAATTGAGAACCTGCTCATTTTTTTAAGTCGGTTAAAAAACCCGCCGCAGACGGTTTGATATCCTGACGGAGCGGTGAGAAGCGGTTCGTTTCCAAATCAACCACAAGGGGGTGCTTTGATTTTCTGCGGCGGGTGCTCCGTTGTGAAGATATAAGTTGGATCGGAAGGAATAACGGATGCAAGTTCCGCAGAGCACGGTCTAAAATAGAACCTGCAGAACGATGTCCTGGCGTACTACGTAATACACTGAGCGACCCCACAAACCGTCTGTGCCTCAGGCACTCCAAGCCAACGGTAAGTTTGTGGGTCACCAACCAGACGGACCATTCAGCGCTGTATTGAGTCCAAGGACGCCAGCGAGTATTGAGGACTACATAACCGAATCATGTGTGTCATTCTATCACCAGCTTTATCTGTAATTTGTAAAGAAGAAATAGTTGTTGCGGTGCAAAAACCGGTACAGGATTCTCAGTCTCTGCGATGCAATTTTGGCCTTGGATTCAACGAAGAGCCTACATTTTTGGAGGTGTTGCCGCCCAGTAGGTCCAGATTCTCCGAGACAGGTACAACATTGCTAGGAGAGGAGAGAGATCTACCTTGGCAGAGAAACACAGAAATTCGTCTTACGAACGGTGAAGGCGACGAGGTTCTTCCGGCCCCAGCTGGTTACTTTCTAGGGAACATTATCCACTTCGTTCACGGCAGACCGTTGTGCCTCGCTGTGCTTTGCATCTCTGCTCCTCCAAACCTTGACATACCCCTATACTCAGTGCGTAACTAACAATCATGCCTAGTGACAGGAAATCGTAGCCCTACGGAACACCAGCCCCGATGGCGAAGTCATCCGACTTTGATCCATTAATGGAAATGTATAAGAAGCGGACCAACAGGAAGCTGGCGATCCATTTGTTCGGTGAATTGCCGAAGAACGAGAGGTCGCTTAGAATGCCCCGGTGCTAAACACTGTGAAAGGCTTTGACGATGTTTAATGCCTACGACTCGCTACAGTTATCTAATATTTCAGCCCATATTTGCGTGACGTTCGTTAGAACATCTCCTGTTGATGTTCTTTTCGGAAACCGTGCTGTTTGTCACCCTGAAGTTTCTTTGGTTCTAAGTGCGTTAGGAGCTGCGAGTTGATGAGGCACTTTACAACATAAGATAAAAGAGAAGTTATCGCAATAGGCCGATAGTTGGAGGAATTCGCTGAGACATCCTTTTTCGGTGCCGGTTGCACCGAGGCTCTCTTCCAGCAAGAAGAAATAATACCCCGAGTGAAGAAGAGACGAAAGGGACGGGTGATTAACGGTGTCAACTCAGGGGCACAATTCTAGAGCACAATGCCATGAATGCCATCAAGTATGTAATTAAATCTATTGTTTGTATCTTTGTAATTTTAACCCTCAAAAGGTTGATCTTTTGGTAGTGAGTTTTGTGGACACCATTTTCGACTTAAACTCGAACAAGTGAGCTGCCAAATCAATCCCTGAACAGCAGGAATCGAAATACCTAGGATTAAGGGAAACTGGCATGGCACCTAATTCCTTCGGGGATGTGCTAATTTGGGCCAATATCATGACGGTAGTTGTGTGGTATTGACCATCCATGTCGGGTTACAACATTGTTTATTGCTTGCCCAAACTTACCCTGGACAAGTTTAAATAGTTCATTTACCCAACGCCCGCCTCCGAAGCGTTAGTTGAAGAATGGTTTGTTTCGAGGTAAGGCACAGTGCCTCGTTCCTTGGACAAAAATAAAAAAATGTACTTTGAATTATATTAAATTTGATATATTTTTTTCTAAAGAGGATTAGTTATTACCTCGCAATACCATAGTTTTTGACCTAGTCGAATGCCGTTGTCTAATTATAGCCCTTCTATTTTGATTTTTACCGCGCGCGATCCACCAATTGCTTACCATTCGTATTTTGATCTTTGTGCTTTACGTGTCATTGAAGTGAAAGTACCACATGATAACTAATCCACGGAAGTCCTCCAGGTCGCGCCGCGAGTTCTGAAGATGTCCACAAAGCGGTGGACGAAACGTCGACTTAAACATGTAAGCGGGTCATAATTTGTATCCCAGTACCCAGTGTTGCTTAACCTCGATGATCAAAGACGTTGCGCACATAAGTTGCGCATGGGCTATGGAAGCTGACATCCATCAGCAGCAAGACATACTTTGGAATCAAACATAATTCCATGTTCCATTCCAAGTTATTTTTCGCGCCTTCTTCTTCTTCTTCTTCAACGCCTATAAGAAAATGTATATGCAAAATGTCATCATTTTATGAGAATGATTGTTGAGCTTAAGCAGAAGTCACAGGAAACATTTATAAGTAGAGCGATCTATAACATAAAATCGGGAGTCCTTTTTTAGGGTTCCGTACCCAAAGGGTAAAAACGGAACCCTATTACTAAGCCTCCGCTGTCCGTCCGTCCGTCCGTCTGTCACAGGGCTGTATCTCATGAACCGTAATAGGTAGGCAGCTGAGATTTTCACAGAGTGTGTATTTATTTTGCCGCTATAACAACAAATAGGTAAAATTAATAAACAATGACAAATTAAAGGTGGCTCCCATATAAAAAACGTTATTTTTTTTCTTTTAAATATTCTACGATGGGACGGAACCCTTCGTGTGCGAGTCCGACTCGCACTTGGCCGATTTTTAAAAAAAATATAAATTTTAGCTATTGAATACTTCTAGATGTGTCGCTGGAAGTGTAGCCGAGTATTATTCGTAGAAATGAAAGTTAAATATCACAAGAAGTAATTACAAATTCACTTAATTCTCAACTTCTTAAATTAATCAGTTTTTTCTTCAATATTATTCAACAAGAGAACGCTGAAGACTTTGCTCTGTACATTCTTTTATTTCTTTTTAGGGCTAAATTGTAACGAGGTTTGGCTCCACTTTACATAAATTTTTTTAAAAAACTTGTTTCTGGACAAACGCTCACCAAGGCTGAATGAAATATTGTAAACAATTCACGCTAAATGCTTGTTTTTCGGCTGATAACAGAAAAAATCTAGCATATATTAACATAGAAATGACCGGACATTTTAGTTGTAATCTGCAACATTAATTAACATTCTTAATGAAAATAACTTTATCATTTTTACAGGATCCGTCACTCGAAGTGTTACCAATTGAAAATTATGTTATTTGGTCAATTGAAGTTCGGTTTATTAAAAATTGTATCAAAATCATAAAAAAACATTGAATTGTAAGACAATCATTGTTATTGTTCGATATTGCCTCCTTTGGCACGGATGATGGCACCAAGTCTTTCGGCAAAGGCATTGCAGGATGCACGAAGATGGGTTTGCGGTATTCTGTTCTATTCCCGACGGAGCGTTGCCTTCAGCGTATTCACACTTTCATAGCTTTTTGTTGACACGGCAGCCTCCAAAACGGACCATAGCGAGAAGTCCATTGGATTCAAGTCTGGAGAGTAGGGAGGCCACTGTTTTGAAAACCGGCCAAGTGCGAGTCGGAATCCCACACGAAGGGTTCCGTACCACCGTTTAAGATTTAACACGAAAAAATCACGTTTTTTTGTACCCTTTATTTTGTATTATTTTTTAATGTTACCTATTTGTTGTTATAGCGGCAAAATAAATACATATTTTGTGAAAATTTCAGCTGCCTGCCTATTACGGTTCATGAGATACAGCCCTGTGACAGACGGACAGACGGACGGACGGACGGACGGACGGACGGACGGACGGACAGCGGAGGCTTAGTAATAGGGTTCCGTTTTCACCCTTTGGGTACGGAACCCTAAAAAATGAACTGAAGAACGTGGTTCTGTAAAAAAATTGTGACATGAGAGCTTTGTGGACCGTGCTGAGTTTTGTTGGAACGTCTTACGTGCCCATAGTATGATCGCATCATTTAACACCTTTTGCTGGTACACTTGCTGGTTGACTTTGACGCCCTTCTCGATAAACACGAGTGGAGAGTGACCATTTGCGGTCACTGTAGCCTATACCATAACAGAAGCGGGCGCTTGTTTACGAACGGCAACTATATGGCCTAAATTCTCGTTGGTCTTGCCCTGCAGCCAAACACGATCATTTCGTTTGTTTACAAACTGTTGGACAGAAAAAAAAATATCAGAAAAACAATGTTTTCCAGATCGCCACGTGCGTGCAAGGCTTTCAGTGCTTGAGCTCTTTGTAGTCCGACTGTCTTCTGCGCTGAAGTAAGATGCTGTACTTTGTGTATCTTGTGCGGCTTTAGTTTCTGTTCTGTTTTTACTATGCGCCGAATACTCGAGTCGGATACTTTCAGACTTTTTGCCAATTTCGCAGCACTCTGGCGAGGATTTCTTTGAGTTCTTCACCTTTTGCACCATATCACATGATGTTGTTTTCGGATGACCGCCTCAATGGCGTTTAGCAATGATCCCGGTTCGGTAATAACGCTGCACTAACATTTTGTTCACACGTAAATGTCGGAGCTCCCGAACGATGACTGTTTGTGATTTTCCGGCCAAATGCAAAACGATCATATTCTTACTTTTAATATCCATTGCGAAAATTTATTATCAAATTCAAATTGGTTCTCGCTCGTTTCGCCCACTTAAAAACAATCAAATTAACGTTTCACCAAAATTTGGCGCGCTGTGAATATTATTTTGAAAATTGCTACATGCCTTTTACAGTGTAACTTCAAATACTATAGCATTGACACAGTTTAATTAGGCCTTAAGTTGTATCATATTAGAATTACCACAATTTTCTTAAAACTTTTTGTCGATTACATTTCTTAAATTTTCCTAAATATTTCAAAGTAAAACTTAAAACATAAATCCAGATCATTATTTTGAAGCTTCACAGCAATTAGTACGAGTAAAAAAAGAAATTTCAGTACACTTTGCATAAAACTATTTTTGTCTCATCCGTCAGTTGAAACTTTATGACTTTACATGCTAAGCCACGGAGGATAGAGGGAGAGAGGAGATGTTTTTAACTCATAAGGATCGCAGCGTGACACTTTGCGGGAAAGCGGGGGGAAAATCGCTTCATGGTGGGGTCATGCACCGCTCATTTTTGCGAAATCCATCTACCGGAAGAATCGATATTCTGGTAGCAGCTATTCCGAGTGCTATTCTTAGTGGTTACAAGACTACAACTAGATGGCGCCTTTTAAATTTTAATAAGTGTTTTTTTTTTAAAAAAAACCTTAGAAATTTAAATCCATGCCTTCGCGCGGATTCAAATAATTTTAATTTAAAAATGTCATTAAAATTTGCATCATGAGATCAAAATTTCTTACCGTAAAACGAAAATGATTGCGCGCCATCTATCGGCACATAGCAAGAGCGATACATCGATACAATGCTCGAATATTGACTCAAATTATAAAATATGAGGTGTTTTACTGACAAATAAAACGTAATTCCACCTATAAACTTTAGATTATTTTGTCCTGTGTAATGTTTGCAACATTTTACACAAAATCTCATCGTGTAATCGACTGTTCGCCGAAAATTGCGCCGCAGACCATAATTTTGTCCCACAACCTAACACCGCCAGCGCCATGTCGCGAATATCGCTAAGCCACGCCTTCTTTATCACGTGGACTTTGACGTAGCGACCCACTTGGTGGACACAGACTCAGTTTGCTTAGACTATCTCCTCTCTACCTCTATCCTCCGTGTTCTAAACCAATGGGTGTGGCATGCTAACACCGTTTTATTATCTTCGTAGCAATCAATGTGGCCCGAATTGAGCAGATCAATAATTTGGAGCAGAAAAATAGTTGGCGACAGCACTTAGCCCTGCGGTACACCCACGGAGGGGTACACCAATGTCTCGAGCAACGAGCGTCAACCAAGACCACGCAGAAAGTCGAAAATATAATATCATCATTCAGATATTATACAAAACGTGATACAATCATGGTTGGGTCTGGGTGTCAACTTTTGATGTAGGTGTTATTAGACTGTTTGTAGTGGTGTTGTCATAGCTTTTCAAAAACGATTAACATCTTATTCCATTATTATTTACCCCCTATACTTTTTAAGAAATGTTTTATTGTATTTATTATTTATGTGTGGTGTTGAATTATTTATTGGACACCGGGTGGCTAAGCTCAAGTGTCAGTGGGCTGGTCATGTCAGCCGAAGAGACGACGACCGTTGGAGTAACCGTGTCCTACACTGGCGGCCGTGGACAGGAAAACGGAGTCTGGGAAGACCACCCGCCAGGTGGGACGACGACATCAAGTGCGTTAGCGGAAAGCAGTGGTTCCGTACCGCTGAAGGCCGGGAGGACTGGAGGAAAATTGGAGAGACGTATGTCCAGCAGTGGACGTAAACACGCTGACTGACTGACTGACTGACTGACTGACTGTTGAATTATTTTATTGTTTAATGTATTGTTTGAAATCGAATTGTGATTGAAATATTCTCATACTAAACGGTGTTAACGAACTATTAAATAAATAAATGAATAAATAAATTAATAAATTAATTATTTGCTATAGAGAACTGAATGTAAGTAGAAATAAGGCAGTGGCGAGAAAAAAAATCATCCCTCAAGACACCGCGAATAAACTGTTTTTCAATATCCTAGAAGAACTATGAACATTTAAACGATTTTTATCATATTTCAATACACATTGACCCGATAAGTGGAGGTAAAGAAATAAGAATCATATTTTTTATCTCGTCACGTCTTTTGTCAAGCATATACCCGTTGAACCAACAGGGTAGTAAATGTTTGTTGTTTGTCTTATATGTGTACACCAGGATGTGTGAAGGTCAGATGTGAGCTAGAATGAAACCATGGGATGGAAACATTTTAAAACTGACTCTAAGTAAACGACATTGAATAACCGTCTTTATTGTGTTGTGAAATAAATCACGCAATGGAAATGCCACCGAAAATGAAAATTAATGAAAATAAAAAAAAACAATTATCCGATAATAAAGTCAAATCTTGTATATACCTTCATTACGGGTGAGTTCCAAACTAATTCGCAGAACAGAGCTTGCACCATCCTTGAAGATCCATCAATACGTTTTTCTTCGCCTCAGCGAAATAAAATCTAATGTTCTAAAGATTGCGGCCGCACAAAGCGTGTAGGCGTCCAGGGCACGTAAAGGGTATCTCGGCTATGTCGCGCAAAGTAAAATCAATTACTGAGCCAATTTCACGACCGTAGAGGGCACGCTGTACAAGGTGGCTCGCCGCTGTCAGCAACAATTACCCGTAATGTGGACAAGTTAACGCCACTGACACAAGACATAGACCGGAAAATGATAATAAATATCCGAAGCACTCTCTTAGAACTTTAACTTAACATTTACACGTTTGATTGATTGAAAATTATTTATTACGCTACAAACTTAATATTTACAATTAAAAGTACAGTTCAATGCCATCATAACAGTAACAGCTATCAAGCTGAAATATAATATTATTTAGCTTCAAGCGTATGCCAAGTGATGAAAATCTCAGTTGGTACAAAGTTGCAAGGAATCTTTGCACGCGTTTATGCAGGGACGCTAAACGTCAATATATTAGCCAAACGGTTGATGAGTGCAGTCCAAATTAACTGTGGAAATTTCTCAATAGTCTTGGCGTAGGTAAATCCAAAAACATTATTATCTATAATTTTGACCTTAATTCACTGAATAATCATTTCTCATCCTAATTCTTTGAAAGCAACAGTCATTAACAGTTTGGTCAGCAATCAGTCCTCTACCTCTCAACCTTTTTCATTTTTAACAGTATCCTGCTGCGAAATTAAAAAAATAATCCTTTCTATGAAAAGCAAGGCTGTCGGCTATGCTGAACTGAGCAGAGAATTGATTTTGCCGATTTTAGATGAGTTATTGCCAATTATCTCTCAAATACTTAATTACTCACTAGAGTCAGGCTCTTTTCCACAAATCTGGAAAAAAGCATTTGTCATACCACTGCCTAAAATTCCAAATCCTGTAACACCAAACAATTTTCGGCCTATTTCTATTCTCCCTTTTCTTTCCAAAGTTCTCGAGCGCCTTGTTTACTCCCAATTTAATGAGTACCTTTGCAGTAATTCTCTTCTTAATCCTTTCCAATCCGGTTTTCGTACCTCACATAGCACAACTACCGCTCTTACTAAAGTCACAGACGACATACGTTACGCTATGGATAACAGACAACTCACCTTGATCAGTTTACTGGACTTTAGTAATGCCTTTAACACAGTTGACTTCGACATATATTAGCTATTTTATCTTTCATGAATGGGTCAAAAATGGGGCTCAGCTGGTTTAATTCTTATCTTCGTCAAAGTCAGCAAAAAGTTCGCTATGAAAACCAGTTTTCGGAATGGTGTGACATTAGGGCTGGTGTACCTCAAGGCGGTGTCCTTTCTCCTCTTCTTTTTTCTATTTTTATCAACACACTTGCCGCTATTCTTTCATGCCATTATCATCTGTATGCAGATGATCTACAAATTTACCGACACTTCTCACTTGATGACCTGCATCTCAACATTGATCTTGTCAATAAAGACTTATCTGAAGTTCATCAATGGTCGGAAAGGTTTGGTCTTCAAGTTAATCCATCAAAAACACAGGTCATGATTGTTGGTAGCGGCAAGCTCTTGGCAAAGATTGATAAGAGTAATCTCCCACCTATCCTATACAATGGTATTACTATACCCTATAGTTCAAGGGTTAAAAATTTAGGTATTTTCCTTGACGAGTCACCATCTTGGGTTTATCATACGGGTCAAGTCTGCAGGAAAATATATGGAGCCATGCACACTCTCTGGCGTCTCAATCGCCTCATACCAATCGAAACTAAAATCAAGTTGGTTCAGTCGCTAATTCATCCTATAATAGACTATGGTGACATCTATAATCTTAACCTAAACGAGAAGCTTCTAGACAAACTAGATCCCTTGCTTAGTTATGGAATTCGTTATATCTTTGGTTTGAGGAAGTTTGATCATATAATCACCTATCGTGCGAAACTAAAATGGTTTAATATTCGCCAGAGGCGAAATATGCATGTTCTCTCTCTTCTTTACTTAATCTTAAATGATCCCAAATCCCCACTTTATCTTAAAGAACGCTTCAAATATCTCTCTTTTCATGGTGTACCACTTAGGTCTGCAAACAATCTCCTGCTCCTTATTCCGTCACATTCTTCCACTGCTTATTCGGGTCCTTTTACAGTTTACTCAGCACGATTGTGGAATCAATTGCCTCTTAATAATAATAATAATAATAATAAAGCCTTTTTAATTCCTCGATTAAAATACATGTTAAAGAAAATTAAAACTAGCTAGAACTAAATTATAAATTAAGGACCCCTCTTCGGGTAAAGGCCTCCTCCATTTTTTTCCATTCTCCTTTCTCTTTCGCTATCTTTGTCCAGTCTTTCCCTGCATTTTTTATTACATCATCGACCCATCTTTCTTTAGGACGTCCTCTTCTTCTTTTTCCACCTGGGCCTAGCCATTGTGTGACTTTTTTTGTCCATCTTTCGTCTGAATATCGGGCCACGTGACCAGCCCATTTCCATTTGAGACGTTGAGAGTGTTCCAAAGCATCTATAATTTTAGTTTTTTTTTCCTGATATCCGTATTTCTTTTTTTGTCTTTAAGTTTAATGCTTAGGATACTGCGTTCCATTGCCCGTTGACATTTTTGAATTTTGTTTCGAGTGGCTTTATTAATAATCCACGTTTGAGAGGCGCATGTCAAGCAGGGTAGCATGCAAGAGTCCATAACTTTCTTTTTAATATATAAGGGTAAATTTGATTTAAGTACTTCTTTATTGCTCCAGAATTTATTCCATGTCATGTTGATTCTCCTTTGTATTTCGTCTTCATTTCTGGTGTTTTTGAAAGAGATGTTTTTTCCCAGGTACGTATAATTATCCACGTATTCCATGAGGATCGTGTCTACCATGATAGGGTGTTTAGTACTATTTGTGCAAATTTTTGTTTTTGTTTTATTTAATTGCAGTCCTATTCCACGGCTCGCATTGCTTACCTCTTACTATTAGGGAAAGTGCTTCTTTGTCTATTTTTAAGTTAAAACTGAAATCTTTGTACTTGACATGTTATAACAATTAAATCAATCAAATATTTTCTGCTTTAAGTTATCTAATGTTTTCTAAGTGTGATTATGGTGCTTAATTTTAAGTAATTTATTGTTTCTTGCTACCTCTTAATATATCTTCTAATATTAAGGTTAGCTGTTAAAGATTGCCTTTGGCAATAAGCTCGCCTTTGCATACTATGTAATAGTTGTAAGCAATAAAGAATATTTTCATTTTATTTCATTTAATTTAATTTCATTTCATTATCGGCAAGAAATCAATGATTTTTGTTTCTATACAACTAATTTGCTTGATAGACAAATATCATTAAATTAGTCCTATATTTCTTCTTCGAAGTGGTAAGCATGATAAAGATAGAAAGAATACAGTGCATACGCATAGTGCTATTTGATATTTGAACCGAATAATTCCTTGCGAACAAAATGCTTTTATTAAAAACATAAAAATAAAATTCAAAAGGTTCGAAATAAAATTCGTTTTTTTTGTAGGTATAAGTAAGGTATAAGTTTATATTTATAATTATAATAAAACATTGTATTTGCGTAGAACCAAACCCAGTTCCAATATAATAAAGCACCACGATTCAAAAAACTAGACTGAACATTCTGTACAGGAGGTCGGAACGTGTGTGTGTGTAACGCGTACATGTACATGCAGGGTTACACAACTCGAAGCTCCGTCCCGCTAATGCCATTAGCGCACGTTTCATTGCAAAGGGACGAGCGAGGCGTGGCGCAGCGCGGAGCGTTTCTGTGCGGCAGTGACTCGGCAAGAACACGTCAGGGTAATGTACTGTCAGCTTTTAACTTTTCCTTCTTTCTCTCCCGCATTGTACAACTTAAATGCAATTGATTTACTAATACATATATCGAAGATAATGGAAATATATCAAATTCAATTTACTACATCCATCGTTAGTCCATTGGTTCCATTACCATTCCTTCAGAAAAATCATCAATATTGCCCGGATTCATAATGCAATGGAGGTATTGGAATGGGGGAGTGTGGACAAATATGACTTGTAAAAAAAATTTAACATAAAAAACAACCGACTTCAAAGAAAAAGCACTAAAAAGTAAAAAATAATTTCCATTTTTGTAGGTGCGATTTCTGTTATTTTTTGAGTCGGCGTCAGCCAGGCACGCGCTGCGCCAATCAAGAGAACCTAACCTGACCTAACCTAACCTAACCTAACCTAACCTAACCTAACCTAACCTAACCTTGGCTGACACCGACTCAAAAAATAACAGAAATCGTAACTACAAAAATGGAAATTATTTTTTACTTTTTAGTGCTTTTTCTTTGAAGTCGGTTATTTTTTTTGTCAATTTTTAATTTATTTTTAGTGAATCTGAAGTACACTTACTAATTTGTACACGTCCTTTCCAATAAAAAAAGAATCACCGAAATCGGTTGGCGTTATATTGAGTTATTCGTCCATTTGTCGCGCACATCTTAATACAAATTTAAGACTTTTATGATTTTCTCATGGATATCATTGTCAGAACTCAACCAAATTAAAATGGGACCACTTGGGAAGCACTAGCTATCATTTAAAAAATAATCATCAAATTCGGTTCACCCAGGCAAACGTTATGAGGTAACAAACATAAAAAAAAACATACAGACGAATTGATAACCTCTTCCTTTTTTGAAGTCGGTTAAAAATGTGAATAATAAATGGCTACTCATAGCCCCCGAGGGTCCTCTGATGCAACAATAATCACATGGATCACTGCTCTCTACGCTCTTACACATCCTGGTCGATTTTCTATGCTTTATGACAAGCAGTACGGCTTCCAAAAAGCACGGTCAACGGGAGTTCTTCTAACGTACGTTATGCAAATATGGTCAATTTTAGGGAGTCACTGGCAGTGAAATTGGATATCTTCAAAGCCTTTGACCGTGTTTGGAATCGGAACCTACTAAGCAGGCTTCCGTAATTTGCAATTCCACCCTAGCTATGCACGTGGATCGCCAGCTTCCTGTCGGGCCGATCCTTGTACATTGCCATTGATGGTGCGAATTCGGACAACTCCCCGATCGAGGCTGGTGTCCCGCAGGCTTCTGTGCTGTCACCTACGCTATTTTTGATCTTAAGGTCGGCCCGTAAGCACCTGAAAATTTCGCCTCACATACAAACGTAGTTTACTAATCATTTGAAAACCAACGTTCCAACTTACTTGATATTTGGTATCTAATATTAGGCTACAAATATCTGTGTCTGCATGCCTTTGTTTTTTCGGTAAATGTATTCTGGGTCAAACCATAGAGAAAACAAAATTCGTATGAAGATTTTCTTTTTGCTTTCATTTCATTCGGTTTGGATTTTTCAAAAAAACAAAAACATGCAGACACAGATATTTGTTTCCTGATATTAGATATAAAATATCAATTTAATTGGAATAGCGGTTTCCAAATTATTAGTAAACTACGTTTGTATGGGGAGCATAGCTTACGGGCCGTTCTTAATTAAGCTCTGTTGTAAATAAGGTGGATAATGTTCTCGAGAAAGTAGCCAACTTGGGACAGGAGAAACTTGTCCCCTTTAACATTCGCAAGACCCAATGATGTGTTTTCTCTATCAAGGTAGATCTCTTTCCACTCCTAGCAAGTTTCCAAAATTATATTGTACCTGTCTTTTAGCACCTGGACTTACTGCAAAACCTCCAAAGGCGAGGGTTTTCAATGATTTCTTAAATGCAAGGCCAAAATTGCATCGCATAAACGGGAATCCAATATCGTTGCAGATGGTGCTTTTCACCAGGACAACTATTTCTTCTTCCTAAAACACAAATTAGGCCGATGATAGAATACTGTAGCCACATTTGGAAAACTAGTCCCCAGTATGTAGCTGTTGGCGTCCTTGGACTAATTACAGCACCGAGCAGTCCGTCTTGTTGGTGACGATAAACTGAATGTTAACCTGGAGTTAGGGTCGCTAAATCTGGTATACAGGTATTAAAAAATAATCATCAAAATCGGTTCACCCAGGCAAAAGTTATGAGGTAACAAACATTAAAAAAAAAAATATATACAGACGAATTGATAACCTCCTCCTTTTTTGAAGTCTGTTAAAAATGGACGTTGCTCTGTGGAACCTGCATAGATTATTCCTTCTTATCCTACCTATATCCGAAATACCCGCCGTAGAACACCTCCTTGTCAAAGAAATGTGGCTTTTGAGAACGAACTTTCACGATTCCATAAGCTTGCTAAGCACCTCTGAGCGTGGTTAGGTTCTGGATGAGTGACCATTTTCAAACGTTGAGGCTGATGGTTCCTTACTTACTAAGTGGTAGGATTTAATCCCGCCCGGTTTGGTGCCATCGCATTGAATGAACGATGATCCGAATCAAGTAAAAACCCGCTCGCAAGCGCTATGGTGCTGCGCGCCGCTAGGGATACAACACTTGTATGATAATAGACAAATCAAATAAAGAACAAGATAAACATATCTGTATTGAATACATAGATTTTTGCTATTTGCATCTTGCCCAATTGAAAACTTATGTACGGAAGGTATGTGGTGGGTGCTCGGTGGATACAGCAAAACTAAAGAAGCTGCCCGTGACTGGGTGGACTTATAACGAAATCGTAACATCTTTCGCGATTATCCAGCACGATTAATGCTCACGTGTCTTGTCCTATCCACAAATGCAAATGAGGATGAACGAGCTCGTACGTCGCAAGCTGTACTTGACAATATTATTAGTTTCCTGATTGTCACGACAATGCGCGTCCATACACTGCACAAATAACCGATTTAAAATTCCAGGGGCTTTGATTTGACTTTTTTTTTTCTACCGTATTCACCGGATTCCAGCATATTCCAAAATCGGTGGGGGAAAAAATAATCATACAAGCAATTACATTTTTGTTACCGTTCCCAAGTTATCTAGAGCAGACATGAACGTTTAATAAGATATATTTAAAGAAATGTCTTTTTAACGTTCTTGACATAAAAATTAATTTCAATTGCATTAAAAATAGTTGGTTAATTTATCTATAAGTACCTTAGTCTGCTATATATTATGTTTCCGGAATAGCACGTTTTAGTACGTTGAATAGTACGTTGACGTTGATTTTGATTTTTTTATCTTTTCGTGCACTCGGCCCTTAGTCATTTTCATAAATCTAAAATGCGATGTTATACAGTCACAATTATAATCTCATTTCAGTCTAAGGGTACGACCAATATGAAAGAATGCTCGGATTATAAATTAATAAATGGTTCCATTGTACAATATTGTACTCCCACAGTGAACAGGGTAGTGAAGCTCCCCCGCGCCCCGCACCCCGCACCCCACGCCGCCAACCCTCTACCTTCCTTCCGGACCAATAAACCAATGAGCAGTAGGCCTATTCTTGGAATTCCATGCTCAGGAATCAGGATTTTTCCGTCTAGGAAACCGCTTTTATAGCGGCTGTCAAAGCGATTTTCTCGATGAAAAGGTTCCGGAGAACGGCATTTCAATGATTTGAGATTTGCCGCTAAGAAAATCACGTTGGCAGCTGATAAAGCGATTTTCTTCAATGAATTCAGTCTTCATTCCGGAAAACGAAATTCCAAGAATAAGCCCATAGCGCATGTACGCACATACGTATGTAAATAGGATCCACGGAGGTGGATAACATAACACGCAGCCGATTCGTAGCCTCGACTAAGTAGATCGATATAATTGTATGTGGAGCGTCTATACACACATAGATGTCGAGAAGGCATTCATATATCCATACCTAAAGCCTGTCACAGACGAGACAGATATTTGCGTCTGCGCAGATATCTGTCGATATCGATCTTTATAGAAATCAATGACTACCGCACGCACACGGCGCAGATGATATATTTTTGGTCTGCGAGCATCGGCAGATACAGACCGATATCGACAGACGACGCCGACAGACGCGAATACTATCTGCGGATAAAATACACGTTGGAACATTTGAGCGCTCGGGGCGTGCCTCGGGGATGGCTTTATGAGCACGGTCGGTTCAATGACTGGAAAACACGGACAATTTTTCATTGCCACTTCGACCATCTTTTCATCCAATGCGATGGTATCAACCCGGTCCGGCTTTAACCCTACCACCTAGTAGGGGAAGGGGACCTACAGTTTAAGATGGATTCCGAACCTTGGAGCAGCTCGCATTCGTGACGAAATGCACGTATCGAACTCAGAAAGAGAATGAAAGTGGTGCATATCGCGGCGAGGAATTGAACCCAGACCTCTGGTACGCTAGGTCAGTCCCCGCGCTAATTTATTAACTACTAGCTGCGGTACCCGGCTCCGCTCGGGTTAGTGTCGGCTAAATTATTTCATGGGTAAAAAATAGCCCACATGATTGGTCCAAAATAGGGTCAAACTGGTCCAGGACAATGTATCCATCTACCAAATTTAATCAAGATCGTTCGAGCCGAAATAGCATGATTTAATGAGAAACATCCAATAATTCCCATTTAGAGCTTCGTTGACATTTGGTGGCTATTTAAAAAAAAGCATTTGCCGCCAGAACCTTTCTGCACTTGCACTGCAACATTGTTTACCTAGTAAGTAAGTAACGTGTAATGTAGGTCAGTTTTGCGTGGACAATCCACAGCTAGTCTCAACATCGAAAACAGTAACCCATCTCGAACCTGACTGCTCCCAGAGATCCTATACATTGATAAAATACGCACATAAATCGGGTTGGTGGTTCGCAAGTTATAAGAATTGAACACTCTCTACTCACCCTTCAGGTAATGAAGCGTTATAATATGTAGCCTATAGGTTTTGAGTAGAATCAGGCTAGACGTAGATACAATTCGCATCTAAATCGAGTAATTGGTTCTCAAGGATTTTGCCAAGTAGTCCTAAAGTTGCGGGAAATACCAAGCCGTACTCCCCCCCCCCCCGCTCCCCGCACCCGCCCCCGTCGCACCACCGCCCCGCCCCCGGCCCCGCTCCCGCCGCCGCCCCCGGCCCCGCTCCCCCTGGTGTGAAGTAGCGCTACCGGCATCGTTTTCGCAGCCCCATGAAAGTTCTAAAGCCCATGGGCACAATATCTTTATAAATTGTAGCCTATGTGTTATTCTGATTTATAAGCTATATTATTGTAAAGTTTCATTAAAATCCATTCAGTAGTTTTTACGTGAAAGAGTAACAAACATCCATCCATCCATCCATCCATCCATCCATCCATCCATCCATCCATCCATCCATTATTACAAACTTTCCCCTTTATAATATTTATTAGATGTATGAGTTTCAACCCAAATTCTTCGCTTTTTAGGGTTCCGTGCCCAAAGGTTGCCAACGGAACCTTATTACCAAGCCTCTGTTTTCCGTCCGTCTACCACAGGGCTGTATCTCATGAACCGTATTAGTATTAAATTTTGATTGTTATTTAAGTCCTTAGTTTTGTTAGTTGCATTTAATTTTAACATTACGTTAATTTCACTTCCAGTTCGATGTTCTATGCTAATTTTTTTCTTTACATCCATTTCCATGTTATGACCTGTTTTGGATGTTGCTTGTTTTTGTTTTTTTTTTCACCTAATGTTATGTCTGGTAGAAAACGTGTTCTTACTCTGTTATTGATACATATATATAGCCTGTGTAATTAATGTTGCCTAGCCTGTATTTTATTATTCTTAGTGGTGATAGCTGATTACATATATTATGTCTTATCCTTAAGTGTGTTAGGACCAGCGGAAGATCAGCGCTGCATCGCTCTCATCGCGAGGGAGTTGTACGTTAGCTGAGTTGGCTCCCTTTTCCTCTTAGTTCTAAGTTACGAGTATTGTATACAAAACTGTTACTGTTTAAATGAGGAAATAAACGTTTATTCTATTCTATTCTATTCTATAATAGGTAGGCCGCTAAAATGTTCACAGAGTATGTATTTATTTTGCCGCCATAACAACAAATAGGTACAATTAAAACAATATAAAAATGAAATGGGGCCACGTACAAAAAACGTGATTTTATTCGGTAGTTTTACGTGTTAGGCGTGTTATAATATGCTGTCGACACAACCGCCTCGCACGCACTCAGCGAGCAAACTCCGGACAAACTCTGCCTGAATAGGTCTCTGCAGAAATGGCGCCAAATTTCATGTTCTGTCTGGTAACGTCAGTTGAAGTCGAAAGGTCATTTTCAGCCTATACATTAATAATGTGAAAATAAACGTAAATTCCAATAATAAATGGTTTTTTGATAGTGCGCATTTCGCCCTTTTTTTAAATGCATATTGCATGCATATTTTGGTATTTTGATAGTGCATAGAATCCGATGTTCTAATCATCACTAATCAATGTTCGCAATGAAGCTCTCTAGAACTATCTTGACTAGACCATTGCATCCACCTGCATTCAGCATCACAAAATCTTGATCTTATTTCCAAATTGTATTATCTCTTCGCGGTTAACGGCCATGATAAGTGTAAAAATAATATTTTAGACATTTTGATTAGTGAAGGTGTGGATAATGCATGAATACTTGAAAATATGAATCAGTTTATTAAAAAATAACACTTTTCTTTAGTTTGCCGTATACGTCAATGTTTCTTCGTAATTTGCTCGGTGTTTGCTATCTTTTATTTATTGAATTTGATCTAAAATTATTTTACTAAAGTAATTATAACGAATATCACGTATTTAAGCAATCGTGTTGATAATTAAGAAAACCAAAACGTATTCAATAAGCGGGCAAATTAAAATGGAATAACAGCAACACTTGTACGTTTCGCAATGGTGGTACGGACGTTTGTATGGATATCTACTGCCGTATAGCATTACTTCACAGGATTTGTTACATCTGAGCGACACTATGGACTGGTGCAATAATACAGGTTGCTTTATTTTTATCAAAATCAACGTGTTCGATTCTGGGCTAGGAAAACTATTTTAAAAAAATATCTAATTATGCAGTTTTAGTTAAAATCAAAATTGGCCTCATAATTCCTTTAAGTGTTTTTAGCTATTTATTATAGTTTCCGATTTGGACCCGAATGCCCACTTGAAAAGTCCTGTATACAGTCCTCAACAACCCACGTGCTCGTATTTACGTGATCTTGTCACCCCGAGGCTTACCTCTCAGATCAATTGACCACTTTTCTTCTTCTCATACCGTCACACGTACTTGTTTGATCTATTCTGCCTTTGGAATAAATGATCTTTTGATATTAGGATCTCTGCTTCTCATACAATATTAAACAAACAGGCAAAGTGCGAGTCGGACTCACGTCGGACTCGCACATGAAGGGTTCCGTACACGATTTAACACAAAAAATCACGTTTGTTGTATGGGCCCTTTAATTTACAATGTACGCTGGATTCAGATTTACCTTAATTACAAGCATTTTAATATCGCATCATCAGAGCTCCTAGCCTCACTTGTCGCCTAGATTGCTGTTTACGCCAAACCGAGCGACTAGCGTTTTTAAATGTGTGGAGAAATGGAACAGCGCGCGCAGTGGGCGTTAAGCAAAGTAACATTTGCGAGTCCAAGTTTTATTTGACAACGTATTCACCGTCGCCGTAAATATGTTGAAGTTGGCGTTTACGCTGACTCCGCGTTTTCATACAAAACGCATCTTCGAGTTTTATTTTGACAGCTTGAAGAACTTGGCACTTTGAAACCACAGAATAAGTAGTAAAAACTTGTATGGGGTTGGGTGTGTTTACCTTACTTCGAAGTTCCGTAAACGTCAATTTAGGTGAGAAATGGGACTGACTGATCTGATCCGAGCTACTATATAGTTGTTCGTCAAAAGAAGTGAAATAATTCTTGAGCAAAAAAATTATTGTTGTTCTATAAAAAAAGTTTCAACACTTTCTAAAACTTTTTGTGCGTCCCCGAGTCCCTCGTGAGAAAAGATAGAGCATCAATTTTAATGTCAAGTGGGGTAAGCGCGACCCAGAAAATCGTATAATCGAAAGCTTGCGGATAAATGATCCAATATCCTCTCACATGTCGTCGGGAGCTGCGAGCTATGTGCTGCGTGCTACGTGCTACGTGCTACGTGCTACAGGCAAAAGTTATTAGGTAACAAACATAAAAAAAACAAACAAAAAAAAACATACAGACGAATTGAGAACCTCCTCCTTTTTTGAAGTCGGTTAAAAAGTCAGCAAAGCACCCTCAAAGTTAGTGCTTGGGCGACTATGTAGATGTTTTAGCTAGTTTGCAAGTGTTGCGTCCTTTTCTTCAAATGTGATTTATGTTTTAAACGGATGTGTGTGTATTACTCTTTGATATTTGGTTTTCTCTGTTTTGTATTGTGTTGCTTATTTATTTATTTATTTTTTCTCTCTTTTTTAAATACGTTTCGCCACATATGATATTTACAAGGATTTGTTTTTTATTTTATTTCTTTAGGGACCCGAAGTAAATCAGCGTTGCTGCTCACTGAGTGTCATTCATTTATTTATCCAAATTCTGGTAGTCAAACTACGCTAAGTCATGTCACAATTTAATTGCTCTGCGGATTAGATCAACCAGTGAAGAAGAAGTAGGTTCCTGTACACATTTGTACATTCATTGGCACACATTGAACGGCTACATTGAACTAGAGTTGGTTTTAATGCGGCAATGGAAACACAGACAGTTTCTATTGTCGCATTGACCATCTTTAATTCGATGAGATGAGATGAACCTTACAGTCTAGTAAATAAGAAAGGGGCCATGCGTTTTAACTTATATCGTTTCAAGACCCCCGTTTCAAGGAACATTTTATGAAACAGAGCCTTTATTATTTCTGTCCAGCCAACCTGCCCAGATCAGTACCTAGAATGCCCCAATTTTCAGTCAATTTCACGTCGATGTGAACATGATGAGGAACTCAGGGGTACGTGAATATCCGTCCGGTGGTGTGCCCGCGCCTGTACATTTGGCGGGATGGATCTTGGCCAGTCCCCTCCGTACGAGCAGCCGGCGGGCGCGGCGCTGCGATCGACTCACGTTAGACGGCACCGCTGACCGTCGCGAGATGGACACCGCCCCCCCCCCCCCCCCCCCCGCCCCACACACACACACACACACACACGCACACGCACACACGCGGCGAAGATCGATAAAGTAAGTTTTGGGTCGCAGCATGAATATTTTAGGTCGTGCCGTCGCGGCTCATTAGCTGCTGCTGCCCGCCGCCTCCCCCCCCCCCCCCCCGCCCAACCCCCGCCCCTCCGCGCCGCATCTCAGACGCAATATGACGTTATAATCATTTCCAGTTAAAGAGTTTCATTATTAAAGTCATCCAGGCATTCTATTTCAGTCGCGCACCATACCGTCCCGACGACGGTACCGGGCGGGGACCACATCCATTCCCAAAGGAACTGCCGCGCATGCGCACGACACGCGACACGTAGGATACAACACTCAGGACTTTGGAAGCCAATTAAGTAACACAGTTACTAAGGTAGATATTTTCCACTAACTCGTGGCTCCGCGCGATGCCGCCAGACGAATGATTTCAGAGTGGTCAGTCTGAGTTCTCACCTAAATTGGCGTTTACGGCAAACCGATCAACTGGCGTTTTCTCCAAACTCCATACAAGTTTTTACTAGATATTCTGTGGTTTTACTTCTTCAAGCTGTCAAAGTGAAACGCGGACTTCCGATTTGTATGAACACGCGGAGGTGACGTAAACGGCAACGTCGACATATTTACGGCAACGTTGAGTAAGTTGTCAAATCAAGCACGGGCTCGCAAATGTTAGTTCGCTTAACGCCCGCTGCGCGCGCTCTTCAATTTCTCCATACATTTGAAAACGCCAGTCGATCGTTTTGCCGTAACGCCAATTTAGGTGATAACTTAGACTACCAGCTCAGATTATACTCAACACTTATTGGCTGCATAATATAACGCTTCATTACGAGAGCGGTGAGTAGAGAGTGTTAAATTCTTATAAGCGATTCACCGAATCACCAGATTTATATGCGTATTGTATCAACGTATAGCCTCTTTGGGAGCAAGTTCGGGATGGGTTACCGTTATCGATGACTGGCTGTGGTTTGGAGTCCACGTAAAACTTTTGGTTCCCTTCGTTACTTACTTACTAGGTATGCAATCTAGCAGCGCAGGTGCAGAAAAGTTCTGGCGGTACATGCTTTGAATTTTTATTTGAAAAATACCCACCAAATGTTTACGAAGATCTAAAAGGGAATTATTGGATGTCTCCACCTCTCATTAAACCATGCCATATCGGCTCAACAATCCTGATTAAATTTGGTAGATGTGTACATACATGACCAGCCTTTTGGACCAGCCCTTTGGGGTACTTTTTGTGCATAAAATAATTCAGCCCGATATTAACCCGAACAAAGCCGGGTACCGCAGCTAGTTTTCAAATATGTGATTGTAGTTCTTGTAGATTCTGACTGTGTGAGCGTCCACCGGGGCTGGGCTAGATGATAGACCACAGGCTAGACGGTACCTAGACGAGGGTTCTGCAGGGTTATTTGCCGGGAGGTGTGCACGGCGCGGCGGGAGGGACGGTGACGTCACAGGGCCCGCCCTGGCGGCGACAGGGAAGTACTCGGGGGCTCAATTTAAATCGTGGAGAAAGGATCGACCCTCCTCACGAAGGCGACAGTTAGTATTGAGCTCGCACCGGCGGCACCGGGTAGCGGCACCGGGTAGCGGCACCGGGTAGCGGCACCGGGTAGCGGTACCGGGTAGCGGCACCGGGTAGCGGCACCGGTTAGCGGCATCGGGTAGCGGCACCGGGTAGCGGCACCGGGTAGCGGCGGAGGAGCGGCGGCGTAGCGAGTGGTGCACTGGAGTAGGTACGCTCCTTCACCTATATACGACAGGCTGGGACAATGGTGGCGACCGTCACGGGCGCGGGCGCATCTTGCACCAGACACTACTTGGATAATACATTTATGCAGGTGGAGTTTTCAAGCCAAGCTGACACTATTACAAATATCAAAAACACTGAAAGTTTCTCAGGAGGCCGATTTTAATAAAAACGAAAACTGCATTATTAGATTTTTGAAAAAACTGTTTTCCTAGCTCACCTAAATTGGCGTTTCGACTGGCGTTTTCCATAAAAACGTCAAACTCCATACAAGTGTTTACCTCGGTGTTTCCTAGATATTCTTTGGTTTTACTCAAGCTGTCAAAGTCAAACTCGGACTTCCGATGTCATGATTTTCATCTATGGCATCATTTCAAAACGTATATTTTGTACGGAACCGGAAGGAGAATAAAATAAGAGAGAAGGGGTGAGGAAGATACGCCATTCCGCTAGGCGGCGCGCGGTGAGAGGTGATTCATGAAAGAGCGTCGGCACCGATCAGCCGGGCTCGCAGTACAACTTTATTGTTTATTGTTTATTCATCATCCATAGACAGTACACTGCACTCGGATTTGTCATATTTCATCATTAGCCAGTTCGGGGAAATCCCAGCGAAGAAGAACTGGAAAGAAACTCCGCTGGTTTTTTTTTTCAACGTTCACTTAGTCTAAATTTACAAAAGTATTTAGACTCACAGATAAACACGCTAAATTAATATGAATTGACAAGAATCAACAATTTATGTCATATTTCAGTTTATTAGTAAAGACCATGCCCGCCATCTAGCATGTTGCCAATTGGAGCAAGCCAGTCCCCACAAACAGCACCCGTTCACGAGCATCAGGCCAGGCACAGCCATCGCCTCTATCAACCATATTTTAGGGAAAGAGGAGACCCGAACCCAGCGTCGCCGCAAGTAGGGACCTTAAAGCGATGCACTACTCCAGTGGCAAAATGAAAAAGTTGTGAAAGCTCTGTACGATTGAGTTTTAATACGATTATTTCTGTCATGAACTACTACAGTGACCTGTAAACAAAGAGTCAAAATACCAAATACATTATTATTCTTAGAGCTACAAAAAGTATATAATATTACACTTTAAATGCTACCACCTACAGAAAATTAAGAGTACAATGGTTTGAGAGCAACCATATACGAATAAGATTCCTGAAAGAGATTCTGACCAACACCTACAGTTAAATAATGCTTTAATACAGTTCGGGTGTACAGAGCCCTCGTCATTATTTATACGAAATTGTATCAAATGAATATTATTTTGTTAGTAATTTCATACTACACGTAGTATTTATCATACAAATAATATGGATACATAATGTATCGAGTGTCAAAATTATTAAAAAAAAAAGAAAGTCAATGTTATATATAACATTGACTTTATATATAACATTGATTAGTAGGATACGTTTGGTACCCAGTCAACATGTGGTCAAAATCTCGGAAAATTCAAATTGATCAACTAGGGCCTCTTTAACACTATAATAAGCCTTTTGTGAATCTTAACCTTAAACATTTTTTCACTTAAATCCCTGACCTCTTCGGGTAATTTGTTATAAAATCTAACACTGTTACATATAAAACTCTTAGATGTTTTAGCTAATTTATGACTAATCACTTTAACATTGTTCTTGTGTCTTGTGTTATGGTTATGAACATCACTATTAAGGGTGGAGTCATGTATTTGTTTCCTCGCGTAACATAAGTTTTGGAAAACATAAGCACTTGGTAAAGTCAAAATTCCTACGTCACTAAAACAAACTTCTTGTTCTTACAGTTGTGTCTGGTTTTATTATACCGATTTGTATGAAAACGCGCAGTGGATGTAAAAGGTATATGTAAGGATATAAAAAAAGCTCTTCAATTATTTATTTATTTTTATTTATTTATTTATTTAGGAGAAAACACAGAGAGAAATACAGAAGACATAAAATATAACATTATTAATAACAAGTAATCTCCCTCCACTACGTTTCCCTCTGGAACATAAATAGAATAGATGCACTTGATGCTACACAAGAGTAAACATGAACACAAATTAATTAATTTTAACAGAAACATTTTTGTAATAGAAAAACAGTACAAGTAAAAAAAAAACTTCTAAAGTTATAAAGTTTCCTGCAGGTGACTCAAAATTCAAAATTGTGCACACGTTTTTTTAAATTGAGAAAATATAAAGGCTATTAAAATTTTAAGAGGTTACAAATTAGAATTATTAATATTAAGTATTAAGTATGATAATTGAGATAGTATAAGATTAGGTAAGTGGTGAAGATTATATTATCTTAAAGATAGCAAGTTATTAGATGAAATTTTATAATACCAATCCTAAAGATCCTTCAAGCAGATTGCGAACGGTTCGTTTGTAGGTGAAGGCTGAGCTATTAAAAATGTCTATAGATAATAGTTTTTTATTGTAGGTATCGCATATACGTCGTATAGGTGCACGGACACCCGCAATGGTCCGGGTTTTGCCCGTGTGAAAAAGGATCGTTAAGCGTGTTCTTCTGCAAGGTGCATGTAAGCCTATTAAATTAAGAAGATCTGGGCAGTTGTATGCACCTATACAAATTTTACGAAGCACGGAAGCATCCAGCAATTCACGCCGGATAAGCAAAGTAGGTAATTTATAAGTTTCAAGAAGGTCCACATATGATTGCTTAGTCGAAGTCAACCGATAGTGCAGGGCACGTAGGATTTTTTTTTTGTATAATTTCAATACGGTCAGAATATGTTGCGAAGTATGGGTTCCAAACCACGGATACATATTCCAGCTGTGATCGAACTAGGGCCTGATACAATGTTAAAAATGTTTTAGCGTTTTTGAATTTTTTCGTGGACCTTAGTATGAAACCAAGCATTTGGATTGCCTTTGTAGTGATATGATCTACGTGAGCGTCAAAATGAAGTTTCTCATCGAGGATGATGCCGAGATCACGAATGCTGCTTACCCTACCGAGATCACGTCCGCCGATGTTGTATGTGTGTAAGTATTTATTTATGTTTTTAGTGAACGTGATTTGCTTGCACTTTTCATAACTCAGATACATATTATTTTCGGTACAGTAAGCAGAGAAGCGATCTAAGTCTTCCTGTAGTAGTCTGCAATCGTTCTGGGTCCTTATAATTTTAAATATTTTTAAGTCATCTGCAAATAGAAGTATAGAAGAGTGGTTAAAGCAATGTATTATGTCATTAATAAACAAGATAAAAAGCAAAGGTCCTAATATTGAACCTTGCGGAACCCCAGAACTTATATTTATACTATTGGAAGTGTGACCATTCATAACTACGATCTGACTTCGATTCGATAAGTATGAAGCAAACCACCTCAGTAGATTGCCCTTGATTCCATTAAATGCTAATTTTCTAAGAAGAATGACATGGTCTACTTTGTCGAACGCTTTCCTGAAGTCAGTATAAATTGTGTCGATTTGTAATCTTTTATCCATGCAATCAAACAAACAGTTGGAAAAGAGCAAGAGATTTGTTACCGTAGATCTGTTTTTGACAAATCCATGCTGTTCTTGTATTATATTGTTTTCAATGACAGCATATACATCGTCCTTTACTAGCTTTTCGAAAACTTTTGGAATACATGATAGAATGGAAATGGGCCGGTAGTTTTCTGTTTTCTGTTTCGAACCACTTTTATGAATAGGTGTGATGAATGCGAGTTTCCAAAATTTAGGAAAGATACCATTGCGTAGACAGATGTTAAATAATTTTGAAAGGGGTTTAGAAATTACACTGTGAGTATATTTAAGAAAAAAGGGACATATTTTATCTGGGCCCGGACCTTTGTTTTCATCTAAGTCTCGAAGTAGTTTGGACACAGATTCGACGTCAAATTCCACATTGGATAAGTGTGGTGAGTAAGGATTGGATATGTTGTCATATGAAGTGACACCAGTTATGCTACCAGACGAGGGCTCGAACGCCGCCTTAAAATTAGAAGAAAACATTTCGCAAATTTCATTTGGATCATCCGATGAGTGGCTCCCTAAAGACATTTTAGAGGGGTAACCTGAGGTATTTTTTTAAAGATTTTTTGTGTATTGCCAGAAGTATTTAATGTTATTAGTCGTAGAATGTTCAACGTTTTCTCTGTAAGAATTTTCACACTGCATAAGTAACAACTTTACCTTTCTACGCAGATACGAGAATTGACTATAGTTAGCAGTACCCCCGTAAATTTTCCATCTACACCAAGCTTTTTCTTTACTACGGAATTTTCTAATGAGGGCTGGTGAAAACCAAATTGGAAACCTTTGTGATCGTGTTTTTATTAGAGGAATTAGGGAGTCAATTATACTGTAGATAATTTCGTAAAATCTGGATACAGCAATTTCAGCCTCGAGATGGTCGAGCTCGGTATCCCAGTCAATAGCTTCTATCGCCATACATACTTCTTCATAATTAGCTTTACGGAAGTTGTGTCTGGGAATCTCCATTGCTAACATTGAAGGTAAAGGGATGGTACATATGTTGAATTCTAGAGCAGGGTGGTGCCTGTCTAATGGCAACAAGGGAATGTCTGGCCTGACCACCTCACAGTTCGTACTACACAGGATTAGGTCTAGTGTTCTATTATTCACATTTACTTCTCCATTGTATTGGTGTAAATCGATAAATAACATTGTGTTAATTAGATGATTTTGTATTTCCCCAGAAGCGTTAACGGGATCAAGCCATATATTGTCGTTAGCACGGGACCATGTCAACTCACCTATATTGTAATCACCGATTATACAGAACAGCGCAGTAGGATTTTTTACACAAATATCCTGTAGATTGGTGAGATGAGCTTCGTAAGTAAGTACAGGCGACGCTGGCGGAATGTAAACTGTGCAAAGGATCAGGTTTTCATTTTGGAGGGGTACGGTCGCAATAACTTCTTCAATATGTGGCGTCTCCCAATCTGGGTGGCGCGTAGATGAAATTGTTTTTTTTATTGCGATCATGACTCCTCCACCGCGAGTTTTGTCTAAACGATAAGATAGATCACGGTCGTGACGATAAACCACATAGCGGTCGTCAATAAATTCCGCGTCGTGGTAGCTCGGTAAGAATGACGTTTCCGTTAGTAAAATCACGTCATAGCTATGACTTAAAATGCTGAGTCTAAGCTCATCGAGTTTAGTTCGGGCACCATTACAATTTTGATAATAAAACGTTAATTTTGTATGGTTAGCCATTGGTATACTTGAAAGAATATTGTATAGTAATAATATGTATTTTATAAGTTAGGCAATCACGATTAGGATACACACCTATTTTTGGAAAAATAATCATATAAAATAGTGAGTAGGATAATTTACATAATATAAGGTTAATTGAGACTAATGACTGTTTGAAAAATGAGCTTGTTTTAGGTCGAGTAAAACACCGTAAGCACAACATACACCTGCAGGAACTATTTCCGATATCCATAATAGTTTTGTAGACACAAAATACATGACAGAAGTTCATTTCTAAGAGAAAAAACTTAAAGAAAAAGCATAAGAGTACGTGATGATTTAATGCTAACATTTTTTTTCATAATTTTAGTAAGTCTTCTTCGCGGCGAACAGCTATTACTCGGGCCTGCTCGTCCTTTCTCGCTAGAATGCTTCCATTCTTCACCCACACATATTTGAAGTTTTTCGCACGGGCCGTCTCACGAGTTTTCGAATACAAAATCTTGTACATTTGAAAACGCCGGTCGATCGGTTTGACGTAACGCCAATTTAGGTGACAACTGGGACTTCGGGTACAGTAGGCTAGACGTAAATACAAACCACAACTAAATTGGATATTTTTTGTCCCACTTGTCGCACCTCTGGCGAATTATCGTGATGCCAAGTAGTCCTACGTCACGGGAAATACCAAGCCATACCTACATAGGTAGCAAATGCCCACGGAGGAGGCCTATGCCTAAATATGAGGGATTGATGATCCCTTTTTTTATGTAAAGCGCAGAATATGGCGTACGCCAGGACCTCTTAAGGTGCCCGACGACGCCCATTAGCTTTCGAACTTTAATCTGAATTGATTTAAAACTTATAAACCTGGAGGAATATTCACGGCGGCTCTGACTGAAAACGGTCGGCGGAATGCTTTCGGTTGGGAATGTATCAAGAATGCACACTTGACGCATTCGTGTGACAGATAATTCAATTTAGCCCTGTGCCCAAATTGTGCGCGGAGAATTTGCCGTTCTAATGGCAAAAAGTGATTCGCGACATCTGCCGCCTCCGCCGAGCGACCTCTGCGCCGCCCTACCGCCGCCGTCGCAACGCAACCGCGCCGGCCGGCCCGACTCGTGAAGGATCGCAGCCAGCTCGGAGTAGGGGGACGTAGTACGTACGAAGGGAATTCCAATTCTCTCTATGAGTGCGCCGAGCGCGAGCGGTGCGACGCCGACGCGGGCGCGGCGCGGTCTCTCCTCCCGCGCGCGTCCGCAGCGCCCGAAGCGCCCGCAGCGCAGCGGACGGATCGCAACCACCCATCACGTCTATCGGTCTGAGTGGTCAGTCTGAGTTCTCACCTAAATTGGCGTTTACGGCAAACCGATCGACTGGCGTTTTCTCCAAAGTCCATTCAAGTTTATACTAGATATTCTGTGGTTTTACTTCTTCAAGCTGTCAAAGTCAAACGCGGCCTTCCGATTTGTATGAAAACGCGGAGTGGACGTAAACGGCAACGTCGACGTATATACGGCAACGTTGAGTAAGCTGTCAAATCAAGCTCGGCCCACTCTGATCCGAATGGGAGACAAAATAAAACTAGCAAACACACGTTTGTTTGCATGTTCCCTCATGTCTTTCCATGACGGACTAGTCTTATCAGTGACTAGTTGCGGTGCACGGCTTCGCTTTTGTTATTTTCGTAAAGGAGGTCAAACACAATAAACCAAATGTTTAAGGTGGCCCAACCCGGCGGCCTCAACTCATTTGCGGGCACGGTACAAAACCGTGCTGTTGCGCTCTGGGACCTTCTCTGTTTCTAAGATTAAGACAGGCTCCGTGATGAGGAAGATGCAACCTGTCCACAAAAAAGACAATGTGTATAGTGTATGATTTGGTAAGATTTACGAAAATTTTAATTTTAAAACGACTTATAGCTAAAAGTAAACCACGACCACTGTAGTCAAAAATCTAACAAAAACCAAATAGATTATAAATCTTGATTAAATAAGCTATGTCTGATGACTAATCTTTTTAAGATGTTCTTACTTTATCATTGCGTAATCCACCTCCAAAGTTATTTTATAAAACGCGCGAAAAATCCGAACTTTCGGATTAGACTTGGAAACCAAACACAATTTTACAATGCCAATTGTCATCAGACATCTACTTCAATCAAATAAAGCTTATTTGAGCAAAAATTTGGATCTCTGATAAGAAATATAGGCGTGATCTTCTTTCCCCTTTTGTATGGGGAGATAAGCGGGTTGGGCCACCTTAGGGGACATATTACCCTAGAACGACCGTATCCGATAAGTTATCGTTTTATATTTTTAGTGTTCATAATAAGCACGTATTAGCCAATATAATAATTGAAGGAGCTTGACATGAAACCATTTTATGATGGAGATTAATAAAAATTGGTCCATGCCATTGAAATTCAAGCCTTAAGGTGGCCCAACCCGGCGGGACGAACTCATTCGCGGGCATGGTACAAAACCGTGCTGTTGCGCTCTGGGACCTCCTCTGTTTAAAAAAAAAGACAGGCTCCTTGAAGAGAAAGATGCAACATGTCCACAAAAAAGACAATGTGCATAGTGTATGATTTGAAAATTTTAATTACAAAACGACTTATAGCTAAAAGTAAACCACGACCGCTGTAGTCAAAACTCTAACAAAAACCAAATTGATTATAAATCTTGATTAAATAAGCTATGTCAGATGACTAATCTTTTTAAGATCTTCTTACTTTATCATTGCGTAATCCACCTCCAAAGTTATTGTATAAACCGCGTGAAATATTCGAACTTTCAGACATTATAACTTAGAAACCAAACACAATTTTAGAATGCCAACGGTCATCAGACATCTAGTTTGATCAAATAAAGCTCTTTTGAGCAAAATTTGGGATCTCTGATAAGAAATATGGGCGTGATCTGCTTTCCCCGTTTGTATGGGCAGATGAGCGGGTTGGGCCACCTTAAACAGGTTTGAAAATTTTCAAACGCGATAACTCCTACTACATAAGCAGTAAGAGTATATTATTTTATATTTGATCCTCTAGTAGGGACCCTTGACAGTATTTTTAGTTTTTTTCTTTATATTAATTATAAAAAATAAAAATATGAGCGATTCTGGAGGAATTCATCCTTGATTTGTTCAGAATCGCATATGTTTTAAATGATGGTAATTTGTATACAGCCACAATGAAAATTGTTTTCAAGCGGAACACTAGATAACCGATTACTGAATTAAATTAACATAAAAAATAATTCTCACCGCTAATGTTGTACGAGTTGTATCGCATTTCAAAGTTTTTAAAATCAATTTAAGGCTTGGATTTGAATAGCAATGCCCCGCTTTTATTAGTCCTTATTATAAAATAGTCAAATGTAAACTTTTTCCAATAACTAAGTTTGCAGAAAAGTGCTTATCAAGAAACCTAATAATGCAAAACAAATCCCTAATCGGATACGGTCGTTGCAGGGTCTAATGTCACCTTAACGTGATTGCTTTCAATTATATTGCGTCCTCAGTAGTAGTCCTCAGTACGGTAAGTTACGTCACCCAAAAGAGATTGTCACTGGTTTATAGATTGTCTCAGGCTAAATTCATGAAATAAACCCTTCGACCTGAATGCTAATACTGCCAAACCATAGAATAGATGAAAGGAAAGTACTTTTCTTCACCAAAATAATCAGAAAAAGTCGTTTGAATAGGGCCTATATTGATTCATGTATACACGTAGGTGGGACCGAACTTCATTGTCCATGTACTGCTGGATAAATGCTTAAATTAACATTGCCATTAGAATATTCTCATACAAATATTTTATTTTTGTTTAACATGTATGTGTGTGATGCTATTTAAGGAGTTATTTTTTTTGGATTCCCAAACACATTGTAATTTCGGAAAAAAAATTTAGATATGCTGTTCAAAGGAAACATTTAAGCCCATTGAAATTTGCAAAATGTTCAGCCTTATCATGTTCTATGGAGAGTGATAATGCATTCAACGTTATGCAACGATAACATCTTTCTCTGTAATTTGTTAAAAACATGAAAATCTAATATTTTTTTAATAACATATATTGTATTCTTTCTCGTTTTAGGAAAAACAGGGTCAGAAAGCTTTATAAAACATAGAGAACATTAAACTAAAAGTGGTGGATCAAGAAAACAAGAGTAATGCAACGGTTCCCAAAAACAAGAGATCTACAGATTTTGATTCACTTCGAAATTATATGGAGAAAATTGAGCAATTACAAATACATGGAAGGAGTAAATACAATTTTCTCTATACTTCAAATATATACTTTAATACTTCTTATTTTCGCTGTTACTATGACATTTCTAACCGGCGCCATCTCCCGTCACTGCCAGAACTAGTTACACCGTTATTAAATTACACGATAAAAATGTTACATTTTAACTATACATTTAATGTTTATTTATGTTTGACCGGTAAATAAAATACATTAAACACTTTTTGGGGTGAAAAAAGCGGGCGAAAAGCGAACGGATGGTTCACAATGATAGATCTGATTCGACTGAAGGGCGGCGGCGGCGGTGCGGAAGCGGCAGCGGACCTCTATAGGGGAGCGGGACGGGAGGTCACGTGCCCACGCGCCGTTGAAGTTCGGCCCCAAGAACATCGCCGAGTGCGTTCTGTCACGAGGGGTGCCTACCGACCAACACACATGTTTCAGGTAGATATATTACCGCCGAAGTAACCATCACCTTCTCAAAGTAATAATACGACTGTCACCATACATTTATTAATGACGTCATTTTAAATAAGAAATATCATTAATATTCATTGGTATCATGTATTCTCAAATGTGAGTTGCAACGCCATCTTTCGACTTTTATTTGCCCTACTCAACAACTCTATGACGTTAGCAGTCTTTCCCTACTATCATTTATCTATGACCTAACTGTTTGTCACTCTTTTTTAACCGATTTCATCAATACTGTTGTACCCACAGAACAATTAGGAGGTAAGAATTGTGAAGTGGGCGGAACTCGCGCGCCGGTCTTTAGCGGGGACCCGCTCACTTAATACGCGCATGATTCACTCCTCTGCGGCTGTCCTGTGCATTAACTTATCCGTGATACAATCTAAAATTGAAAAGGAGTAATGCCGTACTGTGCCATAATAACGTGCAAACACGACCGCCGGTGCACAGCCTTCATAATGGAGGAGTTTCGTATCACCGGTAAGTTTCATTTACATGAATAGCGATAAAACTTACGACAAATGCATTACGAAATAATATGGCGTCGCGGCGCCGCGGCGGTCGTATTGCTCGCCGGGGCATGTCTCGCTACGTTGTTTGTGATCACGTGCGTGTGAGGCGCTCGGCCGTGTTCGAAAGTGAAGTAACATTTGATTGCAAACAGTATTGGAATTCCAACATAGAGTCATTAGGTTAAGGTTCAAATTTTCTAAACAAATGTGGATTTGTTGTTTGGTTATCGATTAAGAAGGGATAGCCAATTGCGACTGTTATAAATTCGCGAAGCAAAAGGTCTTAAGTAAAACGGTAACAGCGGTCCTGGAACAAATTCACAAACCTTTCACTTCCTGCCTCCTCAATATTCCGTGGTTGTACCAACATCGCTCCAAATATCTATACTAATAATAAATCTGTAACGGGTGTTCATGGAGTAAGTTGCTTTGTTTTCTAAGATACTTCGTTTGTAGACTTTAGATACTAAGACTAAATTGATCATTTTTAGAAATCAGTTCTGTATGTATGTATGTATGTATGTATGTTCCTCCATAACTCTTAAACCGATCATCCGAATTTGATGAAACTTACTACACGTATATGTAAATACGCGGGACACAGGGTAGGCTATATATAATTCAGTTCCGCTTACGTTAAGATGTAGCTGTCATACAAACCGAAATGCCCCGAGGCGGCGTTTTGGGGGGTAATCACTACCTGCCTTTATTTCTTCGTTTACTTCTTCTTAGCCACGCAACTGACTTTTTGATACGGTTTTTATTAATATTCCTTATATCAGTGCGATCAACGAGCAAGGATTGCGTATGTAATTGTTAAATATTTAATAGACACCTTAAGAGAAAAATGAAAACTATGTACTTAGGAACATGATATAGTTCCACGATATCATGTAGAGCGATAACTTCGAACCACTCACCCGATTTATTTGCGTATTTTATCAACCTGTAGCAACTTTGGGCACAGTCAGATTCCGGATGGGTTACCGTTTTCGATGTTGAAGGTGATTCGTGATTCCTCATAAAACTTTGTAAAAGTAAGGAAGGTGGTAGGGTTAATCCCGCCTTTGTTGGTTTTGTATCAATTTCTATCTAGCAGTGCCAGTGTAGTAAGGGGCTGGTGGCACATGCTTTTAAAATTCGCTCCCAAATGTTTACGAAGCTCGAAATGGGAATACATTTCATCGGTTCAAACGATTTTGATTAAATTTGGTAGATGGATGCATAGTCCTGGACCAGCCTTTTGGTGGGTTACTTTTTATCCAGAAAATAATTCAGAACGAAATCAATCTAACAAATCATACAACAATAGGTACCATGAATATTTATAATGAAACAAATTGTCAAAATAAATTTAGTTCTTGAGGTATTGATCGTCTGCAGGTAAAGTTTGTGTGATGGGTAAGTAAGTAGGTAGTGCTCGCTTTCGACAAAAGAAGTAATGTATGCAAACACGAAGCAGCGGAAAATTCGATTAAAACAACGGATTTTAATTTTCAGGCGAACCAACGTGGCGGAACAAATAGCAAGCGACCTCCGCTGAATATTCAAATATATTGAATGTAATCCTGAAGCGGCTCGGGGCGGGGCGGGGCGGTGTGTTAGCATAGCGCAGCTCACAGCCGCGCGCCGCCGTCACACTCCGACGCGCTGCCGGCGTGTCTATTCACTAAACTGTAAAAAAATATATATTCTAAACGCAACCTTTTATTTAAATGCTCTAAAAAGAAGTAAATAACCTTTAAATTAAATCGCACCCATCAACTTCTAATATTATACAATTTTATGTACATAAATGGTATAAAAGCTTGTCGCTATCTTAACCTGTATAAATTAATTTTATGGAATACATATATTTATATTATTTTTCTTAGAATTACTTCTTATTTATTTTGATTGGGTTTGATTAAATTTAAAGTATATTTTCTACTTTATACAGCATTTAAATAAAAACTTGTTTTTAAAAAAAGATTTTTTAGCTATAATTTTTTCTAGGCTATCATTATTGAATGCATGTACAATATGTCGTGCCTGTGCTGTTCATCATTGAACGGTTCCTTCAATAATACTTTTACAAAATATAGTGTCTGTGCTGTTAGCCGCTGGGTAGTGCCCTCGTCATAAACCAGCCTTGAGTTCAGTAGCTTTGTTAGGGTCAAGTGCACGAAAGAACAAAAAATCAAAATCAAAGTCAAAGTATGATCAAACACGTCACTTTGTGTGGACAGTAAGGAAGGAACTCTATGCGGTCTACTAAAAGTGACGTGTTCGAACATTGATTAAGAGCATCCACATACCTAAACATTTTGGACCAATTTTTGCGATTAAAACGAGATAGCCAGAGCCACAGAAATCGAAATATACTAAATTCTAAATGTGGCCAACCCGCATAACGCGTTTATCCGCTTTTTTTATTGTTTCGTTAAAGAAATCTGGAAAAGTTAAACATGTTCTTCGCTGATTGGGTAGATAATGTTAAGATCTTTGAAATGGTATTAAAATAAATATTACTTAATATCAACATAAGTCGCAAACTTGAAAAATAATATATTGGAGACCTGACTTCAAATGTTTTTTTTCCATGCATAAAATATCAATTTATGTAAAAATTTTCTTTCTGTTTTGGTAGAACGTTAGCTGGAATTATACATATTTTTTTTTCATGTTCTCATTCCATTGAGATCAGGAAATTAACGCAATCAAACCATTCGCATTCTTCGTGCAACCGGGGCTTGAAGAGTTCCCTTGCCTGGATCTAACCCTCGATATCGATTCAGGTCATGCTTCCTATAAAAATGTATTGTCATCAGAACAGAATTTTTACATGTTGGTTACAAAATGTAAAAATTCAATTCCGTAGGGTAAGAGGAAGTGGTTCTAATTCAGCTTGCAAGATTCGACCTAAACACCTGCTACTACACTACCGGCACGCTATATCTTTACTATCATGACTTTTCAACCACACGGTTGCTACACTTTTTTTTATTATTTACTAGCTGCGGTACCCGGCTCCGCTCGGGTCCATGTCCTTTTGGACTGATGTCGAGCTGAATTATTTCGCCGATATGCATTAATTAAAAAAGAAATATTATAACGTTCCCATTTATAATACATAGGGCGCACTATAAGTTTTCGGAACTGGCCACTTAGCTAAATAATATCTTAAAGTAATTAAGTAATGTGGTATTATAACTCATAGGGCCGTGTGCACGAAAGGGAAAAAAATAAAAATCATCGTCAACTTAAACACGTCACTTTGTATGGACAGTATGGAAGGAACTCTATGCGGTTCACTAAAAGTGACGTGTTTGAACATTGATTAACTGATCCTGCAATCGGAATTAGGCTATTTTGACTTGTTTGTTTTGTCTTACTGTGACTTTTGCATTGTGGCGTCATTAAAAAAATGCGTGTCTATATATCACCATGGTTTTAACTTATGAAAATGTTCATAGCCTTATTTTATATGATTTTAAGTGTAATTTGACGGCTCAGCAAATCCCTGCTCGGACTCAAACTGCTTTTGGCGATGAAACACCATGAAAGGGGACTATCGCGTCAATCTTGTGACTAATTTCGTGCTGGTCAGCTTTATACAACAAAAACATAAATGATGTGCGCCGTAAGATGAAACAGACAGTCGTGCAGACTGTTGCTTTGGGGACTGTGAATGGTGATTTGTATAACACCATCTGTTTGCTGGAAGTAAATGACGAACTTCGTAAAAATAACAGTAAACGCAGCATAATTTTTTATTATATTTTATTTCTTACTTGCGTACTTCCGATTCCCGATTCCTGCACTCCCTCCACCTCATCGCAGCTCCAGAGACACGGCTCGCGCCACCCGATCCGCATAGAGACGGCGGCGCGGGACACAAGAGGGGGCGTTCAGCTACATGCAACCATATTAGCTGTTTGTCTTATTTATTTATTTATTTTTCGTATTGGTTCTGTAGGCAGACATAATATTAATAACAACGATTGTTGTTTTTGTGTTTGTTGTAGAGACAGCACCATAACCACTAATACTAATCGACTACATAAACACGTGGCGCCATCTCTACCCGGATAGAAGTTATTCTTTTCTATGAGAGTGTACTTTATTTGATACTGCCATAGGCTGTTTAGGCTGATTGTATGTATCCTATAGTTCCATTATAATCAAGCGTGGCTTCTTAAAAGTCAATAAAGCACCCTTAAAGTTAGGGCTTGGGTGACTATGTAGATGTTTAGCTAGTTTGCAAATTTTGCTTCCTTTTCTTCAAATGTGATTTATGTTTTAAACGGATGTGTGTGTAATACTTTTTGATATTTGGTTTTCTCTTTTTTTTGTATTGTGTTGCTTATTTGTTTCTTTTCCTCTCTTTTTTGAACACGTTTCGACAGATATGATATTTATGAGGATTTGTTTTTTATTTTATTGTTTTAGGCACCATACGTAAATCAGCGTTGCTGCTCACTGAGTGGAATGCAACTTATGCTGAGATGGCCCCTGTTCTTCATTACTACTTACTAACTCATTGTGTTACTTTTATGTTATAAATCTTACTTTGTATATGACGAATACATGATTTTTAATTTGATTTGATAGTGAGAGCCGAGATCTTAATAGATATGTGTATATCTATTAAGTCTAATCCATGCTGTAATTATATGCGAGACCCCATAAACAATAAAATGTAAAAAACGCAAAAAAAAATTGAGGCTATCAGGATTCAAACTCCCCCGAACAAAGTACATACGTATTGAAGAGTCGGTATTCCGCCCTGCGCAATCCGCTTTCTAACAATCAGCGCGAAAATAGTGAATAGTTTTTTCTATTTGAGAGAGAGCGGTCAAAATGACGCCGCAAGTAACGCCACCAAACGCAACGGGATGGTATTAATTTTGTTTGAGAGTAATTTCATTGATTTTGCTCAGCCCTTAGGATATTTAGCGTGATGGTATGTACCTCCACGATGTTCTCTTTAAATTGGTTTAAATCGCATCTTGATCTGTTTTGTGGTAACGGAGATTATCTCTCGCATGTGGACAGACGTTCCCTTTTATATGAGTAGAGATTGTTTATTCATAATCCATAGACTGCACTCGGATTTGTCATATTTTACCATAAGCCAGTTCGGTAATCACAACGAAGAAAGTACAAAAGTAAAAAATATTTATTTGTTCTTAATATTACATACATAGGTATAATTACAACCATGGGTTACAGTATAGTTTTGATGAACAGGTAATATTCCCACACTAGGATTCCCTGTACTGTGGGAGTCAGTGTCTTTCGTCGCACTAATTGTGCACTGTGTTGGCGTGATTAATGTATTAAGAACTAGCTGCGGTACCCGGCTCCGCTCGGGTCAATGTCGTGTTGGTTTGATTTCGGTCTGAATTATTTCCTGGATAAAAAGTAACCCACCAAAAGGCTGGTCCAGGACTATGTATCTAACTACTAAATTTAATCAAAATCGTTTGAACCGATATGGCATGATTTATTGATAAAAATCGACATATTCCCATTTAGAGCTTCGTAAACATTTGGGAGCGAATTTTAAAAGCATGTGCCGGCAGACCCTTACTGCACTGGCACTGTGACATATAAATTGATACAAAACCAACAAAGGCGGCATTAACCCTACCACCTTCCTTACTTTTACAAAGTGTTATGAGGAATACGAACCACAGCCACCTTCAACATTGAAAACGGTAACCCATCCGGAATATAACTTTGAGAGTTGCTATACGTTGATACAATACGCAAATAAATCGGGTGAGTGGTTCGAAGTTATCGCTCTACATGATATCGTGGAACTATATGTAGGCCTTTTTAAAACCTACAATTTTCAAGTCCATAATTTTCATTTTTCTCTTAAGGTTTGTATTAAATATTAAAAAAATTACATATGCAATCCTTGCTCGTTGATCGCTCCTTATATTAATGAAAACCTTATCAAAAAGTCAGTTGCGTGGCTTAGAAGAAGTAAACGAAGAAATAAAGGCGGATAGTGATTAACCCTCAAGCCGCCGCCGCCTCGGGGCAGTTCGAAGCGGAACTAAATTTTATATAGCCTATCCTGTGTCCCGGGTATTTAAATATACGTGTAGTAAGTATCATCGAATTCAGATGACCGGTTTAAGAGTTATGGAGGAACATACATACATTCAGATATAGAGAACTGATTGTCTGAGTGTGTGTGTTCTTGACTGAGTGTCTTGTCGATCCCAGATTACAGGCTAGGTGAGCAGTTCTATGGAATTTCTTGACAATTGCTGAAATAAACAACTGGCGAACACTAAGTACATTTGTCTAAACGACTGGGTCTTGTCGATCCCAGATTGCAGGTTAGGTGAGCAGTTCTATGGAATTTCTTGACAATTGCTGAAATAAACAACTGGCGAACACTAAGTACATTTGTCTAAACGACTGGGTCTTGTCGATCCCAGATTGCAGGTTAGGTGAGCAGTTCTATGGAATTTCTTGACAATTGCTGAAATAAACAACTGGCGAACACTAAGTATATTTGTCTAAACGACTGGGTCTTGTCGATCCCAGATTGCAGGTTAGGTGAGCAGTTCTATGGAATTTCTTGACAATTGCTGAAATAAACAACTGGCGAACACTAAGTACATTTGTCTAAACGACTGGGTCTTGTCGATCCCAGATTGCAGGTTAGGTGAGCAGTTCTATGGAATTTCTTGACCATTGCTGAAATAAACAACTGGCGAACACTAAGTACATTTGTCTAAACGACTGGGTCTTGTCGATCCCAGATTGCAGGTTAGGTGAGCAGTTCTATGGAATTTCTTGACAATTGCTGAAATAAACAACTGGCGAACACTAAGTACATTTCTCTAAACGGCTGGGTCTTGTCGATCCCAGATTGCAGGTTAGGTGAGCAGTTCTATGGAATTTCTTGACAATTGCTGAAATAAACAACTGGCGAACACTAAGTACATTTGTCTAAACGACTGGGTCTTGTGGATCCCAGATTGCAGGTTAGGTGAGCAGTTCTATGGAATTTCTTGACCATTGCTGAAATAAACAACTGGCGAACACTAAGTACATTTGTCTAAACGACTGGGTCTTGTCGATCCCAGATTGCAGGTTAGGTGAGCAGTTCTATGGAATTTCTTGACCATTGCTGAAATAAACAACTGGCGAACACTAAGTACATTTGTCTAAACGACTGGGTCTTGTCGATCCCAGATTGCAGGTTAGGTGAGCAGTTCTATGGAATTTCTTGACCATTGCTGAAATAAACAACTGGCGAACACTAAGTACATTTGTCTAAACGACTGGGTCTTGTCGATCCCATATTGCAGGTTAGGTGAGCAGTTCTATGGAATTTCTTGAAAATTGCTGAAATAAACAACAGGCGAACACTAAGTATATTTGTCTAAACGACTGGGTCTTGTCGATCCCAGATTGCAGGTTAGGTGAGCAGTTCTATGGAATTTCTTGACCATTGCTGAAATAAACAACTGGCGAACACTAAGTACATTTGTTTAAACGACTGGGTCTTGTCGATCCCAGATTGCAGGTTAGGTGAGCAGTTCTATGGAATTTCTTGACATTTGCTGAAATAAACAACTGGCGAACACTAAGTATATTTGTCTAAACGACTGGGTCTTGTCGATCCCAGATTGCAGGTTAGGTGAGCAGTTCTATGGAATTTCTTGACAATTGCTGAAATAAACAACTAGCGAACACTAAGTACATTTGTCTAAACGACTGGGTCTTGTCGATCCCAGATTGCAGGTTAGGTGAGCAGTTCTATGGAATTTCTTGACCATTGCTGAAATAAACAACTGGCGAACACTAAGTACATTTGTCTAAACGACTGGGTCTTGTCGATCCCAGATTGCAGGTTAGGTGAGCAGTTCTATGGAATTTCTTGACAATTGCTGAAATAAACAACTGGCGAACACTAAGTATATTTGTCTAAACGACTGGGTCTTGTCGATCCCAGATTGCAGGTTAGGTGAGCAGTTCTATGGAATTTCTTGACAATTGCTGAAATAAACAACTGGCGAACACTAAGTACATTTGTCTAAACGACTGGGTCTTGTGGATCCCAGATTGCAGGTTAGGTGAGCAGTTCTATGGAATTTCTTGACCATTGCTGAAATAAACAACTGGTGAACACTAAGTACATTTGTCTAAACGACTGGGTCTTGTCGATCCCAGATTGCAGGTTAGGTGAGCAGTTCTATGGAATTTCTTGACCATTGCTGAAATAAACAACTGGCGAACACTAAGTACATTTGTCTAAACGACTGGGTCTTGTCGATCCCAGATTGCAGGTTAGGTGAGCAGTTCTATGGAATTTCTTGACAATTGCTGAAATAAACAACTGGCGAACACTAAGTACATTTGTCTAAACGTCTGGGTCTTGTCGATCCCAGATTGCAGGTTAGGTGAGCAGTTCTATGGAATTTCTTGACAATTGCTGAAATAAACAACTGGCGAACACTAAGTACATTTGTCTAAACGACTGGGTCTTGTCGATCCCAGATTGCAGGTTAGGTGAGCAGTTCTATGGAATTTCTTGACAATTGCTGAAATAAACAACTGGCGAACACTAAGTACATTTCTCTAAACGGCTGGGTCTTGTCGATCCCAGATTGCAGGTTAGGTGAGCAGTTCTATGGAATTTCTTGACAATTGCTGAAATAAACAACTGGCGAACACTAAGTACATTTGTCTAAACGACTGGGTCTTGTCGATCCCAGATTGCAGGTTAGGTGAGCAGTTCTATGGAATTTCTTGACCATTGCTGAAATAAACAACTGGCGAACACTAAGTACATTTGTCTAAACGACTGGGTCTTGTCGATCCCAGATTGCAGGTTAGGTGAGCAGTTCTATGGAATTTCTTGACCATTGCTGAAATAAACAACTGGCGAACACTAAGTACATTTGTCTAAACGACTGGGTCTTGTCGATCCCAGATTGCAGGTTAGGTGAGCAGTTCTATGGAATTTCTTGACCATTGCTGAAATAAACAACTGGCGAACACTAAGTTCATTTGTCTAAACGACTTGGTCTTGTCGATCCCAGATTGCAGGTTAGGTGAGCAGTTCTTGACCATTGCTGAAACAACAACTGGCGAACACTAAGTACATTTGCTTCCTGATATAGAAGATCAGTGGGATAGCGAAATCGCATTATTTCTGCATCCCAGTTTTTTGGTCGTAGGACAGATTTTTTAATGAAGTCTCGATTTGGCAACACTAATACCACCCACATGTCCGCCCTCCCTTTGCTTCCGTCCAGCTAGTCAACTCGTACAGTGATGGACGCACATTACATTATGCATGCCGACGGGACGTGCGACGTCGCGTGACGCGGATCGGGGCTGCCAGCTGCCGACGTATCGCGACGTGTGACTCCACCCGGTGGGGTTGCCCAACCGGCCAAGTTGGGGAAACATTGGATCGCTTTTCAGTGTACAGGAGCCGCCCTCACGATATGGCTAACTACACAGGCTAAATGTGTAACTAGTATAACGCTGTCCCTCCGTCCCGTTTCTACCACCGCACAACACGGAACAGGCAGGGAATGCACCTATTTACTTTCGACATTCGAAAAATGAGAGCCCACCGATCGTCTAGTTCTTTTATCTATAGGGTCGGTAAACTATGGAAAGGACTCCTTGCCGAAGTTTTTTCAAAGTACAACCTGGGGTCTTCAAATATGCTCGGCGGCGCCAAGGCCGATGATGTTTCTGCTAAGAGGTTTTAGGGTCCCCTTATGGTCTAGCTCTGGTGTCTGTCGGTCCCACGCATTTTGTCCCGAAGCAGCGGCGAGGGTGGGGGCGGAGGGAGGGGAAGGGTTCAGCTCAGCACTAATGGAGCAGCTCGTTATACTCTGCACAAATATTTACGCGCTCAGTTGACTTAGCTCTAGATGACGCTCGCAGTGCACACACATTAACATTAAATAGTTGTTAATCGACGTCACGCCAATTTTTTTTTATTTATCTGTTCAGAATTAGAAACAGAAAACATCATGGAGGTGAAGATAATACATTCTTCACCTCCATGGAAGAGAGGTGCAGATTACAAATGACAAATGATTGGAAAATAATAAAAGCGATTACTACAACTGCCTCCAGTCGACTTCCCTCAAGAACATGCCTTCAATTACTATAAAGCTAGATGGAATGACAGATCAATAAACATAACATTAAAACATTGTAATGTTTATAAAAATGTATGAAGATCCGTCCAATCAATAGTTTTTTCACTTTTTAACCGACTTCAAAAAAGGAGGAGGTTCTCAATTCGTCTGTATGTTTTTTTTTTGTTTGTTACCTCATAACTTTCGCCTGGGTGAACCGATTGTGATGATTATTTTTTATTTGAAAGCTGGTGGTTCCCATGTGGTCCCATTTTAATTTGGTTCAGTTTTGACAATGATATCCATGAGAAGATCATATAAGTCTTAAATTTGTATTAAGTTTGAGCGTGACAAATGGACGAATAACTCAATATAACGCCAACCAATTTCGATGATTCTTTTTTTATTGGAAAGGACGTGTACAAATTAGTAAGTGTACTTCAAATTCACTAAAAATAAACAAATAAAAATATTAACAAAAAAAAAATCCGAAAAAGAAAAATCACTAAAAAGTAAAAAAAAATTGCCATTTTTACAGTTACGATGATTGTTATTTTTTGAGTCGGTGTCAGCCAAGGTCGCCAAGGTTCTCTTGACTGGCGCAGCGCGTGCCCGGCTGACGCCGACTCAAAATATAATAATCATCGGAACAAAAAAAATTGCCATTATTTTTTTACTTTTTAGTGCTTTTTCTTTGAAGAAGGTTATTTTTTTGTATTTTTTTTACACTATATGAGCATTGACGAAAACATTATCTAAACCGATATTGCGACGCCTCGCCGATAGAATTTTTCCAAATAAATAAACCATGAACTGACATCAATCTTTCTTTGCTCTCAATCTTTGCAAAAGACCAAATCAATAAATTTTAGGATTGTTAGAGCACCAGCATCCATAAGCAATGAAGTATCGATAATATTTTTTGCAAAATACCAATGGTCGATGCTAAGGCTTAGATGAAAAAGGAATGGATAGGGGACTAAACACATTTTACGGTCCGTCAAAAGTAAGCTCAGTCAGCCGATATGCTCTCAGTCGGTGTCAGACGTCAGTGATGAATTCAGTTTGGCGAGATTTCAAAGTATCAACAAAATGTCGTCTTGTGTTGTTGAAAAATATGGAAATAACGCCATAAAGGACAACAAGAGCAATGGAATCACATTCCACGTATAAGTGCAAGCATATTCAGTATATTTTTAGTTTAGTTGACCTGAAACCTTTTATGTGTTGTAAAGGCGCAAACAGGGTTGGCACAAGCAAACTTAAATTGTCAGTTCGATTTTTATTTTTGTTTTCATTTCAGTATTATATTATGAACTAAATTTTATTTTAAAAACAAGTAGGGCTGCCAAAAAAGAATAGTCTACGTACTGTTTATTATTTTTTATAATGTCGTTTAGGATATTTGTATAATATGTCTTAGTTCTGAGGCTGTGATAAAAAGGTACATCCTTGAAAATGGTCAAAATTTTACATGTGACAGACAGCTCGTTTCCATAAAGATTAAAATTCTCAAGTCGTTTCTTGGCTCAAATGTCCTTTTGTCATTGAATGAGTATTCATTCCTTCAACCTGCTACATTTAATCATAGACTCCATCTTCTTAGGGCTATTATCGAAAAATATGTAACTGTAAAACTTTATCATATACATAAAACCAATCCGGGAATTAAAGCCGCCACAAAAGGACAAAAGCGTAATAAACTGAACCTATTTGAAGGAAATAACAAAAAATTAAAAAGAAAGAACTTAGTGGTTTATCAAAATACCATCACACATTTACGGCGAACGGCAATCATCATCAACAGGTTTTACATAACACTGTACTGACTATTATTTTGACTATTTTTTAGCATCTAAAACGCATTGAACGAAATGGACAAACATGGACAATTCAAGAATAATCAATATTATTTGTTTTGCAATGTTTGACCCATACTTGCAATACATTAATGATTCCCTCTTTGTGTTTATTTTATTTTATGATTTCAATATTTACAAATTGTGTATATTCGACTTTATTAATTTATCCTTAATATCGATGATTTTTACTCAGAATAACGATGGTTTAATGAATGATTCCATTAATATTTTTTTCATTTACCCGCTTGCAAATTCGCGAAAAGATTATTTGATGCCTTGTTAACTATACAATACTTGTGTTAACCCTAATACTAAATAGGAACCTTAATATTTTAATGCACAATACAATATATTGTTATTTATTTTCGTGATCATTTTTGGCAACCCTGCCGTTTTCACTTTCATTTTTAATTTAGTTTTGACGCGCCATTCTGCTCAAAGGGCTTAGGATGCGCGCATCGTTGATGTGTCATGATGGATTAGGATTAATTTTGCACTATATCTACGACCAGATGTCACAAATGTCACCATCCCTTTTTCTCACGCTATAACTAATTCAATTTAAGGAAATTGTTGTCTCATTTCATTCTTCCGCGATTAGATGAATCTATTTGTCACTTTTTCCCATGATGCATTTCCTTATACCTTTGTCCTGCTCTTTTACCCTTTACGTATTAGAGTTTGGTGTGCATGTAAAAGTATAGGTGTGTGAGTTTTTTTTAAAAATAGGAACGCTTTTGAACTATCATCAGTATGGAGGTACCGTATCCATTCTTTTTCATCTAAGTGCTAAGGTCGATGCGACATTTGTTGTTGTTATTAAGTTACATGACACCGGTTCTATCAAACTAAACGTCATATTCCATGTGATAGCCAGTACTAATGTATGTCAATGGAGTGATGAATCAGAACTTGATTTTGATTTTCATACAAAAGTACAATCGAAATTTCCGGCTTTTCTGGTAGGTTTTCCTTAATTTTTCTTACGTACTAACCTGTTTCTGACAATAACGAACACAACAAAAAAATATTATTCAGTTTGGTGCTGTCGTTCGGAAGTTATCGAATTACATACATTTCGGCGATTCATTTTTATTAATATAGATTTTATTTATGAATACAGATAAATACATAGATTGTAACACCCAGACCCAGGTGTCGCATGCTGCTTACATTTTCAAGTACATTTCCACCGATTGAGTAAGTACTTACGATCAATTATAATAATGTTTTTGTGAAAAATATTTTTTTTGCACTTTTTGTGGCTAATGAACATTTTATTTTGAACGCAATAAGCTTGGAATCGCTCAAGGTCTTCCAGCAGCGGAGTAAACTTAACTTTTAATTATTTTAAAAATGTGAGGGTCACCGCGGTAAAAAGATGAATTGAACAATATTTAAAAAATTCATGATATCATTTTATGAAAAAAATTAACAAAAGTGTTCCCAGTATGGAGCTCGAGGAAATTATTCTGACCATGCAGGATGCATTTCGGTTCATAACTAGCTCTTCATCTGAGTAATATTCCTTTAATTACATTGTTTATAAAGCGCGTGATTTATGGGCTAGAGGACTTGCCTTTCATGCGAGAGGTCTGGGTTCATATCCTGGTCATGCACCACTTGCTTTTTCTTTCTGAGTTGGATAAGTGCTATTCATTACAAATGCGAACTGTTCCATGGTTCGGAATCCATGCAAAACTGTAGGTCCCATTCTGCTACTAGGTGGGAGGGTCGAGCCCGCCTAGGTTGGTACCACCGCATCGGATTAAACTATGGTTAAAGCTGTCAGTGTTAGGTTAGGTTAGGTCCTATGAAAATATATTATTGCATTTGAAATATTACATGGTGACATTTGATTTATCTTACAACAATTATGTGCATTAAAAAAAGTTTATGTCGTCGAACTAAATACTGAAATTGTATGAAAGTATGGCACGGATGCATTCATAACATGCCACGTGATGTTACTTGGCACGGCAAAACGCCACACGATGAGTTGATAAGATTACGTCAAAAATTAAAGCACATTGATAACGATACGAATATTAAAAGAATGCGAGATTGTGGTGAAATTAATGTATGGAACTTCTTATGAAAAACGAAATATTTTGTTAAATACATTTGGATTTATACGACTTGCTTGAGAGAAAATATGAATGAAACAGCAGGAATATAAGAAAAAATAATAATCACGAAACTGACCACCAGTATGTAACTATTCATTTTAAGAAGCATTCGATATCTTTTTATGTGTAGTATTTAGGTCAATTAAAATATACATATATAAACATTATACAAATATTAAAACTTAACAACGTGAATGTAAAATAAAATACAAACAGACTTCGCCACAGTTGCCGACAAGCCTCGACTTGCCGACAAGCCTATTACCTCTTTAACTCGCACCTCCAACGAGCTACATAAAGAACGATTCGGCGCGTTTATGTCAGAAAACTGACATCGGACGCCTACCCACCGAATGTCTCTACGGCAAAGGCTCGAAATTAAAACACGAGTCAGCTTATTTTCTGAGCCCACCGTGGTGCAGAAGTCTTTGAGGTGTCAGCCCAAGTTGCATCTCATTCATTTTCGACGATAGATTAGGCTCGTACCTAATCCCTCCCTCCGACCTCTTACGTGTTTGCTAAGATAGAAAATGTCTTACTAGAATAATCCATTAAACAAATATCAACATTTTAATTTCTCAATCAATGATTTTTGCACGAAAGGTCCCTTCGGCAGTGTCAATAGTTTGAGCAAATATTTACCTGATCGCGCAGAGTCTGAGGCGGCGACTGCGGAACAAGCGCCTCAGCCCCCCCTCACACGATCACACACTCACACACTCACCCTCACCCTCTCACAGACACCGACATTCACATTCTATACTTTATGGGAAAAGTTGCACTTTCCGAAGTTTCACTCGCACCGATTTCACCCAATGCACTATTTACCTGGAGCACACCCGACTTGATTTTTCAATTCTTACACATTTAATCACTTTACATATCTCACATGTTTAGACGCATGGTTAATGTTTGCGAGACGACTACATGTAGTCGGTTCGCGCCGAAAAGCTCGCGATTTTTCGTGAAAACCGCGTCCTTCTCTCGCGCGCCGCGCCGCCCTACTGCCGCCGTCCCGCCGCCGCCGCCGCCCTCGCGCCGCCGCCGCCGCCCTCGCGCCGCCGCCGCCGCCCTCGCGCCGCCGCCGCCGCCCTACTCCTGGGCGACGGCGGCGGGAGGGCCGCGCGCTCGCCCGACACGTTTCATTGTTGTTGTTGTTTTGTTGTGAGCCTTTTTAAGGTATTGTACCCAAAGGGTGCCAACGGAACCCTATTGCTAAGTCTCCGCTGTCCGCCCGTCCGCCCATCCGTCCGTCCGTCCGTCACAGGGCTGTATCTCATGAACCGTAATAGGTGGTAAGCTGAAATTTTAAGAGAGTGTTTATTTATTTTGCCGCTACAACAACAAATACGTAAAGTAGTTCTAAGAAAAAGAAAATGTTTTCCATAATACAGATGTGTGCGAGAAAATTTCGCGACAAGGTTTTATACTTGTATCGTACACATTACTTGGATAATGTAAAAAAATGGTTTTGATTTAATTAAACTTATAATGTCACTCGTAATGCAGGTTTTCTACTAAAGTTAATTTAATATTTTTCTCTTTTCTTACGATACATTTTTCGCATCTGTTTCGATATGTTCAAAAAAACCGGCTCCAAAAACAATGGATCCGCAACAGCTTTCACGAGATATGATTTCAGGATCACATGAAAACAAAGAAGGAGTGGTTAGGAGGTGGCCACAGACTGTACTATTTACAAACAAAGAGCTGTCAGATTAGATGTTCAGATTTGTTTTTTATTTTGTGGCTATTAAGTCAGACAAATTATGTAGTCAAACCCTTAGATTCCTTTTTCATCTAAGGTCAAACCTATATCCCATCAACGAATAATTCTAGTCAAGTTAACAGTATGTTTTATAAGAAAATTCACGGTGGTGAAAAAATACAACTTGTCTGTCAAATAAGACACGCATATTTTAGTTCATGTCTGGCTGTTCAATGTAAACAAACATTGGTCTGCTCTTAGGTCTGCTAAACAATCGAAAACGCACCACGGAGGTGAAGAAATTACATTCTTCATCTCCATGGCACCATCGGGATTCAAATAAGGGATAGGTATTTCTTAGCTGTCTATGAAAAAAACAAAAGTGGGATTGATTAATATGAAAAGAAGACGCATGGGTTCTGCCCCGTACGCCGAAATGACACTCCTAGGTTTCATTCCTTACAGTACAACATTGAATGCTTATTAAATTAACCAGTGGTTTATGGTCTTCTTCGAAATTGCCGCCACCTCGGAGTCATCACCGTTGGGGTCTTTCCCTCTAAAATGAGTTAAGGTCTCTGTCGTGATCACTCCTTGAAGTTTTAGGACTTTGGACTTAACTCAGACTTTTATTATTTTGGATTGCACTTTGAACTGTAAACGCTGAAAGTAATAAAGGACAAGAACGCGCATCAGAACGCACGAGAGAAATCCCATGGATTCCGTTTAATATAATAAATGATGGACTATTGTCGTTTCTTTTTTCTTAGTAAAGTATTTTGTAGGGCGTGGGTAATACGACGCCTCAGTTGAAAAATATAAAAATATTTCCGAAAATAACTATCATGTTAACAAAATATCGTAGACATTTATTATAAGCTGCGATCAACAATACAAAGTTCTCATCTTTTCTCTTAACAGGATTAAAACCACCACGAGGCACTTGATGACCTAAACTCTTCACTTTCATAAAACTGCAAAAATATGCGTTCGGTTTTAAAGTCAAGAGCACTTTTCGCAACCTATATGATATACACACCAGTTTTTTCGAAGTTTCCGAAAATGCTGTTCCATAACTCAGGATATCGCAAACTACATATAGCACGATATAATATTAATCCAACCCGTACTCTCCACGTTAGCCTCTCAAAACCTATGGGGGTCTTCCGTCTGGATGGTAATCGGTTGAACTCATCACGGTCTTCGGTAGCGCAGGAGGTTGATGAAACAACCTCCTGCCACGATGAAGACGGGCGGAGCGTCAAACGAATTGGGGTGTCCGGTTTCTTCCGTCCACGTTCCAAGTTTAGGATTTGACGGCGCCATGTCATCAACGGAGTCAAGTAACAAGTGACTCAAACCTGTTTCGTCCTGTAGCTCCACCGGCGACACTGCACATAGTCGTACGTCTCCCTTGGGTGCTGGTGGCACTTTTGTTGGTTTGAGGGAGTCCGTCGTCTCCTTGGGTTTCTGATTATATCCTGTAGGCGTCATCATGAATACTGCGTGAACAGAGATAGTTGGTTGTACTGGATCTCTAAAATCAATGAAAAAAAGGCGGAATTGGCAGGTTATACGTCACTGCTATATTTTCCAGATAGAAGTTGTTCTCGAATGTACGTGGTGATGCTGCTTCCCAGCAATCGGTCTCGCAGGTGAGTCAGTGACCTACTCCTTGTGCGCTTCACTATCGTTGTCTGTGAGATGCCAGCTTTTTTGGCATATTTCCGCATCATGTATAAATATTCCGTCGCCGCTTCGCCTTGTTGCACTGACGTATTAAAACGATCGGTATTTATAATCAATCGTAGCTGGACACTCCTCCTACAAGTTTCTGTAGGATTTCGAGGTGAGGCAAATCTCGTACCTCGTCGTAGAAGTATGTAGCTGCGACATGTAAAAGGACAAACCCACTTTTCTCTCTTCGTCATTCCAACCGGTTAAACTGAAGTATAGTTGATCCACATCGTCCGTGTTTGAACCGGCGAATGAAAAATCCATTATAAATAAACGTGGTTTTACTTACAGTACCGAAAGGAAGGAACTCCTTTACTTACCAACTATTTTTATTTTTTATTTTATTTGTATATTGCATTTTATCTTATTCTGGAAATATACAGTTTTTATAAATAAACATAGAATAGAGCATAAAGAAAATGACATAGAACCAATTAAATTTCCACATTAAAATTAGAACACATAAAGTTGGCGTTCAACATAATACAGAAAAAAATAGTACCTTGTCTAGTAACGTTTCCTCTGGGTACCTGAAAATCCTGAAAGAAACCTCTTCTGCATCAACGGGGTTCTATCCGTCCCCTCGAGATTCTTTTCCAGCCCTCGCTTTCTGCGAGCTATCCAGGCAGATACGTTCCGGCACCTGATCACCAATTATGTTATGAAATAACCTTGAACTTGGGAGCTCTGGCGATTGGAATCAAACTCCTGGATGTCTTGACATCATTTTGTTTAATTAATAAAAAAAGCTAATAATAAGAAATTGAGGAAAAAGTCCGCGTCCTGCACATCATCTGACATTCGGAACGCAGCCCAAGCATGTTCGCAGACTACCCCCTCCCACAGCTACAATCTTCGTCAACGGCGTAAAACGTCAAACTGACAGTTCCCTGTTGACCGCCGCCGGCACGTGTGCTCGCCTGATGATGGACCAAATGTTTGGTTCGAAACGTCGTGAAATATCATCGACACACCGTGAGTAAGCCATTTTCCACAAACCTTAAAAAAATTACATGTAATTAATTAGACATCACATAAAAAATATATATTTTAGACCATTGGTTTTGTAGTCTTTAAAATCAATGGTTTATTGATAAATACATGCATATACTATACATTTATAGTTGATTTACGTATTCGACAGTTTTACCGAACAGATATTTTAAGAAAATTACTTTGCGCATATTGAGCACCATGCCGGTGGCTCAGCACGCTCTGCGGCGCACCTCACACCCGCGTGAAGTGTGCAGTGGGGTCGGTGGTGGGTGGTAGGTGGTAGGTGGTAGGTGGTAGGTGGTAGGTGGTAGGTGGTAGGTGGTAGGTGGTAGGTGGTAGGTGGTGGGTGTTGGGTAGCATTGCGACATGTGTGTTCAGCTATACTCGAGTGTTTACTCTGGCTGCTCCCTGAGGTAATAATTAGGCTATCAAGCAGGCAACGTTTTAAAACTTAAGGTCTGAATAGAATGATAATGATAATGGGCGGCGTTTTAATAAAACATGATCAATGCATTATTTATTTGATATCGACCTAAATAGGGGAAGTCGGCGCTTTATGTAAATACGATTGATTGATGTGATCTAATGTGTTGTGTTGTAGAAGTTTTCCGAGATCCTCGGTACTGTATAAGTAGTAGTGGTCGAGCGGTCACCTCGGTTGGACTTTACGTGTGTGCAGCTGTCTGTCCTCTGCCGGCAGACCGCGGCGGGAGCGGGTCGATCTCGGTTAGCGCATCAAGTAGTAGTGGTCGAGCGGTCACCTCAGTTGTTCTGTGCGTGTATGCAGCTGTCTGTCCGCTGCCGGCAGACCGCGGTGGAAGCGGGTCGATCTCGGTTAGCGCATCAAGTATAGCGGTCGAGCGGTCACCTCGGTTGGTCTGTGCGTGTGTGCAGCTGTCTGTCCGCTGCCGGCAGACCACGGTGGAAGTTGGTCGATCTCGGTTAGCGCATCAAGTATAGTGGTCGAGAGGTCACCTCGGTTGGTCTATGCGTGTGTGCAGCTGTCTGTCCGCTGCCGGCAGACCGCGGTGGAAGCGGGTCGATCTCGGTTAGCGCATCAAGTATAGTGGTCGAGCGGTCACCTCGGTTGGTCTGTGCGTGTGTGCAGCTGTCTGTCCGCTGCCGGCAGACCGCGGTGGAAGCGGGTCGATCTCGGTTAGCGCATCAAGTATAGTGGTCGAGCGGTCACCTCGGTTGGTCTGTGCGTGTGTGCAGCTGTCTGTCCGCTGCCGGCAGATCGCGGCGGAAGCGGGTCGATCTCGGTTAGCGCATCAAGTAGTAGTGGTCGAGCGGTCACCTCAGTTGTTCTGTGCGTGTGTGCAGCTGTCTGTCCGCTGCCGGCAGACCACGGTGGAAGTGGGTCGATCTCGGTTAGCGCATCAAGTATAGTGGTCGAGCGGTCACCTCGGTTGGTCTGTGCGTGTGTGCAGCTGTCTGTCCGCTGCCGGCAGACCGCGGCGGAAGCGGGTCGATCTCGGTTAGCGCTTCAAGTATAGTGGTTGAGCGGTCACCTCAGTTGTTCTGTGCGTGTGTGCAGCTGTCTGTCCGCTGCCGGCAGACCGCGGCGGAAGCGGGTCGATCTCGGTTAGCGCTTCAAGTATAGTGCTTGAGAGGTCACCTCAGTTGGTCTGTGCGTGTGTGCAGCTGTCTGCGCGCTGCCGCCAGACCGCGGCGGAAGCGGGTCGATCTCGGTTAGCGCATCAAGTATAGTGGTTGAGAGGTCACCTCGGTTGGTCTGTGCGTGTGTGCAGCTGTCTGTCCGCTGCCGGCAGATCGCGGCGGAAGCGGGTCGATCTCGGTTAGCGCTTTAAGTATAGTGGTTGAGAGGTCACCTCGGTTGGTCTGTGCGTGTGTGCAGCTGTCTGTCCGCTGCCGGCAGATCGCGGCGGAAGCGGGTCGATCTCGGTTAGCGCATCAAGTAGTAGTGGTCGAGCGGTCACCTCAGTTGTTCTGTGAGTGTGTGCAGCTGTCTGCCCGCTGCCGGCAGACCGCGGTGGAAGCGGGTCGATCTCGGTTAGCGCATCAAGTATAGCGGTCGAGCGGTCACCTCGGTTGGTCTGTGCGTGTGTGCAGCTGTCTGTCCGCTGCCGGCAGACCACGGTGGAAGTGGGTCGATCTCGGTTAGCGCATCAAGTATAGTGGTCGAGCGGTCACCTCGGTTGGTCTGTGCGTGTGTGCAGCTGTCTGTCCGCTGCCGGCAGACCACGGTGGAAGTGGGTCGATCTCGGTTAGCGCATCAAGTATAGTGGTCGAGCGGTCACCTCGGTTGGTCTGTGCGTGTGTGCGGCTGTCTGTCCGCTGCCGGCAGACCGCGGTGGAAGCGGGTCGATCTCGGTTAGCGCATCAAGTATAGCGGTCGAGCGGTCACCTCGGTTGGTCTGTGCGTGTGTGCAGCTGTCTGTCCGCTGCCGGCAGACCGCGGTGGAAGCGGGTCGATCTCAGTTAGCGCATCAAGTATAGCGGTCGAGCGGTCACCTCGGTTGGTCTGTGCGTGTGTGCAGCTGTCTGTCCGCTGCCGGCAGACCGCGGTGGAAGCGGGTCGATCTCGGTTAGCGCATCAAGTATAGCGGTCGAGCGGTCACCTCGGTTGGTCTGTGCGTGTGTGCAGCTGTCTGTCCGCTGCCGGCAGACCACGGTGGAAGTGGGTCGATCTCGGTTAGCGCATCAAGTATAGTGGTCGAGCGGTCACCTCGGTTGGTCTGTGCGTGTGTGCAGCTGTCTGTCCGCTGCCGGCAGACCGCGGTGGAAGCGGGTCGATCTCGGTTAGCGCATCAAGTATAGCGGTCGAGCGGTCACCTCGGTTGGTCTGTGCGTGTGTGCAGCTGTCTGTCCGCTGCCGGCAGACCGCGGTGGAAGCGGGTCGATCTCGGTTAGCGCATCAAGTATAGCGGTCGAGCGGTCACCTCGGTTGGTCTGTGCGTGTGTGCAGCTGTCTGTCCGCTGCCGGCAGACCGCGGTGGAAGCGGGTCGATCTCGGTTAGCGCATCAAGTATAGTGGTCGAGCGGTCACCTCGGTTGGTCTGTGCGTGTGTGCAGCTGTCTGTCCGCTGCCGGCAGATCGCGGCGGAAGCGGGTCGATCTCGGTTAGCGCATCAAGTAGTAGTGGTCGAGCGGTCACCTCAGTTGTTCTGTGCGTGTGTGCAGCTGTCTGTCCGCTGCCGGCAGACCACGGTGGAAGTGGGTCGATCTCGGTTAGCGCATCAAGTATAGTGGTCGAGCGGTCACCTCGGTTGGTCTGTGCGTGTGTGCAGCTGTCTGTCCGCTGCCGGCAGACCGCGGCGGAAGCGGGTCGATCTCGGTTAGCGCTTCAAGTATAGTGGTTGAGCGGTCACCTCAGTTGTTCTGTGCGTGTGTGCAGCTGTCTGTCCGCTGCCGGCAGACCGCGGCGGAAGCGGGTCGATCTCGGTTAGCGCTTCAAGTATAGTGCTTGAGAGGTCACCTCGGTTGGTCTGTGCGTGTGTGCAGCTGTCTGTCCGCTGCCGGCAGATCGCGGCGGAAGCGGGTCGATCTCGGTTAGCGCATCAAGTAGTAGTGGTCGAGCGGTCACCTCAGTTGTTCTGTGAGTGTGTGCAGCTGTCTGCCCGCTGCCGGCAGACCGCGGTGGAAGCGGGTCGATCTCGGTTAGCGCATCAAGTATAGCGGTCGAGCGGTCACCTCGGTTGGTCTGTGCGTGTGTGCAGCTGTCTGTCCGCTGCCGGCAGACCACGGTGGAAGTGGGTCGATCTCGGTTAGCGCATCAAGTATAGTGGTCGAGCGGTCACCTCGGTTGGTCTGTGCGTGTGTGCAGCTGTCTGTCCGCTGCCGGCAGACCACGGTGGAAGTGGGTCGATCTCGGTTAGCGCATCAAGTATAGTGGTCGAGCGGTCACCTCGGTTGGTCTGTGCGTGTGTGCGGCTGTCTGTCCGCTGCCGGCAGACCGCGGTGGAAGCGGGTCGATCTCGGTTAGCGCATCAAGTATAGTGGTTGAGAGGTCACCTCGGTTGGTCTGTGCGTGTGTGCAGCTGTCTGTCCGCTGCCGGCAGATCGCGGCGGAAGCGGGTTGATCTCGGTTAGCGCTTTAAGTATAGTGGTTGAGAGGTCACCTCGGTTGGTCTGTGCGTGTGTGCAGCTGTCTGTCCGCTGCCGGCAGATCGCGGCGGAAGCGGGTCGATCTCGGTTAGCGCATCAAGTAGTAGTGGTCGAGCGGTCACCTCATTTGTTCTGTGCGTGTGTGCAGCTGTCTGCCCGCTGCCGGCAGACCGCGGTGGAAGCGGGTCGATCTCGGTTAGCGCATCAAGTATAGCGGTCGAGCGGTCACCTCGGTTGGTCTGTGCGTGTGTGCAGCTGTCTGTCCGCTGCCGGCAGACCACGGTGGAAGTGGGTCGATCTCGGTTAGCGCATCAAGTAGTAGTGGTCGAGCGGTCACCTCAGTTGTTCTGTGCGTGTGTGCAGCTGTCTGCCCGCTGCCGGCAGACCGCGGTGGAAGCGGGTCGATCTCGGTTAGCGCATCAAGTATAGCGGTCGAGCGGTCACCTCGGTTGGTCTGTGCGTGTGTGCAGCTGTCTGTCCGCTGCCGGCAGACCACGGTGGAAGTGGGTCGATCTCGGTTAGCGCATCAAGTATAGTGGTCGAGCGGTCACCTCGGTTGGTCTGTGCGTGTGTGCAGCTGTCTGTCCGCTGCCGGCAGACCGCGGCGGAAGCGGGTCGATCTCGGTTAGCGCTTCAAGTATAGTGGTTGAGCGGTCACCTCAGTTGTTCTGTGCGTGTGTGCAGCTGTCTGTCCGCTGCCGGCAGACCGCGGCGGAAGCGGGTCGATCTCGGTTAGCGCTTCAAGTATAGTGCTTGAGAGGTCACCTCAGTTGGTCTGTGCGTGTGTGCAGCTGTCTGCGCGCTGCCGCCAGACCGCGGCGGAAGCGGGTCGATCTCGGTTAGCGCTTTAAGTATAGTGGTTGAGAGGTCACCTCGGTTGGTCTGTGCGTGTGTGCAGCTGTTTGTCCGCTGCCGGCAGATCGCGGCGGCAGCGGGTCGATCTCGGTTAGCGCATCAAGTATAGTGGTTGAGAGGTCACCTCGGTTGGTCTGTGCGTGTGTGCAGCTGTCTGTCCGCTGCCGTCAGATCGCGGCGGAAGTGGGTCGATCTCGGTTAGCGCATCAAGTAGTAGTGGTCGAGCGGTCACATCAGTTGGTCTGTGCGTGTGTGCAGCTGTCTGTCCGCTGCCGGCAGACCGCGGTGGAAGCGGGTCGATCTCGGTTAGCGCATCAAGTATAGTGGTCGAGCGGTCACCTCGGTTGGTCTGTGCGTGTGTGCAGCTGTCTGTCCGCTGCCGGCAGACCGCGGTGGAAGCGGGTCGATCTCGGTTAGCGCATCAAGTTTTCGAATGCTACCTACAGAGCATGCTAAGACATCACATTTGACTGGAAAGACAAATGTGATGTCTTAGCATGCTCTGTAGGTAGCATTCGAAAACTTAAGTAGCTCTGTTGGCGCAGATATACTCTTTTCATTGATTAATTAAATCGTTAGCAATTAACAATTTATCTATGTTGCATTTAAAATTAATATTAGGACTTGCATACTGTATTTCCTGTATTCATTCTGTTTTAGTATTTTATATGTTGCTTGTTTTACACTAGGTTAACGAAATATGTAATATTTGTATCATGCTTGAACTGTGTTCTTCTAAATTTTCCATTGTCACATTTATAAATTTTACACTACATTGTTCAGTTTCCCTAGCCTCATTATTTTCTTTTAAACATATTGATGAACCGTAGACATAAACTTCCTTAGCTGACTACCTATAACTGTACACGCTGTGCCCACTACCTGTAGGGTGATTCGTTCGTTTTTGATACTGTAAATGTGTTTGTGTTTGTGTAATACGAATTTATCCTGTATGTGAGCCATATAAATAAATAAATAAATAAATAAATAAATAGTGGTCGAGCGGTCACCTCGGTTGGTCTGTGCGTGTGTGCAGCTGTCTGTCCGCTGCCGGCAGACCGCGGCGGAAGCGGGTCGATCTCGGTTAGCGCATCAAGTAGTAGTGGTCGAGCGGTCACCTCAGTTGTTCTGTGCGTGTGTGCGGCTGTCTGTCCGCTGCCGGCAGATCGCGGCGGAAGCGGGTCGATCTCGGTTAGCGTATCAAGTATAGTGGTCGAGAGGTCACCTCGGTTGGTCTATGCGTGTGTGCAGCTGTCTGTCCGCTGCCGGCAGACCGCGGTGGAAGCGGGTCGATCTCAGTTAGCGCATCAAGTATAGTGGTCGAGAGGTCACCTCGGTTGGTCTATGCGTGTGTGCAGCTGTCTGTCCGCTGCCGGCAGACCGCGGTGGAAGCGGGTCGATCTCGGTTAGCGTATCAAGTATAGTGGTCGAGAGGTCACCTCGGTTGGTCTGTGCGTGTGTGCAGCTGTCTGTCCGCTGCCGGCAGATCGCGGCGGAAGCGAGTCGATCTCGGTTAGCGCATCAAGTAGTAGTGGTCGAGCGGTCACCTCAGTTGTTCTGTGCGTGTGTGCAGCTGTCTGCCCGCTGCCGGCAGACCGCGGTGGAAGCGGGTCGATCTCGGTTAGCGCATCAAGTATAGCGGTCGAGCGGTCACCTCGGTTGGTCTGTGCGTGTGTGCAGCTGTCTGTCCGCTGCCGGCAGACCACGGTGGAAGTGGGTCGATCTCGGTTAGCGCATCAAGTATAGTGGTCGAGCGGTCACCTCGGTTGGTCTGTGCGTGTGTGCAGCTGTCTGTCCGCTGCCGGCAGACCACGGTGGAAGCGGGTCGATCTCGGTTAGCGTATCAAGTATAGTGGTCGAGCGGTCACCTCGGTTGGTCTGTGCGTGTGTGCAGCTGTCTGTCCGCTGCCGGCAGACCACGGTGGAAGTGGGTCGATCTCGGTTAGCGCATCAAGTATAGTGGTCGAGCGGTCACCTCGGTTGGTCTGTGCGTGTGTGCAGCTGTCTGTCCGCTGCCGGCAGACCGCGGTGGAAGCGGGTCGATCTCGGTTAGCGTATCAAGTATAGTGGTCGAGCGGTCACCTCGGTTGGTCTGTGCGTGTGTGCAGCTGTCTGTCCGCTGCCGGCAGACCGCGGTGGAAGCGGGTCGATCTCGGTTAGCGCATCAAGTATAGTGGTCGAGCGGTCACCTCGGTTGGTCTGTGCGTGTGTGCAGCTGTCTGTCCGCTGCCGGCAGATCGCGGCGGAAGCGGGTCGATCTCGGTTAGCGCATCAAGTAGTAGTGGACGAGCGGTCACCTCAGTTGTTCTGTGCGTGTGTGCAGCTGTCTGTCCGCTGCCGGCAGACCGCGGTGGAAGCGGGTCGATCTCGGTTAGCGCATCAAGTATAGTGGTCGAGCGGTCACCTCGGTTGGTCTGTGCGTGTGTGCAGCTGTCTGTCCGCTGCCGGCAGACCGCGGTGGAAGCGGGTCGATCTCGGTTAGCGTATCAAGTATAGTGGTCGAGCGGTCACCTCGGTTGGTCTGTGCGTGTGTGCAGCTGTCTGTCCGCTGCCGGCAGACCGCGGTGGAAGCGGGTCGATCTCGGTTAGCGCATCAAGTATAGTGGTCGAGCGGTCACCTCGGTTGGTCTGTGCGTGTGTGCAGCTGTCTGTCCGCTGCCGGCAGATCGCGGCGGAAGCGGGTCGATCTCGGTTAGCGCATCAAGTAGTAGTGGACGAGCGGTCACCTCAGTTGTTCTGTGCGTGTGTGCAGCTGTCTGTCCGCTGCCGGCAGACCGCGGCGGAAGCGGGTCGATCTCGGTTAGCGCTTCAAGTATAGTGGTTGAGCGTTCACCTCAGTTGTTCTGTGCGTGTGTGCAGCTGTCTGTCCGCTGCCGGCAGACCGCGGCGGAAGCGGGTCGATCTCGGTTAGCGCTTCAAGTATAGTGCTTGAGAGGTCACCTCAGTTGGTCTGTGCGTGTGTGCAGCTGTCTGCGCGCTGCCGCCAGACCGCGGCGGAAGCGGGTCGATCTCGGTTAGCGCATCAAGTATAGTGGTTGAGAGGTCACCTCGGTTGGTCTGTGCGTGTGTGCAGCTGTTTGTCCGCTGCCGGCAGACCGCGGCGGCAGCGGGTCGATCTCGGTTAGCGCTTTAAGTATAGTGGTTGAGAGGTCACCTCGGTTGGTCTGTGCGTGTGTGCAGCTGTCTGTCCGCTGCCGTCAGATCGCGGCGGAAGTGGGTCGATCTCGGTTAGCGCATCAAGTAGTAGTGGTCGAGCGGTCACATCAGTTGGTCTGTGCGTGTGTGAAGCTGTCTGTCCGCTGCCGGCAGACCGCGGTGGAAGCGGGTCGATCTCGGTTAGCGCATCAAGTAGTAGTGGTCGAGCGGTCACCTCGGTTGGTCTGTGCGTGTGTGCAGCTGTCTGTCCGCTGCCGGCAGACCACGGTGGAAGTGGGTCGATCTCGGTTAGCGCATCAAGTATAGTGGTCGAGCGGTCACCTCGGTTGGTCTGTGCGTGTGTGCGGCTGTCTGTCCGCTGCCGGCAGACCGCGGTGGAAGCGGGTCGATCTCGGTTAGCGCATCAAGTATAGCGGTCGAGCGGTCACCTCGGTTGGTCTGTGCGTGTGTGCAGCTGTCTGTCCGCTGCCGGCAGACCGCGGTGGAAGCGGGTCGATCTCAGTTAGCGCATCAAGTATAGCGGTCGAGCGGTCACCTCGGTTGGTCTGTGCGTGTGTGCAGCTGTCTGTCCGCTGCCGGCAGACCGCGGTGGAAGCGGGTCGATCTCGGTTAGCGCATCAAGTATAGCGGTCGAGCGGTCACCTCGGTTGGTCTGTGCGTGTGTGCAGCTGTCTGTCCGCTGCCGGCAGACCGCGGTGGAAGCGGGTCGATCTCGGTTAGCGCATCAAGTATAGCGGTCGAGCGGTCACCTCGGTTGGTCTGTGCGTGTGTGCAGCTGTCTGTCCGCTGCCGGCAGACCGCGGTGGAAGCGGGTCGATCTCGGTTAGCGCATCAAGTATAGTGGTCGAGCGGTCACCTCGGTTGGTCTGTGCGTGTGTGCAGCTGTCTGTCCGCTGCCGGCAGATCGCGGCGGAAGCGGGTCGATCTCGGTTAGCGCATCAAGTAGTAGTGGTCGAGCGGTCACCTCAGTTGTTCTGTGCGTGTGTGCAGCTGTCTGTCCGCTGCCGGCAGACCACGGTGGAAGTGGGTCGATCTCGGTTAGCGCATCAAGTATAGTGGTCGAGCGGTCACCTCGGTTGGTCTGTGCGTGTGTGCAGCTGTCTGTCCGCTGCCGGCAGACCGCGGTGGAAGCGGGTCGATCTCGGTTAGCGCATCAAGTATAGCGGTCGAGCGGTCACCTCGGTTGGTCTGTGCGTGTGTGCAGCTGTCTGTCCGCTGCCGGCAGACCGCGGTGGAAGCGGGTCGATCTCGGTTAGCGCATCAAGTATAGCGGTCGAGCGGTCACCTCGGTTGGTCTGTGCGTGTGTGCAGCTGTCTGTCCGCTGCCGGCAGACCGCGGTGGAAGCGGGTCGATCTCGGTTAGCGCATCAAGTATAGTGGTCGAGCGGTCACCTCGGTTGGTCTGTGCGTGTGTGCAGCTGTCTGTCCGCTGCCGGCAGATCGCGGCGGAAGCGGGTCGATCTCGGTTAGCGCATCAAGTAGTAGTGGTCGAGCGGTCACCTCAGTTGTTCTGTGCGTGTGTGCAGCTGTCTGTCCGCTGCCGGCAGACCACGGTGGAAGTGGGTCGATCTCGGTTAGCGCATCAAGTATAGTGGTCGAGCGGTCACCTCGGTTGGTCTGTGCGTGTGTGCAGCTGTCTGTCCGCTGCCGGCAGACCGCGGCGGAAGCGGGTCGATCTCGGTTAGCGCTTCAAGTATAGTGGTTGAGCGGTCACCTCAGTTGTTCTGTGCGTGTGTGCAGCTGTCTGTCCGCTGCCGGCAGACCGCGGCGGAAGCGGGTCGATCTCGGTTAGCGCTTCAAGTATAGTGCTTGAGAGGTCACCTCAGTTGGTCTGTGCGTGTGTGCAGCTGTCTGCGCGCTGCCGCCAGACCGCGGCGGAAGCGGGTCGATCTCGGTTAGCGCATCAAGTATAGTGGTTGAGAGGTCACCTCGGTTGGTCTGTGCGTGTGTGCAGCTGTCTGTCCGCTGCCGGCAGATCGCGGCGGAAGCGGGTTGATCTCGGTTAGCGCTTTAAGTATAGTGGTTGAGAGGTCACCTCGGTTGGTCTGTGCGTGTGTGCAGCTGTCTGTCCGCTGCCGGCAGATCGCGGCGGAAGCGGGTCGATCTCGGTTAGCGCATCAAGTAGTAGTGGTCGAGCGGTCACCTCAGTTGTTCTGTGCGTGTGTGCAGCTGTCTGCCCGCTGCCGGCAGACCGCGGTGGAAGCGGGTCGATCTCGGTTAGCGCATCAAGTATAGCGGTCGAGCGGTCACCTCGGTTGGTCTGTGCGTGTGTGCAGCTGTCTGTCCGCTGCCGGCAGACCACGGTGGAAGTGGGTCGATCTCGGTTAGCGCATCAAGTAGTAGTGGTCGAGCGGTCACCTCAGTTGTTCTGTGCGTGTGTGCAGCTGTCTGCCCGCTGCCGGCAGACCGCGGTGGAAGCGGGTCGATCTCGGTTAGCGCATCAAGTATAGCGGTCGAGCGGTCACCTCGGTTGGTCTGTGCGTGTGTGCAGCTGTCTGTCCGCTGCCGGCAGACCACGGTGGAAGTGGGTCGATCTCGGTTAGCGCATCAAGTATAGTGGTCGAGCGGTCACCTCGGTTGGTCTGTGCGTGTGTGCAGCTGTCTGTCCGCTGCCGGCAGACCGCGGCGGAAGCGGGTCGATCTCGGTTAGCGCTTCAAGTATAGTGGTTGAGCGGTCACCTCAGTTGTTCTGTGCGTGTGTGCAGCTGTCTGTCCGCTGCCGGCAGACCGCGGCGGAAGCGGGTCGATCTCGGTTAGCGCTTCAAGTATAGTGCTTGAGAGGTCACCTCAGTTGGTCTGTGCGTGTGTGCAGCTGTCTGCGCGCTGCCGCCAGACCGCGGCGGAAGCGGGTCGATCTCGGTTAGCGCTTTAAGTATAGTGGTTGAGAGGTCACCTCGGTTGGTCTGTGCGTGTGTGCAGCTGTTTGTCCGCTGCCGGCAGATCGCGGCGGCAGCGGGTCGATCTCGGTTAGCGCATCAAGTATAGTGGTTGAGAGGTCACCTCGGTTGGTCTGTGCGTGTGTGCAGCTGTCTGTCCGCTGCCGTCAGATCGCGGCGGAAGTGGGTCGATCTCGGTTAGCGCATCAAGTAGTAGTGGTCGAGCGGTCACATCAGTTGGTCTGTGCGTGTGTGCAGCTGTCTGTCCGCTGCCGGCAGACCGCGGTGGAAGCGGGTCGATCTCGGTTAGCGCATCAAGTATAGTGGTCGAGCGGTCACCTCGGTTGGTCTGTGCGTGTGTGCAGCTGTCTGTCCGCTGCCGGCAGACCGCGGTGGAAGCGGGTCGATCTCGGTTAGCGCATCAAGTTTTCGAATGCTACCTACAGAGCATGCTAAGACATCACATTTGACTGGAAAGACAAATGTGATGTCTTAGCATGCTCTGTAGGTAGCATTCGAAAACTTAAGTAGCTCTGTTGGCGCAGATATACTCTTTTCATTGATTAATTAAATCGTTAGCAATTAACAATTTATCTATGTTGCATTTAAAATTAATATTAGGACTTGCATACTGTATTTCCTGTATTCATTCTGTTTTAGTATTTTATATGTTGCTTGTTTTACACTAGGTTAACGAAATATGTAATATTTGTATCATGCTTGAACTGTGTTCTTCTAAATTTTCCATTGTCACATTTATAAATTTTACACTACATTGTTCAGTTTCCCTAGCCTCATTATTTTCTTTTAAACATATTGATGAACCGTAGACATAAACTTCCTTAGCTGACTACCTATAACTGTACACGCTGTGCCCACTACCTGTAGGGTGATTCGTTCGTTTTTGATACTGTAAATGTGTTTGTGTTTGTGTAATACGAATTTATCCTGTATGTGAGCCATATAAATAAATAAATAAATAAATAAATAAATAGTGGTCGAGCGGTCACCTCGGTTGGTCTGTGCGTGTGTGCAGCTGTCTGTCCGCTGCCGGCAGACCGCGGCGGAAGCGGGTCGATCTCGGTTAGCGCATCAAGTAGTAGTGGTCGAGCGGTCACCTCAGTTGTTCTGTGCGTGTGTGCGGCTGTCTGTCCGCTGCCGGCAGATCGCGGCGGAAGCGGGTCGATCTCGGTTAGCGTATCAAGTATAGTGGTCGAGAGGTCACCTCGGTTGGTCTATGCGTGTGTGCAGCTGTCTGTCCGCTGCCGGCAGACCGCGGTGGAAGCGGGTCGATCTCAGTTAGCGCATCAAGTATAGTGGTCGAGAGGTCACCTCGGTTGGTCTATGCGTGTGTGCAGCTGTCTGTCCGCTGCCGGCAGACCGCGGTGGAAGCGGGTCGATCTCAGTTAGCGCATCAAGTATAGTGGTCGAGAGGTCACCTCGGTTGGTCTATGCGTGTGTGCAGCTGTCTGTCCGCTGCCGGCAGACCGCGGTGGAAGCGGGTCGATCTCGGTTAGCGTATCAAGTATAGTGGTCGAGAGGTCACCTCGGTTGGTCTGTGCGTGTGTGCAGCTGTCTGTCCGCTGCCGGCAGATCGCGGCGGAAGCGAGTCGATCTCGGTTAGCGCATCAAGTAGTAGTGGTCGAGCGGTCACCTCAGTTGTTCTGTGCGTGTGTGCAGCTGTCTGCCCGCTGCCGGCAGACCGCGGTGGAAGCGGGTCGATCTCGGTTAGCGCATCAAGTATAGCGGTCGAGCGGTCACCTCGGTTGGTCTGTGCGTGTGTGCAGCTGTCTGTCCGCTGCCGGCAGACCACGGTGGAAGCGGGTCGATCTCGGTTAGCGCATCAAGTATAGTGGTCGAGCGGTCACCTCGGTTGGTCTGTGCGTGTGTGCAGCTGTCTGTCCGCTGCCGGCAGACCACGGTGGAAGCGGGTCGATCTCGGTTAGCGTATCAAGTATAGTGGTCGAGCGGTCACCTCGGTTGGTCTGTGCGTGTGTGCAGCTGTCTGTCCGCTGCCGGCAGACCACGGTGGAAGTGGGTCGATCTCGGTTAGCGCATCAAGTATAGTGGTCGAGCGGTCACCTCGGTTGGTCTGTGCGTGTGTGCAGCTGTCTGTCCGCTGCCGGCAGACCGCGGTGGAAGCGGGTCGATCTCGGTTAGCGTATCAAGTATAGTGGTCGAGCGGTCACATCAGTTGGTCTGTGCGTGTGTGCAGCTGTCTGTCCGCTGCCGTCAGATCGCGGCGGAAGTGGGTCGATCTCGGTTAGCGCATCAAGTAGTAGTGGTCGAGCGGTCACATCAGTTGGTCTGTGCGTGTGTGAAGCTGTCTGTCCGCTGCCGGCAGACCGCGGTGGAAGCGGGTCGATCTCGGTTAGCGCATCAAGTAGTAGTGGTCGAGCGGTCACCTCGGTTGGTCTGTGCGTGTGTGCAGCTGTCTGTCCGCTGCCGGCAGACCACGGTGGAAGTGGGTCGATCTCGGTTAGCGCATCAAGTATAGTGGTCGAGCGGTCACCTCGGTTGGTCTGTGCGTGTGTGCAGCTGTCTGTCCGCTGCCGGCAGACCGCGGTGGAAGCGGGTCGATCTCGGTTAGCGTATCAAGTATAGTGGTCGAGCGGTCACCTCGGTTGGTCTGTGCGTGTGTGCAGCTGTCTGTCCGCTGCCGGCAGACCGCGGTGGAAGCGGGTCGATCTCGGTTAGCGCATCAAGTATAGTGGTCGAGCGGTCACCTCGGTTGGTCTGTGCGTGTGTGCAGCTGTCTGTCCGCTGCCGGCAGATCGCGGCGGAAGCGGGTCGATCTCGGTTAGCGCATCAAGTAGTAGTGGACGAGCGGTCACCTCAGTTGTTCTGTGCGTGTGTGCAGCTGTCTGTCCGCTGCCGGCAGACCGCGGTGGAAGCGGGTCGATCTCGGTTAGCGCATCAAGTATAGTGGTCGAGCGGTCACCTCGGTTGGTCTGTGCGTGTGTGCAGCTGTCTGTCCGCTGCCGGCAGACCGCGGTGGAAGCGGGTCGATCTCGGTTAGCGTATCAAGTATAGTGGTCGAGCGGTCACCTCGGTTGGTCTGTGCGTGTGTGCAGCTGTCTGTCCGCTGCCGGCAGACCGCGGTGGAAGCGGGTCGATCTCGGTTAGCGCATCAAGTATAGTGGTCGAGCGGTCACCTCGGTTGGTCTGTGCGTGTGTGCAGCTGTCTGTCCGCTGCCGGCAGATCGCGGCGGAAGCGGGTCGATCTCGGTTAGCGCATCAAGTAGTAGTGGACGAGCGGTCACCTCAGTTGTTCTGTGCGTGTGTGCAGCTGTCTGTCCGCTGCCGGCAGACCGCGGCGGAAGCGGGTCGATCTCGGTTAGCGCTTCAAGTATAGTGGTTGAGCGTTCACCTCAGTTGTTCTGTGCGTGTGTGCAGCTGTCTGTCCGCTGCCGGCAGACCGCGGCGGAAGCGGGTCGATCTCGGTTAGCGCTTCAAGTATAGTGCTTGAGAGGTCACCTCAGTTGGTCTGTGCGTGTGTGCAGCTGTCTGCGCGCTGCCGCCAGACCGCGGCGGAAGCGGGTCGATCTCGGTTAGCGCATCAAGTATAGTGGTTGAGAGGTCACCTCGGTTGGTCTGTGCGTGTGTGCAGCTGTTTGTCCGCTGCCGGCAGACCGCGGCGGCAGCGGGTCGATCTCGGTTAGCGCTTTAAGTATAGTGGTTGAGAGGTCACCTCGGTTGGTCTGTGCGTGTGTGCAGCTGTCTGTCCGCTGCCGTCAGATCGCGGCGGAAGTGGGTCGATCTCGGTTAGCGCATCAAGTAGTAGTGGTCGAGCGGTCACATCAGTTGGTCTGTGCGTGTGTGAAGCTGTCTGTCCGCTGCCGGCAGACCGCGGTGGAAGCGGGTCGATCTCGGTTAGCGCATCAAGTAGTAGTGGTCGAGCGGTCACCTCGGTTGGTCTGTGCGTGTGTGCAGCTGTCTGTCCGCTGCCGGCAGACCACGGTGGAAGTGGGTCGATCTCGGTTAGCGCATCAAGTATAGTGGTCGAGCGGTCACCTCGGTTGGTCTGTGCGTGTGTGCGGCTGTCTGTCCGCTGCCGGCAGACCGCGGTGGAAGCGGGTCGATCTCGGTTAGCGCATCAAGTATAGCGGTCGAGCGGTCACCTCGGTTGGTCTGTGCGTGTGTGCAGCTGTCTGTCCGCTGCCGGCAGACCGCGGTGGAAGCGGGTCGATCTCAGTTAGCGCATCAAGTATAGCGGTCGAGCGGTCACCTCGGTTGGTCTGTGCGTGTGTGCAGCTGTCTGTCCGCTGCCGGCAGACCGCGGTGGAAGCGGGTCGATCTCGGTTAGCGCATCAAGTATAGCGGTCGAGCGGTCACCTCGGTTGGTCTGTGCGTGTGTGCAGCTGTCTGTCCGCTGCCGGCAGACCGCGGTGGAAGCGGGTCGATCTCGGTTAGCGCATCAAGTATAGCGGTCGAGCGGTCACCTCGGTTGGTCTGTGCGTGTGTGCAGCTGTCTGTCCGCTGCCGGCAGACCGCGGTGGAAGCGGGTCGATCTCGGTTAGCGCATCAAGTATAGTGGTCGAGCGGTCACCTCGGTTGGTCTGTGCGTGTGTGCAGCTGTCTGTCCGCTGCCGGCAGATCGCGGCGGAAGCGGGTCGATCTCGGTTAGCGCATCAAGTAGTAGTGGTCGAGCGGTCACCTCAGTTGTTCTGTGCGTGTGTGCAGCTGTCTGTCCGCTGCCGGCAGACCACGGTGGAAGTGGGTCGATCTCGGTTAGCGCATCAAGTATAGTGGTCGAGCGGTCACCTCGGTTGGTCTGTGCGTGTGTGCAGCTGTCTGTCCGCTGCCGGCAGACCGCGGTGGAAGCGGGTCGATCTCGGTTAGCGCATCAAGTATAGCGGTCGAGCGGTCACCTCGGTTGGTCTGTGCGTGTGTGCAGCTGTCTGTCCGCTGCCGGCAGACCGCGGTGGAAGCGGGTTGATCTCGGTTAGCGCATCAAGTATAGCGGTCGAGCGGTCACCTCGGTTGGTCTGTGCGTGTGTGCAGCTGTCTGTCCGCTGCCGGCAGACCGCGGTGGAAGCGGGTCGATCTCGGTTAGCGCATCAAGTATAGTGGTCGAGCGGTCACCTCGGTTGGTCTGTGCGTGTGTGCAGCTGTCTGTCCGCTGCCGGCAGATCGCGGCGGAAGCGGGTCGATCTCGGTTAGCGCATCAAGTAGTAGTGGTCGAGCGGTCACCTCAGTTGTTCTGTGCGTGTGTGCAGCTGTCTGTCCGCTGCCGGCAGACCACGGTGGAAGTGGGTCGATCTCGGTTAGCGCATCAAGTATAGTGGTCGAGCGGTCACCTCGGTTGGTCTGTGCGTGTGTGCAGCTGTCTGTCCGCTGCCGGCAGACCGCGGCGGAAGCGGGTCGATCTCGGTTAGCGCTTCAAGTATAGTGGTTGAGCGGTCACCTCAGTTGTTCTGTGCGTGTGTGCAGCTGTCTGTCCGCTGCCGGCAGACCGCGGCGGAAGCGGGTCGATCTCGGTTAGCGCTTCAAGTATAGTGCTTGAGAGGTCACCTCAGTTGGTCTGTGCGTGTGTGCAGCTGTCTGCGCGCTGCCGCCAGACCGCGGCGGAAGCGGGTCGATCTCGGTTAGCGCATCAAGTATAGTGGTTGAGAGGTCACCTCGGTTGGTCTGTGCGTGTGTGCAGCTGTCTGTCCGCTGCCGGCAGATCGCGGCGGAAGCGGGTTGATCTCGGTTAGCGCTTTAAGTATAGTGGTTGAGAGGTCACCTCGGTTGGTCTGTGCGTGTGTGCAGCTGTCTGTCCGCTGCCGGCAGATCGCGGCGGAAGCGGGTCGATCTCGGTTAGCGCATCAAGTAGTAGTGGTCGAGCGGTCACCTCAGTTGTTCTGTGCGTGTGTGCAGCTGTCTGCCCGCTGCCGGCAGACCGCGGTGGAAGCGGGTCGATCTCGGTTAGCGCATCAAGTATAGCGGTCGAGCGGTCACCTCGGTTGGTCTGTGCGTGTGTGCAGCTGTCTGTCCGCTGCCGGCAGACCACGGTGGAAGTGGGTCGATCTCGGTTAGCGCATCAAGTAGTAGTGGTCGAGCGGTCACCTCAGTTGTTCTGTGCGTGTGTGCAGCTGTCTGCCCGCTGCCGGCAGACCGCGGTGGAAGCGGGTCGATCTCGGTTAGCGCATCAAGTATAGCGGTCGAGCGGTCACCTCGGTTGGTCTGTGCGTGTGTGCAGCTGTCTGTCCGCTGCCGGCAGACCACGGTGGAAGTGGGTCGATCTCGGTTAGCGCATCAAGTATAGTGGTCGAGCGGTCACCTCGGTTGGTCTGTGCGTGTGTGCAGCTGTCTGTCCGCTGCCGGCAGACCGCGGCGGAAGCGGGTCGATCTCGGTTAGCGCTTCAAGTATAGTGGTTGAGCGGTCACCTCAGTTGTTCTGTGCGTGTGTGCAGCTGTCTGTCCGCTGCCGGCAGACCGCGGCGGAAGCGGGTCGATCTCGGTTAGCGCTTCAAGTATAGTGCTTGAGAGGTCACCTCAGTTGGTCTGTGCGTGTGTGCAGCTGTCTGCGCGCTGCCGCCAGACCGCGGCGGAAGCGGGTCGATCTCGGTTAGCGCTTTAAGTATAGTGGTTGAGAGGTCACCTCGGTTGGTCTGTGCGTGTGTGCAGCTGTTTGTCCGCTGCCGGCAGATCGCGGCGGCAGCGGGTCGATCTCGGTTAGCGCATCAAGTATAGTGGTTGAGAGGTCACCTCGGTTGGTCTGTGCGTGTGTGCAGCTGTCTGTCCGCTGCCGTCAGATCGCGGCGGAAGTGGGTCGATCTCGGTTAGCGCATCAAGTAGTAGTGGTCGAGCGGTCACATCAGTTGGTCTGTGCGTGTGTGCAGCTGTCTGTCCGCTGCCGGCAGACCGCGGTGGAAGCGGGTCGATCTCGGTTAGCGCATCAAGTATAGTGGTCGAGCGGTCACCTCGGTTGGTCTGTGCGTGTGTGCAGCTGTCTGTCCGCTGCCGGCAGACCGCGGTGGAAGCGGGTCGATCTCGGTTAGCGCATCAAGTTTTCGAATGCTACCTACAGAGCATGCTAAGACATCACATTTGACTGGAAAGACAAATGTGATGTCTTAGCATGCTCTGTAGGTAGCATTCGAAAACTTAAGTAGCTCTGTTGGCGCAGATATACTCTTTTCATTGATTAATTAAATCGTTAGCAATTAACAATTTATCTATGTTGCATTTAAAATTAATATTAGGACTTGCATACTGTATTTCCTGTATTCATTCTGTTTTAGTATTTTATATGTTGCTTGTTTTACACTAGGTTAACGAAATATGTAATATTTGTATCATGCTTGAACTGTGTTCTTCTAAATTTTCCATTGTCACATTTATAAATTTTACACTACATTGTTCAGTTTCCCTAGCCTCATTATTTTCTTTTAAACATATTGATGAACCGTAGACATAAACTTCCTTAGCTGACTACCTATAACTGTACACGCTGTGCCCACTACCTGTAGGGTGATTCGTTCGTTTTTGATACTGTAAATGTGTTTGTGTTTGTGTAATACGAATTTATCCTGTATGTGAGCCATATAAATAAATAAATAAATAAATAGTGGTCGAGCGGTCACCTCGGTTGGTCTGTGCGTGTGTGCAGCTGTCTGTCCGCTGCCGGCAGACCGCGGCGGAAGCGGGTCGATCTCGGTTAGCGCATCAAGTAGTAGTGGTCGAGCGGTCACCTCAGTTGTTCTGTGCGTGTGTGCGTCTGTCTGTCCGCTGCCGGCAGATCGCGGCGGAAGCGGGTCGATCTCGGTTAGCGTATCAAGTATAGTGGTCGAGAGGTCACCTCGGTTGGTCTATGCGTGTGTGCAGCTGTCTGTCCGCTGCCGGCAGACCGCGGTGGAAGCGGGTCGATCTCAGTTAGCGCATCAAGTATAGTGGTCGAGAGGTCACCTCGGTTGGTCTATGCGTGTGTGCAGCTGTCTGTCCGCTGCCGGCAGACCGCGGTGGAAGCGGGTCGATCTCAGTTAGCGCATCAAGTATAGTGGTCGAGAGGTCACCTCGGTTGGTCTATGCGTGTGTGCAGCTGTCTGTCCGCTGCCGGCAGACCGCGGTGGAAGCGGGTCGATCTCGGTTAGCGTATCAAGTATAGTGGTCGAGAGGTCACCTCGGTTGGTCTGTGCGTGTGTGCAGCTGTCTGTCCGCTGCCGGCAGATCGCGGCGGAAGCGAGTCGATCTCGGTTAGCGCATCAAGTAGTAGTGGTCGAGCGGTCACCTCAGTTGTTCTGTGCGTGTGTGCAGCTGTCTGCCCGCTGCCGGCAGACCGCGGTGGAAGCGGGTCGATCTCGGTTAGCGCATCAAGTATAGCGGTCGAGCGGTCACCTCGGTTGGTCTGTGCGTGTGTGCAGCTGTCTGTCCGCTGCCGGCAGACCACGGTGGAAGTGGGTCGATCTCGGTTAGCGCATCAAGTATAGTGGTCGAGCGGTCACCTCGGTTGGTCTGTGCGTGTGTGCAGCTGTCTGTCCGCTGCCGGCAGACCACGGTGGAAGCGGGTCGATCTCGGTTAGCGTATCAAGTATAGTGGTCGAGCGGTCACCTCGGTTGGTCTGTGCGTGTGTGCAGCTGTCTGTCCGCTGCCGGCAGACCACGGTGGAAGTGGGTCGATCTCGGTTAGCGCATCAAGTATAGTGGTCGAGCGGTCACCTCGGTTGGTCTGTGCGTGTGTGCAGCTGTCTGTCCGCTGCCGGCAGACCGCGGTGGAAGCGGGTCGATCTCGGTTAGCGTATCAAGTATAGTGGTCGAGCGGTCACATCAGTTGGTCTGTGCGTGTGTGCAGCTGTCTGTCCGCTGCCGTCAGATCGCGGCGGAAGTGGGTCGATCTCGGTTAGCGCATCAAGTAGTAGTGGTCGAGCGGTCACATCAGTTGGTCTGTGCGTGTGTGAAGCTGTCTGTCCGCTGCCGGCAGACCGCGGTGGAAGCGGGTCGATCTCGGTTAGCGCATCAAGTAGTAGTGGTCGAGCGGTCACCTCGGTTGGTCTGTGCGTGTGTGCAGCTGTCTGTCCGCTGCCGGCAGACCACGGTGGAAGTGGGTCGATCTCGGTTAGCGCATCAAGTATAGTGGTCGAGCGGTCACCTCGGTTGGTCTGTGCGTGTGTGCAGCTGTCTGTCCGCTGCCGGCAGACCGCGGTGGAAGCGGGTCGATCTCGGTTAGCGTATCAAGTATAGTGGTCGAGCGGTCACCTCGGTTGGTCTGTGCGTGTGTGCAGCTGTCTGTCCGCTGCCGGCAGACCGCGGTGGAAGCGGGTCGATCTCGGTTAGCGCATCAAGTATAGTGGTCGAGCGGTCACCTCGGTTGGTCTGTGCGTGTGTGCAGCTGTCTGTCCGCTGCCGGCAGATCGCGGCGGAAGCGGGTCGATCTCGGTTAGCGCATCAAGTAGTAGTGGACGAGCGGTCACCTCAGTTGTTCTGTGCGTGTGTGCAGCTGTCTGTCCGCTGCCGGCAGACCGCGGTGGAAGCGGGTCGATCTCGGTTAGCGCATCAAGTATAGTGGTCGAGCGGTCACCTCGGTTGGTCTGTGCGTGTGTGCAGCTGTCTGTCCGCTGCCGGCAGACCGCGGTGGAAGCGGGTCGATCTCGGTTAGCGTATCAAGTATAGTGGTCGAGCGGTCACCTCGGTTGGTCTGTGCGTGTGTGCAGCTGTCTGTCCGCTGCCGGCAGACCGCGGTGGAAGCGGGTCGATCTCGGTTAGCGCATCAAGTATAGTGGTCGAGCGGTCACCTCGGTTGGTCTGTGCGTGTGTGCAGCTGTCTGTCCGCTGCCGGCAGATCGCGGCGGAAGCGGGTCGATCTCGGTTAGCGCATCAAGTAGTAGTGGACGAGCGGTCACCTCAGTTGTTCTGTGCGTGTGTGCAGCTGTCTGTCCGCTGCCGGCAGACCGCGGCGGAAGCGGGTCGATCTCGGTTAGCGCTTCAAGTATAGTGGTTGAGCGTTCACCTCAGTTGTTCTGTGCGTGTGTGCAGCTGTCTGTCCGCTGCCGGCAGACCGCGGCGGAAGCGGGTCGATCTCGGTTAGCGCTTCAAGTATAGTGCTTGAGAGGTCACCTCAGTTGGTCTGTGCGTGTGTGCAGCTGTCTGCGCGCTGCCGCCAGACCGCGGCGGAAGCGGGTCGATCTCGGTTAGCGCATCAAGTATAGTGGTTGAGAGGTCACCTCGGTTGGTCTGTGCGTGTGTGCAGCTGTTTGTCCGCTGCCGGCAGACCGCGGCGGCAGCGGGTCGATCTCGGTTAGCGCTTTAAGTATAGTGGTTGAGAGGTCACCTCGGTTGGTCTGTGCGTGTGTGCAGCTGTCTGTCCGCTGCCGTCAGATCGCGGCGGAAGTGGGTCGATCTCGGTTAGCGCATCAAGTAGTAGTGGTCGAGCGGTCACATCAGTTGGTCTGTGCGTGTGTGAAGCTGTCTGTCCGCTGCCGGCAGACCGCGGTGGAAGCGGGTCGATCTCGGTTAGCGCATCAAGTAGTAGTGGTCGAGCGGTCACCTCGGTTGGTCTGTGCGTGTGTGCAGCTGTCTGTCCGCTGCCGGCAGACCACGGTGGAAGTGGGTCGATCTCGGTTAGCGCATCAAGTATAGTGGTCGAGCGGTCACCTCGGTTGGTCTGTGCGTGTGTGCGGCTGTCTGTCCGCTGCCGGCAGACCGCGGTGGAAGCGGGTCGATCTCGGTTAGCGCATCAAGTATAGCGGTCGAGCGGTCACCTCGGTTGGTCTGTGCGTGTGTGCAGCTGTCTGTCCGCTGCCGGCAGACCGCGGTGGAAGCGGGTCGATCTCAGTTAGCGCATCAAGTATAGCGGTCGAGCGGTCACCTCGGTTGGTCTGTGCGTGTGTGCAGCTGTCTGTCCGCTGCCGGCAGACCGCGGTGGAAGCGGGTCGATCTCGGTTAGCGCATCAAGTATAGCGGTCGAGCGGTCACCTCGGTTGGTCTGTGCGTGTGTGCAGCTGTCTGTCCGCTGCCGGCAGACCGCGGTGGAAGCGGGTCGATCTCGGTTAGCGCATCAAGTATAGCGGTCGAGCGGTCACCTCGGTTGGTCTGTGCGTGTGTGCAGCTGTCTGTCCGCTGCCGGCAGACCGCGGTGGAAGCGGGTCGATCTCGGTTAGCGCATCAAGTATAGTGGTCGAGCGGTCACCTCGGTTGGTCTGTGCGTGTGTGCAGCTGTCTGTCCGCTGCCGGCAGACCACGGTGGAAGCGGGTCGATCTCGGTTAGCGTATCAAGTATAGTGGTCGAGCGGTCACCTCGGTTGGTCTGTGCGTGTGTGCAGCTGTCTGTCCGCTGCCGGCAGACCACGGTGGAAGTGGGTCGATCTCGGTTAGCGCATCAAGTATAGTGGTCGAGCGGTCACCTCGGTTGGTCTGTGCGTGTGTGCAGCTGTCTGTCCGCTGCCGGCAGACCGCGGTGGAAGCGGGTCGATCTCGGTTAGCGTATCAAGTATAGTGGTCGAGCGGTCACCTCGGTTGGTCTGTGCGTGTGTGCAGCTGTCTGTCCGCTGCCGGCAGACCGCGGTGGAAGCGGGTCGATCTCGGTTAGCGCATCAAGTATAGTGGTCGAGCGGTCACCTCGGTTGGTCTGTGCGTGTGTGCAGCTGTCTGTCCGCTGCCGGCAGATCGCGGCGGAAGCGGGTCGATCTCGGTTAGCGCATCAAGTAGTAGTGGACGAGCGGTCACCTCAGTTGTTCTGTGCGTGTGTGCAGCTGTCTGTCCGCTGCCGGCAGACCGCGGTGGAAGCGGGTCGATCTCGGTTAGCGCATCAAGTATAGTGGTCGAGCGGTCACCTCGGTTGGTCTGTGCGTGTGTGCAGCTGTCTGTCCGCTGCCGGCAGACCGCGGTGGAAGCGGGTCGATCTCGGTTAGCGTATCAAGTATAGTGGTCGAGCGGTCACCTCGGTTGGTCTGTGCGTGTGTGCAGCTGTCTGTCCGCTGCCGGCAGACCGCGGTGGAAGCGGGTCGATCTCGGTTAGCGCATCAAGTATAGTGGTCGAGCGGTCACCTCGGTTGGTCTGTGCGTGTGTGCAGCTGTCTGTCCGCTGCCGGCAGATCGCGGCGGAAGCGGGTCGATCTCGGTTAGCGCATCAAGTAGTAGTGGACGAGCGGTCACCTCAGTTGTTCTGTGCGTGTGTGCAGCTGTCTGTCCGCTGCCGGCAGACCGCGGCGGAAGCGGGTCGATCTCGGTTAGCGCTTCAAGTATAGTGGTTGAGCGTTCACCTCAGTTGTTCTGTGCGTGTGTGCAGCTGTCTGTCCGCTGCCGGCAGACCGCGGCGGAAGCGGGTCGATCTCGGTTAGCGCTTCAAGTATAGTGCTTGAGAGGTCACCTCAGTTGGTCTGTGCGTGTGTGCAGCTGTCTGCGCGCTGCCGCCAGACCGCGGCGGAAGCGGGTCGATCTCGGTTAGCGCATCAAGTATAGTGGTTGAGAGGTCACCTCGGTTGGTCTGTGCGTGTGTGCAGCTGTTTGTCCGCTGCCGGCAGACCGCGGCGGCAGCGGGTCGATCTCGGTTAGCGCTTTAAGTATAGTGGTTGAGAGGTCACCTCGGTTGGTCTGTGCGTGTGTGCAGCTGTCTGTCCGCTGCCGTCAGATCGCGGCGGAAGTGGGTCGATCTCGGTTAGCGCATCAAGTAGTAGTGGTCGAGCGGTCACATCAGTTGGTCTGTGCGTGTGTGAAGCTGTCTGTCCGCTGCCGGCAGACCGCGGTGGAAGCGGGTCGATCTCGGTTAGCGCATCAAGTAGTAGTGGTCGAGCGGTCACCTCGGTTGGTCTGTGCGTGTGTGCAGCTGTCTGTCCGCTGCCGGCAGATCGCGGCGGAAGCGGGTCGATCTCGGTTAGCGCATCAAGTAGTAGTGGTCGAGCGGTCACCTCGGTTGGTCTGTGCGTGTGTGCAGCTGTCTGTCCGCTGCCGGCAGACCGCGGCGGAAGCGGGTCGATCTCGGTTAGCGCTTCAAGTATAGTGGTTGAGCGGTCACCTCAGTTGTTCTGTGCGTGTGTGCAGCTGTCTGTCCGCTGCCGGCAGACCGCGGCGGAAGCGGGTCGATCTCGGTTAGCGCTTCAAGTATAGTGCTTGAGAGGTCACCTCAGTTGGTCTGTGCGTGTGTGCAGCTGTCTGCGCGCTGCCGCCAGACCGCGGCGGAAGCGGGTCGATCTCGGTTAGCGCATCAAGTATAGCGGTCGAGCGGTCACCTCGGTTGGTCTGTGCGTGTGTGCAGCTGTCTGTCCGCTGCCGGCAGACCACGGTGGAAGTGGGTCGATCTCGGTTAGCGCATCAAGTATAGTGGTCGAGCGGTCACCTCGGTTGGTCTGTGCGTGTGTGCAGCTGTCTGTCCGCTGCCGGCAGACCGCGGCGGAAGCGGGTCGATCTCGGTTAGCGCTTCAAGTATAGTGGTTGAGAGGTCACCTCGGTTGGTCTGTGCGTGTGTGCAGCTGTTTGTCCGCTGCCGGCAGATCGCGGCGGCAGCGGGTCGATCTCGGTTAGCGCATCAAGTATAGTGGTTGAGAGGTCACCTCGGTTGGTCTGTGCGTGTGTGCAGCTGTCTGTCCGCTGCCGTCAGATCGCGGCGGAAGTGGGTCGATCTCGGTTAGCGCATCAAGTAGTAGTGGTCGAGCGGTCACATCAGTTGGTCTGTGCGTGTGTGCAGCTGTCTGTCCGCTGCCGGCAGACCGCGGTGGAAGCGGGTCGATCTCGGTTAGCGCATCAAGTATAGTGGTCGAGCGGTCACCTCGGTTGGTCTGTGCGTGTGTGCAGCTGTCTGTCCGCTGCCGGCAGACCACGGTGGAAGTGGGTCGATCTCGGTTAGCGCATCAAGTATAGTGGTCGAGCGGTCACCTCGGTTGGTCTGTGCGTGTGTGCAGCTGTCTGTCCGCTGCCGGCAGACCGCGGCGGAAGCGGGTCGATCTCGGTTAGCGCTTCAAGTATAGTGGTTGAGCGGTCACCTCAGTTGTTCTGTGCGTGTGTGCAGCTGTCTGTCCGCTGCCGGCAGACCGCGGCGGAAGCGGGTCGATCTCGGTTAGCGCTTCAAGTATAGTGGTTGAGCGGTCACCTCAGTTGTTCTGTGCGTGTGTGCAGCTGTCTGTCCGCTGCCGGCAGACCACGGTGGAAGTGGGTCGATCTCGGTTAGCGCATCAAGTATAGTGGTCGAGCGGTCACCTCGGTTGGTCTGTGCGTGTGTGCAGCTGTCTGTCCGCTGCCGGCAGACTGCGGCGGAAGCGGGTCGATCTCGGTTAGCGCTTCAAGTATAGTGGTTGAGCGGTCACCTCAGTTGTTCTGTGCGTGTGTGCAGCTGTCTGTCCGCTGCCGGCAGACCGCGGCGGAAGCGGGTCGATCTCGGTTAGCGCTTCAAGTATAGTGCTTGAGAGGTCACCTCAGTTGGTCTGTGCGTGTGTGCAGCTGTCTGCGCGCTGCCGCCAGACCGCGGCGGAAGCGGGTCGATCTCGGTTAGCGCATCAAGTATAGCGGTCGAGCGGTCACCTCGGTTGGTCTGTGCGTGTGTGCAGCTGTCTGTCCGCTGCCGGCAGACCACGGTGGAAGTGGGTCGATCTCGGTTAGCGCATCAAGTATAGTGGTTGAGCGGTCACCTCAGTTGTTCTGTGCGTGTGTGCAGCTGTTTGTCCGCTGCCGGCAGACCGCGGCGGCAGCGGGTCGATCTCGGTTAGCGCTTTAAGTATAGTGGTTGAGAGGTCACCTCGGTTGGTCTGTGCGTGTGTGCAGCTGTTTGTCCGCTGCCGGCAGATCGCGGCGGCAGCGGGTCGATCTCGGTTAGCGCATCAAGTATAGTGGTTGAGAGGTCACCTCGGTTGGTCTGTGCGTGTGTGCAGCTGTCTGTCCGCTGCCGTCAGATCGCGGCGGAAGTGGGTCGATCTCGGTTAGCGCATCAAGTAGTAGTGGTCGAGCGGTCACATCAGTTGGTCTGTGCGTGTGTGCAGCTGTCTGTCCGCTGCCGGCAGACCGCGGTGGAAGCGGGTCGATCTCGGTTAGCGCATCAAGTATAGTGGTCGAGCGGTCACCTCGGTTGGTCTGTGCGTGTGTGCAGCTGTCTGTCCGCTGCCGGCAGATCGCGGCGGAAGCGGGTCGATCTCGGTTAGCGCATCAAGTAGTAGTGGTCGAGCGGTCACCTCAGTTGTTCTGTGCGTGTGTGCAGCTGTCTGCCCGCTGCCGGCAGACCGCGGTGGAAGCGGGTCGATCTCGGTTAGCGCATCAAGTATAGCGATCGAGCGGTCACCTCGGTTGGTCTGTGCGTGTGTGCAGCTGTCTGTCCGCTGCCGGCAGACCACGGTGGAAGTGGGTCGATCTCGGTTAGCGCATCAAGTATAGTGGTCGAGCGGTCACCTCGGTTGGTCTGTGCGTGTGTGCAGCTGTCTGTCCGCTGCCGGCAGACCGCGGCGGAAGCGGGTCGATCTCGGTTAGCGCTTCAAGTATAGTGGTTGAGCGGTCACCTCAGTTGTTCTGTGCGTGTGTGCAGCTGTCTGTCCGCTGCCGGCAGACCACGGTGGAAGTGGGTCGATCTCGGTTAGCGCATCAAGTATAGTGGTCGAGCGGTCACCTCGGTTGGTCTGTGCGTGTGTGCAGCTGTCTGTCCGCTGCCGGCAGACCGCGGCGGAAGCGGGTCGATCTCGGTTAGCGCTTCAAGTATAGTGGTTGAGCGGTCACCTCAGTTGTTCTGTGCGTGTGTGCAGCTGTCTGTCCGCTGCCGGCAGACCGCGGCGGAAGCGGGTCGATCTCGGTTAGCGCTTCAAGTATAGTGCTTGAGAGGTCACCTCAGTTGGTCTGTGCGTGTGTGCAGCTGTCTGCGCGCTGCCGCCAGACCGCGGCGGAAGCGGGTCGATCTCGGTTAGCGCATCAAGTATAGCGGTCGAGCGGTCACCTCGGTTGGTCTGTGCGTGTGTGCAGCTGTCTGTCCGCTGCCGGCAGACCACGGTGGAAGTGGGTCGATCTCGGTTAGCGCATCAAGTATAGTGGTTGAGCGGTCACCTCAGTTGTTCTGTGCGTGTGTGCAGCTGTTTGTCCGCTGCCGGCAGACCGCGGCGGCAGCGGGTCGATCTCGGTTAGCGCTTTAAGTATAGTGGTTGAGAGGTCACCTCGGTTGGTCTGTGCGTGTGTGCAGCTGTTTGTCCGCTGCCGGCAGATCGCGGCGGCAGTGGGTCGATCTCGGTTAGCGCATCAAGTAGTAGTGGTCGAGCGGTCACATCAGTTGGTCTGTGCGTGTGTGCAGCTGTCTGTCCGCTGCCGGCAGACCGCGGTGGAAGCGGGTCGATCTCGGTTAGCGCATCAAGTATAGTGGTCGAGCGGTCACCTCGGTTGGTCTGTGCGTGTGTGCAGCTGTCTGTCCGCTGCCGGCAGATCGCGGCGGAAGCGGGTCGATCTCGGTTAGCGCATCAAGTAATAGTGGTCGAGCGGTCACCTCAGTTGTTTTTTTTTTTTTTTTTTTTTTTTTTTTATTTATTTGGTTTGTCAACAGTGACTCATTTCGCAAAATACAAGAGAAACTTACAAAGATACGGGAAAAATACTGAAACTATCACTAATAATAGACAAACACAACATGATATACATTTCTTTTTTAAGGGTCTAAGTCTAACAGTGTAACAGAGTTAAGTACATTTCGAAACGCTACCGAGTGTATAAGTAAGCTAAATATGAAATATTATTATAATTACATCTATGAAACACATCACAAAAATGTGAAAAGGCTATTGAAATTACTCTTACATAAAGAAAGAAAAAAAAAAAAAAAACACATAACACAAACAATATTTAACAAATGAAAAATTTAAGTATTACTGACAATTTTTTTAAAGGCTGATAATGAGGATATGGTAATATCGATGCTGTGTGTTTTCGTAAGACTGTTGTAGTATGAGCACATTCTTGGAAGAGCTGAGTTTCGTCCCAGCTTGGTGTGATATCTTTTAATATTTAGGGGAATGAAGTTAATAGGCCGCGAATTTAACCTAGGTATATTAAATTGTATTTGATCAATTAAAAAAGAGCAGTTCAGAAGGTTGTTTATGATTTTATAAAGGAATGTGGTGTCAATTACTAGTCTTCTGTGTTCAAGTGTCCGGATGGCATAGAATGATAGTCTATCTGTGTAATGTGGAAGAGAACGGGCACGTCTGTCAGAGTAAGATAAGTGATACAAAAATAGTTTTTGTACCCGTTCAATTCTTTGGACGTGCACCTTGTAACACGGACTCCATACAGGACTAACGTATTCCAATTTGCTACGCACTAAAGAGTTGAATAATGTTATTTTAGCATTGTGATTTTTAAAATGTTTGGTACTGCGTCTAATGAAACCTATCATTTTAAGCGATTTTGAAACAGTTTTGTCTATATGTAAATTGAAATTCAGTTTTTTATCGAAAATAACTCCTAAATCGCTGATTGAAGCTACTTCTTCAAGTTTTTTGCCATCAATGAAATAATTGGTGCAAAGGTGTAAACGTTTCCGCGTAAAGGTGATATGGAAGCATTTACTGCAATTTAATGTCATTTTATTATCTATGCACCATTTGGATAATCTATTGATGTCATTTTGAAGCTGCAAATGGTCATCTATTGAGGAGATCACTTTGAAGAGTTTGCAGTCGTCAGCAAAAAGTAATATCTCTGAGTTTAAAATGGCATCGCTGAGATCATTTATGAAGACAAGAAATAAGATAGGGCCTAAATGAGACCCTTGAGGCACTCCGGATGGAACATCAAACCATCGAGACTGGTAGCTGTCAAAGACTACTTTTTGTACTCTTCCAACCAAGTAAGAGTGAAACCAATTTAATAAACTGCCATGTACACCAACCCTTTCAAGCTTATCTACTAAGATGCGGTGATTAACCTTATCAAAAGCTTTACTGAAGTCCGTGTAAATGGAGTCGATCTGCTGACCCTTGTCTATAGCTTCTATCAAGGTTGTGGAATAGCAGAGCAAGTTAGTTAAGGTTGATTTTTTGGCAAGGAAACCGTGTTGATAAGGAGATATCAATAATTTAAGGTGATTAGTTAGTTCACAGCAAATAAGTTTTTCAAATACTTTTGCAATGGTACATAGAATTGAAATGGGTCTATAGTTTGTAACTTGATGAAGGCTGCCACTTTTAGGCACCGGCACAATATGTGCTCGTTTCCAAATGGTTGGAAAAACAGAGGATACCAAAGATTTATTATAAATGACTGTCAGTGGGGATGCAAGGGTATGTGCACATTTTTTTATTACCACAGGAGGAATTTTGTCGGGGCCGGCACCCTTGGACTGGTCCAGATTTTGTAAAATTTTTGTAACTTCAGGTTCTGTTATTAAGATTTTGCTCAATACTGAATTAGATATCGCGGCATTACCGGGTAAACCCGGTGTCACAATAGGGGTAGCTAAACTATCCTTAACGTATACTGAAGCAAAGTGTTCAGCAAACAGTTCGCTGCTGCTTTCGCCGTCATTTGAGTTTTTTTCACCAAATGACATATTTTGAGGAATAGTACTTTTGTTTTGCTTCTTTTGTTCAATGAATTTCCAAAACGATTTGATATTATTGTGATTGACAAGACACGACTCAGTGTATTCGACATATTTAAAGTAGCAGTAGTTTATAATTTTTGAGCAACGGGATCGTAAAAGTTCGTAGGTAATCTTATCTCTTGGATTGTCATACTTCTTGAATCTGATTCTAAACTTGTTCTTTTGTTTTAGTTGTTTGATTAAATCTAGTGAATACCAATGTGGATAGTTTCTCTTATGTTTTCTAACCTGTGGTACACAATTTTCAAATTTTCATAAAAAACAGAAACCATGTCATCGACTGAATTGAGCTTAGACAGTACACTAATCCAATTTATTTTGCTTATTTCTATATTGAGTTTATCGTAATCAGCTTTGAAAAAATTAAAATTACTTAAATATTTACATTTTAACATTTTGGTCACCTCAATACTTATATTAAATTTTATTTCTAACGGTGGGTGGTGGTTATCAATACGACTTAACACGTCAGCGGTTGATTTTAAACTCAGCTGTTTTGAATTAGAAAGAACTAAATCCAAAATTCTGTTATTTGTGTTTAAAATTTCGTTGTACTGGTAAAGGTTGTGAACGGAGATAAAATCCACTAACTGGTTGCCTAGTTCATTGTTGTGATCTTCGGGATGTAAATGAGTCATTTGGTTACTATAATCGCGGCACCACTTTATGTTTCCAATATTAAAATCTCCCAAGATTAAAATATTTGATTCGCCTATTTGTTGATTTAAAATGTTACTAATGTTCGATAATAGAGATTCTACATTTCCAGTGGTAGGCGGAGGGGGAATATAGACCGCACAAATGTGAAGAAGTTTTTTAGATTTATGGGAAGGGAGTGTTAAAGTTACCCATAAGTCCTCTGAGGAACTTTGCCAGGAAGTACATCGAATAGTTTGATATTTCCTTAAAACTGCTATCAATACACCCCCTCCATCACTTTTTTGGTTACTTGTGGTGCTACGATCTCTTCTGAAAACGTTGTAACGCATGTCAAAAATTTCTCTGTCATATATAGAATCGTTCAGCCATGTTTCTGTGAAAACAATAACATCAAAGTTGTTATTAAGTATTTGCAAATACACTTCGTTCAATTTTGTTCGCAGTCCTCTTACATTTTGATAATAATGTAAGAGGTATTTATTTTATTTTTTATTTATTTATTTATTATGGTTCCACAACAGAGTTATACACGTATGAGACAAAATAATATGCACACTTATAGAATTTAAAGTTTGTGTACACTCCACTAAAGCAGAACACTACTTGCGTATAGTTAAGCAGATATAATAATATGGATATATGAAAAGCACATAAAGTAAGTGTAATTTAAACAATAAACTGTATACCTAAAAAGTGAACAAAAATAAACACAAGAATATACGTTTTCTACTAATCTATACAAAAAAAAAGTATTCATAACTCCTTAACTCAGCTTACAGTATTTCAGTAATCAGAATTACAGTATTTCCTATAACTATATTTTAATTTCCCCGGCGGATCCGCATATATGTCACAGTGATCCCTGCATTCATTACATAGTTTGCTTATTCTGTAAATAGGAGCGTGTGAACCGGCATTAGTGCGACAACGGTCTAGAAGGAAAATTAAGCGGTTTGACAATCTACTGCCTGATCGTGGGACACATATATTTATCCGCTGCAGCAACTCAGAACAATCTATAACACCACTTAAAATTTTGTGCATGAATATGACGTCATGGCAAGATCGGCGTAGAGCCAGTGTTTCCATATTAAAATAAGTGAGTCGATCTTTATATGATGATAGGGTACCGCATAGTTTCTGTGAAAAGGTGAGGTGGTATAGAAAACGTTTCTGAACTCTCTCCAGCCTATCAATATGTACTTGGTAAATTGGGCTCCATACCGTACTACAGTACTCAAGAGTACTACGTACAAGTGATGAGTACAGGACTATGAAAGTGTGCGGATTTTTGAATACTCTCGTGTGCCGTGATATAAATCCTAGTGTCCGAGAAGCTTTTTTAGATATATGATCAATATGTAAGTGGAACCTCATAGCTTTGTCAACGATGACTCCTAGATCACGCAGATGATCCACCTCAGCTAATGACTGACTTCCAATGACATACTTAAAACTTATTGGTATACGTTTTCTCGAGAAATTTATATGGTAACACTTTGAGGTGTTAAGTGCCATGTCGTTAGCCGAGCACCAAGAGTTAATACTATCCAGGTCTTCTTGGAGAAATTTGCAGTCATTAATATTTTTGATTTTCATGTATAACTTAAGATCATCAGCATACATGACAAATTTGCTGAACCTGATATTGGTTACGATGTCATTTATGTACATCAAAAAGAAAAGAGGGCCAAGATGGGAACCCTGTGGTACACCTGATGGAATATTATATAACTCTGAAGAGTAGCCATTGATTACAACCTTTTGGTGTCGGTTCATCACATAAGACTCGCACCATTGTAACAGGGATCCAATAATTCCGAATGAATTTATTTTCTTTAAAAGTATTTCGTGATTAACTCTGTCAAACGCTTTACTAAAGTCCGTATAGACAGCATGTACCTCTAAATTATTGTCAAGGGATTTCATTATGTTATCACAGAATTGAGTGAGGTTAGAAGATGTAGATCTTTTTGGCACGAAGCCATGTTGCTGGGTAACTATTTGACTTTTTACATGTGCATATAAAACTTTTTGTACGAGACATTCAAATACCTTGGCCATTGTAGATAATAAGGAGATAGGGCGATAGTTTTCTACACAAATAGGGTCACCCTTTTTGGGAATTGGTATCACGTTAGCAATTTTCCAAGTTTCAGGAAACGTTCCCGTACTAAGAGATTTATTGAATATTAATGACAAGGGGAGAGATAGGCTATCTGCACAGCTTCTTAGAAATATAGGCGGAATAGCATCTGGACCGGCACCCTTATTTTTATCTAGGCCTAAAAGCGTCTTTCTCACATCTGTTGCATCCAATTGATGTACGCTAATAGTGTTGTTATCTGAATAAGATATAGTAGTAGTGGATGTAACATTAGATTTAATGAAAACTGATTTAAAATGTTTTGCAAAAAGATTAGAAATGGGCAAGCCACCGGTGGCGGTTATGGATCCGTATATCATTTCATTGGGAACTACTGTTACGTTTGGCATTTTTTATGAAGTTCCAGAAAAATTTAGGGTTCTTGTGAATACCTATTTCAGCCTCTTGTTTATATTTTGCGTAAGATTCATTAATGGAGTGCGCACAGCGATTTCTAAGAAGGTCAAAGGTATATTTATCTCTAAGATTACTAAATTTTTTATACCTTGCATGGACCTTGGCTTTTTCTTTGAGAGCTCTGATCAATGAATTTGGGTACCAATGTGGGAACTTACCGTGTTTACAACGTGTTTCAGGAGTATGACGTTGTATGACATTACGTAAAACTAAATAAAATGACGCAATCATTGAATCAACTGTATCACTTTTTTTCCAGATGGAATTCCATTCAGCAATCGCCAATTCGTTATTAATAGAAGCGTAATCAGCTTTGTTAAAATTAAACCTAGGAGATTGGTTTTTTGAGAGTTTTTTCTCTATATTTATATCAATATCTATGTTTAGTGCTGGATGATGAGAGTCTAATTTGGATAGTGGTGAAGAATTTAGATAAACATTAATTTTGTTTGGCATATCACAGAAAATGAGGTCTAATAGTCTATTATTTAAATTTCTAATCCCATTTAATTGGTTAAGGTTGTTAAACGATATAAAGTCCACAAACATATTTTCAAGTTGGCATGACTTCGATTGTGGTATAAAAGACAGACTTTTGCCATTGTAGATCCAGTCTAGATGAGGAAAATTAAAATCACCACAAATTAAATTATAAGAAACAGAATCACTATTCGTCGTAATGACTTTGGATATACTATTACATAGCTGTTCAACGTAATCACGATTAGTCGGCGGGGGAATATATGCTGCACAAATATTAAAGTTGGTTAAACGAACATCTTTTTTTAAGTTTAATGATACCCAGATGATTTCGCATTCTCCCTCCCAAGTGAATCTTCGAACCACTGAGTATTCCTTCAACACTGCAATTAGTACGCGGAAGCGGGTCGATCTCGGTTAGCGCATCAAGTAGTAGTGGTCGAGCGGTCACCTCAGTTGTTCTGTGCGTGTGTGCAGCTGTCTGTCCGCTGCCGGCAGACCGCGGTGGAAGCGGGTCGATCTCGGTTAGCGCATCAAGTATAGTGGTCGAGCGGTCACCTCGGTTGGTCTGTGCGTGTGTGCAGCTGTCTGTCCGCTGCCGGCAGATCGCGGCGGAAGCGGGTCGATCTCGGTTAGCGCATCAAGTAGTAGTGGTCGAGCGGTCACCTCAGTTGTTCTGTGCGTGTGTGCAGCTGTCTGCCCGCTGCCGGCAGACCGCGGTGGAAGCGGGTCGATCTCGGTTAGCGCATCAAGTATAGCGGTCGAGCGGTCACCTCGGTTGGTCTGTGCGTGTGTGCAGCTGTCTGTCCGCTGCCGGCAGACCACGGTGGAAGTGGGTCGATCTCGGTTAGCGCATCAAGTATAGTGGTCGAGCGGTCACCTCGGTTGGTCTGTGCGTGTGTGCAGCTGTCTGTCCGCTGCCGGCAGACCGCGGCGGAAGCGGGTCGATCTCGGTTAGCGCTTCAAGTATAGTGGTTGAGCGGTCACCTCAGTTGTTCTGTGCGTGTGTGCAGCTGTCTGTCCGCTGCCGGCAGACCGCGGCGGAAGCGGGTCGATCTCGGTTAGCGCTTCAAGTATAGTGCTTGAGAGGTCACCTCAGTTGGTCTGTGCGTGTGTGCAGCTGTCTGCGCGCTGCCGCCAGACCGCGGCGGAAGCGGGTCGATCTCGGTTAGCGCATCAAGTATAGCGGTCGAGCGGTCACCTCGGTTGGTCTGTGCGTGTGTGCAGCTGTCTGTCCGCTGCCGGCAGACCACGGTGGAAGTGGGTCGATCTCGGTTAGCGCATCAAGTATAGCGGTCGAGCGGTCACCTCGGTTGGTCTGTGCGTGTGTGCAGCTGTCTGTCCGCTGCCGGCAGACCACGGTGGAAGTGGGTCGATCTCGGTTAGCGCATCAAGTATAGTGGTCGAGCGGTCACCTCGGTTGGTCTGTGCGTGTGTGCAGCTGTCTGTCCGCTGCCGGCAGACCGCGGCGGAAGCGGGTCGATCTCGGTTAGCGCTTCAAGTATAGTGGTTGAGCGGTCACCTCAGTTGTTCTGTGCGTGTGTGCAGCTGTTTGTCCGCTGCCGGCAGACCGCGGCGGCAGCGGGTCGATCTCGGTTAGCGCTTTAAGTATAGTGGTTGAGAGGTCACCTCGGTTGGTCTGTGCGTGTGTGCAGCTGTCTGTCCGCTGCCGGCAGACCGCGGTGGAAGCGGGTCGATCTCAGTTAGCGCATCAAGTATAGTGGTCGAGAGGTCACCTCAGTTGTTCTGTGCGTGTGTGCAGCTGTCTGTCCGCTGCCGGCAGACCGCGGTGGAAGCGGGTCGATCTCAGTTAGCGCATCAAGTATAGTGGTCGAGAGGTCACCTCGGTTGGTCTATGCGTGTGTGCGGCTGTCTGTCCGCTGCCGGCAGACCGCGGTGGAAGCGGGTCGATCTCGGTTAGCGTATCAAGTATAGTGGTCGAGCGGTCACCTCGGTTGGTCTGTGCGTGTGTGCAGCTGTCTGTCCGCTGCCGGCAGACCGCGGTGGAAGCGGGTCGATCTCGGTTAGCGCATCAAGTATAGTGGTCGAGCGGTCACCTCGGTTGGTCTGTGCGTGTGTGCAGCTGTCTGTCCGCTGCCGGCAGATCGCGGCGGAAGCGGGTCGATCTCGGTTAGCGCATCAAGTAGTAGTGGTCGAGCGGTCACCTCAGTTGTTCTGTGCGTGTGTGCAGCTGTCTGCCCGCTGCCGGCAGACCGCGGTGGAAGCGGGTCGATCTCGGTTAGCGCATCAAGTATAGCGGTCGAGCGGTCACCTCGGTTGGTCTGTGCGTGTGTGCAGCTGTCTGTCCGCTGCCGGCAGACCACGGTGGAAGTGGGTCGATCTCGGTTAGCGCATCAAGTATAGTGGTCGAGCGGTCACCTCGGTTGGTCTGTGCGTGTGTGCAGCTGTCTGTCCGCTGCCGGCAGACCGCGGCGGAAGCGGGTCGATCTCGGTTAGCGCTTCAAGTATAGTGGTTGAGCGGTCACCTCAGTTGTTCTGTGCGTGTGTGCAGCTGTCTGTCCGCTGCCGGCAGACCGCGGCGGAAGCGGGTCGATCTCGGTTAGCGCTTCAAGTATAGTGCTTGAGAGGTCACCTCAGTTGGTCTGTGCGTGTGTGCAGCTGTCTGCGCGCTGCCGCCAGACCGCGGCGGAAGCGGGTCGATCTCGGTTAGCGCATCAAGTATAGCGGTCGAGCGGTCACCTCGGTTGGTCTGTGCGTGTGTGCAGCTGTCTGTCCGCTGCCGGCAGACCACGGTGGAAGTGGGTCGATCTCGGTTAGCGCATCAAGTATAGCGGTCGAGCGGTCTCCTCGGTTGGTCTGTGCGTGTGTGCAGCTGTCTGTCCGCTGCCGGCAGACCACGGTGGAAGTGGGTCGATCTCGGTTAGCGCATCAAGTATAGTGGTCGAGCGGTCACCTCGGTTGGTCTGTGCGTGTGTGCAGCTGTCTGTCCGCTGCCGGCAGACCGCGGCGGAAGCGGGTCGATCTCGGTTAGCGCTTCAAGTATAGTGGTTGAGCGGTCACCTCAGTTGTTCTGTGCGTGTGTGCAGCTGTTTGTCCGCTGCCGGCAGACCGCGGCGGCAGCGGGTCGATCTCGGTTAGCGCTTTAAGTATAGTGGTTGAGAGGTCACCTCGGTTGGTCTGTGCGTGTGTGCAGCTGTCTGTCCGCTGCCGGCAGACCGCGGTGGAAGCGGGTCGATCTCAGTTAGCGCATCTAGTATAGTGGTCGAGAGGTCACCTCAGTTGTTCTGTGCGTGTGTGCAGCTGTCTGTCCGCTGCCGGCAGACCGCGGTGGAAGCGGGTCGATCTCAGTTAGCGCATCAAGTATAGTGGTCGAGAGGTCACCTCGGTTGGTCTATGCGTGTGTGCGGCTGTCTGTCCGCTGCCGGCAGACCGCGGTGGAAGCGGGTCGATCTCGGTTAGCGTATCAAGTATAGTGGTCGAGCGGTCACCTCGGTTGGTCTGTGCGTGTGTGCAGCTGTCTGTCCGCTGCCGGCAGACCGCGGTGGAAGCGGGTCGATCTCGGTTAGCGCATCAAGTATAGTGGTCGAGCGGTCACCTCGGTTGGTCTGTGCGTGTGTGCAGCTGTCTGTCCGCTGCCGGCAGATCGCGGCGGAAGCGGGTCGATCTCGGTTAGCGCATCAAGTAGTAGTGGTCGAGCGGTCACCTCAGTTGTTCTGTGCGTGTGTGAAGCTGTCTGTCCGCTGCCGGCAGATCGCGGCGGAAGCGGGTCGATCTCGGTTAGCGTATCAAGTATAGTGGTCGAGCGGTCACCTCGGTTGGTCTGTGCGTGTGTGCAGCTGTCTGTCCGCTGCCGGCAGACCGCGGTGGAAGCGGGTCGATCTCGGTTAGCGCATCAAGTATAGCGGTCGAGCGGTCACCTCGGTTGGTCTGTGCGTGTGTGCAGCTGTCTGTCCGCTGCCGGCAGACCACGGTGGAAGTGGGTCGATCTCGGTTAGCGCATCAAGTATAGTGGTCGAGCGGTCACCTCGGTTGGTCTGTGCGTGTGTGCAGCTGTCTGTCCGCTGCCGGCAGACCGCGGTGGAAGCGGGTCGATCTCAGTTAGCGCATCAAGTATAGTGGTCGAGAGGTCACCTCGGTTGGTCTATGCGTGTGTGCGGCTGTCTGTCCGCTGCCGGCAGACCGCGGTGGAAGCGGGTCGATCTCGGTTAGCGTATCAAGTATAGTGGTCGAGCGGTCACCTCGGTTGGTCTGTGCGTGTGTGCAGCTGTCTGTCCGCTGCCGGCAGACCGCGGTGGAAGCGGGTCGATCTCGGTTAGCGCATCAAGTATAGTGGTCGAGCGGTCACCTCGGTTGGTCTGTGCGTGTGTGCAGCTGTCTGTCCGCTGCCGGCAGATCGCGGCGGAAGCGGGTCGATCTCGGTTAGCGCATCAAGTAGTAGTGGTCGAGCGGTCACCTCAGTTGTTCTGTGCGTGTGTGCGGCTGTCTGTCCGCTGCCGGCAGACCGCGGTGGAAGCGGGTCGATCTCGGTTAGCGTATCAAGTAAAGTGGTCGAGCGGTCACCTCGGTTGGTCTGTGCGTGTGTGCAGCTGTCTGTCCGCTGCCGGCAGACCGCGGTGGAAGCGGGTCGATCTCGGTTAGCGCATCAAGTATAGTGGTCGAGCGGTCACCTCGGTTGGTCTGTGCGTGTGTGCAGCTGTCTGTCCGCTGCCGGCAGATCGCGGCGGAAGCGGGTCGATCTCGGTTAGCGCATCAAGTAGTAGTGGTCGAGCGGTCACCTCAGTTGTTCTGTGCGTGTGTGCAGCTGTCTGCCCGCTGCCGGCAGACCGCGGTGGAAGCGGGTCGATCTCGGTTAGCGCATCAAGTATAGCGGTCGAGCGGTCACCTCGGTTGGTCTGTGCGTGTGTGCAGCTGTCTGTCCGCTGCCGGCAGACCACGGTGGAAGTGGGTCGATCTCGGTTAGCGCATCAAGTATAGTGGTCGAGCGGTCACCTCGGTTGGTCTGTGCGTGTGTGCAGCTGTCTGTCCGCTGCCGGCAGACCGCGGCGGAAGCGGGTCGATCTCGGTTAGCGCTTCAAGTATAGTGGTTGAGCGGTCACCTCAGTTGTTCTGTGCGTGTGTGCAGCTGTCTGCCCGCTGCCGGCAGACCGCGGTGGAAGCGGGTCGATCTCGGTTAGCGCATCAAGTATAGCGGTCGAGCGGTCACCTCGGTTGGTCTGTGCGTGTGTGCAGCTGTCTGTCCGCTGCCGGCAGACCACGGTGGAAGTGGGTCGATCTCGGTTAGCGCATCAAGTATAGTGGTCGAGCGGTCACCTCGGTTGGTCTGTGCGTGTGTGCAGCTGTCTGTCCGCTGCCGGCAGACCGCGGCGGAAGCGGGTCGATCTCGGTTAGCGCTTCAAGTATAGTGGTTGAGCGGTCACCTCAGTTGTTCTGTGCGTGTGTGCAGCTGTCTGTCCGCTGCCGGCAGACCGCGGCGGAAGCGGGTCGATCTCGGTTAGCGCTTCAAGTATAGTGCTTGAGAGGTCACCTCAGTTGGTCTGTGCGTGTGTGCAGCTGTCTGCGCGCTGCCGCCAGACCGCGGCGGAAGCGGGTCGATCTCGGTTAGCGCATCAAGTATAGCGGTCGAGCGGTCACCTCGGTTGGTCTGTGCGTGTGTGCAGCTGTCTGTCCGCTGCCGGCAGACCACGGTGGAAGTGGGTCGATCTCGGTTAGCGCATCAAGTATAGCGGTCGAGCGGTCACCTCGGTTGGTCTGTGCGTGTGTGCAGCTGTCTGTCCGCTGCCGGCAGACCACGGTGGAAGTGGGTCGATCTCGGTTAGCGCATCAAGTATAGTGGTCGAGCGGTCACCTCGGTTGGTCTGTGCGTGTGTGCAGCTGTCTGTCCGCTGCCGGCAGACCGCGGCGGAAGCGGGTCGATCTCGGTTAGCGCTTCAAGTATAGTGGTTGAGCGGTCACCTCAGTTGTTCTGTGCGTGTGTGCAGCTGTTTGTCCGCTGCCGGCAGACCGCGGCGGCAGCGGGTCGATCTCGGTTAGCGCTTTAAGTATAGTGGTTGAGAGGTCACCTCAGTTGTTCTGTGCGTGTGTGCAGCTGTTTGTCCGCTGCCGGCAGACCGCGGTGGAAGCGGGTCGATCTCGGTTAGCGCTTCAAGTATAGTGGTTGAGCGGTCACCTCAGTTGTTCTGTGCGTGTGTGCAGCTGTTTGTCCGCTGCCGGCAGACCGCGGTGGAAGCGGGTCGATCTCAGTTAGCGCATCAAGTATAGTGGTCGAGAGGTCACCTCAGTTGTTCTGTGCGTGTGTGCAGCTGTCTGTCCGCTGCCGGCAGACCGCGGTGGAAGCGGGTCGATCTCAGTTAGCGCATCAAGTATAGTGGTCGAGAGGTCACCTCGGTTGGTCTATGCGTGTGTGCGGCTGTCTGTCCGCTGCCGGCAGACCGCGGTGGAAGCGGGTCGATCTCGGTTAGCGTATCAAGTATAGTGGTCGAGCGGTCACCTCGGTTGGTCTGTGCGTGTGTGCAGCTGTCTGTCCGCTGCCGGCAGATCGCGGCGGAAGCGGGTCGATCTCGGTTAGCGCATCAAGTAGTAGTGGTCGAGCGGTCACCTCAGTTGTTCTGTGCGTGTGTGCAGCTGTCTGTCCGCTGCCGGCAGATCGCGGCGGAAGCGGGTCGATCTCGGTTAGCGTATCAAGTATAGTGGTCGAGCGGTCACCTCGGTTGGTCTGTGCGTGTGTGCAGCTGTCTGTCCGCTGCCGGCAGACCGCGGTGGAAGCGGGTCGATCTCGGTTAGCGCATCAAGTATAGCGGTCGAGCGGTCACCTCGGTTGGTCTGTGCGTGTGTGCAGCTGTCTGTCCGCTGCCGGCAGACCACGGTGGAAGTGGGTCGATCTCGGTTAGCGCATCAAGTATAGTGGTCGAGCGGTCACCTCGGTTGGTCTGTGCGTGTGTGCAGCTGTCTGTCCGCTGCCGGCAGACCGCGGTGGAAGCGGGTCGATCTCAGTTAGCGCATCAAGTATAGTGGTCGAGAGGTCACCTCGGTAGGTCTATGCGTGTGTGCGGCTGTCTGTCCGCTGCCGGCAGACCGCGGTGGAAGCGGGTCGATCTCGGTTAGCGTATCAAGTATAGTGGTCGAGCGGTCACCTCGGTTGGTCTGTGCGTGTGTGCAGCTGTCTGTCCGCTGCCGGCAGACCGCGGTGGAAGCGGGTCGATCTCGGTTAGCGCATCAAGTATAGTGGTCGAGCGGTCACCTCGGTTGGTCTGTGCGTGTGTGCAGCTGTCTGTCCGCTGCCGGCAGATCGCGGCGGAAGCGGGTCGATCTCGGTTAGCGCATCAAGTAGTAGTGGTCGAGCGGTCACCTCAGTTGTTCTGTGCGTGTGTGCAGCTGTCTGTCCGCTGCCGGCAGACCGCGGTGGAAGCGGGTCGATCTCAGTTAGCGCATCAAGTATAGTGGTCGAGAGGTCACCTCGGTTGTTCTGTGCGTGTGTGCGGCTGTCTGTCCGCTGCCGGCAGACCGCGGTGGAAGCGGGTCGATCTCGGTTAGCGCATCAAGTATAGTGGTCGAGCGGTCACCTCGGTTGGTCTGTGCGTGTGTGCAGCTGTCTGTCCGCTGCCGGCAGATCGCGGCGGAAGCGGGTCGATCTCGGTTAGCGCATCAAGTAGTAGTGGTCGAGCGGTCACCTCAGTTGTTCTGTGCGTGTGTGCAGCTGTCTGCCCGCTGCCGGCAGACCGCGGTGGAAGCGGGTCGATCTCGGTTAGCGCATCAAGTATAGCGGTCGAGCGGTCACCTCGGTTGGTCTGTGCGTGTGTGCAGCTGTCTGTCCGCTGCCGGCAGACCACGGTGGACGTGGGTCGATCTCGGTTAGCGCATCAAGTATAGTGGTCGAGCGGTCACCTCGGTTGGTCTGTGCGTGTGTGCAGCTGTCTGTCCGCTGCCGGCAGACCGCGGCGGAAGCGGGTCGATCTCGGTTAGCGCTTCAAGTATAGTGGTTGAGCGGTCACCTCAGTTGTTCTGTGCGTGTGTGCAGCTGTCTGCCCGCTGCCGGCAGACCGCGGTGGAAGCGGGTCGATCTCGGTTAGCGCATCAAGTATAGCGGTCGAGCGGTCACCTCGGTTGGTCTGTGCGTGTGTGCAGCTGTCTGTCCGCTGCCGGCAGACCACGGTGGAAGTGGGTCGATCTCGGTTAGCGCATCAAGTATAGTGGTCGAGCGGTCACCTCGGTTGGTCTGTGCGTGTGTGCAGCTGTCTGTCCGCTGCCGGCAGACCGCGGCGGAAGCGGGTCGATCTCGGTTAGCGCTTCAAGTATAGTGGTTGAGCGGTCACCTCAGTTGTTCTGTGCGTGTGTGCAGCTGTCTGTCCGCTGCCGGCAGACCGCGGCGGAAGCGGGTCGATCTCGGTTAGCGCTTCAAGTATAGTGCTTGAGAGGTCACCTCAGTTGGTCTGTGCGTGTGTGCAGCTGTCTGCGCGCTGCCGCCAGACCGCGGCGGAAGCGGGTCGATCTCGGTTAGCGCATCAAGTATAGCGGTCGAGCGGTCACCTCGGTTGGTCTGTGCGTGTGTGCAGCTGTCTGTCCGCTGCCGGCAGACCACGGTGGAAGTGGGTCGATCTCGGTTAGCGCATCAAGTATAGCGGTCGAGCGGTCACCTCGGTTGGTCTGTGCGTGTGTGCAGCTGTCTGTCCGCTGCCGGCAGACCACGGTGGAAGTGGGTCGATCTCGGTTAGCGCATCAAGTATAGTGGTCGAGCGGTCACCTCGGTTGGTCTGTGCGTGTGTGCAGCTGTCTGTCCGCTGCCGGCAGACCGCGGCGGAAGCGGGTCGATCTCGGTTAGCGCTTCAAGTATAGTGGTTGAGCGGTCACCTCAGTTGTTCTGTGCGTGTGTGCAGCTGTTTGTCCGCTGCCGGCAGACCGCGGCGGCAGCGGGTCGATCTCGGTTAGCGCTTTAAGTATAGTGGTTGAGAGGTCACCTCGGTTGGTCTGTGCGTGTGTGCAGCTGTCTGTCCGCTGCCGGCAGACCGCGGTGGAAGCGGGTCGATCTCAGTTAGCGCATCAAGTATAGTGGTCGAGAGGTCACCTCAGTTGTTCTGTGCGTGTGTGCAGCTGTCTGTCCGCTGCCGGCAGACCACGGTGGAAGTGGGTCGATCTCGGTTAGCGCATCAAGTATAGCGGTCGAGCGGTCACCTCGGTTGGTCTGTGCGTGTGTGCAGCTGTCTGTCCGCTGCCGGCAGACCACGGTGGAAGTGGGTCGATCTCGGTTAGCGCATCAAGTATAGTGGTCGAGCGGTCACCTCGGTTGGTCTGTGCGTGTGTGCAGCTGTCTGTCCGCTGCCGGCAGACCGCGGCGGAAGCGGGTCGATCTCGGTTAGCGCTTCAAGTATAGTGGTTGAGCGGTCACCTCAGTTGTTCTGTGCGTGTGTGCAGCTGTTTGTCCGCTGCCGGCAGACCGCGGCGGCAGCGGGTCGATCTCGGTTAGCGCTTTAAGTATAGTGGTTGAGAGGTCACCTCGGTTGGTCTGTGCGTGTGTGCAGCTGTCTGTCCGCTGCCGGCAGACCGCGGTGGAAGCGGGTCGATCTCAGTTAGCGCATCAAGTATAGTGGTCGAGAGGTCACCTCGGTTGGTCTATGCGTGTGTGCGGCTGTCTGTCCGCTGCCGGCAGACCGCGGTGGAAGCGGGTCGATCTCGGTTAGCGTATCAAGTATAGTGGTCGAGCGGTCACCTCGGTTGGTCTGTGCGTGTGTGCAGCTGTCTGTCCGCTGCCGGCAGACCGCGGTGGAAGCGGGTCGATCTCGGTTAGCGCATCAAGTATAGTGGTCGAGCGGTCACCTCGGTTGGTCTGTGCGTGTGTGCAGCTGTCTGTCCGCTGCCGGCAGACCGCGGTGGAAGCGGGTCGATCTCAGTTAGCGCATCAAGTATAGTGGTCGAGAGGTCACCTCAGTTGTTCTGTGCGTGTGTGCAGCTGTCTGTCCGCTGCCGGCAGACCACGGTGGAAGTGGGTCGATCTCGGTTAGCGCATCAAGTATAGCGGTCGAGCGGTCACCTCGGTTGGTCTGTGCGTGTGTGCAGCTGTCTGTCCGCTGCCGGCAGACCACGGTGGAAGTGGGTCGATCTCGGTTAGCGCATCAAGTATAGTGGTCGAGCGGTCACCTCGGTTGGTCTGTGCGTGTGTGCAGCTGTCTGTCCGCTGCCGGCAGACCGCGGCGGAAGCGGGTCGATCTCGGTTAGCGCTTCAAGTATAGTGGTTGAGCGGTCACCTCAGTTGTTCTGTGCGTGTGTGCAGCTGTTTGTCCGCTGCCGGCAGACCGCGGCGGCAGCGGGTCGATCTCGGTTAGCGCTTTAAGTATAGTGGTTGAGAGGTCACCTCGGTTGGTCTGTGCGTGTGTGCAGCTGTCTGTCCGCTGCCGGCAGACCGCGGTGGAAGCGGGTCGATCTCGGTTAGCGTATCAAGTATAGTGGTCGAGCGGTCACCTCGGTTGGTCTGTGCGTGTGTGCAGCTGTCTGTCCGCTGCCGGCAGACCGCGGTGGAAGCGGGTCGATCTCGGTTAGCGCATCAAGTATAGTGGTCGAGCGGTCACCTCGGTTGGTCTGTGCGTGTGTGCAGCTGTCTGTCCGCTGCCGGCAGATCGCGGCGGAAGCGGGTCGATCTCGGTTAGCGCATCAAGTAGTAGTGGTCGAGCGGTCACCTCAGTTGTTCTGTACGTGTGTGCAGCTGTCTGCCCGCTGCCGGCAGACCGCGGTGGAAGCGGGTCGATCTCGGTTAGCGCATCAAGTATAGCGGTCGAGCGGTCACCTCGGTTGGTCTGTGCGTGTGTGCAGCTGTCTGTCCGCTGCCGGCAGACCACGGTGGAAGTGGGTCGATCTCGGTAAGCGCATCAAGTATAGTGGTCGAGCGGTCACCTCGGTTGGTCTGTGCGTGTGTGCAGCTGTCTGTCCACTGCCGGCAGACCGCGGCGGAAGCGGGTCGATCTCGGTTAGCGCTTCAAGTATAGTGGTTGAGCGGTCACCTCAGTTGTTCTGTGCGTGTGTGCAGCTGTCTGTCCGCTGCCGGCAGACCGCGGCGGAAGCGGGTCGATCTCGGTTAGCGCTTCAAGTATAGTGCTTGAGAGGTCACCTCAGTTGGTCTGTGCGTGTGTGCAGCTGTCTGCGCGCTGCCGCCAGACCGCGGCGGAAGCGGGTCGATCTCGGTTAGCGCATCAAGTATAGTGGTTGAGAGGTCACCTCGGTTGGTCTGTGCGTGTGTGCAGCTGTTTGTCCGCTGCCGGCAGACCGCGGCGGCAGCGGGTCGATCTCGGTTAGCGCATCAAGTATAGTGGTTGAGAGGTCACCTCGGTTGGTCTGTGCGTGTGTGCAGCTGTCTGTCCGCTGCCGTCAGATCGCGGCGGAAGTGGGTCGATCTCGGTTAGCGCATCAAGTAGTAGTGGTCGAGCGGTCACATCAGTTGGTCTGTGCGTGTGTGCAGCTGTCTGTCCGCTGCCGGCAGACCGCGGTGGAAGCGGGTCGATCTCGGTTAGCGCATCAAGTATAGTGGTCGAGCGGTCACCTCGGTTGGTCTGTGCGTGTGTGCAGCTGTCTGTCCGCTGCCGGCAGACCGCGGTGGAAGCGGGTCGATCTCGGTTAGCGCATCAAGTATAGTGGTCGAGCGGTCACCTCGGTTGGTCTGTGCGTGTGTGCAGCTGTCTGTCCGCTGCCGGCAGACCACGGTGGAAGTGGGTCGATCTCGGTTAGCGCATCAAGTATAGCGGTCGAGCGGTCACCTCGGTTGGTCTGTGCGTGTGTGCAGCTGTCTGTCCGCTGCCGGCAGACCGCGGCGGAAGCGGGTCGATCTCGGTTAGCGCTTCAAGTATAGTGGTTGAGCGGTCACCTCAGTTGTTCTGTGCGTGTGTGCAGCTGTTTGTCCGCTGCCGGCAGACCGCGGCGGCAGCGGGTCGATCTCGGTTAGCGCTTTAAGTATAGTGGTTGAGAGGTCACCTCGGTTGGTCTGTGCGTGTGTGCAGCTGTTTGTCCGCTGCCGGCAGATCGCGGTGGAAGCGGGTCGATCTCGGTTAGCGCATCAAGTATAGTGGTCGAGCGGTCACCTCGGTTGGTCTGTGCGTGTGTGCAGCTGTCTGTCCGCTGCCGGCAGATCGCGGCGGAAGCGGGTCGATCTCGGTTAGCGCATCAAGTAGTAGTGGTCGAGCGGTCACCTCAGTTGTTCTGTGCGTGTGTGCAGCTGTCTGCCCGCTGCCGGCAGACCGCGGTGGAAGCGGGTCGATCTCGGTTAGCGCATCAAGTATAGCGGTCGAGCGGTCACCTCGGTTGGTCTGTGCGTGTGTGCAGCTGTCTGTCCGCTGCCGGCAGACCGCGGTGGAAGCGGGTCGATCTCGGTTAGCGCATCAAGTATAGTGGTCGAGCGGTCACCTCGGTTGGTCTGTGCGTGTGTGCAGCTGTCTGTCCGCTGCCGGCAGACCGCGGTGGAAGCGGGTCGATCTCGGTTAGCGCATCAAGTATAGTGGTCGAGCGGTCACCTCGGTTGGTCTGTGCGTGTGTGCAGCTGTCTGTCCGCTGCCGGCAGACCGCGGTGGAAGCGGGTCGATCTCGGTTAGCGCATCAAGTATAGCGGTCGAGCGGTCACCTCGGTTGGTCTGTGCGTGTGTGCGGCTGTCTGTCCGCTGCCGGCAGACCGCGGTGGAAGCGGGTCGATCTCGGTTAGCGTATCAAGTATAGTGGTCGAGCGGTCACCTCGGTTGGTCTGTGCGTGTGTGCAGCTGTCTGTCCGCTGCCGGCAGACCGCGGTGGAAGCGGGTCGATCTCGGTTAGCGCATCAAGTATAGTGGTCGAGCGGTCACCTCGGTTGGTCTGTGCGTGTGTGCAGCTGTCTGTCCGCTGCCGGCAGACCGCGGTGGAAGCGGGTCGATCTCGGTTAGCGTATCAAGTATAGTGGTCGAGCGGTCACCTCGGTTGGTCTGTGCGTGTGTGCAGCTGTCTGTCCGCTGCCGGCAGACCGCGGTGGAAGCGGGTCGATCTCGGTTAGCGCATCAAGTATAGTGGTCGAGCGGTCACCTCGGTTGGTCTGTGCGTGTGTGCAGCTGTCTGCCCGCTGCCGGCAGACCGCGGTGGAAGCGGGTCGATCTCGGTTAGCGCATCAAGTATAGCGGTCGAGCGGTCACCTCGGTTGGTCTGTGCGTGTGTGCAGCTGTCTGTCCGCTGCCGGCAGACCACGGTGGAAGTGGGTCGATCTCGGTTAGCGCATCAAGTATAGTGGTCGAGCGGTCACCTCGGTTGGTCTGTGCGTGTGTGCAGCTGTCTGTCCGCTGCCGGCAGACCGCGGCGGAAGCGGGTCGATCTCGGTTAGCGCTTCAAGTATAGTGGTTGAGCGGTCACCTCAGTTGTTCTGTGCGTGTGTGCAGCTGTCTGTCCGCTGCCGGCAGACCGCGGCGAAGCGGGTCGATCTCGGTTAGCGCTTCAAGTATAGTGCTTGAGAGGTCACCTCAGTTGGTCTGTGCGTGTGTGCAGCTGTCTGCGCGCTGCCGCCAGACCGCGGCGGAAGCGGGTCGATCTCGGTTAGCGCATCAAGTATAGCGGTCGAGCGGTCACCTCGGTTGGTCTGTGCGTGTGTGCAGCTGTCTGTCCGCTGCCGGCAGACCGCGGCGGAAGCGGGTCGATCTCGGTTAGCGCATCAAGTATAGTGGTTGAGCGGTCACCTCAGTTGTTCTGTGCGTGTGTGCAGCTGTTTGTCCGCTGCCGGCAGACCGCGGCGGCAGCGGGTCGATCTCGGTTAGCGCTTTAAGTATAGTGGTTGAGAGGTCACCTCGGTTGGTCTGTGCGTGTGTGCAGCTGTCTGTCCGCTGCCGTCAGATCGCGGCGGAAGTGGGTCGATCTCGGTTAGCGCATCAAGTAGTAGTGGTCGAGCGGTCACCTCGGTTGGTCTGTGCGTGTGTGCAGCTGTCTGTCCGCTGCCGGCAGACCGCGGCGGAAGCGGGTCGATCTCGGTTAGCGCATCAAGTATAGTGGTTGAGCGGTCACCTCAGTTGTTCTGTGCGTGTGTGCAGCTGTTTGTCCGCTGCCGGCAGACCGCGGCGGCAGCGGGTCGATCTCGGTTAGCGCTTTAAGTATAGTGGTTGAGAGGTCACCTCGGTTGGTCTGTGCGTGTGTGCAGCTGTCTGTCCGCTGCCGTCAGATCGCGGCGGAAGTGGGTCGATCTCGGTTAGCGCATCAAGTAGTAGTGGTCGAGCGGTCACATCAGTTGGTCTGTGCGTGTGTGCAACTGTCTGACCGCTGCCGGCAGACCGCGGCGGAAGCGGGTCGATCTCGGTTAGCGCATCAAGTATAGTGGTTGAGCGGTCACCTCAGTTGTTCTGTGCGTGTGTGCAGCTGTTTGTCCGCTGCCGGCAGACCGCGGCGGCAGCGGGTCGATCTCGGTTAGCGCTTTAAGTATAGTGGTTGAGAGGTCACCTCGGTTGGTCTGTGCGTGTGTGCAGCTGTCTGTCCGCTGCCGTCAGATCGCGGCGGAAGTGGGTCGATCTCGGTTAGCGCATCAAGTAGTAGTGGTCGAGCGGTCACATCAGTTGGTCTGTGCGTGTGTGCAGCTGTCTGTCCGCTGCCGTCAGATCGCGGCGGAAGTGGGTCGATCTCGGTTAGCGCATCAAGTAGTAGTGGTCGAGCGGTCACATCAGTTGTTCTGTGCGTGTGTGCAGCTGTTTGTCCGCTGCCGGCAGACCGCGGCGGCAGCGGGTCGATCTCGGTTAGCGCTTTAAGTATAGTGGTTGAGAGGTCACCTCGGTTGGTCTGTGCGTGTGTGCAGCTGTCTGTCCGCTGCCGTCAGATCGCGGCGGAAGTGGGTCGATCTCGGTTAGCGCATCAAGTAGTAGTGGTCGAGCGGTCACATCAGTTGGTCTGTGCGTGTGTGCAACTGTCTGACCGCTACCGGCAGACCGCGGGGGAAGCGGGTCGACCTCGGCTCGGTTAGCGCATCAATTAATAGCTGTGGATCCCACCGCCGCGTTTCTGCTCGCGTCAATTTCTTGACAACAACACACACAAAAAGGTTTTTCAAAATTTGTCCAACCATTTATGAGAAGTTCAGTGACACACAAACATGTCGTAGAATCATAAATATGTATGCAAAGAAAGATAATATTAAAATAAACGAATCTAAATCTTATCTTGTATGACCGGACATGGACACCCACCATCATGGTATAAGTCCAACATGTCGTATTACTGAAGCAATCACTTAGAATGCCAGGTTCTTTCCTTTATGAGCACGGCTAGATTGAACTTGATGAATAAAGCGGACAATTTTTTTTTTGGCGTGACCATCTTTTGATCCAATGCAATGGTACCGACCTGGGAGAAATTAGGTAACCTTACCACCTAGTAGGGGAATGAGACAAACCTTGGATGTTTTCCGAACCATGGAAGAGCTGGAATTCGTAACCAAATTCAACTCAGAAAGTGGTGCATGAACGGGGCGGGGATTTGAATTAATTGCCTTTGACATGAATCAAGTCTGTTCTATCTAATCAAAATGTTCGTGTTTGTGCAATTTCAGTATGGACTGGCTATCAAAACGGTTCTTGCTGCACTTGCATAGCTTGGTCTTAGTGCTAAAGTTTATACTACACGAATGTTTCAGTTTTATTTTTATTACACATCAATTGATTTTTCTTTCAATATATTTTTTATATTTCATGTTAATAACTTATATCTCGTTTTCATCTCTACTTATATAAAAGGGAACGCCTGTCCACATGCTCTCGCATCCGTAATCTCCGTAACCACAAAACTGATCAAGATGCGATTAAAACCAAATTTAAAGAGAACATCGCGAGGAAAGCTTTAGGGTACATACCATCACGCTAATGTTCTCTAATTATATAAAAGGGAACGTCTGTCCACACGCGAGAGGTAATCTCCGTAACCACAAAACTGATCAAGATGCGATTAAAACCAAATTTAATAAGAACATCGCGAGGAACACTTTAGGGTACATATCATCACGCTAAATATCCTAAGGGCTGAGCAATATCAATGAAATTACTCTCAAACAAAATAATACCAGCCCGTGGCGTATGGTGGCGTTACTTGCGTCGTCATTTTGCCCGCTTGAAGAGATATCTCTAAAATAGAAACGATTCACTATTTTCGCACTGATTGTCAAAAAGCGGATGGCGCAGGGCGGAATACCGACTCTTCTATACGTATTTTGTTCGGGAGGGTATAGGTTCGAATCCTGATAGCCTATTTTTTTTCCGTTTTTACATTTTTTACATTTTATTGTTTATGGGGTCTCGCATATAATTATAGCATGGATTAGACTTAATAGATGTATACATATCTCTGCTTATATAAAAGAGAACATCTGTCCATATGTTTGAGGTTAAGTCCGTTATCACACCAATGTAAGGAGTAGATCTTGGCTCTCACTATCAAATCAAATCAAAAATCATTTATTCTTCATATACGCAGTAAGATTTATAACATAAAAATAGCACAATGAGTTAGTGAGTAATTATGAAGAAAAAGGGCCATTTCAGCATAAGTTGCATTTCACTCAGTGGGCAGCAACGCTATTTTACGTCAGGTCCCTAAAACAATAAAATAAAATACAAATCCTTATAAATATAGTGTACCAATTTATAATGAAATGTTTCTATGCCTGCATGGAAATTATTCCGAAACAATAAACAAACAAACAAATAATATCGAAACATATTCAAAAAAGAGAGGCAAAAAACAAATAACACAATACAAAAAAAGATAAAACCATATATCAAAAAGTATTACTCACACATCCGTTTAAAACATAAATCACTATCTCTTTATTATATATCATATACTTATATAAAAGGGAACGTCTGTCCACATGTGAAAGGTAATCTTCGTAACCACAGAACAGATCAAGATGCTGTTTGTACCAATTTATCGTTGGTCTTACTCTAGGATACATTCCATCACGCTAAATATCTTAAGGGCTGAGCAATATCAATGAAATTACTCCCTAACAAAATTAATAACATCCCGTGCCGCATGACGGCGCTACGTGCGGCGTCATTTTGCCCGCTCTAAATATCTCCAAAATAGGAACGATTAACAATTTTCGCGTTAAATGTAAAAAGCCGGTTGGCGTAGCGCGCATAACCGACTGTTTCGAATATATTTTGTTCGAGGGAGGGTTTAAATCCTGAAATCTCAATTTGTTTTTCTGTTTTTTTTTTATATCGCATATAATTATAGCATGGATTTGACATAAAAGATCTAAAAATGTTTCTGGTTTTTTTTGTTATAGTTTAATGGCAAAACCATTTTCGTAAGGAACAATTTTAATTCATTAGAAATTTTGTTCCCGAGTACGGCTGAGTTAATCAATGTTCAAACACGTCACTTATAGCGAACCGCATGGAGTTCCTTCAATACTGTCCATACAAAGTGACGTGTTTAATCATACGCTGACGTTGATTTTGATATGCAATTCCTTTCGAAACTTTGGGCGAAGACGTTGGGTTTACAGCGCCATCTCTACCCGGATAGAGGCGTTTATTTAGTTCATTAGTATAAGCGATTAGAAGTTGTACGACATTTTATCATAGATGGATATTTTATTGAAAATTCTAACAAGACCGAAATTCTACAAATATGCAGACATGCAACGTGTTTAAGCTGACGATGATTTAGATTCTTTGCCCTTTCGTGCACTCGGCCCTATGCGTTATAATACCAAATTATTTAATAACTTTTTCGATATTGTTTAGCTAAGTGGGCAGTTCCGAAAACTTATAGTGTGCCTTATGTATTATAAATGGAAATGTTACAATATTTCTTATTTAATTAAGCTATATCGGCTATATCCGTTATGATTAAAAAGTAGCAGATAAATTACATCGTTATTGACCAACCTTTTCGACTAGCCATTTGGGCTAGGTACTTTTTATCTAGGAAATAATTCAGCTCGACATCAGTCTAAAACGACATGGACCCGAGCGGAGCCGGGTACCGCAGCTAGTATAATATATACTTTGTTATGAAGTTTGAAGTGGTATGGTAAATCTAAGGCAAAACAAAGTGCCCGCACAGCACAGGGGATCCTGTTTGTGTAATGCATTTTTAGTAAATCAAAACAAATGTTACAATCTAATTTCCGCTTGTCACTTATGGTCGGGCAGGACCAGTTCGTTCGTCCTGACTTGCCACTTGCCGTCTTTGCGGTGTTTGCAGCCTTTTAAATGAAAGCTAGTGCTTCCCAAGTGGTCCCATTTTAATTTGGTTAAGTTCTGACAATGATATCCATGAGAAAATCATATAAATCTTAAATTTGTATTAAGATGTGCGCGACAAATGGACGAATAACTCAATATAACGCCAATCGATTTCGGTGATTCTTTTTTTATTGGAAATGACGTGTACAAATTAGTAAGTGTATTTCAGATTCACTAAAAATAAACAAATAAAAAAAAAATTAACAAAAAAAATAACCGACTTTAAAGAAAAAGCACTAAAAAGTAACAAAATAATTGCCATTTTTGTAGTTACGATTTTTGTTATTTTTTGAGTCGGTGTCAGCCAAGGTAGGCAAGGTTCTCTCGATTGGCGCAGCACGTGTCCGGCTGACGCCGACTCAAAATAAAAAACCCGACAGCGTAAAAAATTGGAACTTAAAATTGACTTAGTAAAGGAACTGAAAAGATAGAAACAAGTTGAAAAATTAAATATTTGTTGTGTTTGAATGATCATGGTTGACAGTGTTTAAAAACGCAGTCGGAGGCATCAAATAGCCCCAGTACGTTCCATAGTAAATGACTAGCGATTTTATGGATTATTTCGGTGGAGCAAGAAAATACGTGGTGGGGGAAGTTCCAATATCCTATCTTTCATTTTTATGTATAAAGTGGATTTTTTTCTCGTTCTCGGTGTCACCAATCATCATGAAATTTACATAGGTACACTTTCAATGAATTTAATAAAAAAAAAATATAAATCATAGTTAATGTATTTGATGCACAATATGAAATATATAATGATATATTATATATTTCCCCATACATTCCATTATTAATGAACAGCGATTTCTTAGTGATATGGGTATAGCAAAAATATACTTATTGAGACAAATTATAATCTCCTAACTGTCATATAATAAATACGAAAGTAAGTTTGTCTGTTTCGCGAACTCAACCGACCATCGTGAAATTTGCATAGGCACACCATTAAAAATATAAATCGTAGTTAATGTATCTTATGCCTCCGACAGCGTTTGTAAACACTGTCAACCATGATCATTCAAACACAACAAATATTTAATTTTTCAACTTGTTTCTATCTTTTCAGTTCCTTTACTAAGTCAATTTTAAGTTACAATTTTTTACGCTGTCGGGTTTTTTATATTTTTAAATAATTTGTTTTATTTTAATTATTTTTAGTTTTCGTAGAGCATGCATTTATCATTTAAATATCTGCACGTTAATAAATTCCAACGAAATTAAGGTTAGGTATTATTATGGAACCTGACATGGATGGCTAATGTAACACAACTACCGTCACGATATAAGCCTAATTCAACAAATTCCAGAAGGAATTAGGTGACAGGCCAGGACCTTCCTTTACACATAATCACGGCTGCACACGGATACCATGGGTGGAAAATACAGACAACGATCTATTGCCACTTCGTCCATAGTTTTTCCTAATGCGGTGATACGAACCCAGGCGGGCTTAACCCTGTCACCTAGTAGGGTAAGGTGACCTGCAGTTTTACATGGGTTCCGAACCATGAACCACTCGCAAGGTGAAGTGGTGTATAACAGATGCGAGGATTTTAACCCATAACCTCTTGCATGAAAGGCAATATTTTAGTCCCTACTCCCTATTAAAACAAAACTACATTTTCTAAAAGTTTCTTCATGTTATCTTTAAGGCTTTAATGAAGTCATCAGTTCATAGAATGAGATTCCCTCATTCAACGAATTTTGATCATATGCCGATATATACAAGGTTTTAGTGGAGGTATGGTCCAAACGTTAACGTATTCCTTGGCATATTTGAAACAAAAAGGATATACATTTTATTTTTAGGTATTTGAAATGTATGGGGAGGATCTTTTTCAAGTCGTACAACAAAATATCTTCTACCTTTTTAGCTCCAAATATGCCGAGGAATACGTGGTTAGCGTTTGGACCATATCTCCGTTAACACCCTATATATGGGTTTTTTTTAAAATCACCCTCTCATCATCGTTGATTACAGTTACACTAAATTTATAAGCGAACAGTTCGACACTCAAATCCTGTGGTTATATACAGGGTCCGTCACTCGAAGTGTTACCAATTGAAAATGATGTTATTTAGTTAATTAAAGTACGGTTCGTTAAAAATTAAATCACAATAAAACATTTAATTTTAAGACAATAATTGTTATTGTTCGATAAAGCCTCCTTTGATCCATGGATAAGCGCTTTCTGAGAGTTGTTGGAACGTCCAGCGTTTCGTACTGCATTGTTTACACGTGCACATGGTATGAGCGCCACATTTAACACCTTTTGCACACACTTGCTGGTTGACTTTGACGCCCTTCTCGATAAACACGAGTGAATAGCGACCATTTGCGGTCACTGCAGCCGAGACCATAACAGAAGCGGGCGCTTGCTTACGAACGTGAACTCCATCGTCGAAATTCTCGTTGGATTTGCCCTGTAGCCAAACGCGAAAATGTTGTTTGTTTATATACTGTTAGACAGTAAACATTTTTTCATCAGAAAAAACTATGTTTTCCAGATCGCCACGCAAGACTTTCATTGCTTGAGCTCTTTGTAGTCGAACTGCCTTCTGCGCTGAACTAAGATGCGATAATTTTTGTATCTTGTTGGTAAGGCTTCAGTTGCATTTCTTTTTATTTCCGTATGCGCCGATTACTTGAGTCGGGTATTTTCTGACTTTTCGCAAATTTTGCAGAACACTGGTGAGGATTTCCTTGAATTTGAGCCTTTACCTTTCGAACCATATCATGTGATATTGCTATTTTCGGATGACCGCCTCTATGCCGTTTAGCAATGCTAGGTTATAACGCTTAATGGTTCGATGCACTAACATTTTGTTTACGTGTAAATGTCGGAGCTCCCGAACGATGACTGGTTGTGATTTTCCGGTCAAATACAAAACGTTCACAATGTTAGGTTTAATATCCATTGCGAAAATTTATTATACAATTCAAATTTGTTCCCGCTCTTTTCGCCCACTTAAAAACAATGAAACAAATTGACGTGTCACCAAAATTTTGCGTGCTGTCATTATTATTTTGAAAATAGAAGTAACAGTTCAAGTGACGGACCCTATAGTAATCGCTTTGATCACAGGATTTCATCCATGTATAAACTAACGGCTAGTTAAAATTCAATAATCTCCATTATAACCATGATTATAATATTTATATCCACTACTTCATAAGACTGGAAGTTGTCTCTTGACTGACAGCTTTGAATGTGAGTCAAAAGCATTGTTAAAGCCATTTTTATTTAATTATTGTGCTAGTTAAGTTCCAGTTTCACAGATTAGAACTTTAACTGGATGCGGCGAAAGAGACCTGGATTCATCGTTTGCAAATTTATGTGGGCCCGAGGTCCACAATCGCCTGATCGAATGTGTTACCTTGGAGCTTATAAACTGTTACATCCCAAGTGAGCGTTTCTTGTTTCTTGCCTCCAAAGCCCATCAAAATATAACGTTCATGATTTAATCCGTACATGAACTCCTGGTTTATTATTTTCAATAATATAACGTGTTAATAATATGTGATATATGATGATAAACCCATCTTTGGCAAAGCCGTGATTTTCCTTCCCACTGCTCCCAAGGACGCACGGTTAAAGATCAGCGATATTATGATGACGATCATATCTAATGTACCCTATGTAACATAAGTCCTCATCAGGGGGCTGACGACATCTTCATGGAAAGTTTTCTTATCTTTGGTAAAGCTTTTAGATATTATCAGATTGGTACCGATTTTGGGCACCACAGTATCTCGGCACTGTAGAGTCGCCCTCTTGTGGAACAAGCGGACGTTTCCCAGCGTGACACCCATTGACAACGGAAGTATGGATTTATGAGCTGTGCAGGTGCAGAATGCTGATAGTAAAGCAATGATGGTGATATCGGTCTATGCGGCGACCGAGAATGTCGAAAATCTATCTGACTATCGCCCGGATCCACCACTTCCAGTTACAGACATCCCAAAGTTATCTTTCGGTTACACCATATAAATATGCAATGTAACCGAAACTACATTCCATATAGCTGGAGGTAGTGAAAAGAGGAGTATATGACCTGAGTTGGTGTAACAAGCGCGCTTGCGTAAACAAAAATCATTTGAATTAATTTTTAACGTTGAATATTTTGATGTTTTTGGAATTTCTTATTCCAAATTACATTTAAACATATAAGTTGCTTACCTTTTTGTAAACTATTTAGAAAACCCTTTAGTTTGATACCCCACTCGATATGTTTCAAGAAAAAAATATATTTGAAAACACATAATTTGGCGCCAAAAATCAGCCATGATTTTTTTTTATGATTTTGATATACCCAGTGTCACTCTCACAATTAAGACGAATCTAACGACACCTATCAAGCTAAAATCCATCAAGCCGTTTAGGCTGCAGGGGGCGACAAAGAAATATACATACATACATACATACATACATACATACATACATACACTCGAAAAACATAACCCTCCTTCTTTCGCAGTCGGGTAAAAATAACAAAAATCGTAACTTTTTACATTTTGTTACTTTTTACTGCTTTTTCTTTTTTGAAGTCGGTTGTATGAATCGATATGTATGAATGTATTCCATACAATAAATTTATGCAGGTTAAGGTGGCCCAACCCGCTCATCTCCCCATACAAAAGGGGAAAGAAGATCACGTCTATATTTCTTGTCAGAGATCCAAAATTTTGTTCAAAATAACTTTACTTGATTGAAGTAGATGTCTGATGACCATTGGCATTGTAAAATTGAGTTTGGTTTCCAAGTTATAACGTCCGAAAGTTCGGATTTTTCGCGCGTTTTATACAATAACTTTGGAGGTGGATTACGCAATGATAAAGTAAGAACATCTTAAAAAGATTAGTCATCAGACATGGCTTATTTAATCAAGATTTATAATCTATTTGGTTTTTGTTAGATTTTTGACTACAGCGGTCGTGGTTTACTTTTAGCTATAAGTCGTTTTGAAATTAAAATTTTCGTAAATCTTACCAAATCATACACTATGCACATTGTCTTTTTTGTGGACAGGTTGCATATTCCTCATCACGGATCCTGTCTTGTTCTTAGAAACAGAGAAGGTCCCAGAGCGCAACAGCACGGTTTTGTACCGTGCCCGCAAATGAGTTGAGGCCGCCGGGTTGGGCCACCTTAAGATCGCGACAAGCTTTTAAATTATACATGCAAAGTATAGATAATATTATAAGTTTATGGGTTTGATATAATCTAAAGTTTATTTTGTTCTTTTTAGAGCATTCAAATAAAAGCTTGTTATTGAAAAGGTTATTTAACTAATAATTTTTGCAAAAAATGTTAACCGGGGGCTTGACATTGAGCAGTTTTTACGAAATAAGTCAATGAACTATTGGCGTGGCGGCGAGCGATGCTGTTGGGTGTGGCGGCGGCGCGCGCGATACGAGTCGCTCGGGCGCTCGGCACCGCCCCGCTGCGGCTGCGGCCAGCGCGCGGGCGGCGCGGGCGGTGCGGGCGGCGCGGGGCGGGAGGGACGCTCCGCACCGCGCACTACTCGCGCGCTCTCGACATCGGCGCGCGGGCCGCTGTCGCAGTCATAGGTACACGCCACAATAGCTAATGTCGTCATTCTTTTATCATTATATTTATTGTATTTATTATATTTATTTATTTTTATTTATGTCAGACAGTGACTCTGATTCTCTTTACTCCATAACATCGAACTCGTCAAACGATGCCTGTTTCAGCTACTCCATCGATTCTTCTCACCTTTCTGGAAAACTAGATAGGTAGTACCTTCGGGTGTTATCCTACAAACTTTAATGTGTGCCATGTTTTTGTGCTGTGTGGGTCCGGCACGTAAAAAGAATACTAAATGGCCCACTGCATTTCTTCCCGTGCATGTCGTAAGAGGCGACTAAGGGATTCAGCGTGTGGTAGACCGCAAGGTCGACTGGGTACGCTACCACACTCGGTGATAAGTCACGCCGCCAAGCAGTCCGCTGTGTTCCGGCGTGTATCCCGTGGACCCAGTATGCAAGGGGGACTTGGGGCGAAGAGAAGTGGTCCAGTGATTTTAAAGCTGAATCACTGCCTGGGAGTAAGGGATCGACACGATGGCCAGGGAGAGCCGGTGAAACGGGTGCTCCGCTGCCCGCCCGCCGAGTAGTTCAGGGCCCGGTCTGTGTCTAACCAACACAGAAGGCTGCACTATCACTCGGCGCATAATCTCGGAGTGGTCCGTCGTGCCGGTTGGTGACCGGACTGCCGGGGTCCCGGCGGCCACTTCCGGGGGGGACCGGGGGTCCTTCCGTACATCGTGTCGGCAATTTACATCCCAGGCAGATAGTGACGAAGCCACAGAGTTGCGCTTTGACCACTAATCTTCGCTGCTTGTCCCCTGTGCAACCCCTCACACCACAACCCATGATGACAGCAAAAACTAGGAAAAACGTTTATTCAGCGGTGCACAACCCCGGCACCTTTCGCGTAGACATGGCGAATATACGGGGGCTGCACGCTAGCCTGAATGCCGTGCACCTGCACCTGGAGCAGTGCAAGCCGGCCATGTTTTTCCTTACGGAGACACAAATATCACGACCTGCCGATACCTCGTACTTGCACTATCCCGGCTTTACTCTGGAAGAATCCTTCCGTCCGAAGGCTGGGGTGTGCCTGTTCGTCAGGTCTGATATTTGTTGTCGCCGTATACACTGTCTAGAGGACCCCGAACACTGCGTACTTTGGGTTCACATTGACATGGGGACGGACACACGGTTGTACGCATGCCTGTACAGACCGCATAGTGGAGACAGAGAGGTTACTCGACTTCTTGAGTACCTGAGCAAAGCGGCAGATGATGCACAGGCAAGGTTTCCCTCCGCAGAGTTGGTCTTTCTGGGGGACTTTAACGCGCATCATGCGTCGTGGCTAGGCTCCGATAAGACTGACTTTGCTGGCAGGGCTGTGCGCAACTTCGCTCTGGCGCATAACCTAACTCAATTGGTGACGCAACATACGCGCATCCCAGATCGAGTCGGTGACGCGTCTTCCTTACTGGATCTTCTGCTGACCACTAAACCCGCCGGGTACAAGATCTCGGTGCTTGCCCCCCTGGGGTCATCTGACCACTGCCTGGTGAGTTCATCTGCACCACACACGCAGACCGAGAAACGTGCATCTGGCACCCGTCTGGTGTGGCATTATGAGTCAGCAGAATGGGACGGAAGGCGAGAATATTTCGCCTCCTTCCCTTGGAGACAGCTCTGTTTTAGCAATATGGATCCGTCGAGCTGTGCTAATGCCGTTGCCGAGGTGATTCAGGGAGCTATGGAACTATTTATTCCTAGCTCTACCAAATCCCTCGGTAGTAAATGCCAGCCATGGTTCAACGCAGAATGCGCGGACGCCTGTTCTACTAAGAATGCGGCCCACCGTGCATGGAACCGTGCAAGAACACGACGTGAACCAGGCGTTAAAGCGCTGAAACAGGCCCTTAACGCAGCCTCCAGATCCAGTAAGAGGATAATCGCAAGAGCGAAGTTCGAACATATCGGCAGAATTGGCGAGAAGTTGATCAGGCACCCAACAGGGAGCCGTCAATTCTGGTCCCTTGCTAAATCTGTCGAAGCAAATTTCTGCCGCTCCTCACTTCCACCATTGCAGCAACCTGATGGATCACTCGCTTTTTCCGCCATAGAGAAGGCCGACCTTCTCGTGGGCCTCTTTGCGGCAAACTCACGCCTGGACGATGGCGGATCAATCCCGCCATCTATTCCTGGGTGCGAATGCTCTATGCCGAACATACAAATCCGCCAGAAAGCGGTGCGGCGTGAGCTCTTCGCCCTAGATTCCAGGAAAGCGAGTGGCCCTGATGGTATTCCAGCGCTGGTGTTGAAGAAATGTGCTCCAGAATTAGCCCCTGTCCTAACCCGCCTTTACCGCCTATCGTACTCCACTGGATGTGTGCCTACAGCTTGGAAATCGGCCAACGTCCAGCCCGTGCCTAAAAAAGGCAATCGATCAGACCCGGCCAACTACCGACCCATAGCCATTACCTCTCTTCTATGCAAAGTGATGGAGCGCATCATTAACGCCCAGTTGATGAGGTACCTAGAGAGCAATGCACTCCTCAGTGATCACCAATACGGATTTCGTCCGAATCGATCTGCTGGGGATCTCCTAGTTTACATCTCACATGAGGTGGGTGATGCGCTCGAAAATCATGGCGAAGGTATGGCTATCGGGCTGGATATCGCGAAAGCATTTGACCGGGTCTGGCACAAGGCACTGCTTTCCAAGCTACCGTCCTATGGCCTTCCAACCGATCTATGTGACTGGATCGCCGATTTTCTACATGGCCGCAACATTAAAGTCTTAATTGATGGTTGTTGCTCCAAAGCCATGTCAGTGAATGCCGGCGTACCGCAGGGCTCTGTGCTGTCCCCAACCCTTTTTCTGCTGCACATTAATGATATGCTGAATTTGGGTGACATTGAATGCTACGCAGACGACAGCACAGTGCTAGCCAGGAGCCCTACTACGAACGCTATCAAATAAGAGCTATCGACAAGGCGACATCGCCTGTCAAAAATATTGTATGCGTTTGACAGATGGTATCGAAAGCGCTCTCGATACCGACTGTCAAACGCATACAATATTTTTGGCATGCGGTGTCGCCTTCTCGATAGCGTTTACTCGATAGCGTTCGTAGTAGGGGGCCAGGTACACCAGTCACCGGACCGCAAGCCGGGCTGAAGTGGAGGAGAATAGGCGGCGCCTCGTTGTTAGACTCGAAGAGACCCTGGAAAAAGTTTCCGGGTGGGGTCTCCAGAACCTTGTCGAGTTTAACGCGAGCAAGACACAGGCTTGCGTATTTAGTGCGAAGCGTACTCCGTTCAGTGTGGCTCCGACCTTCCAGGGAGCAACTCTACGTATTGACGAGCATTTAGGGATTCTTGGTGTCGACCTGACGCATAACCTTAATTTCGGACGCCATATCGAGGATAAAGCCAAGCTCGCCTCGAAAAAGCTGGGAGTTCTCAACAGGGTGCGTCAGTATTTCACGCCTGACCAAAAACTGCTCCTTTACAAGGCGCAGATAAGGTCTTGCGTGGAGTACTGCTCGCATTTGTGGGACGGCTCAGCTCAGCACCTGCTTGGCTCCCTGGACTCGATACAGCGTCGGGCTGTGCGTCTCGTCGACGACCCCAAGGTATCTATGAATCTAGAGACCCTCCAACTCCGAAGGGATGTTGGGTCTCTCTCTGTGTTCTACCGTCTTTACCATGGAGAATGCTCGTCAGAGCTACATAACGCTGTCCCTCCGTCCCCATTCTACCATCGTACGACGCGGAACAGGCAGGAAATGCACCCGTTCACTGTCGACATTCCAAAAATCAGAACCAACCGATCCTCTAGGTCCTTTATTTATAGGGTCGGTAAACTATGGAATGCACTTCCTGCCGAGTTATTTCCCTCAAGGTACAACCTAGGATCCTTCAAACGTGGTGTGAAGAAGCACCTGGCCGGCCGGCATGGTTTTCGCAGCCCCCTTATAAGTTCGAAAGCCCATGGGCATCGTCGGGCACCTTAAGTGGTCCTGGCGTATGCCATATGCCGCGCATTACATAAAAAAAAAAAAAAAAAAAAATGTTAACTGCCAGAGTGTCCCAGGTCATTTCTCGGATATACTTTCTTCATTCACGAGCAAACATATTCACGCATGCCAATTTACCGAGACATTCCTAAAACCCACACTCTCTTCATCATTGTATGCTCTCCCTGGCTATATCCTTATTATAAATGACAGGATTGGTAAGGGTTTAGGTGGTGTGGCCATATATCTTCGTGCTAATATTCCTTATAAAATCATTTCACAGTCACCTTCTCTATACTCAGCTGCAGCCGAATACATTTTATTAGAGCTTACATTCTGTAACAATAAGGTGCTTCTGGGTGTTTTTTATTGTCCTCCTACTGTAAATTAATTTAATAACTTTGATGTAATATTACGTTATTTTGCTTACAGTTCTATGTTCTATGCTACATTTTTTCTGTACATCTATTTCCATATTATGACCTGTTTTGGATGTTCCTTGTTTTTGTTTTTTTATTTTTTTCACCTAATGTTATATCTGGTAGAAAACGTGTTCTTACTCTGTTATCGATATATTTATATAGCTGTGTAATTAATGTTGCCTAGCCTGTATTTTATTATTCTTAGTGGTGATAGCTGATTACATATATTATGTCTTATCCTCAAGTGTGTTAGGACCAACGGAAGATCAGCGCTGCATCGCTCTCATCGCGAGGGAGTTGTACGTTAGCTGAGTTGGCTCCCTTTTCCTCTTAGTTCTAAGTTACGAGTACTGTATGCAAAACTGTTACTGTTTCAATGAGGAAATAAACGTTTATTCTATTCTATTCTATGAATTGCTAGCCGAATATGCTCATGATTACACACACACCATAATACTTGGAGATTTTAATACCTGTTTAAATAAAAACGATTTACGCGCTCGGAATCTCCAGACAATTCTTGATACACATAATCTCAATTCCCTTCCTCTTGGACCTACTTACTATGTCAATGACTGTCACTCTCGTTTAGATTTAATTTTTGATTTCCCTTCTTGACATGGTAAGCAATTTCGGCCAAATTACTTGCGGCGGATTCGTCAATCATGACCTGATTCATCTTTCTTATAACGTAAAACCTCCTAAACAGAAGCCTAAGATTGTTCTGCAGCGTAATTTTAGAGATATGAATCTGGGATCGTTGAATACTGATGCTGGCTCTATCGACTGGTCGCACCTTCTCAGTTTGACAAACGTAACAGAGCAGGTTGAACTTTTTACCTCCACTGTAATTAATCTTTTTAATAAACACGCCCCTGTTCGACCCATCAAAATGAGGCGCGCTTCAGCGCCATGGCTCAATGAAAAAATTAAGGCCCAAATGGCAAGACGTGATTTCCTTAAACGCAAGCATAAAAGAAATCCTTCTGATATGAACCTGACCAAATATAAAAGTGCGAGAAATGTCTGCAACCGTATGTGCAGAAACGCTAAACGCCAATTCATTCAGAAGTCTGTCGATGAATCTAATCCTAAGCATTTGTGGAGATTTCTCAACTCGTTTGGTTTTGGTAAGAACAAATCCAATGATTTTCCTAATGTACACCTGGATGCTTTGAATACTCATTTCTCTTTTACGGCACCACCAGCTGACCCTACTCTGACAGCAGACACTATTAGACAACTAACTAACAATAAGTTCACCAACTCGCAACCCTTTGATTTCGCACAAGTTACTTGCTGTGAGATAAAAAAGATAATTTTATCTATTAAAAGCAAGACAGTCGGATATGACGAACTTAGTCGTGACCTTCTAATCCCGATTTTAGATGAACTTTTACCCATTATATCTGTTATCACCAACCACTCGCTATCATCAGGATGCTTTCCAGAATGTTGGAAAAGAGCGTATGTCATACCTCTACCCAAAATTAATAATCCTGTCACTCCAAAACATTCTCGCCCAATATCGATTCTCCCATTTTTGTCAAAAGTTCTCGAACGTGTAGTACATTCTCAATTATATAATTATCTTTCTAATTACTCCCTGTTAAACCCTTTTCAATCTGGTTTTCGCCCTTGTCATAGCACAATCACAGCCCTAGTAAAAGTAACTGAAGATATTCGTCAAGCTATCGACAACAGGCAAATAACAATCATAACATTATTAGATTTCAGCAATGCTTTTAATACAGTGGACTTTGATATTCTTGAAGCGATATTAGTTTCCCTTAATGTCTCACAGCAAGTACAGCAGTGGTTCAACTCATATCTTCGGAGACGCCAGAAAGAGGTACGTCGGGATACTGAATACTCATCCTGGCGTGATCTTGCCGCTGGTGTACCGCAAGGAGGTGTACACTCTCCTCTTCTTTTTTCCATTTTTATTAATACACTTTCCAATAATTTACCCTGTTTCTATCATATGTACGCCGACGATCTGCAAATCTACAGGCACTTTTCTCTAACTGAAGCTCTACCCACAATGCATAATGTTAACGAAGACCTAAGCAAAGTTTAAAATTGGCCTCACAGTAAACCCTATAAAAAAAAAATTATAGTAGGGAGCAGCAAAATGCTAGCATAAATTAACAAAGATGAACTTCCCCCTATTACATTTAATGGGGTTACTATTCCATTTACCAAATCAGTTAAAAACCTAGGCGTCGTCATCATCATGAATCTTTGTCTTGGGTAAGCCACGTAATTGGAGTGTGCCGCAAAGTTTATGGAGCCATGCATTGCCTAAAGCGATTAAACCGGTTCATTTCAATCGAAACTAAAATAACGCTTGTACAAACTCTAGTGTTGCCCATTCTTGACTATGGTGATGTGTGTAATCTGGACCTGAATGAGGAATTACTAAACAAACTCGATGGCCTACTAAATTATGGCATACGATTTATTTTTGGGCTCCGTAAATATGACCATATTACAACCTATAGAGTTGACCATATTACAAACTATAGATAAGCTTCAATGGGTGAGTATCCCTAATCGCCATAATATCCATATACTTTCTCTTCTATATTTTGTGCTCAACAACCCGCTTGCTCCTCCATATCTCAAATATAGATTTCAGTTCCTGTCCTCGCATGGCCTTTCACTCAGATCTTCGGGCACACAACTTCTTCTCATTCAATCTCATAGTTCCACCTGTTACACCGACTCTTTTACAATCTACGCAGCTCGCTTGTGGAATGAGCTGCCTTTTGATATTAGAAGTTCACAATCCTTGCCAACCTTTAAGAATAGACTAAAATCATTTTACTTGGCGCGGTAGCGAGTTTTTTTGTTATAATTGTTTTTATTTTATTTTAGTTCTTGTTGTTATGTATGAAAGAATATATATTTATGTATAGTAAGTAGAAGTTTATATATATTAATTATGTATCATGTAGTATTTACATATGTATGTAATATATATTTATGTACACATAGATATGTTTATGTTTTTTTTAATAAGTATTAGCACTTTTAGTTAGTAGTTTAGTTAGGTTATTAATAGAAGAAATTCAATTTATTGTTTTGGAATTGAATACCTACATTTAGTTAAACATATAGAAAATAAGTAACTATGCTTAGTTTAAGTTAAGTTTTCATTTATATTGTTCTGTATTTAAATAATAAGTAATTTATTTATTTATTTATTTATTTGGAAACTTAACAGCTAAATTAAACAACATTGAAAAACTTAAACTACTCAAACTATACAGCCAATAATAAAGTTTCACTTTTTAACAAACTAACACAAAAATATATCCACTTAATCTAATTATAAGTATTGCATCAAATTGACGGGTATGTGAGAAGGTGAGGATGTAAGGGTGTTTGAGGATATGTGTGTGTGAGAGAGAGAGGGTGTGTATGCTAGCGTGTTTGTATAACTTAGTTATTAACTTAGTCTTAACAACTTTATCTAAATATGATGGTTTTGTATTATTAAATATATCTATGTTACCGAATGAATTGTTATAACTACTCATACATCTATTGATAACTGAGTCCCTGGCGTGATTAGTGTGGCATTTCGGAGTTTGGAACAGAAAAGGTTTGCGAGTGCGCACCGGTGAAGCTCGCAGCGATACTCGAGCGATAAGGTCGGGGCAGTCGATTTGATAATTTAGGATGTTAAACAAGAACATGGCGTCCGCGACCGTTCGTCTCTGCTCGAGGGACTGCAAATTGAAGTGATTCCCTGCCGCTGCGTGGTTTTCGAAGTGGAGCCTGCATTTAAATGAGAGTTGTTTTAAAAACTTATTTTGAATCCATTCGATACGTTTTTTATAAGTTATGTATGATGGGGACCAGACGGGCGATGCGAACTCCACTACACTGCGAACATATGCAAAGTACAATGTTTTTATTGTTGGAATACTAGAAAATGGTTTACAAGTGCGTACAATGAATCCCAACATCTTGTACGCTTTGCCTACTATGTGATCCACATGTTTATCGTATAGTAATTTTGCGTCAAGCATAACTCCTAGATCCCTCACCAGCTCCGTCCGCTCTAAAGGGATGTCGTTCAGCGAGTACGTGTGCATCACCGAGCGCCTGCGCCTGCTGTACGTGATGACCTGACACTTGTGAACATGAAGGTCAAGACAGTTTAGCCTGCAATATTGTGAAAGTCGGTCTAAGTCCAGCTGCAGCTTCGCGCAATCTGAATCTTGTTCGATCTTCATATAAATCTTCATATCATCAGCGTACAACAGGAACAATGAGTGTTGGAAGCACTCGGTGATATCATACAGGTACGCGTTGAACAACAGCGGTCCCAAATGCGATCCCTGGGGAACTCCAGAGGGGATTGTAACTCGCCCGGAACTATACGCGCCGACCTTAACCATCTGCGAACGATTCTGTAGGTACGACTCATGCCACCTAAGTAGGGTTCCGTGAATGCCTATTTCGCTAAGTTTACGGACAAGAATGCTGTGCCTAATCTGTCGAAGCATTTCGCGTAATCCGTATACACCGTATCTACCTGCGCCCTCTCATCCATCCTCGCGGCTACATAATCTGTGAACACGGCTAGATTTGTGGCGACCGATCGGCCACGCATGAAGCCGTGCTGCGCAGCCGTGATGCTGGACGAGATGAGAGGGTAAACTTGGTCGTACACCACGCGTTCGAATAATTTGCTAAACACAGAAAGTATCGACACTGGCCTGTAATTCTCAACCTGATGTTTCGGTCCGCTTTTATGAATCGGCACAACGAATAGCCCCCCCGCAATAGAGCGTCGAAAAATAATACTCAGAGGTTCCGACAGCTGATAAGCACATGACTTCGCAAAAGATGGCGGTATGTGGTCACTGCCGGGACCCTTGTTCGCATCCAGACGTACTAGATATTTTAATACAAGTGTTCTGTGAGTGTCGATGGAGCTTTGCACTTCGTGTGTAATATATTGAGATTGTGCAGCTTTACGTGATGATGCTCTCGAATAAACTGAGTTAAAATAAATCGAAAATAGCTCGCAGATGGCGGGACCATCACTCGCTTCCTCGGTGCCGCCGCGGGTGAGACGGCGAGGTATCGCATTAGTGCCGCGGTGAGACTTAGCGAAATTCCAGAATGATTTAGGATTTGATTTTAAATGTGTCTCAGTCGCGTCAATATATCGGCGCCAACATTCCGCCTGTACCCGCTTCAGACGGGCACGGAGCAATGAGAATGCGTCATAGTCGGCGCCCCGTTTGTATAGTTTAAACCTGTGATGGAATTTAACTTTCTCCTTGATAATATATTATATAAAAAAAAATAATAAGCGTTGTTTCTCTTTCTATACCCTAAGCTGTAAAATTTCCCTATGATAGGGTTGATTGTTAGAAATTGCCTGAGGCAATAAATCCGCCTTTGCATTGTACTTTTGTATGGATTGAAAATGAAAAAATGTGAAACGTTTAAATCACGTAGGTAAGTGATTTTAATTTACAATAAATAAAAAAATCATATCAAAATAAATTCGAGATGGTTTTATTTAAAATAGCTTAGGTAAGGCTCCGCTCGGGACAATATTGCACCGGAAAAAAGGGTAAAAATTAAAAGCGCCATCTTTTAAACAACGGTGCTTGATCTACTAAAAAAAAATGCAAGTGTGTGAATAGTACCTAACCAAAGCCATTTGATCTTTTGGGTCCTTTGCAGTTTTGTGGCGCTGCATTGGTATCTACAATGACATCCGCGTAGGGAAGATCTGGTCACGCTCGGAGCGGCTCGTGCGCATTGTGGAGTTCGTGCTCTACGTGCTCATAGCTGGCGGCGCCGCGTCCTGCGCGCGCTCCCGCCACCACCACCTGCAGCTATTCACCCGACACGTGCACGCGGTAACTGCACCCCCTCCACGCCTACTCGTGTTCCTGAACTACACTCTCGTAGCGGGCGACGCCGCGTCCTGCGCGCGCTCTCGCGTCCACCACCTGCAGCTATTCACCCGACACGTGCACGCGGTAACTGCACCCCCTCCACCCCCACTCTTGTTCCTGAACTACACTCTCGTAGCGGGCGACGCCGCGTCCTGCGCGCGCTCCCGCCACCACCACCTGCAGCTATTCACCCGACACGTGCACGCGGTAACTGCACCCCCTCCACGCCTACTCGTGTTCCTGAACTACACTCTCGTAGCGGGCGACACCCCGTCCTGCGCGCGCTCCCGCCACCACCACCTGCAGCTATTCACCCGACACGTGCACGCGGTAACTGCACCCCCTCCACGCCCACTCTTGTTCCTGAACTACACTCTCGTAGCGGGCGACACCCCGTCCTGCGCGCGCTCTCGCCACCACCACCTGCAGCTATTCACCCGACACGTGCACGCGGTAACTGCACCCCCTCCACGCCTACTCGTGTTCCTGAACTACACTCTCGTAGCGGGCGACACCCCGTCCTGCGCGCGCTCCTGCCACCACCACCTGCAGCTATTCACCCGACACGTGCACGCGGTAACTGCACCCCCTCCACGCCCACTCTTGTTCCTGAACTACACTCTCGTAGCGGGCGACGCCGCGTCCTGCTCGCGCTCCCGCCACCACCACCTGCAGCTATTCACCCGACACGTGCACGCGGTAACTGCACCCCCTCCACGCCCACTCTTGTTCCTGAACTACACTCTCGTAGCGGGCGACGCCGCGTCCTGCGCGCGCTCCCGCGTCCACCACCTGCAGCTATTCACCCGACACGTGCACGCGGTAACTGCACCCCCTCCACCCCCACTCTTGTTCCTGAACTACACTCTCGTAGCGGCCGACGCCGCGTCCTGCGCGCGCTCCCTCGTCCACCACCTGCAGCTATTCACCCGACACGTGCACGCGGTAACTGCACCCCCTCCACGCCCACTCTTGTTCCTAAACTACACTCTCGTAGCGGGCGACACCCCGTCCTGCGCGCGCTCCCGCCACCACCACCTGCAGCTATTCACCCGACACGTGCACGCGGTAACTGCACCCCCTCCACGCCCACTCTTGTTCCTGAACTACACTCTCGTAGCGGGCGACGCCGCGTCCTGCGCGCGCTCCCGCCACCACCACCTGCAGCTATTCACCCGACACGTGCACGCGGTAACTGCACCCCCTCCACGCCCACTCTTGTTCCTGAACTACACTCTCGTAGCGGGCGACGCCGCGTCCTGCGCGCGCTCCCGCCACCACCACCTGCAGCTATTCACCCGACACGTGCACGCGGTAACTGCACCCCCTCCACGCCTACTCGTGTTCCTGAACTACATTCTCGTAGCGGGCGACGCCGCGTCCTGCGCGCGCTCCCGCCACCACCACCTGCAGCTCTTCGCGTTGTACCTCTCTCCACTCCTCCTGCATTTCATTCACTTTGCGGGTTGCCATCGGCTTATTTTCGTATTAGGGATTAAATTCACGTATTTCCCGGTCAACAGCTCAGTAAATACAGGAACATGTACATTGGGCAGGATTCGGTTCCATGAACTAACATATTTGTATGAGTCTACCAGAAATCCTTGTCCCACAGCTAGATGAAGATGGAGACGTGGATGCGGAAGGTGCGGAGGGTTCGAAGGAGGCGAGACAGTCGCTGGAGGTAGAGTTGTCCCGCGCGTGCAGAGTCGTGATGTGCTCCTACGCAGCCACCGCCGCGATCCTGCTCTTTGACTTCTTCAGGCGCGTCAAACACTGGGAGTGGGATCTTGGTAATCAAATTATTTAATTCCAAGACTACCTCATTATTTTACTACGCCTGAGTTAATTGAGTGCTTGCGGCCTTCTAGCCCGTAGCTGCATGTATGATGGGGGCTTGCAGCTTGCATACGTTTTATAACTTCGTGACAGTTTGTGCCATAGCGTTTGTGCTGTTCGCAGGTGTGCAGCTGTTGAGTGCGACGCCGTTCTCTGCGCTGTACCTAGTGAAGGTTTCGGTCGTGCTGACCTTCGTGTTCCACGTGCGCTGGCTCACCGCCTCCGCGGCTGACGTCCTGCGCCGCTCGCGATACGGTGAGTCCTCGTCACTACCGTTCACCGCTCCCCTTTCACTTGTCACGTACACCGTTAACCATTTTCAAATGACATCGAGTAAATTTCTGAAAACAATTTATTAAATGTGCTTAGGGTCGACTGTTCACAGGACCACAGCACATATTCCCAGTCACTAACTTCCTTCACAACTGCCAGTAAAGTTCCGTAAAGTATGATCTTACGTGGCGCCGAGCAGAGTGTGAGAAGGCGACGGCGACGCGGGTGGTGGCGGCGTGGCGCGGGGCCGGGCGGCGGCTTCGGCGGCTGCGGGCGGCGGCGGAGCACGTGCGAGCCTCCGCCGCGGCGCCGCTCGCGCTCTGTGTGCTGCTCCTCTACCTCGACACTATCACCACCTTCTTTCACCTCATCATTGATTTGTGTAAGCATCTACATATGTAGTCATTTTTAACCTTAACATATGATTTATGAACTGTAATTAAATTGGGGAGATTAGGTTCCACTCGTAATCCCCAGAAATTTCGTAAATTAATTAGTTCTTATATTTGATCACACCATAGATATATAGATATTATGCAGGTAGGTCTCAGCTCGCTTTTCTTAAATTCAGTCATTTCAGGAACTCCAAACATTTCATTGGTAATTATAATGTTACCGACAAATTTTAGTAAGTACACATTTTATTGAATACATCGTGTAACGATTTACGTGGTCGTATTTTAGACGATGACCCGGTTTTGTTCGGCAACGCGGGTTCGAGTTTGTGCTGGATCGCTTACCACAGCACCGTTCTGCACCTCACTATCCAGCCCTGCTACGTCTTCACGCGACAGGTGACGGTCTGAGAGTGTCGATAATATGGGATCGAGTGTGTGCTGGATCTCTTACCACAGCATCGTCCTGCACCTCACTCTCCAGCCCTGCTACATCTTCACGCAACAGGTGACGGTCGAAAAGTGTCGGTAATATGGGATCGAGTGTGTGCTGGATCACTTACCACAGCACCGTCCTGCACCCCACTCTCCAGCCCTGCTACATCTTCACGCAACAGGTGACGGTCGAAGAGTGTCGGTCATATGGGATCGAGTGTGTGCTGGATCACTTACCACAACACCGTCCTGCACCTTACTATCCAGCCCTGCTACGTCTTCAGGCGACAGGTGACGGTCTGAGAGTGTCGGTAATATGGGATCGAGTGTGTGCTGGATCACTTACCACAGCACCGTCCTGCACCCCACTCTCCAGCCCTGCTACATCTTCACGCAACAGGTGACGGTCGAAGAGTGTCGGTCATATGGGATCGAGTGTGTGCTGGATCACTTACCACAACACCGTCCTGCACCTTACTATCCAGCCCTGCTACGTCTTCAGGCGACAGGTGACGGTCTGAGAGTGTCGATAATATGGGATCGAGTGTGTGCTGGATCTCTTACCACAGCATCGTCCTGCACCTCACTTTCCAGCCCTGCTACGTCTTCACGCAACAGGTGATGGTCTGAGAGTGTCGATAATATGAGATCAAGTGTGTGCTGGATCTCTTACCACAGCAACGTCCTGCACCTCACTCTCCAGCCCTGCTACGTCTTCACGCAACAGGTGACGGTCTGAGAGTGTCGATAATATGGGATCGAGTTTGTGCTGGATCTCTTACCACAGCATCGTCCTGCACCTCACTCTCCAGCCCTGCTACGTCTTCACGCAACAGGTGACGGTCTGAGAGTGTCGATAATATGGGATCGAGTTTGTGCTGGATCTCTTACCACAGCATCGTCCTGCACCTCACTCTCCAGCCCTGCTACGTCTTCACGCAACAGGTGACGGTCTGAGAGTGTCGATAATATGGGATCGAGTTTGTGCTGGATCTCTTACCACAGCATCGTCCTGCACCTCACTCTCCAGCCCTGCTACGTCTTCACGCAACAGGTGACGGTCTGAGAGTGTCGGTAATATAGGATCGAGTGTGTGCTGGATCACTTACCACAGCACCGTCCTGCACCTCACTATCTAGCCCTGCTACGTCTTCACGCAACAGGTGACGATCCAAGAGTGTCGGTAATGTGAGATCGAGTGTATGCTGGATCCACGGAGGATAGAGGGAGAGAGGAGATGTTTTTAACTCATATTACTAAGGATCGCAGCGTGACACTGTGCGGGGAAGCGGGGGGAAAATCGCTTAATGGTGGGGTCATGCACCGCCCATGTTTGCGAAATCCATCTACCGGAAGAATCGATATTCTGGTAGCAGCTATTCCGAGCGCTATTCTTAGTGATTGCAAGACTACAACTAGATGGCGCCTTTTAAATTTTACTAAGTGTTTTTTAAATCTAATTTAATTTAAATCTAATTTCTTTTAAATCTATGCCTTCGCGCGGATTTAAGTAATTTTAATTTAAAAATGTCATTAAAATTTGCATCATGAGATCAACATTTCTTACCGTAAAACGAAAATGATTGCGCGCCATCTATCGGCACATAGCAAGAGCGATACATCAATACAATGCTCGAATATTGATTCAAATTATAAAATATGAGGTCTTTTACTGACAAATAAAACGTAATTCCACCTACAAACTTTTGATTATTTTGTCCTGTGTAATGTTTGCAACATTTTACACAAAATCTTATAGTGTAATCGACTATTAGCCGAAAATTGCGCCGCAGACCATAATATTGTCCCACAACCTAACACCGCCAGCGCCATGACGCGAATGTCGCTAAGCCACGCCTTCTTTATCACGTGGGCTGTGACGTAGCGACCCACTTGGTGGACACAGGCCCAGTTTGCTTAGACCATCTTCTCTCTACCTCTATCCTCCGTGGCTAGATCGCTTACCACAGCATCGTCCTGCACCTCACTATCCAGCCCTGCTACGTCTTCACGCGGCGTACGGTCCGAGAGTGTCGGTAATGTGGGATTGAGTGTATGCTGGATCGCTTTCCCCGGACCGTCCTGCACCTCACTCTCCAGCCCTGCTACGTCTTCACGCGGCGTACGGTCCGAGAGTGTCGGTAATGTGGGATTGAGTGTATGCTGGATCGCTTTCCCCGGACCGTCCTGCACCTCACTCTCCAGCCCTGCTACGTCTTCACGCGGCGTACGGTCCGAGAGTGTCGGTAATGTGGGATTGAGTGTATGCTGGATCGCTTTCCCCGGACCGTTCTGCACCTCACTATCCAGCCCTGCTACGTCTTCACGCGGCGTACGGTCCGAGAGTGTCGGTAATGTGGGATTGAGTGTATGCTGGATCGCTTTCCCCGGACCGTTCTGCACCTCACTATCCAGCCCTGCTACGTCTTCACGCGGCGTACGGTCCGAGAGTGTCGGTAATGTGGGATTGAGTGTATGCTGGATCGCTTTCCCCGGACCGTTCTGCACCTCACTATCCAGCCCTGTCACCACTTCATGCGACAAGTGAGGATGCGGTGCTGTTCTGCAATGCTCAGTTTGGAAGCAGTGCTAACGGACCATTGTCCTGAGAACATCAAATTCAAATAACCGTGCTAAAATTAGAGTCGGTGGATTATTATAGTGCTATGCACCCTGGCCTGATAGGTAGGAGCGAGGATGTGCTGAGACGCGTAAAGCAATACCGTGCTTCATATTACCGACTTGCCCTGCAAGGCCTACACGTGACAGGTGACGGGCTCATTTATTAATGCAGTTCTATACTGTCATAGCCCAAAACACCACACGGGAATTTGTTGCCATAACAGGATTTTTGTTATACTGAGCACAAGGTTTAAATGCGTTGAAAACAAGGGTAACATTAATATTTAGTTTGCCGGCTTCCCGCGCGTGTGAGGGGCAGGACGTGCTGCTCTATATGAGCGTGCTGCTCCATGTGTATGAGGAGCATACGCGCGGTAAGCCGTCAAAATTAATATCATAGTTATGTGCCGCATACGTTTTAAAAATAGTGGTACGGTTAAATTCATTGGCGCTTCGACCATCTGCCATTACATTCGATGGTGCCAGCCGAGGCAGAAATAACCCAGCCGTTATTAGTAAGGAAGGAGTCTAGATAGTTGTACGTGAAATCCGAACCACGGCCAACCTCAGCAGTCTAAATAGGTCACCCATCCAGAACCGGGCTAGTCTAATGTCTAATGTCTAAGGCATGCCGCTAGTAGGCTACTTTGTATCTACATGTCTACTTGTGTTCTTTAACAGGATGTTGAGATGCAGGCGCTGATGTACTCCACTCTTCAGCGAGCACCTTCTTCGGTCGTCGCCTCCGCAGATTTTGACATCATGTGGGATCAGCATGCTATCATTAGGTAACCTTTGTACTTTGCTAGAAGTTAACATTAAGAATTTTCGTGATATGAGTACCTAATAATTGATAAAAGGGCGGTATAAGTAATTGGCTGTAACCTAATATAACATTTCACCTTTTACGACTTGCGTAGGTTTTCTCATCAACGTAACTTAGAATGATAACATACTAATGCTGTTTGAGTTTCACCTCTATGATTTAACAGTGTTAGCTAACTAAATCAAGGGTTAATACTGCAGATGATTGTAATATCAGGATATACTCTAGTAAGCCTAAAACAGATGAGACTCAATTCCACGTTGAGAGCTCTTCCTTTCCGTCTTCACTCTGAACAACATGGCGGCTCCGTCTTCCGGTGCAACTTCCCTCCGCTACACGTCACTGGAGTGTTGCCTACGCTTGAGTGGTGCCAACACTAGTTGAACTAGATTTTGATGGTTTCTGAAAGTTTAGTACGTTCGAGGAGAACGCCCTGGCTTGGCGCGTAGTGCCTATGCCATGTGTTAGTCTTAATGTCACAGGTCACGGCAGTAGGTGTGGTATTACCCATCGATGTCCAGATCATAAGAAACATTCTTGAACACGAATCAATAGATTGACCGCTGTCAGCGTGAATATGTGTGCGTGTTTCTCTGCAGAGCGACGACACCTCACTTCGTGATTTTCGAGTCGTGCGAGCTGACCCGGGAACTCTTCCTCTCGGTTAGTTCATAGTTCTACTTCTTACCGACTTACATATTATTATTCCTTCATTAAAGCTTTAGTTTTCATTATAATGCAGCTGTTTATTTTTGTAATAGTATCTAGTATAAACCTTTTTTATGCATACGATTTATGCCGAACAAAAAAAAAACCGTATGCTTAAACACGGGATTCCTAGCGCAGTCGGGACTTGACCTTTGCGAATGTAGTCAGCCTATGGTGGACCACGACTCGATTCACGGATATAACGTTTTCTAAAGACATGTACTATGTATGTAATGATAAATATATTGTATCTTTTTTACTGAACTGAACTTCCTTAAACCAATCAACTATTCACTAACATTATCAATTATATTAAGATAATTGCAAATTTACGTCTGTCTACAGAATAAATATCTTAAATAAATAACATCTTATCACAGCGAATCTAGTTGTTTGTAGCTGCACACCCCCTCTCTTGTGTCTCGCGCTGTCGTCTCTATGTGGATCGGGTGACGCAAGCCGCGTCCCTGGAAGTGCAAAGGGGTGCAGGGAGTGATTGGGAATCAAGAACCGATTCTGGAACACAACATACAAGTGGTAAAATGCAGTAATATTTCGGCATTCGCAGTTCCAAACTCCAAAAAATTGTTTGATAGGCAATATCGCCTTCTCGATAGCGTTCACTCGATTCCAGTCGCAGCCATGGAGGTGAGGAAATCACCTCCATGGTCGCAGCAGGGCTCCTGGAAACTTATAAGTCTGCATTTTCTCAATTTCAAAGAAAAATGTGTTGCTAGAAATATAAATGTAATCTTTATTTTCAGATTAGCGGCATAGTGGCAACGTTCGTCGTGATATTGGTGCATGTTCAGTTACAAAATTGAGAAGTGAAGAAGGGAAAATATAATTTCAGGAATATAATATTTTATGTTTGCTAGGTTAATTGTAACAAAAGGTTAATTATTTATTCATACTGTTACGAGCGCGCCCCGCTGCGAAGACATAGCGCTGATACCAAAGTGCGCCAAATCGTTCCTTCAAGTCTCAGTAGATGGCGCTACTTGTCGTATTCCATTGCGAGGGCGATTGCATCACTGTCGTCCCATTTAAAGTGACGCCTCGTCCCGCTGACTTCAGAAACAAATCTCGAATATTCGATTAATGTCTCGTATGGATTGTTCTCGATTGCCGCCCGTGTAGGGCGCCTAGAAAGAAATCGGTGGAGTGTTCTGGAAAGAAGCTCCACCGATATAAAAGGCACTGAGGGCGGCAGTCTATTTTTGGAAGCGAAGTGCAGCGAACTAGCTCTGTAGTGAATCAGTTGAATGAGTGATAGAGTTTGTAATTTAGTGTTCGAAGCAAATTAGTTTTATAAAATTGTATTTGTGAGTTTTTTTGTGAATTATCTATACTAATATAATAAAGCTGAAGAGTTTGTTTTTTTGTTTGTTTGAACGCCCTAATCTCTGGAACTACCAGTCAGGTTTGAAAAAATATTTTTACATTCGATAGCCTAATTCTTGAGGAAGGCTTTAAGCTATTGAACATCAGGTAACGACCCTTAGGAGCCGACCAAAAAGAAAAAGAAAAAATAAAAAAAAGGATCAAAATGATCGGATGATTTTTATTTTTAAGTGTCGGCTGGGAATGGGTGCATTCCCTGCCTGTTCCGCGTTAAGCGATTATAGAAAGGGGACGGAGGGGCAGCGTTATGATGATCCGTCGAGCACTGTTTGGCCGGCAAGGTGCTTCTTCACACAATGTTGAACAAATCTGATTACAACGATGCTATTTTTTATTTTTTTATTTTACTTTATTTGCAAAGAAAACAGTAAATATACATACATATAAAATAATCATAACAAAAAAAAAACATAAACCGATAAATCTTCGACATAAAATTAAACACAGTAATAGTAAACTTAAACAATTTCTAACGCTAATCCTAGCTACTACAACTACCGGTTATGTTACCTTTTCAAACTAAAAATATTTATCAGAAAACAGAAAACAGTAAGTAACAAATTTACCTACGTTATTTAAATTGATTGATTAATTGCAAACATTTCTTAAATTTCCCTAAATTAACATTAAATATATCGATATTTGTACATTTTTTATTGAAGGAAGTACAACTTCTACGAACGAATGTGTTTTTAAAATAATTAGTATGGCATTTTATTTTATTAACATAAAATGTGTCGTCGGAACGGGTTAATCTAGTAGGGCATCTGAAATTAATATTAGAGAGTAAGTACGGGGTTTCAATTTTTGTATGTATTATTTTGAAAAGCATGATTAGATCCCTATTTTCCCTGCGATGTTGTAAGGATTCTAAAATTTCATCTACTTGATTAAAACTATTTGGGGCTCTATATGATACATATTTCAAGAATTTGTTTTGAATCTTTTCAAGGTTTTTGATATAGGTATCATATTGAGGGTTCCAAACAGTTGATGCGTATTCAAGATGACTTCTTACATACGCAACATACAGAGTTTTGAACGTATTTATAGATTTAAAGGAGCTGCTAGTGCGCAGTAGGAAACCTAACATTTTATAAGCTTTCGCACTAATATGCTCAATATGGGATTTAAATAGAAGTTTACTATCGAGAATAATTCCAAGATCTTTAACCTCGTCAACTCTTTTAATTGTTTTATTCCCGATTGAATAAGTAAAGAACTTTTTAGCAAATTTCCGAGAGAAGGATATGATTGAACATTTATCGATGTTTAAATGGAGTAGGTTAAGATTGCAATATTCATGTAGGTTGTCTAGGTCCTCCTGTAAGTCTTGGCAATCTTGAATAGTTTTTAAATTTTTATTATCTTTTTGTCGTCAGCATACAAAAGAAGATTTGATTTACGTAAAGCTAAAACGACATCGTTTATGAATATGTTAAACATAAGTGGCCCAAGGTGAGAACCCTGGGGAACACCAGATGTGACCGGGACAAACATGGAGCAGTAACCTTTAAGAGTCACTGCTTGGGAGCGATTTGCCAGATAAGATGACAGCCAACGCAGTAGATCGCCGTGTATACCCATGGATTCTATTTTCAAAATAAGCAAGTTATGTGGAATTTTATCAAAGGCTTTGGAATAATCGGTATACACGACGTCCACCTGGCTTCCATCGTCCATCGCCCCAAGGACCAGGTCAACAAACTCACATAAGTTTGTCTCGGTCGATTTTTTCGATATAAAACCGTGTTGGTTCGGAATAATAAGTGGCCTAATTAAAGAAAAAATTAAGTCAAAAACTATCTTTTCAAATAACTTACGAATTACATTGAATTTTGAGATTGGGCGATAGTTTTCTATATTGTGTTTGTCTCCTTTTTTGTAGACAGGCACGATAAAAGAGCGTTTCCATTCTAAAGGAAAATAGCCCTTGTCAAGGGACAAACGAAACAAGTAAGACAAAGGAGAGGCCAGTACATCTGCGCAGTGTCTTAAAAATATTGGGTGGATTCCATCAGGTCAGCTTCCCTTTTTGGGATCAAGCGATTTTATGTATTTGTGTACTAAGGTAGTGTCCAGGTTTATCGAACTGATGTTAACTGTAGAAGAGTTTTCAATAACAATGAGCGGATTTAATGGTGAGATATTCGTAGAGCATGGTTCAAATGTTGATTGAAAAAAGGTATTAAACAAATTTGATATATCTTGGCCACCCTGTGCAACGGAGTCACAGAGGATCATATTGTCAGGTATGTCTGATGATCTTTGTTTGGATTTGATAAATGTCCAGAAATATTTAGGATCATTTTTTATATGTCCCTCAGCTCTTTTTATATAATTATCGTAACATATTTTTTCGACTCTCTTTTGGCGTTCTCTCAAGAAAGAAAATGTATTGTAATCTTCATTACGTTTGTAAATTTTGTATTTCTTATGATATTTAAGTTTCTCTTTAATAATTTTGATTAAGGCACGGCTATACCAAACAGGGTGTCGAGGATTGGAATGTATAGTTCTGGTTGGTACGTGGGCATCTATTATCGAGTTGATTTTGGCATAAAATCGTTTTGTCGCCAAATCAACGTCGTCGACGCTGAGTGTAGTTAGCCAGTCGACGTCGGATATGGCGCGGCGTATCTCGGCGTAGTCAGCGATGTGAAAGGAGCGCGCGGTGCGGACGCGGGGCGGGGCGAGGGCGGGTTCACTCGTCACCTGAACCTCCACCTCGAGAGACTTGTGGTGCACATCCTCCGGCACGAGCGGCCGCACGCACCACCTCACCGCGCACGCGCAGTTCGACATTACTAGATCTAAGATGCGCTCATTAGCATTCCGATGAACATTAAATTGCTTGAATCCCGAGAAGTTGAGGAACTCTGCGAGTGTTAATACAAGAGGATCGTCGGGAATGATACTTAGCACTAAGGCACCGTCATTATCTGTCGATGGGTCCCAGGTAACCCGGCTCACATTAAAATCACCTAACAATAAGAATTGGTCGTTTGGAAAATCGGTACACATTTTTGATAAGAAATCAAAATAATTGGAAAGTGAATGCAGATGCTCAGTGCATTGAACGAAATAAGAGCAATAGATACGAAGTTTAGGTGCACGTGAACCGGTGACGAGTGAAATAGTCACGGCGCAGAGCCATGGAGGTGAAGAAATAACTGGAGAAATAACGTCCATACAACGAGCGCGCAAAAAATGACGTAACGCAACTTACAACATTTTATTGCCGTACAAATTTGTAGCGCAATGATGAAAACGGAGAAAAATCCAATTTGAAGTCTCCCAAATTGGTAGGTAAACCGATAAAGATAAGAATTATTTTTTAATAAACAAGATGGTCGTTACGTCATTCCTCATTCGTGATGATGACAGCGAGTTGTCGGCTCTTCTTCGCCAGAAGTAATCGAACCGACAGGAGAAAAAAAAATGACGAATCCGAGTGTGTAATATACATCTAATGGAAGAAATAAAGAAACTGAAACTGAAACTGAGTGCCGAGTCAAAAATATCTAATAAATACTGGCTGAATCCGGCCGTCAAACCCATTGAAAACTACATGAGTTAGAAAGATGTTATGCAAACCATAGCCAACAAATAATTTGGTTGCAAAAATTAGCAAAAATATTGCTCATTAGAGCAACGTGGTGGCAAGTGAAGCTGGGGGTAATGCCGCGGCGCTGAGCGGGATGAAAACATCACCGTCCATGGATCCATTTGTAAATTGTTGTTCGTAATTACTTTTCTGAAATAGTGAATTACAAACAAATATTTTGAAAAGGCGTTTTATTTGCATGTTCTTATATGTATATGTAACACATCGTAATTAGAAAATAATGAAAGAGAATCTCCAAATATAAAAATAAATTTAGGCGATTACATAGCCTATGTATATTGGGTTTGTGACTTCGGTTTTTTTATTAAACAATTATGTAAAGTTTGTAAACTGCCTGAATTCGATAATTTTCTGTATCTAATGGATACGACTTTACCGTTATTTCATTAATTTGAGTTTCAGCGACAATTGAATTTGAAGCTAGTTAGGTAATCAGATTTTGAAAATAATCAGAAAAAGGTTTTTTCAAAATCTGATTACAATCCCTGCATTAATTCAAAGATTTATTCGGAAGAAATGCTGTTTCATCAGAATTTATAGCGAGAAAAGACAATGACTAACAAATATACGTAAGTGTGTGAAATGCATTCTCTGTTAAATGCGCCAATGTAGCAGTAATCCCGTATTTAAGCCTAACTGGATACTGGCAAAATTGTCTAAAAATAGGACAAAGAGGCCTTAATTCAAATCAATCAATCAATCAACATAAGTATAGTTTTAGTTTTTAACCGATATCAAACACTAAAAAGTCGAAAATACCCGATTTTTGGGGTCGGTGCCAACCAACCAAAGAATAACACCAATATGTCACCGACCCAAAAATGGGTGTTATTTTCCACTTCTTAGTGTTCGAATTCGGTTTTATTACGGTTCCGTACACAAAGGGTGCCAACGAAACCCCAATACTTAGCCGTTGCTGTCCGTCCATCCATCCGCCCGTCTGTCCCTCCGTCCGTCCGTCTGTTACAAGGCTGTATCTCATTAACAATAATAGGTAAATAGTTGAAATTTTCACAGATTGTGTATATTTATGGCCGCTATAACAACAAATAGCTAACATTTTGAAATATTAAAAATTAAAGGGGGAGCCCCCTTAGGTGATTTTTTGGGTGAAATCATGTAAGATGGTACGGAACCCTTCGTGTACGAGTCCGACTCGCACTTGGCCGGTTTTTTTTTGGTTAGTGATTCCGGTACAGGCGCACTCCTTTCAGGTACTAACTTTACGTAATTATCTTGACCTTAAACTTTACGTAAATATCGTATAGACTTGCGTTATTTGAGTGCTCCAAGCAGAGTGCCCACTCAAGTCCTCAATGGCTTTTCATAAGCGTATTTTTATTATATTTTGTCTTAATGATGGAAGCCAAATTTTTCAAAATGTTTACCAAAATAAGTTGGCACTGTTTGCTACAAATACGCAATTATCTTTTAAATATTCGTCAAATATCATTTCATAATGCTAGATTCAGTATATTATCAATATAAGGTACAACTTTTTTGTAAAAAAATATATTAGGTCAACATTTTATCGCGCATATTCAGACTTATGTATATTCAAGTAAGAGTTTTATTTTAGGCTGGTTCGTGCAAATAACATAAAATATAATTTAAGAAGTATTTCTATGGGTAAGCATAAATCCAGCAGTAGACATTTCAATACACAGACAGACATACTAATTGCATACTATATAATATCTATTTCTGGCTAAATAGAGGAATTCTGCAAAGAAATGAAAATAGGTAGCGAATTGAGATTATTTTGAGTTCGTGTTGATTGATGGCATAACACCATCCCCATAGAAATGTTTTCAAGTGAAATATCCACTATTTCGAATATTTACCGTATACTTACAGGTAATATGATATTCCTGAATGTTTTTTATGTCTCGTCAAGTTGTTTATGCATCATTTTACAATATACGACAGCATTTTCAATTAAAATTGGATCTTACGTCAAACTCGCCCGCGACGCAAGACTAAAATGGCCGCAGGTTCTGTCAAGATGACACGCCCCCCGCGGCACAATTGTGATAAGGCCATTTTGTTAGTTCCATTCGTTCTCCTGTTATTTCTTCACCTCCATGCGCAGAGCTCGGCGCGCGGAATCGGCGTCGTCGGTAGCGGCGCGTCGCGGGAATGGCTCCTTTTCAATTTTTAGATTGTATCACGGATAAGTTAATGCCCAGGACAGCCGCAGAGGAGTGAATCATGCGCGTATTAAGTGAGCGGGTCCCCGCTAAAGACCGGCGCGCGAGTTCCGCCCACTTCACAATTCTTACCTCCTAATTGTTCTGTGGTCACATCGATACACCACGTACCTATCATCAAATAGCTCTGAGTCGAAAATTCCAGGCAGAACCCAGGTCTCCGTTAAACAAATCAAGTCGTAATCGGTATTAAGTAAATTAGTAGGAAATACTTCAGTTTTGGTACGTAGCCCACGAACGTTCTGGTAATACACTGTTAGTTCCATTTGAGATGAATAATGTGTAGGTCATACTTCCAACAATAAGAAAATTTAAAAAATTGCATGAGTACTTTTAAACAAAATGTAAACAATATTTGTAATAAAATAGCAGAAAAACTGAACACACCATAAAAAAAATAAACCTGCACGCCTACAAAAACTAACTTATTATTTATAAGTAATGGAAGAAAGCAACACATACACAGAAAATAACAAATAGAGCTTAACATTTAGAAGTATTCATAGTAATTAAATAGATATATCAATTACTTAGGATCTAATTTAGATATTCCGAAAGCTAGTAGTTCTCTAATGCAGGCGGTAGAGATGTGATACGTTAGTATTTTCAAATACGATAGAAATATATGATAGAAACATGTGTTTCCATTTCAACTCACTAATGACCGAGTGAAAGAGAGGCGGGAGTCTATTACCTCGCGTATAGGCGAGCACTGATAAGAGTAGCTTTGCAGCTGTTTGAAACCTTTTTAGCGAGTTCCGAGTTTTTTGCAATTTATATGGGCAATAGTGAAAATATTGTTTTATATAGGTAAATACTAAGTAACTATTGTAATAAAAATAGGTATACAATAATTTAAAGACTAACATAAAGTGAAGATGAATATTAATTACTTCACAACTTTGAGGTCTTAAGAAAGTTTTTTTAAATCTTCCTCTTTAGCTATGCATATGATGCGAGGTGTATCACTTTGTCTCACCAATATACGGCAATTACGGACCCATACATATTTGAAATTCAAAGCTTTGCACGTCTCTTTGGTCACTCGAAGCAACCTCTTATTGTTACCGGTTAGGTGATCGAAACCAAGGATCGCGTTATCACCGCCACAATCGATGTCACCGCTCTTGATTTGTGAGGTTTTACATTTAGCTCTTATGGCCGCTAGGAAGTCATCCTTCCGGAAGCGAGCCTGCATTCTGATGACAATCGGTTTCGGTTGTCCCTTCTTCGGTTCCTTAGGGGCTACGCGTGTGACGAAATCTATATCTCTTCTAGGATCTAAGTCGAACCCGGTGAAGGTGGCGAGATCGGATATCACATTGATGAGGTTTTCCGTCTTTTTCTCAGGTACGCCAATCAGTTCTATGTTGGAACGGCGTGCCCATTGATCCTGCTGCTCCATTTCCGTTCGGATACTTTTCACCGATGTGCTAAGAGCATCGAATTCAGCTTTGAGTTGATCAACCATTTTTAACTTTAGTTCAATTGAAGTAATTTTGTTACTTATGTCTTCAACGACACCTCCACTTAACTCAACAGATTGCTTGAGAGCGGTCATCTCACGACGTAGCTCATTCACAGAGGCTGGCAGAGCTGCAAGAACGACCAGTTGTTCCTGAATCCTCCTTAATTCGGTTAGGTTAGGTTAGGTTAGGTTAGGTTAGGTTAGGTTAGGTTAGGTTAGGTTAGGTTAGGTTAGGTTAGGTTAGGTTAGGTTAGGTTAGGTTAGGTTAGGTTAGGTTAGGTTAGGTTAGGTTAGGTTAGGTTAGGTTAGGTTAGGTTAGGTTAGGTTAGGTTAGGTTAGGTTAGGTTAGGTTAGGTTAGGTTAGGTTAGGTTAGGTTAGGTTAGGTTAGGTTAGGTTAGGTTAGGTTAGGTTAGGTTAGGTTAGGTTAGGTTAGGTTAGGTTAGGTTAGGTTAGGTTAGGTTAGGTTAGGTTAGGTTAGGTTAGGTTAGGTTAGGTTAGGTTAGGTTAGGTTAGGTTAGGTTAGGTTAGGTTAGGTTAGGTTAGGTTAGGTTAGGTTAGGTTAGGTTAGGTTAGGTTAGGTTAGGTTAGGTTAGGTTAGGTTAGGTTAGGTTAGGTTAGGTTAGGTTAGGTTAGGTTAGGTTAGGTTAGGTTAGGTTAGGTTAGGTTAGGTTAGGTTAGGTTAGGTTAGGTTAGGTTAGGTTAGGTTAGGTTAGGTTAGGTTAGGTTAGGTTAGGTTAGGTTAGGTTAGGTTAGGTTAGGTTAGGTTAGGTTAGGTTAGGTTAGGTTAGGTTAGGTTAGGTTAGGTTAGGTTAGGTTAGGTTAGGTTAGGTTAGGTTAGGTTAGGTTAGGTTAGGTTAGGTTAGGTTAGGTTAGGTTAGGTTAGGTTAGGTTAGGTTAGGTTAGGTTAGGTTAGGTTAGGTTAGGTTAGGTTAGGTTAGGTTAGGTTAGGTTAGGTTAGGTTAGGTTAGGTTAGGTTAGGTTAGGTTAGGTTAGGTTAGGTTAGGTTAGGTTAGGTTAGGTTAGGTTAGGTTAGGTTAGGTTAGGTTAGGTTAGGTTAGGTTAGGTTAGGTTAGGTTAGGTTAGGTTAGGTTAGGTTAGGTTAGGTTAGGTTAGGTTAGGTTAGGTTAGGTTAGGTTAGGTTAGGTTAGGTTAGGTTAGGTTAGGTTAGGTTAGGTTAGGTTAGGTTAGGTTAGGTTAGGTTAGGTTAGGTTAGGTTAGGTTAGGTTAGGTTAGGTTAGGTTAGGTTAGGTTAGGTTAGGTTAGGTTAGGTTAGGTTAGGTTAGGTTAGGTTAGGTTAGGTTAGGTTAGGTTAGGTTAGGTTAGGTTAGGTTAGGTTAGGTTAGGTTAGGTTAGGTTAGGTTAGGTTAGGTTAGGTTAGGTTAGGTTAGGTTAGGTTAGGTTAGGTTAGGTTAGGTTAGGTTAGGTTAGGTTAGGTTAGGTTAGGTTAGGTTAGGTTAGGTTAGGTTAGGTTAGGTTAGGTTAGGTTAGGTTAGGTTAGGTTAGGTTAGGTTAGGTTAGGTTAGGTTAGGTTAGGTTAGGTTAGGTTAGGTTAGGTTAGGTTAGGTTAGGTTAGGTTAGGTTAGGTTAGGTTAGGTTAGGTTAGGTTAGGTTAGGTTAGGTTAGGTTAGGTTAGGTTAGGTTAGGTTAGGTTAGGTTAGGTTAGGTTAGGTTAGGTTAGGTTAGGTTAGGTTAGGTTAGGTTAGGTTAGGTTAGGTTAGGTTAGGTTAGGTTAGGTTAGGTTAGGTTAGGTTAGGTTAGGTTAGGTTAGGTTAGGTTAGGTTAGGTTAGGTTAGGTTAGGTTAGGTTAGGTTAGGTTAGGTTAGGTTAGGTTAGGTTAGGTTAGGTTAGGTTAGGTTAGGTTAGGTTAGGTTAGGTTAGGTTAGGTTAGGTTAGGTTAGGTTAGGTTAGGTTAGGTTAGGTTAGGTTAGGTTAGGTTAGGTTAGGTTAGGTTAGGTTAGGTTAGGTTAGGTTAGGTTAGGTTAGGTTAGGTTAGGTTAGGTTAGGTTAGGTTAGGTTAGGTTAGGTTAGGTTAGGTTAGGTTAGGTTAGGTTAGGTTAGGTTAGGTTAGGTTAGGTTAGGTTAGGTTAGGTTAGGTTAGGTTAGGTTAGGTTAGGTTAGGTTAGGTTAGGTTAGGTTAGGTTAGGTTAGGTTAGGTTAGGTTAGGTTAGGTTAGGTTAGGTTAGGTTAGGTTAGGTTAGGTTAGGTTAGGTTAGGTTAGGTTAGGTTAGGTTAGGTTAGGTTAGGTTAGGTTAGGTTAGGTTAGGTTAGGTTAGGTTAGGTTAGGTTAGGTTAGGTTAGGTTAGGTTAGGTTAGGTTAGGTTAGGTTAGGTTAGGTTAGGTTAGGTTAGGTTAGGTTAGGTTAGGTTAGGTTAGGTTAGGTTAGGTTAGGTTAGGTTAGGTTAGGTTAGGTTAGGTTAGGTTAGGTTAGGTTAGGTTAGGTTAGGTTAGGTTAGGTTAGGTTAGGTTAGGTTAGGTTAGGTTAGGTTAGGTTAGGTTAGGTTAGGTTAGGTTAGGTTAGGTTAGGTTAGGTTAGGTTAGGTTAGGTTAGGTTAGGTTAGGTTAGGTTAGGTTAGGTTAGGTTAGGTTAGGTTAGGTTAGGTTAGGTTAGGTTAGGTTAGGTTAGGTTAGGTTAGGTTAGGTTAGGTTAGGTTAGGTTAGGTTAGGTTAGGTTAGGTTAGGTTAGGTTAGGTTAGGTTAGGTTAGGTTAGGTTAGGTTAGGTTAGGTTAGGTTAGGTTAGGTTAGGTTAGGTTAGGTTAGGTTAGGTTAGGTTAGGTTAGGTTAGGTTAGGTTAGGTTAGGTTAGGTTAGGTTAGGTTAGGTTAGGTTAGGTTAGGTTAGGTTAGGTTAGGTTAGGTTAGGTTAGGTTAGGTTAGGTTAGGTTAGGTTAGGTTAGGTTAGGTTAGGTTAGGTTAGGTTAGGTTAGGTTAGGTTAGGTTAGGTTAGGTTAGGTTAGGTTAGGTTAGGTTAGGTTAGGTTAGGTTAGGTTAGGTTAGGTTAGGTTAGGTTAGGTTAGGTTAGGTTAGGTTAGGTTAGGTTAGGTTAGGTTAGGTTAGGTTAGGTTAGGTTAGGTTAGGTTAGGTTAGGTTAGGTTAGGTTAGGTTAGGTTAGGTTAGGTTAGGTTAGGTTAGGTTAGGTTAGGTTAGGTTAGGTTAGGTTAGGTTAGGTTAGGTTAGGTTAGGTTAGGTTAGGTTAGGTTAGGTTAGGTTAGGTTAGGTTAGGTTAGGTTAGGTTAGGTTAGGTTAGGTTAGGTTAGGTTAGGTTAGGTTAGGTTAGGTTAGGTTAGGTTAGGTTAGGTTAGGTTAGGTTAGGTTAGGTTAGGTTAGGTTAGGTTAGGTTAGGTTAGGTTAGGTTAGGTTAGGTTAGGTTAGGTTAGGTTAGGTTAGGTTAGGTTAGGTTAGGTTAGGTTAGGTTAGGTTAGGTTAGGTTAGGTTAGGTTAGGTTAGGTTAGGTTAGGTTAGGTTAGGTTAGGTTAGGTTAGGTTAGGTTAGGTTAGGTTAGGTTAGGTTAGGTTAGGTTAGGTTAGGTTAGGTTAGGTTAGGTTAGGTTAGGTTAGGTTAGGTTAGGTTAGGTTAGGTTAGGTTAGGTTAGGTTAGGTTAGGTTAGGTTAGGTTAGGTTAGGTTAGGTTAGGTTAGGTTAGGTTAGGTTAGGTTAGGTTAGGTTAGGTTAGGTTAGGTTAGGTTAGGTTAGGTTAGGTTAGGTTAGGTTAGGTTAGGTTAGGTTAGGTTAGGTTAGGTTAGGTTAGGTTAGGTTAGGTTAGGTTAGGTTAGGTTAGGTTAGGTTAGGTTAGGTTAGGTTAGGTTAGGTTAGGTTAGGTTAGGTTAGGTTAGGTTAGGTTAGGTTAGGTTAGGTTAGGTTAGGTTAGGTTAGGTTAGGTTAGGTTAGGTTAGGTTAGGTTAGGTTAGGTTAGGTTAGGTTAGGTTAGGTTAGGTTAGGTTAGGTTAGGTTAGGTTAGGTTAGGTTAGGTTAGGTTAGGTTAGGTTAGGTTAGGTTAGGTTAGGTTAGGTTAGGTTAGGTTAGGTTAGGTTAGGTTAGGTTAGGTTAGGTTAGGTTAGGTTAGGTTAGGTTAGGTTAGGTTAGGTTAGGTTAGGTTAGGTTAGGTTAGGTTAGGTTAGGTTAGGTTAGGTTAGGTTAGGTTAGGTTAGGTTAGGTTAGGTTAGGTTAGGTTAGGTTAGGTTAGGTTAGGTTAGGTTAGGTTAGGTTAGGTTAGGTTAGGTTAGGTTAGGTTAGGTTAGGTTAGGTTAGGTTAGGTTAGGTTAGGTTAGGTTAGGTTAGGTTAGGTTAGGTTAGGTTAGGTTAGGTTAGGTTAGGTTAGGTTAGGTTAGGTTAGGTTAGGTTAGGTTAGGTTAGGTTAGGTTAGGTTAGGTTAGGTTAGGTTAGGTTAGGTTAGGTTAGGTTAGGTTAGGTTAGGTTAGGTTAGGTTAGGTTAGGTTAGGTTAGGTTAGGTTAGGTTAGGTTAGGTTAGGTTAGGTTAGGTTAGGTTAGGTTAGGTTAGGTTAGGTTAGGTTAGGTTAGGTTAGGTTAGGTTAGGTTAGGTTAGGTTAGGTTAGGTTAGGTTAGGTTAGGTTAGGTTAGGTTAGGTTAGGTTAGGTTAGGTTAGGTTAGGTTAGGTTAGGTTAGGTTAGGTTAGGTTAGGTTAGGTTAGGTTAGGTTAGGTTAGGTTAGGTTAGGTTAGGTTAGGTTAGGTTAGGTTAGGTTAGGTTAGGTTAGGTTAGGTTAGGTTAGGTTAGGTTAGGTTAGGTTAGGTTAGGTTAGGTTAGGTTAGGTTAGGTTAGGTTAGGTTAGGTTAGGTTAGGTTAGGTTAGGTTAGGTTAGGTTAGGTTAGGTTAGGTTAGGTTAGGTTAGGTTAGGTTAGGTTAGGTTAGGTTAGGTTAGGTTAGGTTAGGTTAGGTTAGGTTAGGTTAGGTTAGGTTAGGTTAGGTTAGGTTAGGTTAGGTTAGGTTAGGTTAGGTTAGGTTAGGTTAGGTTAGGTTAGGTTAGGTTAGGTTAGGTTAGGTTAGGTTAGGTTAGGTTAGGTTAGGTTAGGTTAGGTTAGGTTAGGTTAGGTTAGGTTAGGTTAGGTTAGGTTAGGTTAGGTTAGGTTAGGTTAGGTTAGGTTAGGTTAGGTTAGGTTAGGTTAGGTTAGGTTAGGTTAGGTTAGGTTAGGTTAGGTTAGGTTAGGTTAGGTTAGGTTAGGTTAGGTTAGGTTAGGTTAGGTTAGGTTAGGTTAGGTTAGGTTAGGTTAGGTTAGGTTAGGTTAGGTTAGGTTAGGTTAGGTTAGGTTAGGTTAGGTTAGGTTAGGTTAGGTTAGGTTAGGTTAGGTTAGGTTAGGTTAGGTTAGGTTAGGTTAGGTTAGGTTAGGTTAGGTTAGGTTAGGTTAGGTTAGGTTAGGTTAGGTTAGGTTAGGTTAGGTTAGGTTAGGTTAGGTTAGGTTAGGTTAGGTTAGGTTAGGTTAGGTTAGGTTAGGTTAGGTTAGGTTAGGTTAGGTTAGGTTAGGTTAGGTTAGGTTAGGTTAGGTTAGGTTAGGTTAGGTTAGGTTAGGTTAGGTTAGGTTAGGTTAGGTTAGGTTAGGTTAGGTTAGGTTAGGTTAGGTTAGGTTAGGTTAGGTTAGGTTAGGTTAGGTTAGGTTAGGTTAGGTTAGGTTAGGTTAGGTTAGGTTAGGTTAGGTTAGGTTAGGTTAGGTTAGGTTAGGTTAGGTTAGGTTAGGTTAGGTTAGGTTAGGTTAGGTTAGGTTAGGTTAGGTTAGGTTAGGTTAGGTTAGGTTAGGTTAGGTTAGGTTAGGTTAGGTTAGGTTAGGTTAGGTTAGGTTAGGTTAGGTTAGGTTAGGTTAGGTTAGGTTAGGTTAGGTTAGGTTAGGTTAGGTTAGGTTAGGTTAGGTTAGGTTAGGTTAGGTTAGGTTAGGTTAGGTTAGGTTAGGTTAGGTTAGGTTAGGTTAGGTTAGGTTAGGTTAGGTTAGGTTAGGTTAGGTTAGGTTAGGTTAGGTTAGGTTAGGTTAGGTTAGGTTAGGTTAGGTTAGGTTAGGTTAGGTTAGGTTAGGTTAGGTTAGGTTAGGTTAGGTTAGGTTAGGTTAGGTTAGGTTAGGTTAGGTTAGGTTAGGTTAGGTTAGGTTAGGTTAGGTTAGGTTAGGTTAGGTTAGGTTAGGTTAGGTTAGGTTAGGTTAGGTTAGGTTAGGTTAGGTTAGGTTAGGTTAGGTTAGGTTAGGTTAGGTTAGGTTAGGTTAGGTTAGGTTAGGTTAGGTTAGGTTAGGTTAGGTTAGGTTAGGTTAGGTTAGGTTAGGTTAGGTTAGGTTAGGTTAGGTTAGGTTAGGTTAGGTTAGGTTAGGTTAGGTTAGGTTAGGTTAGGTTAGGTTAGGTTAGGTTAGGTTAGGTTAGGTTAGGTTAGGTTAGGTTAGGTTAGGTTAGGTTAGGTTAGGTTAGGTTAGGTTAGGTTAGGTTAGGTTAGGTTAGGTTAGGTTAGGTTAGGTTAGATATGACTTAGATTCGACTTAGATATGATCTAAAATGAATGCGAAATACGAAAAATTAGTTTTCATCGCGATCGGTTACGATTGATTTTTTTCCCATACATGGCTCCATACTGAGTGTCGAAAATGAAGTCAAAGTTGGATATGAAGTTTGAATGCCAGATCGTAGTGTCTGAAAAATAAATAAGGTAATTTCTAGCTTTTGACCTTCGAAGGTCATTAGAGGTCACTTTTGTTGGAAATGGTCGAAAAAAAGTCAAAAAACGACTTTTGCGTACGGATAGAGTTTCGAAAATGACCGCCGAAAAAAAATACGATAATTTTTTTTGAGCGTTTTTTGAAGAAAAAATGTGTTTTTCTCGAAAAAAAGCTATGTCGTGTCACGGGTTCGATTCCGCTCAAAAGATGCTTCTCGAGATACCTTACAATGCGGACAAAAAATTTTCAAAATCGGAGGTTCCTTAAAAATTTTCCTTGTATGGGGGATTTTTCGAAATTCGCCCATAGCGGGTTAAATATTCGAGAAAAAGTAGTCTTTCGGGAAAACGATCCCGGCATCGGGTGGGACGTTCCCGCAAAGTTTGGCGAATTTTCTCAGTAGGGTGACCTTGAATTTTTGACATTCGCCAAGTGCGAAAGTATGAAAAACGGAAAGTAGAGATCAATATTCTTTTCTGGGACTTAAAAAAAAAAAAAAGAATTAAGTACTGAATTTTCTCGTGTGTGGCAGTGTCTGACCTCTTTCAATTTTGAGTGGGCTAATAGAGGATAAAATTAGAAAAATTCCTGCGAAAGAATCGAGTCGATCGGACGAGTACTTTAGGAGATATAAGCATTCAAAGTTCGTTAGAGTACCTAGGTGGAGGGGGGGTCGACGCCCCCTAGCTCGGGAACGGCGCGTCGGAGGCGGACGGTGCCTTCTGCAATGTTGCACTAGATTTTGGGCCGAATGAGATTTTTTCGTCAGAAGCGAGGTCGGTCGTCCGGGAGCGCGCGTACATAGAATGCGGGTGGCGGGGGTGGGGGGTAGTGGGAGGGGTAGTTCTGGGGTCCGACGGCGGCGGTGATTCTCTATCCGAATCCGTATGGAACTTGTCGAAATTCGACTTTCGGGCGACCGAATTAGACATATTCCGAGAACGCTTACAGAATACCGCCTCGTACCGGAATAGCCCCCCCGAGGAGGGGTCTTCGTATGGAGATCGAATATCGGAGACTACTTCGCAACGGATGGACCGATTTCGATGTAGTTTTCGGCATTCGCTAGATCTCGTCGAGCTCGAATTTTGGATACCTCATGTGACGTTACGCGTCCACGGCGAGCCGAGAAATCCTGGCTTAAAACTTTCATTCACTTCGTGTTTGCCGAGCTGTAACTCAATAAGTGACCGTCAGAATGCGACTATACTCGGGATCGAAGGTGTCCAGGTCGAGACGTTTCTTTCGATCCGAGTCCCACCCCCGTCCCGCCCCCGGGGGCGGAGTCGCCTCTGGCCGGTAGACGCGTGAATGCGGGAATATTTCCTTCCGTGGAAGTGTCTATCTAGTCGGTCTCGACCCGCACGCCGAGTTTGAGCGAAATCGGAAGTCCTCGCTAGGTGGGGGTGGGTCCCTCGATAGGTATATCGTGGATAACTCGGCTCCCGGACGTCGGATCGGAACGATTCCTTCGGCTGTGGGTTCGTCTCGACGTCGCCGACCCGCTTTCCATAGTCGACTTCGACGTGCGAGGTCAACTAGGTCGACTTTCGACAGAAACCATCTATTTCAGTAGATTTAGAGTGAAATTAGTATGAAAGTCGCTCGAGGTGCCGATGCAGTTAGACTCTGATCTATGCAAAGTATCTTTCTTCGATAGTCGACTCGGAGATTGGAGGTCGATTAGGTCGACTTTTGAACAGAAACGTGTTTGTCGCGTCGAAATGGACCACTAGCGGGGGTGTCGGGTCGAAGGTGATAGTACCGATAGAGACCTCCGCGTCGACCGCATCTAGCGTGCGTATGCACTCGGAGATTAGCGGTCGCCGAGTACCGATTGAACGGTTAAATGTGTTTTTTCCGTTTAAATCCTCGTCCCACGTCCGAGTCGCTATGATGCCGAGAAGCGTCCCCGTCGCCCGCGTCGACGCGCCATAGACGGTTTTCGTCTAGGACGAAGTCGGTTCATACGAACCAGTCCGAAAACCGTCTCCCCATACAAAATGTCGATTCGAGAAAACGACACGGTGCCGTAGAACTATAAATTCTAAGGATTCCTGAGCGAGAACGGTCGCGATCGTACGGCTACTTCGGGAGATATAGGCGTTCAAAGGTCACAAAAACCATGCCAGGATCGACGGTTGCCCCCCTATATCTCCGGAACGGAACGTCCTAGCGGTGTGGAGATTTTTTTAAACTAGACTTACATTTCGAGAGCTACGAGACGATACGACGTCTCGAGCGGTAGATCGTCAGGGAGAGACGGTATAAAAAAAATTTTTAGAAGGGTAGGGGGCGGTTAGGGGGATCGTTTCGATTCGGATAGAGGATCCCGAGATCTATCCGAATCGGTAACTACTTTGTCGAAATTCCACTCTTAGGGGGGTCCACAACCCCCAACCCCCCCGAAGGGGTGGTTCGAGGGGGTTGGAAATACTTTTTTCGGATTCTACGCGCGATTTCCTGTCGAAATCGAGAAATAGCCGGTCCTAGCTCTAAAGATGGCGATTTTAGCATGATTTTTCAAGTTTTTGACAAAAGTGAAAAAAATGTCTACAATCTTACCGTACCCAACCCCGATCTCGTATGGGAACCGAGTTTGGAAGTGTAACTTTGCAACGGATGGACCGATTTCGATACGGTTTTCACCACTAGTTAGATCTCGCCGAGCTCGAATTTTGGGTACCTCATTCGACGTTCCACGTCCACGGGGAGCCGAGATAACCTGGCTTAAAACTTTCATTCACTTCGTGTTTGCCGACCTGTAACTCACCAATCGACCGCCCGAATGCGACGATACTTCGGATCGAAGGTATCTAGGACGAGATCTTTCTTTCGATCCGGGTCCCACCCCCGTCCCACCCCCGGGGGCGGAGTCGCCTCTGGCCGGTAGACGCGGGGCTGCAGGAGAATATCCTTCCGTGGGAGTGTCTATATGGTCGGTCTCCACCGGCACGCCGAGTTTGATCGAGATCGGACATCGGCAAGGGGCCGTCACTAGGTGGGGGGTAGTTCAGAGTACCTACATTACCTATCGCCCGGTAACTCGGCTCCCGGACGTCCGATCTGAACGTTCTTTTTTGCTACGGGCTCTTCTCGTCGACGCCGACCGTCGCCCCATAGTCGACTTCGACGCGGAAGGTCGACGAGTCGACTTAGCGAGAGTGTCGACCTTAAAGGTCGACACTAGGTCGACGTCGACTATGCAGATGGATAGGTCCCTCCGGACCGTGCCGCCGCCCCGTAGTCGACTTCGACGTGGAAGGTCGACTAGATCGACTTTCGACAGAAAATACGCATTTAGCGTGATAAAGTATGAAATTAGTACGAAAGTCACTCGAGGTGCCGATGCAGTTAGAGACTGACCGCCGGAAGGTATCTTTCGTCCATAGTCGACTCGGAGATTGGAGGTCGATTAGTTCGACTTTTGAACAGAAACGTGTTCGTCGCGTCGAAATGGACCACTAGCGGGGGTGTCGGGTCGAAGGTGATAGTACCGATAGAGACCTCCGCGTCGACCGCATCTAGTGTGCGTATGCACTCGGCGATTAGCGGTCGCCGAGTACGGATTGAACGGTTAAATGTGTTTTTTCCGTTTAAATCCTCGTCCCACGTCCGAGTCACTATGATGCCGAGAAGCGTCCCCGTCGCCCGCGTCGACGCCCCATAGACGGTTTTCGTCTAGGACGAAGTCGGTTCATACGAACCGGTTCGAAATAAGAATCCCCATAGGAATGTTCATAGAGAATAACCGCTATCGGTATAGAATAACGGTTATCGTCACTGAGGAATAACCGTTATCGTAACATACGCCATATCCGATAGAGTCCTTCATAAGATAACGAATTCCCTACGGTACAAAGTGTTCCCATACTAAGATACGACCGGTATAGATACCTAGTATCGATACTCGGTATGCACAACTAGTATGTGTAACTTGTGGTATTTGTAATGTATTCGTAGCTGGTATTTGTAATGTATTTGTAGCTGGTATTTGTAATGTATTCGTAGCTGGTATTTGTAATGTATTTGTAGCTGGTATTTGTAATGTATTTGTAGCTGGTATTTGTAATGTATTTGTAGCTGATATTTGTAATGTATTTGTAGCTGGTATTTGTAGCTGGTATTTCTAAATACCGATACCGTATTAATAGTCGGTCAGTAGTATAGTATCTTCGTTAGTATACTATCTTTGTTACTTAGTATAGTGACATAGTTGGTTAGTATTGTATCTTTGTTAGTCTTTGTTACTTTGTTAGTCTTTGTTACTTTGTTAGTCTTTGTTAATTTGTTAGTCTTTGTTACTTTGTTAGTGTTTGTTACTTTGTTAGTCTTTGTTACTTTGTTAGTCTTTGTTACTTTGTTAGTCTTTGTTACTTTGTTAGTCTTTGTTACTTTGTTAGTCTTTGTTACTTTGTTAGTCTTTGTTACTTTGTTAGTCTTTGTTACTTTGTTAATCTTTGTTACTTTGTTTGTTGGTTGTTGTTGTTGTTGTTGTTGTTGTAGTTGTTTGGTCATTTTTAGTAGTTGTTTCGTCTTTTGTTGTTGTTTGGTCATTTTTTGTAGTTGTTAGGTCTTTTCAGTTGTCTTTTGTTGTTGTTACGTCGTTTTGTGTAGTTGTTTCGTCTTTTCTGTTGTCTATTGTTGTTATAACGTCGTTTTTTGTAGTTGTTTGGTCATTTCTTGTAGTTGTTTCGTCTTTTCTGTTGTCTTTTGTGGTTGTTACGTCGTTTTGTGTAGTTGTTTCGTCTTTTCTGTTGTCTTCTGTTGTTGTTACGTCGTTTTGTGTAGTTGTTTCGTCTTTTCCGTTGTCTTTTGTAGTTGTTACGTCGTTTTGTGTAGTTGTTTCGTCTTTTCTTGTAGTTGTTTCGTCTTTTTCGTTGTCTTTTGTTGTTGTTACGTCATTTTTTGTAATTGTTAGGTCTTTTCAGTTGTCTTTTGTTGTTGTTACGTCGTTTTGTGTAGTTGTTTCGTCTTTTCTGTTGTCTTTTGTTGTTGTTACGTCGTTTTGTGTAGTTGTTTCGTCTTTTCCGTTGTCTTTTGTGGTTGTTTGGTCATTTTTTGTAGTTGTTTCGTCTTTTTGGTTGTCTTTTGTGGTTGTTTGGTCACTTTTTGTAGTTGTTTGGTCTTTTTGGTTGTCTTTTGTGGTTGTTTGGTCATTTTTTGTAGTTGTTTGGTCCTTTTTGGCCATTTTTGGTATTTAGGTTAGGTTAGGTTCGGTTCTTTGGTCATTTTGGTTGTTTTTGGTCTTTTTGGTGGTTTTTGGTCTTTTTGGTCATTTTGGTCTTTTTGGTCTTTTTGGTCATTTTGGTCATTTTGGTGGTTTTGGTGGTTTTTGGTCTTTTTGGTCATTTTGGTCATTCTGGTCTTTTTTGGTCTTTTTGGTGTTTAGGTTAGGTTAGGTTCTTTGGTCATTTTGGTTGTTTTTGGTGGTTTTTGGTCTTTTTGGTCTTTTTGGTCTTTTGGTCTTTTTGGTCTTTTTTGGTCTTTTTGGTCTTTTTGGTCTTTTTTGGTGTTTTTTGGTCTTTTTGGTGTTTTTTGGTGTTTAGGTTAGGTTAGGTTCGGTTCTTTGGTCATTTTGGTTGTTTTTGGTGGTTTTTGGTCTTTTTGGTGTTTTTGGTCTTTTTGGTCATTTTGGTCATTTTGGTGGTTTTGGTGGTTTTTGGTCTTTTTGGTCATTTTGGTCTTTTTGGTCTTTTTTGGTCTTTTTTGGTCTTTTTTGGTGTTTTTTGGTGTTTTTTGGTGTTTAGGTTAGGTTAGGTTAGGTTAGGTTCGGTTCTTTGGTCATTTTGGTCTTTTTGGTCTTTTTGGTGTTTTTTGGTGTTTAGGTTAGGTTAGGTTCGGTTCTTTGGTCATTTTGGTTGTTTTTGGTCTTTTTGGTGGTTTTTGGTCTTTTTGGTCATTTTGGTTGTTTTTGGTCTTTTTGGTGGTTTTTGGTCTTTTTGGTCTTTTTTGGTCTTTTTTGGTCTTTTTGGTCTTTTTGGTCATTTTGGTCTTTTTGGTGGTTTTTGGTCATTTTGGTCTTTTTTGGTTATTTTTGGTGTTTAGGTTAGGTTAGGTTCGGTTTTTTTGGTCATTTTGGTTGTTTTTGGTCTTTTTAGTGGTTTTTGGTCTTTTTGGTGGTTTTTGGTCTTTTTGGTCATTTTGGTGTTTAGGTTAGGTTAGGTTAGGTTTGGTTTTTTGGTCATTTTGGTCTTTTTGGTCATTTTGGTCTTTTTTTGGTCATTTTGGTCTTTTTGGTGTTTAGGTTAGGTTAGGTTCGGTTTTTTGGTCTTTTTGGTCTTTTTTTGATTTTTTGGTCATTTTGGTCATTTTGGTCTTTTTGGTGTTTAGGTTAGGTTAGGTTCGGTTTTTTGGTCTTTTTGGTCTTTTTTTGGTTTTTTGGTCATTTTGGTCATTTTGGTCTTTTTTGGTTATTTTTGGTGTTTAGGTTAGGTTAGGTTCGGTTTTTGGTCATTTTGGTCTTTTTGGTCATTTTGGTCTTTTTGGTCATTTTCGTCTTTTTGGTGTTTTTTGGTGTTTTTTGTTGTTTTTGGTAATTTTTTGTATTTTTGGTCTTTTTTTATATTTCGGTTAGGTTAGGTTAGGTTAGATTAAGTAAGGGCAGGTCAGGTCACTTTATATAAAGTCGGTGAGCATGGCTACGCCAAAAAATCGTGCCTGGTCGGCCCCTTCGCTTAGCGAGCGCACTCGACCTTCGCCGCGGCGGGGTGGTCGCCCGCTCGCTTCGCTCGCGACCTCCCACCGCCACGCGGCTACGGTCTCGTACTGCTCGCTGCACTCGGGACCTCCCGCACGACTTTCTGGCTCCGCACTTCTAAAAAACACTCTAGGGATGACACACAGTAACAGGTAATGATCGGGGGGAATGTGTCGGGGAGGAATAAGTTAGATTAAGTTTGATTATATAAGTAAGATTAGAAAGTTAGAAAGTTAGAAAGTTAGAAAAGTTAGATAAGTTAGATTAGGTTAGATTAGGTTAGATTAGAAAGTTAGAAAGTTAGAAAGTTAGAAAAGTTAGATTAGATAAGTTAGATTATGTTAGATTAGGTTAGATTAGAAAGTTAGAAAGTTAGAAAGTTGGAAAGTTAGAAAGTTAGAAAGTTAGAAAGTAAGAAAGTTAGATTAGATAAATTAGATTATGTTAGATTAGGTTAGATTAGAAAGTTAGAAAGTTAGAAAAGTTAGATTAGATGAGTTAGATTATGTTAGATTAGGTTAGATTAGAAAGTTAGAAAGTTAGAAAGTTAGAAAGTTGGAAAGTTAGAAAGTTAGAAAGTAAGAAAGTTAGATTAGATAAATTAGATTATGTTAGATTAGGTTAGATTAGAAAGTTAGAAAGTTAGAAAGTTAGAAAAGTTAGATAAGGTTAGATTAGAAAGTAAGAAAGTTAGAAAATTAGAAAGTTAGAAAGTTATAAAATTTAGAAAGTTAGAAAGTTAGAAAGTTAGAAAAGTTAGAAAGTTAGAAAGTTAGAAACTCGTAAAAGTCAGATTATCGAAGTTAGAAAAGTTGGAAAAGTCAGATTATAGAAGTTGGAAAAGTCAGATCCTAGAAGTTGGAAAAGTTGAAAAAGTCAGATCCTAGAAGTTGGAAAAGTTGAAAAAGTTAGATTCTAGAAATTGGAAAAGTTTGAAAAGTCAGATAATAGAAGTTGGAAAAGTTGGAAAAGTCAAATTATAGAAGTTGGAAAAGTTGGAAAAGTCAGATCCTAGAAGTTGGAAAAGTTGGAAAAGTCAGATCCTAGAAGTTGGAAAAGTTGGAAAAGTTGTAAATGTAGGATTCTAGAAGTTGGAAAAGTTGGAAAAGTCAGATTCTAGAAATTGGAAAAGTTGGAAAAGTTGTAAATGTAGGATTCTAGAAGTTGGAAAAGTTGGAAAAGTCAGATTCTAGAAATTGGAAAAGTTGGAAAAGTCAGATTCTAGAAATTGGAAAAGTTGGAAAAGTTGGAAATGTAGGATTCTAGAAGTTGGAAAAGTTGGAAAAGTCAGATTCTAGAAATTGGAAAAGTTGGAAAAGTTGGAAATGTAGGATTCTAGAAGTTGGAAAAGTTGGAAAAGTTGGAAAAGTCAGATTATAGAAGTTGGAAAAGTTGGAAAAGTCAGATTATAGAGTTTGGAAAAGTTGGAAATGTAGGATTCTAGTAGTTGGAAAAGTTAGAAAAGTTGGAAAAGTCAGATTCTAGAAGTTGGAAAAGTTGGAAAAGTACGATTATAGAAGTTGGAAAAGTTGGAAAAGTTGGAAAAGTTGGAAAAGTCAGATTCTAGAAATTGGAAAAGTTGGAAAAGTTGGAAATGTAGAATTCTAGAAGTTGGAAAAGTTGGAAAAGTCAGATTATAGAAGTTGGAAAAGTTGGAAAAATTGGAAAAGTCAGATTATAAAAGTTGGAAAAGTTGGAAAAGTTGGAAATGTCAGATTATAGAAGTTGGAAAAGTTAGAAAAGTTGGAAAAGTCAGATTCTAGAAGTTGGAAAAGTTGGAAAAGTAAGATTCTAGAAGTTGGAAGATTCTAGAAGTTGGAAAAGTTGAAAAATTGGAATTGTCAGATTATAGAAGTTGGAAAAGTTGGAAAAGTTGGAAAAGTCAGATTATAGAAGTTGGAAAAGTTGGAAAAATTGGAAAAGTCAGATTATAAAAGTTGGAAAAGTTGGAAATGTCAGATTATAGAAGTTGGAAAAGTTAGAAAAGTTGGAAAAGTCAGATTCTAGAAGTTGGAAAAGTTGGAAAAGTAAGATTCTAGAAGTTGGAAGATTCTAGAAGTTGGAAAAGTTGAAAAATTGGAATTGTCAGATTATAGAAGTTGGAAAAGTTGGAAAAGTTGGAAAAGTCAGATTATAGAAGTTGGAAAAGTTGGAAAAATTGGAAAAGTCAGATTATAAAAGTTGGAAAAGTTGGAAATGTCAGATTATAGAAGTTGGAAAAGTTAGAAAAGTTGGAAAAGTCAGATTCTAGAAGTTGGAAAAGTTGGAAAAGTAAGATTCTAGAAGTTGGAAGATTCTAGAAGTTGGAAAAGTTGAAAAATTGGAATTGTCAGATTATAGAAGTTGGAAAAGTTGGAAAAGTTGGAAAAGTCAGATTCTAGAAGTTGGAAAAGTTGGAAAAGTAAGATTATAGAAGTTGGAAAAGTTGGAAAAGTTGCAAAAGTCAGATTCTAGAAGTTCGGAAATTTTGAAAAGTTAAATTAGATAAGTTGGGAAACTTGGAAAAGTCAGATTATAGAAGTTTATAGAAGGGTTTTAAGTGGGTTTTTAGGTGTTTAAGTGGGTTTTTGGTGTTTAAGTGGGTTTTTTGGTGTTTAAGTGGGTTTTTTGGTGTTTAAGTGGGTTTTTTGGTGTTTAAGTGGGTTTTTGGTGATTAAGTGGGTTTTTAGGTGTTTAAGTGGGTTTTGAGGTGTTTAAGTGGATTTTAAGTGGGTTTTTAGGTGTTTAAGTGGGTTTTAGGTGTTTAAGTGGGTTTTGAGGTGTTTAAGTGGGTTTTAAGTGGGTTTTTAGGTGTTTAAGTGGGTTTTTGGTGTTTAAGTAGGTTTTTAGGTGTTTAAGTGGGTTTTTAGTGGGTTTTTAGGTGTTTAAGTGGGTTTTTGGTGTTTAAGTAGGTTTTTAGGTGTTTAAGTGGGTTTTTGGTGTTTAAGTAGGTTTTTAGGTGTTTAAGTGGGTTTTAAGTGGGTTTTCTGGTGTTTAAGTGGGTTTTTTGGTGTTTAAGTGGGTTTTAAGTGGGTTTTTAGGTGTTTAAGTGGGTTTTTGGTGTTTAAGTAGGTTTTTAGGTGTTTAAGTGGGTTTTTAGTGGGTTTTTAGGTGTTTAAGTGGGTTTTTAGGTATTTAAGTGGGTTTTGGGTGTTTAAGTGGGTTTTTAGGTGTTTAAGTGGGTTTTTTGGTGTTTAAGTGGGTTTTTAGGTGTTTAAGTGGGTTTTAAGTGGGTTTTTAGGTGTTTAAGTAGGTTTTTAGGTGTTTAAGTGGGTTTTTAGTGGGTTTTTAGGTGTTTAAGTGGGTTTTTAGGTATTTAAGTGGGTTTTTGGTGTTTAAGTGGGTTTTTAGGTGTTTAAGTGGGTTTTGAGGTGTTTAAACGGGTTTTTAGTGGGTTTTTAGGTGTTTAAGTGGGTTTTTGGTGTTTAAGTAGGTTTTTAGGTGTTTAAGTGGGATTTTAGTGGGTTTTGGTGTTTAAGTGGGTTTTAAGGTGTTTAAGTGGGTTTTTTGGTGTTTAAGTGGGTTTTTAGGTGTTTAAGTGGGTTTTTTGGTGTTTAAGTGGGTTTTTGGTGTTTAAGTAGGTTTTTAGGTGTTTAAGTGGGTTTTTAGTGGGTTTTGGTGTTTAAGTGGGTTTTTAGGTGTTTAAGTGGGTTTTTTGGTGTTTAAGTGGGTTTTTAGGTGTTTAAGTGGGTTTTTTGGCGTTTAAGTGGGTTTTTAGGTGTTTAAGTGGGTTTTTAGGTGTTTAAGTGGGTTTTGAGGTGTTTAAGTGGGTTTTAAGTGGGTTTTTAGGTGTTTAAGTGGGTTTTTTGGTGTTTAAGTGGGTTTTTAGGTGTTTAAGTGGGTTTTTGGTGTTTAAGTAGGTTTTTAGGTGTTTAAGTGGGTTTTCAGTGGGTTTTTGGTGTTTAAGTGGGTTTTTAGGTGTTTAAGTGGGTTTTAAGTGGGTTTTTAGGTGTTTAAGTGGGTTTTTGGTGTTTAAGTGGGTTTCTTGGTGTTTAAGTGGGTTTTTTGGTGTTTAAGTGGGTTTTTGTAGATTAGGTTAGACCTTCTTTCAACTGGTGCCATGACCAGGATTTTAGGTTGCTCTTAGGATTGGTGCTGTGACCAGGATGTTAGGTTGTCTCAGAATTGGTGCCGTGACCAGGATGTTAGGTTAGGTTAGGTTAGGTTAGGTTAGGTTAGGTTAGGTTAGGTTAGGTTAGGTTAGGTTAGGTTAGGTTAGGTTAGGTTAGGTTAGGTTAGGTTAGGTTAGGTTAGGTTAGGTTAGGTTAGGTTAGGTTAGGTTAGGTTAGGTTAGGTTAGGTTAGGTTAGGTTAGGTTAGGTTAGGTTAGGTTAGGTTAGGTTAGGTTAGGTTAGGTTAGGTTAGGTTAGGTTAGGTTAGGTTAGGTTAGGTTAGGTTAGGTTAGGTTAGGTTAGGTTAGGTTAGGTTAGGTTAGGTTAGGTTAGGTTAGGTTAGGTTAGGTTAGGTTAGGTTAGGTTAGGTTAGGTTAGGTTAGGTTAGGTTAGGTTAGGTTAGGTTAGGTTAGGTTAGGTTAGGTTAGGTTAGGTTAGGTTAGGTTAGGTTAGGTTAGGTTAGGTTAGGTTAGGTTAGGTTAGGTTAGGTTAGGTTAGGTTAGGTTAGGTTAGGTTAGGTTAGGTTAGGTTAGGTTAGGTTAGGTTAGGTTAGGTTAGGTTAGGTTAGGTTAGGTTAGGTTAGGTTAGGTTAGGTTAGGTTAGGTTAGGTTAGGTTAGGTTAGGTTAGGTTAGGTTAGGTTAGGTTAGGTTAGGTTAGGTTAGGTTAGGTTAGGTTAGGTTAGGTTAGGTTAGGTTAGGTTAGGTTAGGTTAGGTTAGGTTAGGTTAGGTTAGGTTAGGTTAGGTTAGGTTAGGTTAGGTTAGGTTAGGTTAGGTTAGGTTAGGTTAGGTTAGGTTAGGTTAGGTTAGGTTAGGTTAGGTTAGGTTAGGTTAGGTTAGGTTAGGTTAGGTTAGGTTAGGTTAGGTTAGGTTAGGTTAGGTTAGGTTAGGTTAGGTTAGGTTAGGTTAGGTTAGGTTAGGTTAGGTTAGGTTAGGTTAGGTTAGGTTAGGTTAGGTTAGGTTAGGTTAGGTTAGGTTAGGTTAGGTTAGGTTAGGTTAGGTTAGGTTAGGTTAGGTTAGGTTAGGTTAGGTTAGGTTAGGTTAGGTTAGGTTAGGTTAGGTTAGGTTAGGTTAGGTTAGGTTAGGTTAGGTTAGGTTAGGTTAGGTTAGGTTAGGTTAGGTTAGGTTAGGTTAGGTTAGGTTAGGTTAGGTTAGGTTAGGTTAGGTTAGGTTAGGTTAGGTTAGGTTAGGTTAGGTTAGGTTAGGTTAGGTTAGGTTAGGTTAGGTTAGGTTAGGTTAGGTTAGGTTAGGTTAGGTTAGGTTAGGTTAGGTTAGGTTAGGTTAGGTTAGGTTAGGTTAGGTTAGGTTAGGTTAGGTTAGGTTAGGTTAGGTTAGGTTAGGTTAGGTTAGGTTAGGTTAGGTTAGGTTAGGTTAGGTTAGGTTAGGTTAGGTTAGGTTAGGTTAGGTTAGGTTAGGTTAGGTTAGGTTAGGTTAGGTTAGGTTAGGTTAGGTTAGGTTAGGTTAGGTTAGGTTAGGTTAGGTTAGGTTAGGTTAGGTTAGGTTAGGTTAGGTTAGGTTAGGTTAGGTTAGGTTAGGTTAGGTTAGGTTAGGTTAGGTTAGGTTAGGTTAGGTTAGGTTAGGTTAGGTTAGGTTAGGTTAGGTTAGGTTAGGTTAGGTTAGGTTAGGTTAGGTTAGGTTAGGTTAGGTTAGGTTAGGTTAGGTTAGGTTAGGTTAGGTTAGGTTAGGTTAGGTTAGGTTAGGTTAGGTTAGGTTAGGTTAGGTTAGGTTAGGTTAGGTTAGGTTAGGTTAGGTTAGGTTAGGTTAGGTTAGGTTAGGTTAGGTTAGGTTAGGTTAGGTTAGGTTAGGTTAGGTTAGGTTAGGTTAGGTTAGGTTAGGTTAGGTTAGGTTAGGTTAGGTTAGGTTAGGTTAGGTTAGGTTAGGTTAGGTTAGGTTAGGTTAGGTTAGGTTAGGTTAGGTTAGGTTAGGTTAGGTTAGGTTAGGTTAGGTTAGGTTAGGTTAGGTTAGGTTAGGTTAGGTTAGGTTAGGTTAGGTTAGGTTAGGTTAGGTTAGGTTAGGTTAGGTTAGGTTAGGTTAGGTTAGGTTAGGTTAGGTTAGGTTAGGTTAGGTTAGGTTAGGTTAGGTTAGGTTAGGTTAGGTTAGGTTAGGTTAGGTTAGGTTAGGTTAGGTTAGGTTAGGTTAGGTTAGGTTAGGTTAGGTTAGGTTAGGTTAGGTTAGGTTAGGTTAGGTTAGGTTAGGTTAGGTTAGGTTAGGTTAGGTTAGGTTAGGTTAGGTTAGGTTAGGTTAGGTTAGGTTAGGTTAGGTTAGGTTAGGTTAGGTTAGGTTAGGTTAGGTTAGGTTAGGTTAGGTTAGGTTAGGTTAGGTTAGGTTAGGTTAGGTTAGGTTAGGTTAGGTTAGGTTAGGTTAGGTTAGGTTAGGTTAGGTTAGGTTAGGTTAGGTTAGGTTAGGTTAGGTTAGGTTAGGTTAGGTTAGGTTAGGTTAGGTTAGGTTAGGTTAGGTTAGGTTAGGTTAGGTTAGGTTAGGTTAGGTTAGGTTAGGTTAGGTTAGGTTAGGTTAGGTTAGGTTAGGTTAGGTTAGGTTAGGTTAGGTTAGGTTAGGTTAGGTTAGGTTAGGTTAGGTTAGGTTAGGTTAGGTTAGGTTAGGTTAGGTTAGGTTAGGTTAGGTTAGGTTAGGTTAGGTTAGGTTAGGTTAGGTTAGGTTAGGTTAGGTTAGGTTAGGTTAGGTTAGGTTAGGTTAGGTTAGGTTAGGTTAGGTTAGGTTAGGTTAGGTTAGGTTAGGTTAGGTTAGGTTAGGTTAGGTTAGGTTAGGTTAGGTTAGGTTAGGTTAGGTTAGGTTAGGTTAGGTTAGGTTAGGTTAGGTTAGGTTAGGTTAGGTTAGGTTAGGTTAGGTTAGGTTAGGTTAGGTTAGGTTAGGTTAGGTTAGGTTAGGTTAGGTTAGGTTAGGTTAGGTTAGGTTAGGTTAGGTTAGGTTAGGTTAGGTTAGGTTAGGTTAGGTTAGGTTAGGTTAGGTTAGGTTAGGTTAGGTTAGGTTAGGTTAGGTTAGGTTAGGTTAGGTTAGGTTAGGTTAGGTTAGGTTAGGTTAGGTTAGGTTAGGTTAGGTTAGGTTAGGTTAGGTTAGGTTAGGTTAGGTTAGGTTAGGTTAGGTTAGGTTAGGTTAGGTTAGGTTAGGTTAGGTTAGGTTAGGTTAGGTTAGGTTAGGTTAGGTTAGGTTAGGTTAGGTTAGGTTAGGTTAGGTTAGGTTAGGTTAGGTTAGGTTAGGTTAGGTTAGGTTAGGTTAGGTTAGGTTAGGTTAGGTTAGGTTAGGTTAGGTTAGGTTAGGTTAGGTTAGGTTAGGTTAGGTTAGGTTAGGTTAGGTTAGGTTAGGTTAGGTTAGGTTAGGTTAGGTTAGGTTAGGTTAGGTTAGGTTAGGTTAGGTTAGGTTAGGTTAGGTTAGGTTAGGTTAGGTTAGGTTAGGTTAGGTTAGGTTAGGTTAGGTTAGGTTAGGTTAGGTTAGGTTAGGTTAGGTTAGGTTAGGTTAGGTTAGGTTAGGTTAGGTTAGGTTAGGTTAGGTTAGGTTAGGTTAGGTTAGGTTAGGTTAGGTTAGGTTAGGTTAGGTTAGGTTAGGTTAGGTTAGGTTAGGTTAGGTTAGGTTAGGTTAGGTTAGGTTAGGTTAGGTTAGGTTAGGTTAGGTTAGGTTAGGTTAGGTTAGGTTAGGTTAGGTTAGGTTAGGTTAGGTTAGGTTAGGTTAGGTTAGGTTAGGTTAGGTTAGGTTAGGTTAGGTTAGGTTAGGTTAGGTTAGGTTAGGTTAGGTTAGGTTAGGTTAGGTTAGGTTAGGTTAGGTTAGGTTAGGTTAGGTTAGGTTAGGTTAGGTTAGGTTAGGTTAGGTTAGGTTAGGTTAGGTTAGGTTAGGTTAGGTTAGGTTAGGTTAGGTTAGGTTAGGTTAGGTTAGGTTAGGTTAGGTTAGGTTAGGTTAGGTTAGGTTAGGTTAGGTTAGGTTAGGTTAGGTTAGGTTAGGTTAGGTTAGGTTAGGTTAGGTTAGGTTAGGTTAGGTTAGGTTAGGTTAGGTTAGGTTAGGTTAGGTTAGGTTAGGTTAGGTTAGGTTAGGTTAGGTTAGGTTAGGTTAGGTTAGGTTAGGTTAGGTTAGGTTAGGTTAGGTTAGGTTAGGTTAGGTTAGGTTAGGTTAGGTTAGGTTAGGTTAGGTTAGGTTAGGTTAGGTTAGGTTAGGTTAGGTTAGGTTAGGTTAGGTTAGGTTAGGTTAGGTTAGGTTAGGTTAGGTTAGGTTAGGTTAGGTTAGGTTAGGTTAGGTTAGGTTAGGTTAGGTTAGGTTAGGTTAGGTTAGGTTAGGTTAGGTTAGGTTAGGTTAGGTTAGGTTAGGTTAGGTTAGGTTAGGTTAGGTTAGGTTAGGTTAGGTTAGGTTAGGTTAGGTTAGGTTAGGTTAGGTTAGGTTAGGTTAGGTTAGGTTAGGTTAGGTTAGGTTAGGTTAGGTTAGGTTAGGTTAGGTTAGGTTAGGTTAGGTTAGGTTAGGTTAGGTTAGGTTAGGTTAGGTTAGGTTAGGTTAGGTTAGGTTAGGTTAGGTTAGGTTAGGTTAGGTTAGGTTAGGTTAGGTTAGGTTAGGTTAGGTTAGGTTAGGTTAGGTTAGGTTAGGTTAGGTTAGGTTAGGTTAGGTTAGGTTAGGTTAGGTTAGGTTAGGTTAGGTTAGGTTAGGTTAGGTTAGGTTAGGTTAGGTTAGGTTAGGTTAGGTTAGGTTAGGTTAGGTTAGGTTAGGTTAGGTTAGGTTAGGTTAGGTTAGGTTAGGTTAGGTTAGGTTAGGTTAGGTTAGGTTAGGTTAGGTTAGGTTAGGTTAGGTTAGGTTAGGTTAGGTTAGGTTAGGTTAGGTTAGGTTAGGTTAGGTTAGGTTAGGTTAGGTTAGGTTAGGTTAGGTTAGGTTAGGTTAGGTTAGGTTAGGTTAGGTTAGGTTAGGTTAGGTTAGGTTAGGTTAGGTTAGGTTAGGTTAGGTTAGGTTAGGTTAGGTTAGGTTAGGTTAGGTTAGGTTAGGTTAGGTTAGGTTAGGTTAGGTTAGGTTAGGTTAGGTTAGGTTAGGTTAGGTTAGGTTAGGTTAGGTTAGGTTAGGTTAGGTTAGGTTAGGTTAGGTTAGGTTAGGTTAGGTTAGGTTAGGTTAGGTTAGGTTAGGTTAGGTTAGGTTAGGTTAGGTTAGGTTAGGTTAGGTTAGGTTAGGTTAGGTTAGGTTAGGTTAGGTTAGGTTAGGTTAGGTTAGGTTAGGTTAGGTTAGGTTAGGTTAGGTTAGGTTAGGTTAGGTTAGGTTAGGTTAGGTTAGGTTAGGTTAGGTTAGGTTAGGTTAGGTTAGGTTAGGTTAGGTTAGGTTAGGTTAGGTTAGGTTAGGTTAGGTTAGGTTAGGTTAGGTTAGGTTAGGTTAGGTTAGGTTAGGTTAGGTTAGGTTAGGTTAGGTTAGGTTAGGTTAGGTTAGGTTAGGTTAGGTTAGGTTAGGTTAGGTTAGGTTAGGTTAGGTTAGGTTAGGTTAGGTTAGGTTAGGTTAGGTTAGGTTAGGTTAGGTTAGGTTAGGTTAGGTTAGGTTAGGTTAGGTTAGGTTAGGTTAGGTTAGGTTAGGTTAGGTTAGGTTAGGTTAGGTTAGGTTAGGTTAGGTTAGGTTAGGTTAGGTTAGGTTAGGTTAGGTTAGGTTAGGTTAGGTTAGGTTAGGTTAGGTTAGGTTAGGTTAGGTTAGGTTAGGTTAGGTTAGGTTAGGTTAGGTTAGGTTAGGTTAGGTTAGGTTAGGTTAGGTTAGGTTAGGTTAGGTTAGGTTAGGTTAGGTTAGGTTAGGTTAGGTTAGGTTAGGTTAGGTTAGGTTAGGTTAGGTTAGGTTAGGTTAGGTTAGGTTAGGTTAGGTTAGGTTAGGTTAGGTTAGGTTAGGTTAGGTTAGGTTAGGTTAGGTTAGGTTAGGTTAGGTTAGGTTAGGTTAGGTTAGGTTAGGTTAGGTTAGGTTAGGTTAGGTTAGGTTAGGTTAGGTTAGGTTAGGTTAGGTTAGGTTAGGTTAGGTTAGGTTAGGTTAGGTTAGGTTAGGTTAGGTTAGGTTAGGTTAGGTTAGGTTAGGTTAGGTTAGGTTAGGTTAGGTTAGGTTAGGTTAGGTTAGGTTAGGTTAGGTTAGGTTAGGTTAGGTTAGGTTAGGTTAGGTTAGGTTAGGTTAGGTTAGGTTAGGTTAGGTTAGGTTAGGTTAGGTTAGGTTAGGTTAGGTTAGGTTAGGTTAGGTTAGGTTAGGTTAGGTTAGGTTAGGTTAGAGTTAGGTTAGGTTAGGTTAGGTTAGGTTAGGTTAGGTTAGGTTAGGTTAGGTTAGGTTAGGTTAGGTTAGGTTAGGTTAGGTTAGGTTAGGTTAGGTTAGGTTAGGTTAGGTTAGGTTAGGTTAGGTTAGGTTAGGTTAGGTTAGGTTAGGTTAGGTTAGGTTAGGTTAGGTTAGGTTAGGTTAGGTTAGGTTAGGTTAGGTTAGGTTAGGTTAGGTTAGGTTAGGTTAGGTTAGGTTAGGTTAGGTTAGGTTAGGTTAGGTTAGGTTAGGTTAGGTTAGGTTAGGTTAGGTTAGGTTAGGTTAGGTTAGGTTAGGTTAGGTTAGGTTAGGTTAGG